>CM034148.1:39789186-40392978 GCA_019776745.2 Taxus chinensis | reverse complement strand
TAAAGTTTTTAGCTTACAAGAATTATATAAAATATTTTGCAATATTTCTATAGTTTTAAATGTGTGCGGGGTAAAATTAAGAGTAAATGAAGGGAGGAGAGATTTATTTCATTGGGCAGGTGAAATTACTTGTCCCCTCTATAAAATATACAGGTTAATCTATACTCTCATAAATCTACTTGCACCTGGTAAAATTCTTTTAACCTAGTTTATGTCCTTTAAACCCCTTTAATAAAGGTTGTGTTTTTTTATATAAAAAATACTATAGTTTATAATTTTTATGAACTATGTGTTATTTTTTATTTACATTCTATAAACTATATACCTTTTTTTTAAATGTCTATATTTTTACATTATAAATTATAATAGGTTATTATAATGTGTTAAAATATAACCTCCCTAATATTATACAAAAGAAGAAATTATAGAATTTCACATTCTAGAAATACACATCAAGTTTTACCTTCATTCAATTTAACGGTCAAACGACTATCACGATAAACCAAACATAAGACAATATGATGGTCATTTAGACGTTAAATATAAGCTCATAGGTTCTAGGAAACTTTCATTGTGTTAAAATTGATGATCAAATAACCGTCACGACAAACCAAAAAATAAGCCATTGTGATGGGTATTTAGACGTCAAATTTAATATGGTCAGATTTTTGTCTACATTAATTTTTTCAGAAATTTGAAGTTGTTATGCATTCTTAGGGGTCTCTTCTTTACTTCTATATGGTCAGAAATATTTTTTATATAGATCTGGGGTATAATGCAGAGACATTATATTGCGGGTTATTATTTTGATCATGTGAGGTGAATTAGTATGCATTGTAGTGACATAATTAGTTATGATCAAATAGTTTCTTTAGATCTATAAAATTTAGATATGATTCTATTAAAAGTGTTGTTTTTTCAATAAATATGTATCTAGCTCTATGGTACATTGTATATTATAATGGGGTGCGTTTTATAAGTTTAGGAAAACAATGGCATCCAACTATTTTTGTCTTGAAAAAACCCAAATCTTGAATGAAATCAACTACAACATTTGGGTCAAAACAAAATTTATGGCAAAAAAACTCTAGACAATTGTTTCTAGATCTGAGGTTGCTCCCACCAGTCATCAAGTAACTATAGATAACATGATTACATTCTTACAACAAATGCAAGAGGCTCTTTCTATGATTTTGTGCAATGTGAACGATGAGTACCATCTACACATTGGTAATTCAAACATCTGAAAGAGGTGTGGACACAACTAGAATCCATACATGAAGATCCTTGGTATATCAAAGATAGTAATGAGAGTAAAATAGATAAAGGAATTAAAATAAAAGTTCTGTATATTTTTGATGATTTCTCTTCTGCATCTTGTTTTATATCTCAAAGTTTGAATAATTCAAAACCATGGCATGAAAGGTTAGGACATGTTAATTATCGAAGCTTATATGAAATGTCTAGATATAATCTAGTGAAAATTTCACGTGTTTTTTTCTTGTCTTGAATTTAATTCATTAAATGCTTCTAAATGATGGTTTTGATTTTGATTTAGTAAATGGTCATGATGATGTTTTGATGCTATAGATGTTTCTGAAACTCTTATCTTCCTAGATGATAAATTAAATTAGGTTCAATCTATGTTAAAAATTTCAAATCCTATTAACCTTAGGAAAATGACCAGAAGCCATCATATGTACCATGCATTAATTACCTTGTATGAACCTGAGCCGTAAAGTATTATAGGGTCTAGGTGGATATACAAAGTAAAATATAATGTTGATGGCAATATTAACAAACATAAAGCTAGATTTGTTACTAGAGGTTTTACTCAGAAACTTGGTATTGATTATGTTGAGACATTTCCTGTAAATAAAATGAGTACTGTTAGGGCCTTATTTGTAATTGTCGCTCAATTTGGGTGGGAAATCTACCAAATAGATAAGAAAAATACTTTTTTAAATTGTGATTTAAAAAAAGAAATTTACATGTTTCAACCTAAAGGATTTGAAGAAATTGGTAAATAAAACTATGATTGTAAGTTGAGAAATCCTTGTATAGTTTAAAACAAGCTCTTAGAGCTTGGTATGTGAAAAATGTTTCCTTCTTTAAGATGTTAGGTTTTATCAATTGTTCTTATAACAATGATATATTCATCAAGCAATAAGGCTCGCATATTATCATTATATGTATATATGTTGATGATTTTCTTATATTTGATGACAATTATGATTTAATCCATATGATTAAAAAGAAATTGAAGCAGTAATTTGAAATGAATGAGTTAGGTCTCTTACATCATGTTATTTGTATGACTGTATTTCATTCTATTGTTATTTTTCAAAACACAATATGCAACCATTATATTGAAAATGTTTCTTAAGATTGATTGTAAACCATTTTCTAATTCAATAGAAGTTGGAATAAATATTGATACTAAATCTACATATGAAAAAGGTTGATCCTATTTTATATGTGTTGTTAGTTGATAGTTTGATTTATCTTACTATAACTAGATCAAATATTTCCTATACAGTAGGAATTACTTCAAGGTTTATGCAGGAACCTTTTTTAGAGATCATTGGAATCTTGCAAAAATAATTTTTAGATATTTGAAAGGAACAATCAATTATGGGTTGCATTATAATAAGAATGAAAATATTGTCTTATATAGATTTTTTGATTTTGAACATATTGATGTTGTGTTATAAAATATACTGGATATGTGTTCAAGTTTTTTGGTGTAAGAACCATTACTTGGAACAATAAATACAATCAATACTCTCCATTTCTTCTACTGAGGAAGAGAAGTACAATGGAATAAGTAAAGAAGCCATGTGGCTACAACAACTGTTGGTAGAGATACACATGTAAGATAAAGGAAGTATTTCTCTTCTATGTGGTGGTCAGAGTTGTATTACTCTTGATTAAGAATCTAGTTCAACATCAGAGGATGAAGAACATTGAGATACATATACGCTTCACCCGTGAGAAGGTGCAAAGTGATGAGATAAATCTCAAGTTCATGTTGACTGAAGAGTTGGTTGCTAACATCTTCACAAAGTCCTTGAGTGCTGCAAAGTTTTGTCACTTTCGTGATAAGATTGGATTGTCGGAGTTTCCATTGAGGGGGAGTGTGCATGACAATTTCACATCCTAATGGAACTTAGATTTGTTAAAAACACCTTCAGACTTATGTAAAATATCTTCAGGCAAGTGTAAAAAAAGACCTTCGGGAAAGTGTAAAAATACCTTCGGGCATGTATACCTTCTCGACTTATTTTTTAGAAAGAAGTGTAGAAAGATCTTAAAGGTTGTCTTCAGTAAACTTTTTAGTGCTATTGAGTTTACTGGTAAACATCTAGTACAAGCATATTATTAAGGAGGTCCTTGGTTGTAAAAGGATCCTATATGCTTGGGTTTAATAAGCTTTTATAAGAACATGTGAGAACATGTAAAACTCACAAATCTACTTAGCCACTTATTATGGGATGATATTTGGGATTCCAAATCCTTTTGTATCAAAAGATAATTTGAGTATGATGATGGTGTTATAATTCCTTCAACCGATATGCTAGCTTAAAACCTTTATTATTTAAGGATTGTAAATCATGTAGTGTACCACAGGCAGGTAATCTATTGGCATATGTTATGTTATCCCACTTAACATTAAGGGGGAGTGTTGGAACATAATTATTAATTGGTCTAGTGAACCCTTAATGTATATGGGTCTATCATTAATATATAGGTTAATATTTAATTATATGAAATATTTTTATTTCTATTATTAAATATGCTAACCTAGGTATATATACTTTAAGTTAAATATTTAATATCATGAAATGCTTATATTTATAATATTAAATATTATAAACCTAGGTGTATGTGTCAACCATTTTAAGTTGAAAAGGTGGGCCGGGAGACATACCCGATCACCTTATATAAAAAGGACTTTAGGTCCTCATTTAATATATTCAGGAAATATATCAAAGTTATGTAAATCAAGTGATTTGGTTTTACCCTTGGTAAATAGGGTTTCAAAGGAGGATGTGATCTTACTGGATGTAAAATAAGTTGTCTGAAGTAAAAGGTTATTTTTAAAGTGGTTTTTACCCTATTGGGGTTATTCACTATAAATATTGTGTCACCTATGTTATTTATTTCCTGTAAGTATTTCTTTATTTACTTATGTTATGATGTAATATTTATTGCAAAATTATGTAATATGTAAGTTGATTAAATCCGTATTTATTAGAATCCTCAAATTCTGATAGGAACTTCGATGAAATGAGTATATTGATTAAACTATGATACTCTTAGTCAACTGTGAGTATGGTGGTACTGGAATTTTTGAAAATACTGTTGACACATTTTGGTGAGTGGAAACTTATCCATGCATGATAGGAAGGTGCAAAATTGGGCTTAAAACAAACCTCTGTAATGTATTATCACTTATGCAAAGTGTGATATAAGAAGACTGTGTTATGTGAAATAAGTTGATTGAGATCAACATTGTAAGTTTTTGTGATAAGTTTCTCATTATGTCATAAGAAAATAGTATCAAGGGTTAACCTTAGGTCCAAATAATAGGGAACAAGATTGTAACATGTACGTTTGAATCATTTTGGGGAAGCAACATTGAAGGTAATTTTTTTCTAGACTTGGTGAAAACCATGCAAGATAGAAAAGACATAAATAAATCCATGATTGTAACTCTGTTATTACCCTCTTGGATGAAGAATGCTATTGTATTTTTAGTCTTGATAACATCTTGACTAGTTTGAGTTAAGTGTTGTTAGGCAAGGGAATTTGGAGTTGTGAGATCTATGCATGCACATAAACAGGGCAGTGAAAATAAGGAATGGAGGATACTTTGAATGAGTTTGCATAAACATATCATGAACAGGATCTAATGTAGAAGATGTTGAAACAATTTAGCATTTTTAAGGGTGAAATTCAAACTTACGCTTGACAGTTGCAGGAAGAACACAAAATTCACAATCTTAGGTCTAGAAGAAGGGGTCAGTTAACAAAGGAAGTATATATGAAATGAGAAGTTAGCCTCTAAAAATTTAGGGAGATCTATAGCCCTTTAAAGAGTTCTTAAAAATAATTTCATTTTGTTTTAAAGTTCATGTTGGTTGTTTAAATGTGCACCCGTGTCTTGGATTTGAAAGAGTCAACCTGTTTGAGGCAATAATGGAATAGTCTCTAAGTTATGGGACCTTGCAAGCTTGAGACAGATTTCTGGAGAATGATAGTTTCTCTATCTACTTCTCTTGTTACTATTACTCCTAGTTCTGAAAGGAAAAACTAAGCTAATAATTCCCAGGGACCAAGGATAGAAGGATAACATGAAAGGAAACTACACTAAAAGGTGATATCACCTGAAAAAGAGGGATGAACACTATATGTTCTGAGAAAAAATGAAGGGAAATGTGTGAAAGTAGGCTAGGCATGTGTAGCACAACAAAAACATATTTACCAGATTAGATTCATGGAAGAAAACGAAATGAGGATTTGTAAGGGATGTAGAATGGCACAACAAGTATACCATGTAAAAGAAAGGCAAGAAGAAATAATATAAATAGACTCAGGACATAGAATAGTCACAAAACGATGCTTCCATTACTTTCAAAAGTGCACAGAGTTATTACAATGATGAAAGAGGCCAATATCCACATGCACGAGCCAGATCTAGAGGTTTGTAACTCAAAATATAGAAAATATGAAATCCTTAGCAAATTGCGTAGGGATCCAAAGTATCCAACATTAATATTGAGCCAAGATATTACATTTATAGACGAATCCATAGAAGAAGAAGAGAAGAAAGAGGGAAACCCCAAATTTGAAATACAACCACCAATAAGAAGCATTCAATGTCTATAAATCTACCTGGAAATATGTCAAATACGTTTCCCCAAGTATGTTTGGCATGTTGGAGAAGGAAGTAGGGTGGGTCATATCAAATCAGGTGGTTGGAGCAATTAGATCTACTCATTAATGTCTAGGACATCGTTTTCCCATTTCTCACTTACTATATCCACCAAGAATTTGAATTTGAATGTTTAGCATTATAGCCCATGTCAGTAGGTATTGATTGAGACTAGGAACATGCTGATCAGAGCTTTGTAGAAAAATATATGGATGTAAAAATTTTGTTAGAGTCGTCTTCACACGCAAGATATGTGGTGCACACTGATTGGAAAAAAGGATTACTGACTGCAAAAGTTGTTTCATCTCTAACATGGGTCAATCATTGATTTGTTATAAGGATTTGGTGTCCTTTTGGTATGCTTTGACTGGTTACATGTGGCACACTCAAGCATGTCAAAGAACGAAGTGGCATAGAAAGGCATAAGGAGGGTGAAAAAATATGCATATGGAAGAATCAGGCATGTGAAGGAGGGAAAAGGAAGGTGCGCACAATGGACACACAGAAATGAGGAAAACTAGTGAGATGAGAATGCATAGTCAAGGTGTAATTATTATAAGATAATGTATGGGACATGCCAAAGGGCGAGGGACTTAGCTGATTTAAGCAAGTGCAAGGCATGCGCAGTGAAAAATAGCTGCTAGGAAAAAGAAGAATGTGTAGAAGATGTGCACCAGGGGAGAGTGGAAAAAAGAGGAAAAGTAAAATAGAAAGGGGAGAAGGGAATTGCGCAAGGGTGTGTGAGGAAAATAAGGGAGGTGTGTGAAGAATTTGTAACCAAGGGATTGTGTCAAATGAACTTGAATGTGTGTAACCTTGCAACGAAGATCTCAGAGCCAGAACATGTATACAAGTTACCAAAATAACTCAGAGAGTTAATTGGATAACATTTTTGGCAAATTTTAGGGCCATCTACTTGCTAGATGAAGGAGATTAGTAGCCTAGAGAATCCATTGGGCATGGAATCTACTATGTAATCATGAAATTATGATTTATAACTTTGAAGAATTGCCAATGAAGTTACTTGAAGGATCATTTCTTGTCTGTATTTCGAATCTTGCAACTATTGAAAGAAGATCTACACCCTGGAAGAAAAAGAAGAGCACACGTGGGAAGCATGTGAGAGGAAAGAACTATCTATAAACAAACCATGTGTGTAGTTCCCACTTCCCTTTGACACTATTTTTCTGATCATCAGACTATGGATTATGTATTAGACACTATTTTGGCTTGGTTTAGTATGATGTTGGATTATGGACTTCATTACTGACTAGACTTATACATGATGCATGATGATTATTATAAACATTATATATATATAGATGTTGATGCTTTATTTGACGTAATTATATCATTGATGTTATCCAGATATGTGATGTTTAATCATTTGATTATATATAGAAAATGAAAATTTTCAATGATGATAGAATGGTTGATTTAATTTATAAAATGATATAGTTGCTATTTCGATGTTGTGTTATGCAGTTATACTTACGATGCTTAGATTTATATTATATTATTTTTTAGCCTTCTGATATGGCCACGAGGACAAAGGAGGTATTTGTATTTTGCAGTCTATTTTATATCACAACAGACATCGGGGGGATTGGAAACTAACCACAACAGAATTTTGGATGGATTCAACACGGTCACCATGGCAACTAGTTGTTTGCGTGTTGTTTGTTGTTGGGGGTTTCCCATGGGGGGGGGATCACCTTTATATGTGACCATGGGGGTTTGTGTGTGTTTGTATGTGATCCTTATTTTATTGTTATCTTGCATGTGTTTTATTTGTGAATGTGTCCATTCCTTTATTTAAATAGAATGTGAAAGATAAATTTAAATGAGACTTGCTTAAACATAGTTATTAATGTGTTGATCTTTGTTTTTAATGTGTGTAAGAGAGTTGATCTTTGGAGTGTAAAACACCTCACCATCTTGAAACTCGTATTTTTACTTGGAGGGTTTTTTTGGAAGCTTATGGGACGAGATAAACTTGTCCCACACCCATTAAAAGCTTCATACCAACTTTATCTTGATTGGAGTGTTTACTTTTTCCTCTTAATGCATGTTTGCTTGTCAATCTTACTTGTGTAACTATACTTTCATACAAAAATTTAATTGGTTATCCTTGAGGTGTAAGTGGAGGCTTGAAAGTAAATTGGATTTGATTGGCATGAGGACATGGACATTCTTTTTTTTGGGGGGGGTTTCATTTTTGGGAAGAGGATTTTTTCCCACTTTGCATTTTTTGGAGAGAGCTGGGAAAGAGTCACATTTTTTTTCTCTTCTTCTTCTTTTTGCATGTTTTGGAAGCCATGGGAGTTCTTCTCTTGCTAGAAGGTTGCTGATAGATTTTCCCCTTGGTGTTTGAAGCTGATATTTTTTAGACTATAATTTTGTCTTCATTCAAGCTTGTTATTGGACCGTCCTCTTGGCATTTGAGGTTGTTGTTTTTGGACTGTCATTTCACCTTCATTCAAGCTTGTTGTTGAACTATCTTTTTGGGCATTATTGTTGCTGTTTTGAGGACTGTTTTGGTGAACATGCAAGTGACTATTGGGGATGCATTCTTGGCATTTAAAGCTGGTATTTTGGAACTGTGAGTTGGGCATTATTGTTGTTGTTTTGAAGACTATTTTGTGGACATTCAAATTAATATTTGGGGCTGTCTTTTCTTGCTTGTAAAGGTGTTGTCATTGCTATCGCAGGGTAAGAGCTTGTTCATCTTTATACTGTCATTTTCTTGCATGTTATTATGGAAAGTAAATGTGTGTCTCTCCTCCATTTATCTGGTTGGGTAGACTACCTGTGGATGGTGTAGGAAAAGGCTATGAGGATTCATTATGGGGGGTGCATAAGGGAATGCCATGGGCATCAGAGTTTTATGGAGGGAGTTTTTGGTTTGGGATCCACCATGGAAAAAAAATAGCTTGCATTTCTTACTTATGGGGGGGCATAAGGGAAAATATTTGGGGGGGCATAAGGAGGGGTTGGGAGGCATAAGGTTTATGAGATATGATATGTTATATTGGAAATATGATTATAGGTGAATGCCCAATTCCCAATTGGGATGCATAAGAAGCTTCCCCCATAGTCCTTGTTCCTTTGGCTTGATTAAAAATATCCTATGTGTTTTTTTATTGTGAAATATAGTGGAAATCTGTATGTGTGTCTTGGCTGTTTTGTTGTTAAAAATTTGCCTATGTGTTGTGGAATCCTGTGGATGTTGCCATGCATTGAACCCCATCTTTTATTGTGTTGTGGTGGGGACTCGGGGGCCAATGACGAGAGATGCTTGATCTCTTCATTGGATATCTTGGTTGGGAGGAGAGCATTGCCTTTCCCCCTCTCCTCTTGTTGTGATCAATCAAAGGAAACATCTAAAGTATGTTGTTGTTTTGGAATCAACCATGGTGTAGAGTTAAAATTCATCATTGTTAGTTTACTTATTGCTGTAACTTCCTTTCCCAACTCTATGTGGATGGACTGTAACTTTCATTATAATGTAAAGATGTTGTATTGACCATGCAAGATGTATTTTTGATTTGAGAAAGGGAATTAATCTGTCTTCTTGTTGTTGAGAGAACTGTAATGGTATTATATTTGTGTATTCATGAAATAATGGAAAAGAGATGCGTTGCTTCCTCCATTGGATTGCAGTGTCCAAGTTGATTGCTCAATTGTAATATAACTTCATGTTTGAAAGAATGTACAGGGATCGAGTTGTGTTTTGTATATTCTATTTGATATGATAAAAAAATTACTTTGTTGCATCCGTTGGTATGAGTTGGTGTAAGAAAGAATCATTCAAATGCATGTAATTCTCTGTTTTGGAATATTGGAAGCAAATCTTGCCTAAGGAAATTATGTTATTCTTATTACTTGTCTTGTTGGGAAACGTTCAATCTCTGAAGAAAAAGAAGAACTTCATTTAGATCTTGTTATCAATAATTGAAGAAAGAAGTTTGTTTTATGCTAGCATGAAAGGAATTTAAATGTTCTTACATACTTAAGAGTTTTTGTTTCAATCAATTAGAACACAGTAATATTATCTTCCCCTGCTTCACTTTGTATGCATGCTTAATCGACCAACGAATGATCCAAACAACCCCTCAAACCGTTAAGTAATGAATGAAGTAAACCAACTAAGCCTTGCAAGACCAAAACAGACCCAAGATGGACCTACACACTCAAGGAATTTACCTTAGAAGATATAAATCAAACAAATTTAACAAAAATGATTCACTCAGAAAATTGCCAGTCTTGGTTGTAGAATCCTACAGGAATGTTTTGCAAAAAATTACTACCTAAACCTCATACAACCATAATTTTTACAATTTTGTGCAAATTAGACATTGTCACCTTTCCAAAAAGTCCAATTTTATCAAAAAATAAGCTCCCAGTCAAAATTTATAGCATTTTGAAGTTCTTGTTGTAGGTAGTTCTGGAAGATGCTACGGGTGGCTATAAGTGCACAACCATAGTTGCTACGGGTAGGCCTAGAGTTGCTACATGCAGGTGTGGAGTTACTATGGGTGGATGTAGGTGCACAACTAGAGTTGCTATGGGTAGGCCTGGAGTTGCTACAGGCAGCTGTAGGTGCACAACTAGAGTTGCTACAAGCAGGCCTGAAGTTGCTACGGGCAGCTGTAGGTGCACAACCAGAGTTATTATGGGTAGTATTGTAGTTTCTATAGGCTGTTGTAGGCATAGAACTAGTTGCTATAGGATGCTATAGGAGGACAGCCATTTGCTAAAGGATACTTTAGGAGCACAGCTGGAGTTGCTACGGGCTGGGGCCTACTACTTCAAAAGCTTATGGCACCTTGTATTTTGTACATAGAGACATCAGAAACATCATTTTGCACAAAATACAAGATTCACAAAAGTAAATAAGTATATTAGATCTTAATGAACATATAAAACTAAATTTATGAAAAATCATAACTTTGATCTCCTCTTATGGTAGATTCAAACGTGCGTGTGTCTTAGACTATGCTTGTGATAGTCTTTAAACAAAAAAAAAATTATTCCTCTTTCAGCTAACTAAGTATAGGTTAATCATAGATCTGTAGAGGGTTGTGTTTAAGAGAGTGTTACATTTTTGTATCAGAGTGATGGTTCAAAAGCTTGGACCATTGGGCACACTAGAAAATTGAGACTTGAAACTTTAAAACTAGCAAACCTATTAATCTAGAAAACAAAACTATTTGAAAATTGTTTATGATAGTAAACTTAGAAATTAAAGAAGGTTTTAAATAATGAACTAACTAAGTCTCACTTTGGTCTGTGCAGGAGGCTTAGATGGAGCGAGAGAAACATTCCTAGAGATTTAGACTCACCACGGCCGCCGCCACTGTCGGATCAGGGCATAGCAGATATCCTGCCACAGATCTTACAGACCCTCCAAGATGTTAATGCCACCTTACATGAAGGATTAGTAGGAGGGAATAAAGGTAGGAATGACATAGTTACCTCCTTTGAGGGACATGCACCTCCTCCACTCAGTGAGGAGAATGGAGGAGAGAATTTTCATGGAGAGTCAGCAAGATCAGAGTCTCCCTTGAGGGGACATGATGACCGTATTTTAGGACATAGAGAGAGATCTCAGAGCCCTAGACTCAGGGACAGACATGCAAAGAGGCCTAAGGGTTGTCAGACCATAGCTGTGGATCACATCAGGGAGATTCTAAAGCTTAGGCCATCACATTATTCAGGTGACACAGGGGGATTTTAGGAAGAGGCATGGCTGGTTAGCTTGAGCGGTTGCTTCAAGCTTTGTCCTTGTTCTAGTAACACGAAAGCTCGTGTTGTGATCCATCTACTGAGGGATGGAGCTGGAGTATGGTGGAGGACAGAGGAGTAGAAGCTCCATGTAAATTCAGAGATAGTCACATGGGAGCTATTTGAGGAGAGACTCAGGAGTAGATACTTGTCACAGAGATTCATACAGTAGAGGATCGATGAGTTCCACGATCTTCAACATGCATCCCTTACTATGGCAGAGTATGAGAGTAGGTTTTTTGACCTACTTTAGTACATTGAGTACATATAGGATGAGCAGGTGCAGATCCATAGGTTCATCCAGGGCCTTAATCTTTACAGTGGAGGTGCAGTGTAGATTCACTATCCACAAAATTTAGCAGAGGCCATTGAGAAGGCCTATATTACAGAGGAGACTCCAGGTAAAACCCAACAGGCTAGAGACCGAGTCAGGAGCTGCATTCAGTAGATGTAGGAAAACAAATCAAGGGGGTCAGCTCCTCCTCCTCATGGGGGTCAACATTCTTCATAGTCATCCTTTAGACCCCAGCAGTAGCAACAGCATCAGTCCCACCCACCATTTAGACATCTTCAGAGAGCTGATGCGCAGAGAGGATAGAGTATGGGGCCTCCTCCTAGGGGTCCCATTAGGACACAGGGTGGACCCAGAGCTCAGTCAGCAGGAGCTTGGCTATAGAGGCCACAACAGACTATAGCTAGATCATCAGGATCCACAACACCTACTTCTTGGGCACCTTCTGGCGGTGCTGCTCCTTGGAGAGGATCAGGTGGTTGTTTCGGATCTGGAGTTGTAGGACACTTTTGGAGAGACTACCCTTAGAACCCTAACAAGGGTAAGGCACGATCATAGAGCTGATAGATGGGGACATGGGACAAAGTCACAAGATCTATGTAGTGGTTGAGAACCGCTAGGCCGAGCACTAGAGCACAGTCATTGAGACTACATGTAGTATTGGAGGTGTTCCTACCTCCATATTATTTGACTCTGGTCCTTCTGATTCATTTATTACACCATCCTTAGTAGAGCAATGTAGGTTGGTGGTGGTTAAACAGGGTCATTTTTGGGATGTCGAGATGGCTTCGGGAGCCAAGGTCTCTATAGACTCCTTAGTAAAGGAGTGTGTTGTTAATTTAGGACCTTTCACCACCACTTTAGATCTCTGCATACTTCCTTTGGGCTCGTATGGAGTCATATTAGACATGGATTGGTTATCTGCACACATGGCCAAGATGGATTGTTATCACAAGACTATATCCTGTGCAGATGATCTTGGAGTGGAGTCGGTGATTTCAGGGGTTAGGAGACCCGTTTTCTATTCGCACCATCTCCACTATGTAACTCAAGCGGTGTGTGTGATGGGGTTATCAAATGTATGCAGTTACAGTCAATGACAAGTCAGAGGATGGGTCTAGTGGACCATTGCTAGATGAGCATCCCATTCTGAGAGAGTTTGCAGATGTCTTTCCAGGGGAGCTAACGGGGATACCACCCCCACGTGAGATTGATTTTCATATTGATCTGGTTCCAGGAGCAGACCCTATCTCACAAGATCCATATCAGATGACCACCCCAGAGCTCTATGAGCTCAAGTTACAACTGGAGGGTCTTCTAGAGAAAGGCCTTATCCGTCCTAGTGTATCCTCTTGGGGTGCACTGGTTATTTTTGTAAAGAAGAAGGATGGATCCTTATGGTTGTGTATCGAATACCGCTAGCTGAATAAGGTAACGATAAAAAATTGTTATTCCCTTTCACGCAATGATGACTTGTTTGATCAAATGAATGGAGCCACGATATTCTCTAAGATTGATCTCAAGTTAGGATACCATCAGTTGAGGATTACGGAGGTAGACATTCATAAGACTACTTTCCGTATGAGGTATGGGCACTATGAGTTCATTGTGGTGCCTTTTGGTTTGACAAATTCCCCCACAGTATTTATGAGTTTGATGAATGGGGTATTCAAAACGTTCTTAGATCGCTTCCTACTCATCTTACTTGATGACATTCTGATTTACTCACATACACGTGAGGAGCACGAGGGGCACCTTCGTCAGGTTCTTCAGTGTCTTCGTGAGCAGTAGCTTTATGGGAACTTGGAGAAGTGTGATTTATTTCAGTCAGAGGTACAGTACTTTCTTCATATCATCTCTGGGGAAGGTATCATAGTAGATCCTTCTAAGATTAGAGCCATTATGGATTGGTGAACACCTACTACTATGACATAGGTGCGTAGCTTCATGGGCTTGGTAGGTTACTATAGGAGGTTTGTCCAGGACTTCTCTCGGATAGTGCACCCCATCACTTCCCTTCAGCGGAAAGGGAAGAAGTTTGTTTGGTCAAATAGATGTGAGCAGGCCTTCATGACACTGAAAGAATGTCTCACTACAGCACCTATTCTTGTAGTGCCGTATCCACATGGTGAGTTCTTTGTATGCACAGATGCTTCGTTGTCATGCCCTGGAGGTGTTCTGATGTAGGAGGGTAGAGTAGTGGCATTTGATTCTCGCAAACTCAAGGATTATGAGCTTAATTATCTAACTCATGATCTTGAGCTTGTGGCAGCTGTGCACACTTTAGTTAGATGGAGGAACTTTCTTCTTGGTCAGATATTCACACTCAAGACAGATCACTTGAGTCTTCACCACATCTTCACGCAGCCCAATCTAAATGCTCGTCAGAGGTGTTGGATGGAATTGCTTTGTGAGTATGACATGGAGATAGAGAATGTGAAGGGGAAGAAGAATGTGGTTGCAGATGCTCTCAACAGATGGAGACATGTGATTATGGCTACTTCAGTAAGCATAGATTTGTGGAGTAGGATTCTTCAGTAGCTTCCTCTAGATAGTTTCTACATTGCAGCTTGAGCAGAGATTGAGTCCCAGAGACCCCTTGAGGGGAAGTTTGATGGTTTCTCACTAGAGGTAGATGCTATTCTCAGGCACAGAGGTCGGATTTATGTTCCCAGAGATGGAAGCTTGAGGCAGGACATGTTAACAAAGGCACATTGTGCACCCTATTCAGCCCATCCTGGGGTGAAGAAGATGCACGCTACTTTGAGACAGTTATACCACTAGAGAGGACTTCACAGGGATGTGGCTCAGTTTGTGTCACGCTATTTAGAGTGCTAGAAAGTGAAGGCCGAGCATTAGCATCCAGCTGGCCTTCTCTTTCCTCTTGTGATATCGAAGTGTAAATGGGACACCATTTCCATGGATTTCATTGTTGGGCTACCAATGTCGAGATATCACCATGACACCATCATAGTCACGGTTGATAAATTGATCAAAGTGGCTCACTTTTCTCTGGTGAAGACCACTTATACAGCTAGTGCAGTGGCACGTGTCTACTTGGATGAGATTTTCAGGTTGCACGGGATTTCGCAGAAGATCATTTGTGACCGCGATCCCTTGTACACTTCCCATTTCTAGACTACCATACAGTATGTTCTCAGGATGAAGAATAATTTCAGCACAGCTTATCACCCTGAGACTAATGGGAAAACCAAGACGGTGAATTATATTTTGAAGGATATGCTGAGGATGTACATGATGGATCATTAGGCGAGAGGGGAGGAGTATCTGTACCTGGTGGAGTTCTCCTACAATAATAGTTTTCAGAGTTCCATAGGCATGGCTCCTTTTTAGGCTTTGTATGGTAGGGAGTGCAAGACACCCCTTAGCTAGGACAGGTTGGAGGATAGAGTGTCTCTTGGACTAGCTCTTTTGTAGGACATGGAGCAGCAGGTAGTACTTGATTAGAAAAATATTGTAGGAGGCTGCAAGATATTTAGAAGAAGTATGTGATAAGCATAGGACTGAGTTTACCACATTTGATGTAGGTCATCAAAGGTGTTCCTTCGTGTTAGACCACATAAGAGCCTGATCTGTTATGGAAAAGGTTCTAAGTTATCTCCTCGGTTCATTAGACCTTTTGAGATCTTAGAGCATATCAACTCGTTGGCTTACCATCTAGCATTTCCACCCAACTTGTCTCACGTACATGATGTGTTTCATGTTTCTGTTCTTAGGAGATACATCACAGATCCTTCTCATGTGCTAGATTGGACATCTTTGTAGGTACAAGATCAGGAGCAGGTGATGGTGGAGCCCATATGTATCATAGATCACAGGACCTTGGGCCTTTGAGGAAGAGAGATTGATCAGGTATGGGTATAGTGGGACAGATACGATGAGACTGCAGCCACTTGGGAGGATGCCACCGTGTTACGAGTGTAGTTTCCACATTTGTTTCAGTGACTTCTAGGAGGAATTCAAGTCTAAGGGGAGGGGGATGTAGTGCCCACATCCCTTCGACACTATTTTTCTGATCATCAGACTATGGATTATGTATTAGACACTATTTTCGCTTGGATTAGTATGCTATTGGATTATGGACTTCATTACTGACTGGACTTATACAAGATGCATGATGATTATTATAAACATATATATATATATATATAGTATATATATATATATGTTGATACTTTATTTTGATGCTTTATTTGGCGTAATTATATCATTGATGCTATCCGGTTATGTGATGTTTAATCATTTGATTATATATAGAAAATGAAAATTTTCAATGATGATAGAATGGTTGATTTAATTTATAAAATGATATAGTCACTATTTCGATGTTGTGTTATGCAGTTATACTTACCATGCTTAGATTTATATTATATTATTTTTGAGCATTTTGATATGGCCACGAGGCCAAAGGAGGTATTTGTATTTTACAGGATATTTTATATCACAGCAGACATCAGGGGGATTGGAGACTAACCACAATAGACTTTTAGATGGATTCAACACGATCACCATGGCAACTACTCGTTTGCGTGTTGTTTGTTGTTAGGGGGTTCCCATGGGGGGGATCGCCTTTATATGTGACCATGGGGGTTTGTGTGTGTTTTTATGTGGTCCTTCTTTTATTGTTATCTTGCATGTGTTTTATTTGTGAAGGTGTCCATTCATTTATTTAAATAGAATGTGAAAGATAAATTTAAATGAGATAGATACTCCTCCCCCCTACCGGCCGTCCAGGATTCTTCTTCCATTCCCCCTACTGCTTCTCCTGCCCCCCACTTCACCTCCACCTCGAACAAACAGGTTACCAAGGCTTCTAGAAAGCTTAACCTTGAGACTCTTGTATGTGGTAGAAGGGTCCTCATGAAATTGAAATTGCACATGACCTCCTGAATATTAGCAGTGCCAGTCCCCGGGATGTGCATATGGAAAGCTCTTCAAAAAGGCTGGAAGCCTTAGAGGCTGATATGAAACTGTTGAAGGATGAGGTTAAGAACTTGGCAAAACATATTAGTATAGCAGCAGATTTACATAGTAAAACAATAGATTTCTTCTTAATAATCATCATGCTAATACAATGGCTATTATATAGCCAGGAATGTTGTTGAACAACTTCCTATAAAATAGGAAGTATACAAAACAATAACCTTCCCGTACTAATATATTGTTATACATTTGTTATAACAATATAAACATACTAACCAATTATAATAAACTAACAACCATGTGAATACTAATTCCTAACATTCCCCCCCTTAGTGTTTACATGGTAGAAAAACATCCACACACTCAACTGCAGTATGCTCACCCCTGTGGCATGTCCAACTCTGTGACTCATGACCTTGATCCAAAAGAAAGGCTCACTCCTTCCATGGTTTTAAACAGGCTTACCACAAACCTTGAAGTGACAGGAACCTCATCAACTGTCCACCTCGTGTGGTTTTCTGGATCCTCCCACAAACCCTTTCAAAATCCATGAAATGACTTACTCTGGTGCTACTATTCACCACTATGCTTATACATCAGGGAATTATGTAGGAAACATAACTTGCATATCTCAAAACTGCACAATAGAAGATATACTGAAAATATTTCACATTACTTCCAATAAGAATCGTAATGTTCTTAATTGTAGTCTCTGTCATTGGTCGCTGCCTCTTGATCTCAAACAGCATAGAAAACTACCACTGCCACTGGAAGCTTTCCTTGACTAAGTCGTTTTGGGTGCAGAATGGGAATGGAACATTGGTATGTATTCCCCCCCATAATGTGAAATTCCAAATAAGAAATCAGAAAGGGAAAAATGTATTGTGTTGTATCATACTAACTGGATCTTGCTATCTTGATCTTGCTACACATGATCACCATTGCCAATGAACGTATTCACTGATCGATCATCTTCCAATGAAGTACGGCAGTCAGAGGATCTCTGCAGTCAGAGGATCTCTGTAGTTTTCTGATCTCTTATACAATTATTTTTCAGTATTAACAATAAAGCACACCACTCAAAGCAACAGGAACACTGCAAACTGAAGCACACTGAGAAAAATGGAAACCACACTAAAAATCAAATACTCACACCCATACCATATTACCACCACAGATTCTGCGTGCGGCCCCGTTGTTGGTGACTGACGAGGAGGTCGCTATGTCAACCTCCTTCCTCTGATGCCTCCTTCCTCCATCATATTGTTGCTAGCTCAGCAAATATGATTTTGAGGCTCAATAATTACATACCTTACGCCGAACGTCGGATTCCACTGAAAATACGTTCGTAAGGTTATTTTTTTAATTTATTTTTGACTTTTGACAAGTACTATTTTTACAGTGACATTGACCGTTATGACCATTACAAAATGACCATTAAAAATAAAACCTAAAATCACCTATACGACTCAAAACTTGACAATTTTATAATGACTC
Source organism: Taxus chinensis (assembly GCA_019776745.2). Lineage (NCBI taxonomy): Eukaryota > Viridiplantae > Streptophyta > Pinopsida > Cupressales > Taxaceae > Taxus > Taxus chinensis. The sequence continues at coordinate 40,374,520 of CM034148.1, read as the reverse complement.
TACAATTGACTGACAAATGTATTATAACAATGACAACTTAAGAAAATATATATATATTGACAGTGAGATGCCAATGGTTTTTAATATTGACAACATCTAATAGAATTTTGACACTTTGAATACAAGACAATATTACGTAGAGAACATATTACATGAATCCTTATGAATTTGATGACACTATTACAAATTTAGTTTAACTCTAATGCCTAAGACTATATTGAATTGTTTTGAATAAAAAATCAAATATCAATTAGACACCAACTACTAAAATGACACAAACGTGTAAGACTTCACAACCTAGACACTTGTCAAATTCTCTAATCAAATGAAACTACAGAAAATGACTGCCTCCACGTAGTCACCTATTCCCAGAAATGTTCGGTGATACGAGGGAGATTTGGTAAGATATGAGTTCTTTGAATGCCAGATCTAGAAGAATGCACTCTTGTAAGGTGTTTATTGGCCAATCAACATGATCAGAAGATAGATATCCATAAACTAACTCCTTCATTGACTGTACATGGCTGCGCATGAAAAAGAACCAGTTTTTGCACAGTTGTCCCAGTATAACAACGAGCACAAGCAAATTCCTGTACTATACAATGAGAGGGATTTTGAATCTTCGAGGAGAATGAACAAGAAAATTATAGTGCGAAGTGGAGAAGATCACAATGGAGTCTGGAAAGGAGAATCCTTTGAAGCGGCCAACCCAAATCTGTATTTATCTTATAGTGCGATCAGGAGAACGATCCCAATGCCTATAACCATAAGCTGTAATATAATGCAGTCTTCCAAGATTAAATGTAGAAAATAAAACGTAGCAAACTAACTATAGGAGATATCAAATTTGGATACGATAATGAATAAATCTGGTAAGAAAAAATTAAACGAGAAATTGATTCAATCACATGGAATTGTCATTAACAGGGGGCAAGAATATCTACAAAACTGCCCCTTAGATATCTCTGCATAACCAACACAGAGAAAAGCATCGCTCTGATACCAAATATTGGTATAGCAGCAGATTTACACAGTAAAATAATAGATTTCTTCTTAATAATCATCATGCTAATACAATGGCTATTATATAGCCAGGAATGTTGTTGAACAACTTCCTATAAAATAGGAAGTATACAAAACAATAACCTTCTCGTACTAATATATTGTTATAAATTTGTTATAACAATATAAACATACTAGCCAATTATAATAAACTAACAACCATGTGAATACTAATTCCTAACAAAAGAAAAAGGTAAGAGGAAGAAGGAGGAGGTGGATATTGATAGCAGCCAGATTGATGATATCTACAAGAAGCTGAACTCCTTAGACTCCCATTTAGGGAAGGCCAAAACTCGACATGATTACAACATGGCCATCTTTAGGGTGATTGAGAGTTCATTGATCAACATGTCAAAAGTGTCTCCAACCGCAGTGGAGTTCCGGAAACACTTTGGGGTAATGATAAGGAAAGCAAAAGGACCATTGAGCAGCTGGATAATACTGACGCTACCCACATGACAACTTTGGGTATGTTCCATTCCTGGAAGAATATCAAGACCAGCATAGACAAAGCTACCAAAAAGTAGATATAGATGCTTTATCTGTTCTTGTATGTTTTTATGCTATTTTTTTGCGGTCTCTCTACTACTTTTTTGCAATATTTTTGTTGTTTTGTCTTGATTAGGTAGCTGTTTTTTGGCTACTTTGAGCTTCATTGTCACATTTGGATTCTGATCCTTTTTTCTCTAGTTCTCATTCCTATTTTGGCTCCTAGGCCATCTTTTGTACTCAAGGGTATAGTCCCTTTCAAAAAACTATTTGCCAATAATAATAAAAAAAAATTAAATGGGACTTGCTTAAATATAGTTATTAATGTGTTGATCCTTGCTTTTAATGTGTGTAAGAGAGTTGATCTTTGAAGTGTAAAACACCTCACCATCTTGAAACTCGGATTTGTACTTGGAGGTTTTTTTTGGAAGCTTGTGGGACAAGATAAACTTGGCCCACACCCATTAAAACCTTCATACCAACTTTATCTTGATTGGAGTGTTTACTTTTGCCTCTTAAATGTATTTTTGCTTAACAATCTTGCTTGTGTAAGTGTACTTTCTTACAAAAATTTAATTGGATGTCCTTTAGGTGTAAGTGGAGGCTTGCAAGTAAAGTGGATTTGATTGGGATGAGGACATGGACATTCTTTTTTTTTGGGGGTTTTCATTTTTGGGAAGAGGATTTTTTTCCACTTTGCAATTTTTGGAGAGAACTGAGAAAGAGTCACATTTTTTTCTCTTCTTCTTTTTTCATGTTATGAAATCCATGGGAGTTCTTCTCTTGCTGGAAGGTTGCTGATAGATTATCCTCTTGGTGTTTGAAGCTACTATTTTTCAGACTGTCATTTTGTCTTCATTCAAGCTTTTTATTGGACTGTCCTCTTGGCATTTGAGGATGTTGTTTTTGGACTGTCATTTCACCTTCATTCAAGCTTGTTGTTGGACTTTCTTTTTGGGCATTCTTGTTGCTTTTTTGAGTACTATTGTGGTGGACATGCAAGTGACTGTTGAGGCAGCATTTTTGGCATTTGAAGCTGGTATTTTTGAACTGTGAGTTGGGCATTCCTGTTGCTATTTTCAAGACTATTTTGTGGACATTCAAATTAATATTTGGGGCTGTCTTTTCTTGCTTGTAAAGGTGTTGTTATTGCTATGGCAAGGTAAGAGCTTTTTCATATTTATACTGTCATTTTCTTGCATGTTATTATGGAAAGTAAATGTGTGTCTCTCCTCCATTTATCCGGTTGGGTAGACTACTTGCGGATGGTGTAGGCGAAGGCTATGGGGATTCATTATGGGGGGTGCATAAGGGAATGCCATGGGGTATCAGAGTTTTATGGAGGGATTTTTTGGGTTTAGGATCAACCATGGAAAACAAATAGCTTGCATTTCTTACTTGTGGGGGGGCATAAGGGAAAATTTGTGGGGGGGGGGGGGGTATAAGGAGGGGTTGGGAGGCATAAGGTTTATGAGATATGATATGTTATATTGGTAGTATGATTATAGGTGGATGCCTAATTCCCAATTGGGAGGCATAAGAAGCTTCCCCTATAGTCCTTGTTCCTTTGGCTTGATTAAAAATAGCCTATGTGCTGTTTGATTGTGAAATACCGTGGAAATATGTATGTGTGTCTTGGCTATTTTGTTGTTAAAAATCTTACTATGTGTGTTGTGGAAGCCTGTGAATGTTGCCATGCGTTGAACCCCATATTTCATTTTGTTGTGGTTGGGGCTCGAGGGCCAATGATGAGAGAGGCTTCATCTCTTCATTTGATATCTTGGTTGGGAGGAGAGTTTTGACTTTCCCCCTCTCTTCTTGCTGTGATCAATTGAAGGAAACATCTAAAGTATGCTGCTATTTTGGAATGAACCATGGTGTAGAGTTAACATTCATCATTGTTAGTTTACTTCTTGTTGTAACTTCCTTTCCCAAATCTATGTGGATGGACTGTAACTTTAATTATAATGTAAAGATGTTGTATTGACCATGCAAGATGTATTTTTTATTTGAGAAAGGGAATTAATATGTCTTCTTGCTATTGAGAGAACTGTAATGGTATTATATTTATGTATTCATGGCATAATGGAAAATAGATGTGTTTCTTCCTCCATTGGATTGCATTGTCCAAGTTGATTGCTCAATCGTAATGTAAGTTCATGTTTGAAAGAATGTATAGGGATCGAGTTATGTTTTGTATATTCTATTTGATATGATAAAAAGAATTACTTTGTTGCATCTATTGGTGTGAGTTGGTGTAAGAAAGAATCATTCAAATGTATGTAATTCTCTATTTTGGAATATTGGAAGAAAATCTTGCCTAATGGAATTATGTTATTCAGGTTACTTGTCTTGCTGGGAAATGGTCAATCTCTGAGGAAAAAGAAGAACTTTGTTTAGATGTAGTTATCAATCATTGAAGAAAGAAGTTTGTTTTATGCTAGCATGAAAGGACTTTAAATGATGTTCTTACATACTTAAGAGTTGTTTTTTCAGTCAGTTAGAACACAGTAATATGATCTACCCCTGCTTCACTTTTCATGCATGCTTAATCGACCAACGAATGATCCAAACAACCCCTCGAACCATTAAGTAATGAATGAAGTAAACCAACTAAGCCTTGCAAGACCAAAATAGACCCAAGACACACCTACACACTCGAGGAATTTACCTTAGAATATCTCAATCAAACAAATTTAACAAAAATGATTCACTCAGAAAATTGCCAGTCTTGGTTGTAGGAGCTTGTAGGACTGTTTTGCAAAAAATGACTACCTAAACCTCATAGAATTCTAATTTTTATGATTTTTGTGCAAATTAGACGCCGTCACCTTTCCAAAATGTCCAATTTTATCAAAAACTGATCTCCCAGTTAAAATTTATAGCATTTTGAAGTTCTTGATGTAGGTAGTTCTGGAAGATGCTACGGGTTACTGTAGGTGCACAGCCAGAGTTGCCACAGGCAGGCCTAGAGTTGCTATGGTTGGCTGTAGGTGCACAATGAGAGTTACTATAGGCAGGCCTAGAGTTGATAGGGGTGGCTTTAGGTGCACAACCAGAGTTGCTACAGGTAGACCTTGAGTTGCTATGGGCAGATGTAGGTGCACAACCAAAGTTGCTATGGGTAGGCCTGGAGTTGCTATAGGAAGCTGTAGGTGCACTACCAGAATTGCTACGGGAAGGCTTACAGTTGCTACAAGCTACTGTAGGTTTACAACCAGTTGTTACAGGTTGCTATAGGAGGACAGCCAGTTACTATAGGCTACTGTAGGAGCATAGTTGGAGTTGCTACGAGCTAGGGCCTACTACTTCAAAAGCTTATAGCACCTTGTATTTTGTACATGGAGACATCAGAAACATCAGTTTGCATAAAAGACAAGATTTAACAAAGTAAATAAGTATATGAGATCTTAATGAACATATAAAATTCAATGTATGCAAAATCATAACTTTGATCTCCTCTTGTGGTAGATTCAAACATGCGTGTGTCTTAGACTATGCTTGTGATAGTATTTAAACAAAAAAAATATTCCTCTTTCAGCTAACTAAGTATAGGTTAATCATAGATCTGCAGAGGGTTCTATTTAAGCAGGTGTTACAATGTGCGTGCAATACAGTTAGAGGAATTGAAACTAATCTAATATATACAAAATGATACAAAAACCTCAATGGAAGGGTTTGAGATAGATCCCATTTACTAGGATTTGTAGTGTGCCTCCATCAAGATGAGTTAACTCAAAAGAGTTAGCCTTCTTCCATGAATTGATGATGTATGGGCCACTCTAAAGTGCATCAGACTTTGAATGGTGCCCTGGTTTAGCTCTGTCAGCATCTCATTTCAAGACCAAGTCCCCAAATTTGAAAGCTTGAGGCATGACCTTTTTGTCATACCATTTATTTATTGCTTGATGATGCTGATCTAGCCTAATTATGGTAGAGTTCCTTGATTCTTCAAGATTAACTAGTTCTTCCATTCTGATTTCTCTTTGTTTTGTGAATTCAAATTCCATCTATTGGGTAAGTGCCAATGAGTTTACTCCAGTGTCAAAGGGAGTGTAGCCTCCTTTCCATAGACAAGCTTGTAAGGTGAATTTCATATTGCTTATTTAAATGTGACTCTATCTTTCTAGAGCATGCGTGAGACCTTTGTATGCCACTGTTTTTGGCTAATGTTCATTGTGTGCTTCATAATCCTAATCAAGTTCTTGTTTCTTGATTCTTATAGACCATTGCCTTGGGGGTAATAGTTAGAAGAATTATTTAGATAGATGCCCAAATTTAGAGCCCAATCAGTGATTTTAGTGCCAAGGAAGGATTTTTCATTATCATAGATAATGGTTTGAGGAATGCCAAACCTTGTGACTATAGCTTTGAGAAAGTCAAGGATGACTGAATTGGTTGATTCCTTGAGCACGAATTTTTTTTCCATCTATTGAAGTATTCCATAGCTGAGACCCCATTGCACAAAAGGTTGATCCACTTGGATTGGTTTGAGGGGAAACATTTCCAATATTTTCTTTCCTGCAAAGAAAATGCATTCCTTGCATTTTGTAACCCACTTGTGTGCATCTAAAAATAGGGTAGGCCAAAAGATTCCTTCCATTATGATCTTCATCACTATAGTTTTGGAAGAAAATTTTCCACCAAAAAAACCATCATCGATTTTTACTTACACTTTTTCAGTCTGTGCACTGTTGATACACCTTAGCAACACACAATAAAGACTTTTCTTGAAGAGAAGTTCATTGATAAAAATATAATGGATGGATTAAAACCTTATATGTCTTCTCTTTGCTTTGTTTTAACTAGGAGGGTATACTCCCTTGGAAAGGAATGTGATAATTTACTTTATCCAATCGAGCATGCTAGTACCTGTTATCTCCTCAAGTTCTGTGCACGAGATATCCTCATCCAAAAAGAATGAAGTCTCAAATTCATTGTGCACATCCTTAGTAAGTTTTTTACAGAGTGCGCTATCTCTTACTAGTTTTTGTGGCTTTGATAGTCACATCATATTCCATGATATTGGTCACCCATTGTGCTCTTTTTTCACTGATTTCTTCTCCCATGGTGAAGTATCTGAAAGAAGAGTGGGATACTAACACCTTGATATGATTTGTGGTGAGCATACTCTTGAATTTCTTGAGTGCACACATGACGGTGAAGACTTGCTTCTCCATGTGACTGTACTTTAATTCATAATCCTTTAGCATCTGGCTAAAGAAAGCTACTGGTTGTTCCATCCCTTTTTCATTTTCTTGTGTTAGGACAGTAGCCACACTCTCATCAGCTCAATAAGCATAAAGGATAAAATCCTTTGATTAGTTAAGGTTTATGAGTGTTGGCACACAAGAAATTTCTTGCTTGATCTTGTTGAAGCTTTCTCTTCCTTATATTGTCCATCTTAAGGCAATGTCCTTCGTGAGCATCAGGGTGATGGGATGAATTAGACTGGCATAGTTAGGAATAAATCTTGTAATGAAATTGATCTTACCGAGGAAGATTACAAGGAATTTTTGTGTGCCGGTAGGGAAAGAGTAAGGATGGATGAAATACGATTAGGATCAATTGTAATGCTATCGTTTGAAACCACGTGGCTTGAAAGCTTTCCTTTCACCACAACAAAATTGCACTTCTTGGGGTTAAGGGATACCCCAATTTTTCTACATCTCTCAAATACTTTCTCTAGGTGCACCATATGATCCGTGATTTTATTTGAGAAGACTATAATATCATTGAGGTAAACTAAGATGAACTCATTGATATAACCTTTAAAGGAAACTTTCATGGTGCACTGCAACATTGCAGCTACATTTGGCATACCGAAGGGCATCTTTAGGTATGCATATGTTCCCCACTTGGTTGTAAAGGTTGTTTTTAATTGGACCTCTTCCTTAACCACAAGCTAATTGAAACCTGGAGAATCCATCTAACATTGAGAATATCTATGTCCTAGCCAGAGTTTATAGAATCTGCTCCACTAAAGGAAAAGGATAATGATCCATTAGGGATTCCTTATTCAAATCTCTTAAATCAACACAGAGTCTAATTCACCATTCTTCTTGCACACTGGAACTAGATTTGTAACCCAAGTAGAGTACTTGATGGGAAAAATAATATTCACCTTAATAAGTTTGGATAATTCATTTCTCATGAGGGGATATTTCTTTGGATTGACTGGTCACTTCTTTTTTTTAGATGCTTGATATTAGGATCAAGGTCAAAGGAGTGTTGAGAAACACTTGGATAAAAACCTTTGAGGTCTTCATAATCCCATGAGAAGACCTGAGCAACACTTGGATCACTTTATTTTTGAAAAAGGGAGATGAAGTCCTGTTTATCATTATACGTGCAAGCTTTACTAAGTAGAAGTTATTTTTTGTGTGTGATAGTGACTAGGGATTAGTCCTCATGCACAACGTGCATATACTTTTTTTCACCCTTGAAATAATCATCAGGGATAAAAAATTTCTCTAAGGTGATCATCCCATTAGGCAACTTGTTTGTCTTAAGCTGAATTATTTGGCCACCATAGGTATCATGTAAGTCATCTTACATACTTGATGACAAATTAGCTTAATTTTGGATGAACTAGATGATCTACGCATCACTATCAAACACTTTCCAGCTGGTGTTGTTGTTTGGAATGGATGGTCTATTCACCATCTTAATGTGCTGAGTGTTTCCATTGAAAAAGTCCTCACCAGGAAAGAAATTTGAACCAAGCGTAGCCATTTAAACATCCTCCTTGTTCATTTGGTGTTGTACCACCTACATATTCAGAGCATCAAAGCTCTCAAGGAGGTCCCTAACTCTATGCTTATAAGCTTTTAGAAGCTTATTCTGTTCCTAGAACTTATTGGTGACTTGGTGGATAACCAATTCTGTGTCCCCAAAGATTTTCAGTGCCTTAATCTTCTTCTTTTTAGAAATAAGCAAACCATGCACCAGTTCCTTATAATCTACCACATTATTAGAACATGCAAACTGCAATATGTGATTGAATAATAAATTCTCATCCTTATGGGAAATGAGAATGACTCTTGCTCTCGTGTCGTTTCTACTCCTGTAACCATCAAAGTATCATTTCCATAGACTAGGTTCAACTTGGTATTTCTTTAGTGCACATAGCAACATAACTTCTTCTTCAAGAATGTAATAGGTACTAAATCTAGTTTCGTAAGCCTCCAGTTCTTTGGCATATAGGTCAAATTTAAGGTTCCTCTCTACCCACTCATTGAGCACTAGATCAAGAACATAGGGTGGAAGAGGTTGCTCCTCTGGATCTGAAGCTTATACTTGGATTAGGAAGTTGGCTTAGAGAAAGGATGGGACATATGACTCTACATGATAGGAAAATATTGGCTCAGATTATATGGTAAACTGAGTACCATACCTTATATTGAGTAACATATGAGAGCAATCAGAAGACAACTAACCACCCAATTTTGCAGTAAATTATCTTGATAAACATAGGACAGAAAAATGAGGTAAGTCAATGATAGACACATCTTGATTTATGGTGAGGCTTGGTTATGTATGAAGGGTCAACTCAATATCCTTGATGATTCTTAAGGTGGTAACAATTGAGCCATCAAGCTACAGGAATCCTTTAAATAAGGGGCTATACTTGAGACCTAAGACATAAGCTATCTTCTTGGGCATAACAGAAGTGTTAGCACCTGAGTCTATCGTGAAGTTATGCACTAGGTGATTTCCTATGATCAAGGACATATAGAAGGGTGGGGATTTAACACTATTACTTACTTTTTTCTCCTATGTCTGACAAATATTGATAGAAGCATGTGGTTTGTGAATAGTTGGATCAGCGCTGGAAGTTGGGACAGGGCTTCATGCAGCAGATCTCGTTGAAATGGAATGGTGAGGGAATCCCACATTATGACATTTATGTTTGTATTCTTCATCTGGTCCACAATTCTAAATGAAAGACCCACTGATTTGTGCATTTGGGGTACAATGATATCCCTTCTTGACTATTGAGGCACAGAAGTAGGGACTTTAGCCGAAGTTGAGGCTTGACCTACCAAAGGAGGTGTGTGTTCCACTTCTAGAGAATCTTTGCACAGGATCTCAGGTATAGGAATTTGAGCACTTCTATTACTAGATGGCCCAACTACATATTTCTCCTTGTGAGGGTCGACCTGTGTTTCTGGGATTGTGAGCTACACGCTAGAATCTGACATTCTTTTCTTGTATCTTGTGTTGTCTGAAACTTGGGCATGTAGTCTGTTTGTTTCATCTGTGAATTATTTGATTGCATAAAGGCCCTTGGTGCTAAATAAAATTAAATTAGAATCAAGAGGAACTTATGGCCCCTCTTGGTTTACTACTTTATGTCATTGATCATAGGGAAACACCTAGTGCATAATGGATCATGTCGTCTTGCGCGCATGTAACATTCACAAAGTGATATTGATTATGAGGTATATTGCAAGGGAAGCACCATTTTGACTATTGCGCCAATTTTTTTTGAATTGGAACAAGCACTTGACTTGGACTGGGTGTTGGGAGATAAGGTGTGAGAGGAATAACTTACACGGGAAGATGTGCACTAGCATGCCATATGTCATTCTCCTGGTTAGGCACATGTCTTTTGTTTCTATATTGATTTCTCCAAGGCTAGATGTTTTGGCTATGCTCCTGATTAGAACTTCCTCTATAGGCTTGCACTTGTTGTTTCTCAAATGATATGACCTTGTCAGGAAAATTTCTAATCAGGGTATTTAATTATTCATCTTCTTTCTGTCACACCAAAGAGTAGGATGTTGATTTAATAGGTTACATACTTTTCTTGGGAATAGGAATAGGGGCCACAAAAGGCTAGGGCACTTGTGAAATTTCTAGGAACAAGGGAATAGGAGTTCTAGGAGCTATCTTTCCCACCTTAATAAGACTATTTTCTGCCCTTACTGTAATACTATAAGTGGTTAGTAAATTCCTATCTCCCATAGATTGAATCATGATTGAGATATCATTCTTCAGCACCTTTAGATAATAATAAAAAGCATGCTGAGTTGTAGGTCCTACAAAAAGAGTGAATCTATCTCAAGTCTTCTTAAATTTGATGTTGAAATCATTCATCTACTCATTAGGCACCCTCCTTGTTGTTGCTAGTTACTCCATCAAAGATAAGTAATCTGACTTATCTTCAAAATAATTTCAAAGAGTTGTTCACATATCATCCCAGGTGGTGATATATCCAATTCTTAAGCCTCAGTACCATTGGAGTGCTTTTCCTTTAAAAGGGGTTGCCAGTAGCCTGACAGCTACATCATCGTGCATGATCAAATAGAGTGAACATACATTTGTTAAATCCTGGATATGCTCTTGAGGGCTGAATTGATTCTCACTAGTAATGTATGGAATACTTTTGGTGTGTCATTTGGCATATCATGTTGCATAACCAGAACTAGGGGAATTTCTCTAGTGAAGTTAGTAAAGTTCCTTAGTGGAGGAGGTGGCTAATGTGCCATACCAGGGTGCACTAGTTATCTATTGCAAGGAGGAGTTGAATGGGTGTGACGCACATGGGGATGGAGATGCATGCACGGGTTTTATAGAATAAAATATTCTCAAAGATTTTCAGATGTTGGGAGTCGACAGATGTGTTGAAATGAACCTCCAAATGCTGAAATACTAAGTCCACACACCAGAACTTAGCAATATGAAATTTAATCTTTCATTTCTGGTCCCACCAGGTGTGCCAAAAACTATTTTTCGTTCAAAGGTGCACCAGCATCTTAGATCCAGAAGAGTCTAGCTATTTGAGACAACAATGGAACTGTCTCCAAGTTGTGGGACCTTGCAAGCTTGAGATGGATCTCTAGAGAAGGTCAATTCCTCTATATACTTCTACTACTACTACTACTCCTAGTGCTGAAAGGAAAAAATGAGCTAATAATGCCAAGGTACCAAGGTAGAAGGATAAAATGAAAGGAAACTACACTAAAACATAATAGCATCAGAAAAAGAGAGATGAATACTATCTGTTTTGAATGAAAATGAATGTAAATGCATGAAATAAGGCTAGGAACATGTATCACAACTAAAACATATTTACCAAATAAGATACCTGGAACACAACTAAATAAGGAGATGCAAGGGACATAGAATGGCACACCAAGCACGCAATGTAAAAGAAAGGCAAGAAGAAGTAATATAAACATGCTCATGATAGAGAATATTCATAAAATGATGCTTCCATTACTTCCAGAAATGTAAAAAGCTATTACAATGATGAAAGAGTCTAATATCCACATACACGAGCCAAATCTAGAGGTTTGTAACTCAAAATACAAAAATTATGAAATCCTTATTAAAGTGTGTAGGGATCCAAAGTATCCAACATTAATAATGATCCCAAATATTACATTTATAGATGAATCCATGTAATAAGAAGAGAAGAAGGAGGGAAAACCCAAATTTTAAATACAACCACCAATAAGAAGAAATTAATGCCTGTAAATCCACCTAAAAATATTTCAAATACATTTCCCCAAGTCTGTTTGGTGTTTTGGAGAAGGAAGGGTGGCAGATCATATCAAATCGGGTGGTTGGAGCAATCCGATCTACTAATTAATGTCTACAATTTCATTTTCCCTTTTCTCACGTACCAAATCTGCCAAGAATTTGAATTTAAATGTTTAGCATTGTGGCCGATGTTAGCAGTTATCGATTGAGACTAGGCGCACACCAATCGAAGCTTTGTAGCAAAAGATATGGTTTTTAGAAGTTTTTCAAATTCATCTGCACACACAAGAGACATGATGCATGCTAATTGACTGAAAGGATATCTGACTACAAAATATTTGTATTCTCTGACACATATCACACATTGATTCATTGAAAGGATTTGGTGTCATGTTGGCATGTTTTGACTGGTTGTGTGTGGCACACTTAAGCGTGTCAGAGAATGATGTGGCATAGAAAGGAATAAGGAGGGAAAAAAATATGTGCACTGAATAATGAGGTGTGGGAAGGAGGTATAAGGAAGGTGTGTGCAACGTGCATAGGGAAATGAGGTAAATTGGTGAGCTGAGAATGCATAGTCAAGAAACAATTATTACAAGATAATGTGTGCGGTGTGCAAAAGGGCTAAGGACTTATCTTATTGAAGCAAATGCAAGGTGCACGCACAGAAAAAATAGCTGCTAGGAAGAATATGAATGTGTAGAATATGCACACTGAGGTAGAGTGGAATAAAGAGGTAAATGAAAATGGAAAGGGGAGAAGGGAAGCGCGTCAGGGCACGTGAGGAAAATAAGGGAGGTGCACGAGGAAATTTTTAACCAAGGGGATGTGCCAACTGAACTTGAGAACACACAACCTTGCAATGAAGAGCTCAGAGCTAGAACATGTATACAAGTTACCCAAATAACTAAGAGAGTTATTTGGATAATAGTTCCTATAAAAGATCATGAGCTTGACAGTCTACTTGCAAAAACCTAGTAAGGGTTTATAGAACAAAACATAAAAAGTTGAATTGAGAGAGTTACACAAGGAGATAAAACCCCAAATCTTGGGTACACATTTGAGTTGATATGAAAATGTTATTGGAGTTGACGAGACCTTAAAAACACTTCTATAAGTTCATACCCAATAATGAAGTAAGCACCGTTCAAATTGGGGAGCTAAAAATCAAATTTGATAAAAAAAATAGTAAAAGGTGGAATTTTCATTCTTTTCCTATCATTTTTGTGGATGGTTGATGTTTTCTAGAGTGCATGAATAGGGTACAAGGTGAAAATAGTTGGAATAGTGGTAAAAGAATCCAAAGGTGATTATTGGGATGAAGGGCTACTTGAAGAAAAATGAAGGTCAAATGTAGAGAAAGGTGAGAATGAAACATATATGACTTATGAGCAGACAAGTAGGTGAAATATCATCATTCTCAGAGCTAGAGGAAGGGAATAATGTTGAAAAATAACCTTCCAATGGGTAAAATAGAAAAATTCTTGCTTATACAAGTCAAGATAAGAACTTTATGAACCTTGTATGATATTTCTCGTGCAAAGTAAGGTGGATTTTTTTGGTGTAAACCTTGATATAGATGATTTGAAAATTTTTGTTGCTATGTGTGTACATCACTTTCAACCATTGTTAATATGTTTTATAAATAGGTTTTCATGTTTGTATTAGACTGGTTGGTTGAGGATGGTGATGGGATTTGGGTTGGGATTGTTTGATTAAGGATGGTCGATTATGATGATGTTTGATTGATTAAAAATTTAAGGTGATGTGATGGTTAGTGTTGTTCACAAGAAAGAAACCAACATGCAACACACAACCTAGCTAGTCAAGTGGATGTGCAACATAAACTATAGTCCTCTTTCAATACCACACATGGCTGTGGTATCCACTAACCTATCCCACCTTTACATAGATGTGTGATCACCTACTGAGTAATCTTCAATGGTTCCTTCCCCTGTACTATAGCTTGATTGCGGCCAAAGGCTACCTATGATAGGATAAACAAGGCTTGTTAAGGGAGTCATCTATATACCTTTTAGTACATGAGGCCTGAATCCATGTTGCAAGGATGTTGTTTGAGGCCTGTATCTTGGGACATGAAAGCCCCTCACTTCACGTCACTTTTAAAACAAACAAGCACTTAGCCAATAATGACATCTCTCCAATAATTTATATACCCTACTAGAACATGAGGTGTGTCTACGTGTGTGGATCTGAATTCCACAGTGATGTTATCCCATTTTAATGATTCCAGCTAAAATGAAGATAACCATAGAAATTTTTGAAAAAATTGACTAAAATACCTGTTTGAAGAGTATTTCAGGATTTCGGGTTTCAACAACATGCAAACAGGTTATTTACATGCAAGATGCTCATTGTTTCCCGAAACCTGAAACCTGATTCAACTCCCTCATGTTGGGTTTTTAGAACTCCTAAGCATTAGAACATGTGTGATAAAAAACATGCTTCATGTCACATGACTTCCGAAACTTGAAACCTGAAACCCAATTCAACTGCTTTGTGTCGGGTTTCCAAACAATCCAAACATGATGACATGGCATTCATGCCGAGTTGTAGGGTAGTTGGCACATGTGTCAAGTGAAATGTAATAAATGTGGGGTCTTTATAAATAGCTGGATTTACACGTCATTTTTTCCTTTTGTGCTTTTGGTTGCGTGAATTTTTCTCCTATGTGCTCTCTCATCTTCCGAACCTGATTTGATCTTGTGCTTGATTGTGCGGTCCATTTTCAATTATTTTTTGAATTTGCTGAAGGTATTTACTCTGCCTTTTTCTTGCGATGTTTTGTTGAAATGTTTTTATGATGGTCTCTGCATCTTCTCCTTCCTTTCCTATTTTTCTTTTTAGGTTTAGGGTTTTGGGTTTTTCTTCTTCTTTTGAGTGATATTCTAATGGAAATCATTGTTTAAAAATTCACCCTTAGGGTGTTTGTCTATTATATTCCTTAGAATATACCTTTTGTATTTTAAAGAAAAGAAGAAGAAGACAAAAATCCAAACTATTGAAATGGCGGGAAAATTTCATGTCTAGACATCTCAAAAACCTGATCTCTTATTTTCAGGTTTTGTAAGGTGTTTTGAAGTTTATAAGTTCCGCAATATGTCAGGTCTTGTGTCTTGTGGGACATCTAACATCTTCTGACATCTATTTTCCTTTGTGTCGGGTCTGCCGGTGTGTCTGACATCTTCCACTTTATGCAGTGTGGTGGGTTTCTATAGGTGTCTAACATCTAATATCTTCTGACACATTCAACTGTCTATCGGGTTTTGCATTCAGTCTGACAAAGCCTAACCTCTGACACACTCAGCAGTGCATCAAGTCTATGGGGTTGTTCAAACAGTTTTCAAACCTGAGTGTTCAATCTAGAATCGATCAAGGAATTTCTCCTCCAAGACTCCTCATGTCGAATCGTAGTTCATCACAGGACAAGTCAGATAAATCAGGGAAGATGAAGTACAAATTCAGGAAGGTGGAGTCTCCTTCCTACATTGATTGTAATTATGATATCTGGAATATAGAACTCAGAAATGTAGACATGGAAGATCTTCGGAATAGAGTCAAGAGTTCTTCCTAAACCCCTTGGATGAGATCAATAGCTGGCAGTGGCCTCCCTCTTGCAGCAGGATTCCCCATGTCTTCTCAATGCCCCGAGTTCATCTTGGCATGCGCTTCGAATTATGACTCTACTTCTCGTTCAGTGAGAAATCAGGCGGGAGAAGTTATAGTCAAGTTGGATGGAGGTTACTTCGATGACCTTCTCAAATTGCCTAACTTCGAGGAGTATGGGGACATAGATCTCAAGTCAGCCTAGAAATCCTGGGAAAAATACCAAGAAGACTGTATTAAACATGTCAATAAGAAGTTCCTGATCAAAGCTAAGCCGGTTGTCTCTAGGTTTCCAAGATTTGTTCCTAGAAGTGATTTCATTCAAGAGATCAATGATATCATTACTTTTCTGAGCCAGGTTTGTGGATTTCCTGAGTCGAATGTTTTCCAAGGATGGATGTACCAATTCATGGTTTTCATTAAGAAGAATCAACATGGGATTGATTGGGGTAGTCTTATTAGTGACGAGATAGACTCCCAGATGAAAGCAGTTTTGTCTATAGGAAAATTTTATATTTCCTAATATGTCACTTATGCAGCAGCTGGTATGAGGAATTATCCTAGATTGGACACAAAGGGGAACAAGGAAGCCGAACACATTTATCAGTATTTTCCTCAGATAACAAAGAAGGGGTCCTAGGACCAATTTAGAAGAGTAAATGATGCTTTTTTTTACAAGAACATATGTAGGATGAACCCCGAACTGAGGAAAACAAGAGTCTCTAATGAGGCATGGGCTGAAGTTTCAAAATGGGGTTGTGTCTTCTTGTAATTCAAGAAGTTCACATATCTTCAAGTGGTCATGTACTCAGGTGATCCCTTCCGATTGCCCAGATATCCAGGAGACAAGCTGGTCCTGATGGAGTTGGTCAGGTAATTGTTGGATTTTCACAAGTTCCAATAGAGTAAGCACAAGGCCGCCGTATCCTTCCCAATTTCTATTGGAAGGTATACCTACTCAATGGTGGTAAAATCCAAGAATGTAGTTCATGAGCTTTAGGACAAGTTAAAGAAGCACATGAACCCAGAGATGGGTTCAACTTTCGAGGAGTTCTTAAGTCATATGAAACCATATACCTGCATGTGCCTAGCATAGAAGACATTTGGGTTGATCTTCATGATGAAGTTGTTGTCCGCAGAAAGGATCATAGAAGATTAACACTTGAAGAAATTCAGACACTCGAGCTCGCTAACATCCCAGAAGGTACTATTGATAATGAAAGTGTTCTAGATTCTTCATATGATGGATTGAATGAGGATCAATACGTTTTCACAGCTATTGATTGGTATATCGGTGAAAAATATTCTATTGCAGATAGATCAGATGTGATTCTCGCATGCACAATGGCATGGCTCTCCTCTTGGGGAATGAGTTACAAAAAAGATAGTTTTTCAAAGTTGGTTGATTTGGAAGCGGGACCCTCCAAAAAGGAAAAGCACAAGAGCTCTTCTAAGAGGCCTATAAAGGTCAAATTTGTCAAGAAGGGAGGAGAACAAGAAGCCCCTTCAATTACCACTCCAGTTGAAATGGTGAACATACCAGAATCACCAACACCACCAGAAATTGGGGAAATCTCTTTGGAGGTAGAGGTGATTCAACCTCAAATCTCACCATTTGTCGATTTCCCAACAGAAGTAAGTTTATCCCTCATTTCCCAGGCTTTGGCTTCAGGAGCTACACCTCCTCCTTCACAACCACTTGCACCTCCTCCTTCACAACCACTTCCACCTCCTCTTTTTCCATCTTCTACATTAGCCATGGCTAGCATTTTCTCCGGACTCTCACCTCTCTCTGCTAGAACCAAAGTGACTTTAGATATGCCTCATCCTTCTACACCTCTTTTCACTAAATCTGCTACCACACTTGTGGCTTTCCCACTCGACCAGTAAATCTTCCTCCATCTACCAGTGTGACCCAAACCCCTGCAATAGTAATAACTTCCTCTGACATGCCTCAATGGTTGTTTGATCAGACTCCAAGGAAAAGGAAGGTGGTAGTTCCCATACCAGCCTTTGATTTCAATTCACTCAAGGCTTCTACTGCTAAATCAGCCAAGAAACCCAAAATGGTTTCAAGGGTTTTAGTGGATGCTTCGGGGCACAAGTTTGCAGAGATCGCCACTCCTGCATCCGATAAGACCAAAGAGGACATAGTGGCCTCTGAATCAGATAACTAGGGTCGATTTAGGGAAGGTGACGATAGAAGGAGAACAAAAATATGCACAAGATGCTATGAACATGCTATGTCAGAAGTTAAAAGAAACAAAGCAAAGTAGGGATGAGCTTAAAGAGAAAGTGGAGCAGTTGACTGAAGTATTACTTAAGCTCTCAAAGCCCCCTGAGTCAACACCATTATCCTCTACTCCTATCGGGTTCAATTTCTCATCGGTACCCATGATTGAAAAGATTAACGAAAAGGGGAGAGTGGTCGATGAATGGACCCAAAGGTTGCTCCTATAGGGAAAATAAGTAATCCAAGATACTGTGGAAGTCTATCAATCTTTGGAAGATATAAAGAAAGATGGAGAAAAAATGGATGATGAGTTTTCTTCAAAAATCCTGAACCTGGAGTTGACTTTTGAAGCTCTCCAAACACTGAAACAAATTCCATCCCACATCTTGGTCGAAGAGGGCATCATCCCACATGTGGATAAAAATTTATAGCTAACCAAAGCCATCAGATTCAAAATAAAGATTTTGAACGAAGCTTGTAGCAAACTGAGAGAATCAAGAGACTAATTGGTCGATTGCAAGAATGACCTGGAAGAAGAGATGATCAAGATCTATGTGAAAGTGTTGAGTGAAGGCTCGGGTATCCTACCTATCGATGATCTTTACAAACAAATCCAAGAATCAATTCAGCATGAGCCAACTTATGGATTCGGCATGAAAGTCATTGACAGGTTTGTAAAAATCAAGCATTCTTTGGAGACCCTGAGGAAACTCAACAAGAAATTGAAAAAGCTTCCTGGAAATGCTAGCGATACTCAGGAAACATGTGAAGTTTTGAGTGATCATTCCACTGTGCCGGATGAAAATGAAATGCAAGGTATAATCTAAAAATTCCAAGAATTTCAGAACAAGCAGGCTTTGTTGGAAGAAGAGAAAGATGGTGATTTAGACTAGGCATAATGCAACATGTCATTTCAATCTTGAAATTGACATGTCTTTTTCATTTCTGTTTCATCACGTAGGTAGCAGATTTTGGCTTGGTCTCCTATGTGAGAGTCAAGCAAAATAAGACTCTTGTTGAAAGACTATTTCCTAGGGTTTATCCTATTTTCTCTCTACTCTTTTTATTATAAATAAGGGATGCTTATGCATTCCAAAGGGTTGAGATTTTTGGAATATTGAGAACTATTGTGAAGAAGAAGAACTTTGTGTTTTCTTTCAATCATTCAAGGAATAGAAATCGATGTTATTTTTGCAAACTTTGTGTTGTGAGATTCATCTCTCTTAAGATATTGTTCTTATGTTCAGGATCTTAAGCTATTTCTTTGTTTAGAATTCTCAATCATTTTAATCATTTCAAACATTACATTACATTTGTTATCTAGAACTCGTAGGACTATTTCATGATCTATGTTTTCTCCAAAGAAAATATGTTCCTCGTCATTTCCTTTCCATTGTGTATTCTTTCTAATCCATTTTACTTCAAAAGCAGCAATATTTTCATCTACTGTGGATATGGATTTTGGGATTCTATCCCAACCCCAATGGTTAGATTAGTGTGAATACTGTACATATCATTTCTGTTGTGTTTTAGATTAGTAATAAATAGGCAGCCTCACCTATCTTTGAGGAGGGATTCAATCCCATGTACTGTGGTTGAACCTCATATTTTGTCTTGACAAAATATCCAACCAACAGTTTTTGGTGACTCCGTTGGGGAATACAGATTGATAGTATAAAGCTTATCCTTTTGGTGTCTGGCGACTCCGTATTTGCCTTATTTTCAACAAGATCTATTTTCCAGTTCAAGCTGGCCAGAAATATCTTCACTTAGTCAACAAGAGCTTGGGGTGAAACTGATCCGTTCTTTGATTTGCTTCAACAACATAATTTCAGACTTTCACCCAACAGTGTTGCATCTAGCCGGGCAAGAAGTTCTTCTCCCATCCGAAGGAATCAGATTCCTCAAGAAATAGAAGTATCTACAACTTGTCATGCATTATTCTTGTTGGATATTCAGATTCCTATTTGTACTTCATTTAGAAGAATGACAACATAGCCTGTGCCTTGGGGCATAGCTATTGGTCCTCTTTCCCTTACTCCACTGTTGCATGACCTACCTCGTGGATCATGGAAGAATATTCCTAAGTTCAACAGTGATGGGAAACAACATCCTGACGAACACATTGCCTCATTCTTTGTTGCATGCGGTGTTCTTGGGGTTTCTCATGAAGATGTCTCTATTCGACTCTTCATTGAAACATTGCATGGCGTAGCTGTAGAATGGTTCTATCATCTCCCAAATGCATGCATTACCAATTGGGATACCATGAGATATGTATTTGAAGTAAAGTTCAAACCAGCTGAAGATTCTCATGCCTTATTGGCATAGCTTACCCACATGAAGAAAGAACCTTATGAACCCATGCGGGACTTCATAGCCAAATTCAACAAGCTGATCCGCAAGATTCCAGATCTTGTTGTTCCTACTCTTGAAAATCAAAAGTGTTTCTTTATCAACGCTCAACCTTCGAATGTGAGCTTTTTGTTAAGAAGATCTGTTATCCCTGATTTGGCCACCACTCAAGCTACCTCCACCAAAATAGAGGATGGTCTTATTCTGGCCAGAAAAATCAGAAAAGAATCATCCAAGCCCAAAAATCAGAGTTCTTCTCAAAGTACTACTGATCCCATGATTCATAAGATGGCTAACGACTTGATTGCTTTAAAAAATCAAATGTCTCAACAAGTGAGCAATGTTCCGTATCGGGATATTCCTAGATGGAATTTTAATAATACTAACAGTGCTCCCACAAGAGATAGACCATGATTGACTAATACTCAACCAAGATTAGCTATTGAATCTCCTCCTGTTAATGCTACATTGGAGATAGTTGAAGAAGATGAAGAAGCAAAAGAACCAGATTCTCACGAAGCTTTTGAAGCTTCGAGATACACTGATGAGTCCTATGAAGATTCAGTTGGTGACTCCAGCATTGGGTATTTGGAATATGAAGAAGATGGATGCAAACTTGATGGTCATTCATTCACGGTCTTCACTCGATCTCAATCCTAGAATCCCATAAAATCGGTGGAAAGCTCCAAGGAGAAGAGTAAAGATGCTCCCACGGTCATAACTAAGAGAGGCTCTCCTATCTCAACTTAAATAAAAAAGGGATGACTAAAAATGAAACAACTTCCTCCTTTTCTCCTTCTCCTAAGGCCAATACTATAACTCAGGCCCATGTGCTTAGAAATGAACCTACTATCACTCCTTCATACACAGCTTTTGACATTATTGATCATGCAAAAATAACCAAGATCCAAATGTCAGAAGTAGAATACCTTTAATCAAACCCGGAGCAATTTGAGAAACTTGGAAAATTCATTAAAAGAAAGGATATTATTCATTCACCTTTAAAAGGAATTTTGTCGAGTCCCATTCAGCCTTCACCTCAGAAAAATATGACTTATTCTCCTTCTTCAGGGAAGATCGAACCATTTTATTTATCCTTACTCATAAACGGATTCCAACTCAGCAATTGCATCATTGACTCAGGATCCTCTGATAACGTGATTCCCACAAAGGTATCCCATGCCCTTGGACTTAATTTGACTAAATCATATGGATGGTGTTACTCCATGGAAACCAAGCAAGTCCCCTTGATTGGTCAAATCAAAGTTGCACAATTTGCATTCATTTCCTTCCCGGAGAAGAGAGTAAAAATGACCATTTTGGTTGCTGATATTCTAGCTACTTATGGTATTCTCTTAGAAGAGGTTTTTGTAAAGACGTCGGGGGAGAGATCAACATGGAATGGACCAAGGCCAAGATCCCAATTAATGGAGTTTCTCACATTCTCCATCCTAAACCTCAAGCGAAGTACCTGGTCACTAAATAAGACGATCACAAGGCTCAAATCCTTTTCAAAGATACTGGCTTGGGAAATTATTTCATGGCATCAGAGGTACCAGCTATAGACGTCAAAGAAGAGGATTCAAATGCTATTTAGAATCTCAAATTTGATGGGAGTTGTTCAACTACCGGATCAGGAGCTAGTGTAGTTCTTATATCTCCAGATTCCAAAATCTTTCCCTTTGCCTTCAAGCTGTAGTTTGATAACAATAATAATACAGCTAAGTATGAAGCCTTGTTATTAGGATTAGAATGGCAAAAAAAAATGGGATTCTAAATCTCAAGGTTCAAGGAGATGCGGAGCTGATTGTCAACCAGGTAAAGGGGATCTATCAAGTGAAAAATGATCGCCTAAAGCATTACAGGAATAAGGTATGGGATAACATAGATTGCTTTTATGCTTTTTCCATCAAGGTAGTTTTGAGGGATCATAATGATAAAGTTGATTCTTTAGCCATGTCTACATCTCTTCTCCTTCCTCATCCACAGTTCAAACGGGACACGTACACTATTGAAGTTGTATATCATCCCAATGTTCTTGATAACTCGGCACATTGGCAAGTATTTAACAATGATCAACAGATATTGTATTTTCTAGAGAAAGCTGATAATTTTAGTGAACTATATTTTGAAGGGTTGGAATTAGCTTTCCATGAATCCGTTTTGAATTCATATCAAGAGGTTGATGGTGAGTTTATTTAGCTAAAAGAAAACAAGATTCCCAAGGGATTGGTTTCTCTAGAATGTCTGTTTGATAAACATGATCATTTTATCCAGAATAAAAGGCTTACTGAAGGAACCTCCTCATCAGAAGTAGATCAAGTTAATTTTGGCTCTCCGGATCAACCGCAGATGGTGAATATTGGGAAATGTTGTTCCCCTGAGGAGAAAGTGAAATTCACTTCACTCCTGAAGAGATACATGGATATCCTGGCCTGGTCTTATGCTGATTTAAAATCCTTCAAGCCCAAAGATGTGCAACATAGTATTCCCTTGAAGCCTAAAGCTAAACCCCATAGGTGGAAGAAAAGACATTACAACCCCAAAATCTTAGGGACTATTCTTGCAAAAAATTAGAAAATGTTAGATGCAAGGATTATCTTCCCAATCCACCATTCTACCTGGATTGCTAACATTGTCCCCATCAGGAAGAAGAATGGTGAAATTAGGATTTGTGTGGATTTCTAGAATCTGAATCAGTCTTCATTAAAAGACAACTATCCTTTGCCTATCATGGATCAAGTTTTACATACTATTACTGGATCAGAGATGCTATCCATGCTCGACGGATTTTCAGGATATAATCAAGTTGAGGTAGCTACTCAAGATCATCATAAAATGGCTTTCACAACCCCATGGGGGACCTTTGCTTACAGGAGGATGCCTTTTAGTTTGATCAATGCCGGCACCACATTTCAGAGAGCTATGGACTTGGATTTCAGAGATCTAATGGGAAGAGTTATAGTTGTATATTTGGATGACTTGACCTTTTTCTCTAAAAAATGGAGTGATCATTATGATCATCTAGATCAAGTACTCTTGAGATGTAGGCATCACAGGATTTCATTAAATCCTAAGAAGTCCATGTTTGGAGTGATAGAGGGAAAATTGCTGGGTCATATTATCACTAGAGAAGGAACCAAGGTTGACCCAGAGAGGGTGAAGGCCATTCAAAGCTTTACCCTACCCACAAGCAAAACTGGAGTTCATTCCTTTTTCAAAAAGGTCAATTTCCTAAGAAGGTTCTTACCTAACTTCGCTGATAAAACCAATGATATCCTTGGGATGATGAAAGGAAAAACTCCATTTCGATGGAGTACTGAAGGGAAGCTTGCATTTGATGAATTCAAAAAGGCAATTGATCATGCTCCTTTCTGGTATGTCCAGATTTCAAGAAATATTTCATCATGTACAACTACGCTTTTGCACACACAGTGTCAGCCATCCTAATGTAGGAGAAGGAAGAAGGCATTGAAGCTCCCATCACTTTCATGAGCTTCCCATTAAAGGAACATGAACTAAAGATGTCACAGATTGAAAAACATGTTTGTATGGTGGTATGAGCGGTGAAACATTTCAGATACTATGTGTTGAACTCTCATACCCTCATTCTCATTCCTGATACTGCTGTTAAATCCATTTTGACTCAACAAGAGCTGGGTAGTCAATGGGGTAACTGGATAGCTAAAGTTCAAGAGTATGACTTGGAAATCAAACCTACCAAGTTGGTATGAGGAAGGGGCTTGTGCCAATTGATTATGGAAAGTAATGCTGAGACAGAATGCGAAAGGACCAAAAGTACCTCTTCAGAGTTGCCCATGGTGATTTTTGTGAGCACAACTGACGAATGGTACATAGATATTGCTTTCTTTCTAACTTATGGTGAATACACCCCCCACATTTAAGCCAAAAGGAGAAGATAATAGTTAAATTAAGATCTGCAAGATACATCCTGTGGGATAATGGAATATACAAGAAAGGTATTGATGGTGTATTCCTTCGTTGTGTTGATAAATCTCAGTAGGTAAGGTTGTTAGAGTCCTTCCATAGTCTAGCATGTGGAGGAAATTTCTCTTCTTCCATGATAGCTTATAAGATCCTACAGGAAAAATACTATTAGCCTACTCTCTTTTGAGACTCAGTAGAATGGGTATCCAAGTGTGAAGCTTGTCAACATTTCATGTATCACCCTAAGCTAGCAGCTCTCCCCCTGAAGCCTATAGCAATCGAAGAACCTTTTCACCAGTGGGGAATTGATTTCATTGGAATGTTGAATCCTACCTCTAGTGTCAGACACAATTACGTGCTTACCACTACAGAATATTTCACTAAGTGGGTGGAAGCTGTGCCAATCAAGTAGGCAACCTCAGAAGCCATGTGCAAATTCCTTAAAGAAAATATAATTGTTAGATTTGGTGTGCCTCACAAGATTGTGGCTGATAACGCCTCCAATTTCTCATCTTATGAACTGATAGAATTTATTTATGGATTTGGGATCACCCTACCTCATTCATCTGACTATTATCCTCAAGGAAATGGTCAAGCTGAATCCAGCAACAAGAACCTAGTTACCATAATTAGAAAGCTAGTGGATGAGAACCAGAGGACATGGCACAAAGCATTGTATGATGCATTATGGGCAGATCTGATTACTCTAAAGTGAGCTATTGGAATGTCCCCCTTCCAAGTGTTGTATGGAATTGATGCTGAAATTCCCATTTCCGTAGAACTGCCAGCCTTGCAATTGGCCAAAGCAGTCGAAGATGAGAATTTTCAAAAATCTATTGAGAAAAGGGTAATGTACCTAGCTAGGCTGGAAGAGGAATGAAGCAAGGTGGTTAATCACATTGCAGATCATCAGAGCAAAGTAAAGAAGATATTTGATAAAAAATTGAAGTAACGTGACTTTAAAATTGGAGATCTGATGCTTCTTTGGGATAAGAGAAGGGAGTAGAAACGAATTCATGGAAAGTTTGATTCTTTGTGGAAAGGACCTTTCAATATTCATCAACTGAATAGTGAAAATAGATTTTGTCTATCATTCCTAGATGGATAGTTGCTCCCTTTACCTTTCAGTGGTCAACATCTAAAGCTATTCCATCAGTAATACAAGATGCTCTCTTGCATTGTACATAATTTATTTTTTGTCGTGTGTTTGCTTTTGTTTTCTTTCTTTCTTTCTTTCTTTTGGTTTTCTTCTTTCTTCTCTATAGCCCATGGCTAAAGCCAGAAATTATGAGTTCTCTTCCTTTTCCATTACAAAGAAAGTCCCCAACTGGAGCCAGCTGTTATCCCATTTTAGCGATTCCAGCTACAATGAAGATAACCATAGAAATTTTTGAAAAAATTGACTAAAATACCCGTTTGAAAAGTATTTCAAGTTTTCGGGTTTCAACAACATGCAAATAGGTCATTTACATACAAGATGCTCATTTTTTCCCAAAACCTGAAACCTGATTCAACTCCCTTGTGTCAGGTTTCCAAAACTCCTAAGCATCAGAACATGCATGATCAAAAACATACTTCATGTCACATGACTTCCGAAACCCGAAACCTGATTCAACTCCCTTGTGTCGGGTTTACATAACCTTTAAGCATCTCGACATATCATGCTTTGTGTCAGGTTTCCGGACAATCCAAACATGATGACATGGAATTCATGCCGAGTTGTAGGGTAGTTGGCACACGTGTTAAGTGAGATGTAATAAATGTGGGGTCTTTATAAATAGAAAGATTTACACGTCATTTTTACCTTTTTTGCTTTTGGTTGCATGGATTTTTCTCCTGCGGGCTATCTCAGCTTCCGAACCTGATTTGATCTTGTGCTCGATTGCTCGGTCCATTTTCAATTATTTTTTGAATTTTCTGAAGGTATTTACTTTACCTTTTGCTTACGATGTTTTGTTGAATTGTTTTTATGATGGCCTCTGCATCTTCTCCTTCCTTTCCTATTTTTCTTTTTAGGTTTAGGGTTTAGGGTTTTTCTTCTTCTTTTAAATTATATTCAAATGGAAATCATTGTATAAAAATTCACCCTTAGGGTGTTTTTCTATTATATTCCTTAGAATATACCTTTTGTATTTTAAAGAAAAGAAGAAGAAGACAAAAATCCAAACTGTTGAAATGGCGGGAAAATTTCATGTCTAGACATCTCAAAAACCTGATCCCTTATTTTCAGGTTTTGCAGGGTGTTTTGCAATTTATAAGTTCCATAGTGTGTTGGGTCTTGAGTCTTGCCAAACATTTAACATCTTCTGACATCCATTTTCCTTTGTGTCGGGTCCGCTAGTGTGTCTGACATCTTTCACTTTCCGAAGTGTGGCGGGTTTGTACATGTGTCCAACATCTAATATCTTCCGACACATTCAACTATCTATTGGGTTTTGCATAATGTATGGAAAAGTCTAACTTCTAAGACATTCTCTCCAGTGCATAGGGTTTTGCATAGTGTCTGAAAAATCATAACCTCAGACACACTCAGCAGTGCATCAGGTCTATGGGGTTGTTCAACAATTTTTCAAACCCGAGTGTTCAAACTAGAAGTGATCAATTAATTTCTCCTCAAAGACTCCTCATGTCGGATCATGGTTCATCACAGGATAAGTTGGATAAATAAGGGAAGATGAAGTACAAATTTAGGAAGGTGGAGTCTCCTTCCTACATTAATTGTAATTATGACATCCGGGATACAAAACTCAAAAATGTAGACATGGAAGATTTTTGGAATAGAGTCAAGAGTTCTTCCAAAACACCCTGGATGAGATCAATAGTCAGCAGTGGCCTCCCTCTTGCAGCAGGATTCCCCATGTATGCTTAATGCCCCGAGTTCATCTTGGCATGCACTTCGAATTATGACTCTACTTCTCGTTTAGTGAGAAATCAGGCGGGAGAAGTCATAGTCAAGTTGGACGGAGGTTACTTCGATGACCTTCTCAAATTGCCTAACTTCATGGAGTACAGGGACATAGATCTCAAGTCAGCCTAGAAATCTTGGAACAAATACCAAGAATACTATATTAAACATGTCAATAAGAAGTTCTTGATCAAAGCTAAGCTAACTATCTCTAGGTTTCCAAGATTTGTTCCTAGAAGTGATTTCATTCAAGAGATCAATGATATCATTACTTTGTTGAGCCAGGTTTTTGGATTTCCTGAGTCGAATGTTCTCCAAGTATGGATGTACCAATTCATGGTTGTCATTAAGAAGAATCAATAGGGGATTGATTGGGGTAGTCTTATCAGTGACGAGATAGACTCCCAGATGAAAATGGTTTTGTCTACAGGAAACTTTTATATGCCCTCATATGTCACTTATGCAGCAGCTGGTATTAGGAATTATCCTAGATTGGACACAAAGGGGAACAAGGAAGCTAAACACATTTATCATTATTTTCCTCAGCTAACAAAGAAGGGGTCCGAGGATCAATTCAGAAGAGTCAATGATGCTTTCTTTTATGTGAACAGCTACAGGATGAACCCCGAACTAAGGAAAACAAGAGTCTTTGATGAGGCATGGGCTGAATTTTCAAAATGGGGTTGTGTCTTCTTGCAATTCAAGAAGTTCACGTATCTTCAAGTGGTCATGTACCTGGGTGATCCCTTCTGATTGCCTAGATATCTAGGAGACAAGTTTGTCCTGATGGAGTTCGTAAGGGAATTGTTGGATTTTCACAAGTTCCAACAGAGTAAGTACAAGGCCGCCGTATCCTTCCTAATTTCTATTGGAAGGTATACCTGCTCAATGGTGGTAAAATCCAAGAATGTAGTTCACAAGCTTCAGGACAAGTTAAAGAAGCACATGAAGCCCAGAGATAGGTTCAAATTTCGAGGAGTTCTTAAGTCATATGAAACCCTGTACCTACACATGCCTAGCATAGAAGACATTTGGGTTGATCTTCGTGATGAAGTCACTATCTGCAGAAAGGATCATAGCAGATTAACACTTGAAGAAATTTAGACACTCGAGCTCATTGACATCCCAGAAGGTACTGGCGACAATGAAAGATTTCTAGATCCTTTATATGACAGACTGAATGAGGATCAATACATTTTCCTAGCTATTGATTGGTCTATCGGTGAAAAATCTTCTATTGCAAATAGATCAGCTTTGATTCTCGCATGCACAAAGGCATGGCTCACCTCTTGGGGAATGAGTTACAAAGAAGATAGTTTTTCAAAGTTGGTTGATTTGGAAGCAGGACCCTCCAAAAAGGAAAAGGACAAGAGCTCTTCTAAGAGGCCTATAAAGGTCAAATTTATCAAGAAGGGAGGAGAACAAGAAGCCCCTTCAATTGCCACTCTAGTTGAAACAATGAACATACCAAAATCACCAACACCACTAGAAATTGGGGAAATCTCTTTGGAGGTAGAGGTGAGTCAACCTCTAATCTCACCATTTTCCGATTGCCCAGCAAAAGTAAGTTTATCCCTCGCTTCCCAGGATTTGGCTTCAGGAGCTGCACCTCCTCCTTCACAACCACTTGCACCTCCTCCTTCTCCATCTTCTTCATTAGCCATGGCCAACATTTTCTCTAGACTCTCACATCTCTGTGCTAGAACCAAAGTGACTATAGATATGCCTCCTCCATCTACACCTCTTTTCACTAAATCCACTACCACACTTGTGGTTGTTCCCACTCCACTAGTAAGTATTTCTCCACCCGCAAGTGTGACCCAAACCCCTACAACAGTAGCAACTTCCTCTAGCACACCTCAATGGTTGCTTGATCAGACTCCAAGGAAAAGGAAGGTGGTTGTTCCCATACCAGCCTTTGATTTCAGTTCACTCAAGGCTTCTACTGCTAAATCAGCCAAGAAACCCAAAATGGTTTCAAGGGTTTTAGTGGATGTTTTAGGGCACAAGTTTTTAGAGATCCCTACTCCTGTATCTGACAAGACCAAAGAGAACATAGTGGCCTCTGATTATCAGATAACTAGGGTCGATCTAGGGAAGTTTAAGGAAGAAGGAGCACAACAAGATGCATGAGATGCCATGAACATGCTATGTCAGAAGTTGAAAGAAACAAAGGAAAGAAAGGATGAGCTTAAAGAGAAAGTGGAGCAGTTGACTGAAGTATTACTTAAGCTCTCAAAGCCCCCTGAGTCAACACCATTATCCTCTACTCCTATCAGGTTCGATTTCTCATCGGTACCCATGACTGAAAAGATTAACGAAAAGGGGAGAGTGGTCAATGAATGGACCCAAAGGCTGCTCCTATAGGGAAAAGAACTAATCCAAGATACTTTGGAAGTCTATTAATCTTTGGAAGATATAAAGAAAGATGGAGAAAAAATGGATGATGAGTTTTCTTCAGAAATCAAGAACTTGGAGTTGACTTTCAAAGCTCTCCAAATGCTGAAACAAATTCCATCCTGTATCTTGGTCGAAGAGGGCATCATCCCACATGTGGATAAACATTTCTAGCTGACCAAAGCCATCAGATTTAGAATAAAGATTCTCAACGAAGCTTGCATCAAACTGAGACAATCAAGAGACCAATTGGTCGATGGCAAGAACGACTTGGAAGAAGAGATGATCAAGATCTATGTGAAAGTGTTGAGTGAAGGCTCAGGTATCCTGACTATCGATGATCTTTATGAACAGATCCATGAATCAATTCAACACGAGCCAACTTATGGATTCGGCATGGAATTCATTGACAGGTTTGTAAAAATTGAGAATTCTTTGGAGACCCTGAGGATGTTAGAGTAAGTATTTACCTTAGCTCATGTTCACCTAAGTACTTTATTTACCTTTATTGTATTTATCCTCACCCACTTATGTGTGTGGATATTTCTTTTATCTTATTTAGATATTAGGAGATATTATCTAGTTGTTAGGTATAGTTCTTTCCTTGATCTATGGTATTGATTAGATCCTTGATGTCTAGTTCTTTGATGACTAGTTATTTCCTTGATTTATGGCTTGATCTACGACCTTGACTGGTTCTTATATTGTTATTCCTTATTTATTTAAGCAAGGCCCATTCTCAATGTATTGCATTGAGTTCCATACTAATATATGATATTTTTTCTCATTTTTTTGCAAAGGTTTTATGTAAATTTATTCTGGCGAATTGCTTTCATCTTATAGATCATGGTGTTTGATTAGCATCTATGTTCTTGGCTTGGTATGATCTGGTTATCGTTCCTTTCATGGTATCAGAGCTACACGACTTGCCGTCACACCAAAAGCTTGAATTGATTGCTATTCTTGGAAATAAAGGTCACTATCTACATAGTCCAGAAATAGTAATTTTTACCAGAACTGGCAGTTGGATGTGACTTTCTCGAAATCAGGTGACACACCCCAAAATAGTAAGTTATGCAAACACCCATTAAAATCCTTAGCCTATGGTCATATGGTATGCTCATATGAGGGCTTAAATATTGTTATTCCTACTATTAGGTGCTTAACTTCAGCCCCCTTTAATTTTATTTGTGTGGTGAAGGCAACAACATTTTATTTTGTTTTAGTGGCACCTAAAATAAATAACAGAGCAAAATATTAAAAAGCTTGTAACTTTTGATTGGTAACTCGGTTTTGAGTGCCATTTTTTGTAAAAGTTCTTGTTTTTGCGTGCTCTTTCCATTGTAAATATTTATTTTGAGACTTGCACTATATTTATAAAGTGTCAAATATGGAGGAGTGTTGTAATCAATTATGGATGCAATTTCGGCTGAGCCCGACGTCCTAAATTTTTGGGAGTTGTAGTTTGTACCTATCATGGATTCTGAGAATGATATGCTTTTCTATGAAGTATGTGGACTTCAAGAGGATATTGTAAAATTTTTGGAAGAAAATAGATCACTCAAGAAGTGAAATTCTCTTCTACAATCACTCATTCATGATAAGGATACAATAATACACTTCCTACAGAACAAACTTGCTAGCCTACAACATCACCATCATATTGTGGACAACTATATCCATACTCCTAGTCCACTTGCAGCTATTGCTCATGAACCCACTAACATTGATCTGTCCATCTTTGAGTATGTTCCTGTTGTTTATGCTCATACACCTATGAAGCTTGTTACTACATGCTCTTCCACAACTATGCCTATCACAGTACCACATGTTGTGTATCCTATTTCTACTCAGCTGCATGGATTTTTTGAGAAGCATACCACTACATTCAGATCTCGCATGCTCTGTTCTATGTGTGTCACTAGTGGAGTCATTGACAGACATTCACAGGGTATTGTTTCCTCTATTCCACATGTTAAGTGGAATTCTTGTCATGACATTGGTTTCAAGCAGATACTTCATTGGTATCACACATTGATAGAGCTCATTTTTTTGTTCACTCGACTCTTTCTGAGGATCATGAGCAACACATGAGTTCTACACCTTCACTCAGGCTTGAGAAACCTGAGATTTCAGCTGTCAGCCATGATCAACTTGACACACATTCTGATGTTCTTTTGCATACACCCATTGTGCATTTTGCACCAAGTCATATGTAGGTATATTCTTCATCCATCCATGTTGATTTGGGATGGATATCTGATCAATCATGGTAGCAACATAGGTATTCGTTGAGAGGAATCTATAGGCATGGCTCCTCCACCATTCGGCCTTTTGCTCCACTTTCTATACCTTATGCATTGTGATGCTTCTTGTTTTGAGTATTTTTCTTTAGCAAGTGTAGTGTATCTCTTTTGTTTGTTGAGAGATTTTGTATTTGTATTTTCGACACTTTTGGCATGTTGACAGTATCTCTTGTGGGGGATTTATTCTGGTGAAGTCCAGTGTTATTTTGTCAGTGTTTGAGTAGTTGATTTTAGGCAACTCATACAGATTTATAGCGTCTCTCCACCCATTCAGCAGTATGGGAGGGTGTGGTGTTGATCCTGCTTCTTTGGGTTTTGTGTCCTTACCTTGTTACCTTGGATTTTCTTGGATCGTGACACTCTAGAGTTTCTGTCCTTACCTTGTTGCTTTGGTTATTGTTCTTGGATTGTGGCACACCTATTTGCAGCAGTTGATCGAATTATGTTTTTTTTTTTTACACTTTTGACATCACTCTATTAACAGTCTCCTTGTATGGAGCTGTTCTGGTGGAGCCCAGTGTCAGTTGTTTTTGAGTTTTGTGATCGAGTAGTGGATTTAGACCATAGTGCACACCAAACTTTTTCAGCATTGTATGAGTTTTTTGAGCCGAGCTTCTTGGGATGCCTTGGAGTGGGTCTTTACTCTCTTTATTTTGGTGTTATTGGTTTTGGGTACCTTGTGGTGTCCCTTTTTTTCTAGTTATTGTACATGAGTACCTCATCAGGCCTAGTTACCAAGACTCATACTGTGGACATGCCACTTCTATTTTGGCCCCTAGCTTCACTTGAGGGGGGGTGTTAGAGTAGGTATTTACCTTAGCTCATGTTCACCTAGGTACTTTATTTACCTTTATTGTATTTATCCTCACCCACTTATGTGTGTGGATATTTCTTTTATATTATTTAGATATTAGGAGATATTATCTAGTTGTTAGGTATAGTTCTTTCCTTGATCTATGGTATTGACTAGATCCTTGATATCTAGTTCTCTCCTAAATCTATGGTCTTGACTAGTTATTTGATGACTAGTTATTTCCTTGATTTATGGCTTGATCTACGACCTTGACTGGTTCTTAGATTGTTATTCCTTGTCTATTTAAGCAAGGCTAATTCTCAATGTATTGCATTGAGTTCCATAATAATATATGATATTGTTTCTTATTTATTTGCAAAGGTTTTATGTAAAGTTATTCTGGAGAATTGCTTTCATCTTATAGATCATGGTGTTTGATTAGCATATGTGTTCTTGGCTTGGTATGATTTGGTTATCGTTCCTTTCAAAGGAAACTCAACAAGAAATTGAAAAAGCTTCCTGGCAACGCTAGCGATACTCAGGAAACATGTGAAATTTTGAGTGATCATTCCACTGCGCTGGATGAAAATGAAATGCAAGGTATAATCTAAAAATTCCAAGAATTTCAGAACAAGCAAGATTTGTTGGAAGAAGAGAAAGATGATGATTCAGACTAGGCACAATGCAACATGTCATTTCAATCTTGAAATTGACATGTCTTTTTCATTTCTGTTTTATCACGTAGGTAGCAGATTTTGACTTGGTCTCCTGTGTGAGAGTCAAGCAAAATCAGACTCTTGTTGAAAGACTATTTCCTAAGGTTTATCCTATTTTGTCTATACTCTTTTTATTATAAATAAGGGATGCTTATGCATTCCAAAGGGTTGATATTTTTGGAATATTGACAACTATTGTGAAGAAGAAGAACTTTGTGTTTTCTTTCAATCATTCAAGGAATAGAAATCGATGTTATTTTTACAAACTTTGTGTTATGAGATTTATCTCTCTTAAGATATTGTTCTTATGTTCAGGATCTTAAGTTGTTCTTTTTTTAGCATTCTCAATCATTTTAAATCATTTCAAACATTACATTTGTTATCTAGAACTCATATGATTATTTTGTGATCTATTTTTTCTCGAAAGAAAATACGTTCTCATCATTTCCTTTGCATTGTGTATTCTTTCTAATCCATTTTACTTCAAAAGCTACAATATTTCCATGTACTGTGGATATGGATTTTGGGATTCTATCCCAACCCCAATGGTTAGATTAGTGTAAATATTATACCTATCATTTTTGTTGTGTTTTAGATTAGTAATAAACAGGTAGCCTCACCTGTCTTTGAGGAGGGATTCAATCCCGTGTATTGTGGTTGAACCTCATATTTTGTCTTGACAAAATATCCAACCAACAAGTGACGGGTCTCCTAGGACTATGACCAGTGTGTGGATGTCACTTCCATGTCACGTTGCCCCTACAAAAGAAAAGGCGAAAGGCCATCCACTTTTTATCCTTACGATCGTCCTAAGACGTAAGAGGAGAGAATACATAGTTTAACCTTCAGGATAAACAAACAATGATACAAAACACACAAGAAATATGATGCAATGTAATAAAATTAAACAATAAAAATTTTGTGATTGCATCTTCAAGAGGAGGCCTTACAAAAAATATTAGTAATTTGATTTATAAAACCAAATGTCTTGGACCAATCATCTTATATAATAAAGGGTTAGTAATTTGGAGCAAGGATAATATACCTCAATGTGTAGCTATAATGACTATATTTAGCAATAATTAAAACAATGAATAAAGTCTCATATATAAATTGTTAAATTGATGCTTTTATTGCATAGGATACTAGGAGTGAAAAATTATTGAATAACAACATCATATGATACAAGTATTTGAAATATGTGGTATACAAATGGTTTCACATTTGTGCGTATGCGAAAAATGACACAAACAACATAATAAGAAACAACCTTGGCTATACACACAATTTTTCTTAGGTTTGTGGTATACACAAATTATTGTATAACACACTATGTGTGTAAACAAAAAACCTAAAAACATTTGTCAAGAAACATTTTTGTATACTACAATCTTAGAGTAATCCTAAAAATCTAATGTGTGTATACCACACTATGTCTATATACCACAAATCTAATGCTTGTGTGTGGTTTACACATTTTTCATGCATTAGGTTTTTGGTATACAGACATAGTGTGGTATACACAAATGTGTGTATACTATGTTATGATTTTAAGGGTCTGTGTTGCTCTACAAATACATATCTCATGGGAGTTATACTTTTATGACATAACAATTGTGTCATTTTTTCTTCCCAAAATTAAAAAAAAATGAAATGGGAAATGACACAAAATTGACATAAATTGAGATATTTTTGCACTATGTATAGTAGTGATTAATCCTGACACATTTTTCGTTGGGCTTTCCACTTCAATTCCATCTCCTACACCTTCTATTAACGTTCCATCAACTAATTTTGGGAGGATCCACAATCCACCAACTTCATCACAACCCATTTCACACATATCTCTCAATCTCATCTTCTCCATTCGAAAACCTTCCATGGCCACAATTATAAATGTTAGTGATCTAGAATAGGAAGAAATTACTTTCAATATCTATTTAGTGCAACAAGGGAAACATTTAAGAGAAAAAATTATTGTATTTAAGGTCCAAACCATTTGTGTCAATATTCCACCAATTACTTCTTTAGATTGGTCTCCTTTCACATCTAATGCTTCACCTTTGGAACCCCCAAAGTTAGATAGTGCATATGTTGGTACTTCTAAAGTTGTTCCTCCATATTCCACAACTATTCCTCCATATATCAACATTTCTTCTTCTTCTCTCATTCTTCCCATCTTTGTGGCCATCATTGTGTCATCTTCAACACCCCCCTTCTTCTATCATTGTTTCCTCTATTGAACAATGACTTCAATGGTAATATCACAATCACTGGCTATCATAAAATCTACATAGAACACTTCCACAATTACCAAATAAGTATGGATCGTCATGTAATTAGAAAAGATGTAGTAATCAGTTTATGATCCTCTTGAGGTCAATTTTAGACTTAACAAAGCATATAAGAGTGTAAGGAAGGTAAATATGAAAAAATTACAACATGGTAGACACACTACCCTCTTACAAAATGATGAAAAACATCATCTCCTTATATAGTAAGAAAATAAAGAGGGATAAAAATAATCCAAACTTTGAGGGTATTAGGGTAGTGGTTGATCCCATTTCTATAATCAAGTAATTTAATATGATAACAGAGTATGTGGTTGAAAAAATCAAGGAAATGCTTGCTCAAGCACAAGCTAAAATCAATAAGACTCCTAAGTTTATATATAACTTTAACAACTTCTAAAATATATGTTCCACACATACATATCACTCATCTACAATTTAAAAATTGGAATCCAAAAACTAGACAATAAATTATAAATATTTCATAGAAGATTGCTCTACAAAACATAAAAATTTAAGAAAAAAATACCACTCACAATGTGCATATCACAATCCAAAATACCAAAGTGTGTATATTTCTTGTGTAATATTTTATCTCTCTTTTTTGGTATACACATTATCTGTATATCAAAATCCAATATACCACAGTGTGTATATTACTTATGTATTTTTTATCTCTCTTCTGTGGTATAAATATTGTGTGTATATCACAATCCTAAATTCCACAGTGTGTATATTTCTTGAGTATTTTTCTATCTCTCTTCTATGATATACACATTGTGTGTGTATCATAATCCAAAATACCATAGTGTGTGTATTACTTGTGTATTGTTTTATCTCTCTTATGTGGTATACAAACCATGTTTATATCAAAATCCAAACTACCACAGAGTGTGCATTGCTTACGTATTTTTTATCTCATTTCTGTGGTATACAAACTATGTGTATATCACAATCCAAAATACCACAGTGTGTATATTGCTTTTGAATTTTTTATCTCTTTTATGGTATACAAACTGAGTGTATATAAAAATCCAAAATACCAAAGTTTGTATATTTCTTATGTATATTTTAATCTATCTTCTGTGGTATACACACGGTGTGTATATTGTTATTAATTGTTTAAGAAAAGTTAGATAATGCATATATTGGTGCTTCTAAAATTTTTCCTCCATCTTCCACAATTGTTCCTCCATATATCACCATTTCTTCTTCTCCTCCCATTTTTCCCGCCTTTGCGGCCACCATTGTGTCATCTTTGACACCCCCCTTCTTCTACCATTATTTCCTTCATTGGAACAGTGACTTCAATGGGAGCATTACAATCACTAGCTATCATAAAATCTACATAGAACATTTTCACTATGACCAGATAAGGATGGATCATCATGCAATTGGAAAAGGTGTAGTAATCTATGTTTGATCCTCTTGAGGTCAATTTTAGACTTAACAAAGCATATATGAGCCTAAGGAAGGTAACTATGAAAAAATTACAACATCATAGACACACTACCCTCTTATTATATGACGAAAACGTCATCTCCTTATATACTACAAAAAATAAACAAAGACATAACTAATCCACACTTGGAGGGTATTTGGGTAGTGGTTGATCCCATTTCTATAATCAAGTCATTTAATATGATGACAGAGAATGTGGTTGTAAAAATCAAGGAAAAACTTGCTCAAGCACAAGCTAAACTCAATAAAACTTCTAATTTTATATGAAACTTCAACAACTGCTACAATATATCTTCCACGCATACATATCTGTTGGTTGTATGATTTGATCTTCGAAACAAGAAATAGTTAGGGGAAAATAGTCCCTCCTCTTTATGGGAGAGGTTCCCTTATTGACCACAATAATCCAAACCTCTTATTTACAATATAAACATTTTTCCAATATTTTGGTAAAATATTTTGATATTTTAGATGCCTTCATTCAAATATTTTCAATACAGAAGAAAGGAGAATAGAAGAATTGGTATTTAGAAACTGAAGAGAGGGTGGGCACTTTCAAGCATAGATTGTAGAATGATATCTTATTGATTCTTGATAAGATAAAAAAATATTTAAACTACACATATAAAAACACATGACACCATGTATTAGACACAAAGTTATAAGTATGCTATCAATTGAAAGACACAAAGTTTTTTCTTAAATATGCATAGCCTCATATGAATCAGACAAGGAATGATAAGAGATAAAGCATGACAGAAGATGAAACTTCTTCTATATTGATCAGTAGTTCAATGTTCTTTACATCCGAGATATCAAAATCCCATCCTTTACAATGAAAAGAAACTTTCTTTAAATAACTCAAAAAAATGTTTACAAAAAAGACCCTTTTAGTTTCCTTTCTTTTAATCCTATAAGCTAGTAGCTAATTAAATATTATAATCCCAATTTATCTCTTATTTACATAACATATGACTAAAGAGATAATAGCCACCTTAATTAGATATTTAAGAAAGGAAATTATGAACTAGGATGCCGATATGCTATAAGAAGTGTGTATAGTCCCTTTTTTCTTTAACACTTGATTTCTAAATCTTTTCAATGCCTCAGCTATGTCCATGCCCCAGGGAATTATTAGCAGTTGCATGAGTCCAAATACCTAGACACTTTTTCATTTCTTTTCCAAACTCTGTGTTTTCTAAGAACTCTTTATTACCATCTGTGATAGTTATCTACAACTTGCAAATTTATTTCATCTTCTCCTTGGATATGGTTTCCTGCTTGAACAAATCTTCTTTACCAAATGTCTTAAATTGAAACTTGATTTCTTGGATAGTAAATTTATCATTTGAATTTTCCTTGAAGATTTGGCAGTGAATATCCTTGAAAGAATTCATGACACAAAATTTACAAGCTTCTCCTTTTTGCAACATGTTCCTGAGTTCTCCAATGGCTTCTTCAAGAACCTTTATCTTCCAGCCAATGCTGAAAAACCCACTACTTAGATTCAAATTGGCATAATAAAATACCTTATTTTCCAATAGGATTTGTACATCTGTATCACTCATAGTTCCCTATCAAAACCATTGAGGTTTGTGGTGAGCTTTAAATGAATCTTAGTAATTTTTTTATATTCCTTAAATGCTTCCTCAATGAAATTTAAACCTGTGATTATCAGTTCATCAACCATGGCTTCCATTTACTTACCACAAGTGGCATGCTTATGAATATCTTTGATGTCTTGAACTTCATCACTAGACACAATGGTAGGTGGTGGGATGGAAGCTAGGGGCATTGGATCAAGTACCTTATCATCTACTAACAAGGATATTATGAAACTTTACAAGATTTGATTCTGCTCCTCCAACTGCTCATGTGTTTGCTTCCCTTTTTCAACCCTTTCAAGCACTCTAGACATTGTCTCTCTTAGGTTATCTTACTCACTTTCAGGTGTTGATTCACCAAGAGAAATTCTTATTAATTTCAAATCACTTATTGATAGGTCATTTTCATCCTTATCAAGCTTGGGCCTTGCAATCTCCATGATTTGCTAGCCTTGAGAGTCTGAAACTAATCTAGATGTGAACTTAGCCTCTTTAGCTGGAAAGGGAGGAGTGGTACCTAGATGGGCTACCACAACATCAAGCTTAGGGGTCACAATACTTGAAGTGGTCTTCCTTTTCTTGCTTTCCAACAATGGTTGTACCTAGGAAAAGGAAGAATTAGAAGTGGAGGGAGAAATGGGCCCAAGTACGGGTGAATCATCACAATTAGAAATTTTTACAATAGAGACTTCTAACATAGAGGTCTCAGTTTGAGTGGTGGTAGCTTCCTTGATAGATGTTTCTATAGATTTTGAAACTGTCTTCTTCAATAGATCATTTTTCAAACTTCTTTCCTAGAATTATTTTCACATGGCTTTCCTTACTCTTTTTCTTCATTTTTATCATCTCCAAGGTCCATGATTGCTCCCTCATCAAGTATTGTTTCAATTTTATTAGTAGAGGGTAGCCTCTAATTCTTATGAGTAACCTCCTCTACCTTAACCTTAACATCCTTCTTAGCTTTTCCCTTCTTTGTGTACACCAGAGTTGAAGATTCTAGTGGAGAAGGAACACATTTTTCATGTGCTTTAGGAATTGACGAAGGTATTTCTTTCTTGGGGGTGGACATATCTTGAGAAGAAGACACAAATTTTATTTCTCTAATCATCTTCATTTTTCTATCAAAGCCTAATTCTCACCAAGAAAGGGTTGATGAGCTCTTGTAAACCATATCTCTCCTTAACAAACCAATCAATGGTTTCAATAGAAGTGTGTCTAATTGATATCTCATATTCAAGGGACTACAAATCTTCATCATCATCCTCAAATCCTTCAAGAACATTATATACACCAAAATCCTTGATTTGTTACAGACACAATCTTCCATAGTATCTTCTTGGAGCTTCATAATCATCATACCAATTGACCTAGTAGTCTTCAATATTTTCAAGGTGTTGAAAACTCATTCTAAAATTGGTGGAAATGAAATCCTTAGTACCAAACCAAGTTATAGGTTTATAATAATGAAGGGTACGAGGAGAAAGTGTTATGTTAATGTTCTAAGCATATAAAGCAGTCTTGCAAGTGTAGTTACCCAATGTGATTGAGAATTGAATACTTGCAATCTTCTTATCCCTGTAGGTTCTACATAACTTACCCAAATGCCTACATATCTCAACCAAATTCATCTAGTCAATGTAGTACATAGGGAGTTTTAGGGGTTGTCCCTCAAATCTAGCCAACCATATATATATGATAATTTCCTGAATTGAGTGAAAACGATGCCATAGACATCGATTAGTGGTTTTTATTCATCTAAGATTCTTCTAGTTATATCTCCTTCCAACAATCTAACGATGTACATAGTGAACGCATCATTCACCCTCCTAAAATGATGGTGGTTGAATTTCATAGTTAAATTTGGATGATACACATAGATATGAGCATCATTCTTGTCTTCAATAGGGGATAAACCCAACCATTCTCTGTAAGTAGAAATGGTGTACAACAGATAAGAGGTCATGTAAACATTTGGAGTCCTTTGAACATCTTCCAATTGTTCAGTTAGGCTTCACAAATTATTCCTACCTAATTAAAGCTTTTCTTACCTTCACATATAATATTGATAAAAGGGCACATCCAATAATGAAATTCATTAGTGGAGGGAATTCCCATTATCTTGGTAAGGAGAGTGATAACATATGAAAATTCTTAATTAAAATAAACCCTGTACATTGTTTTGGGCAGCCTTGGGGCTCCTTTCTTTGGGTTCTTAAACCAAGACTTGGCCACTCTACTCTTATATCGTTCACTATCTTGATAAAAAATAAGTTGTCCTTAATCCATGTAAGATTTTTTGATCCTTCAATAATGGGGATTCTAAAAGCAGTGCTAATACAATTTTCATCATGTTGAGCTACTACTTTACCTTAAGGGTCAACAATTTCCTTTGTCTCTAGATTGAAGTATGACCCATAGGTTAACATTGTATCGAGACATTGGACAAAAATTGGAAAACCCCCCACTTCTAAAATTCCACTCTCCTTAATTAGATGAGCGATGGGATAAGGGTTTGGACAATTATTGCATGCCCAAAAATCATCCAAATCAAGGCACTGAGTCTCACTATCACCTATCTCTAGTATAGTCATCTCCAATAAGGAAAGGTGCTCGTGTCCTTTGTAATTGATCTTCATTTTATGGTATGAGTAGAATGTATTTATGAGAAAAAATTCTTTTGTTCCTTGAGCTATGCTTTGATGATCCACAACTTTCTTTGTACCTACAAGTTTGAAAATAATGGAGCAGGACTCAACCATGGCTACAAATAGTGGAGAGGGAGAAACTAAAAGGAATTTAGAAAATACAAGTGAGATTGTAAAACAACCAATTACCCTAATTATTTATGCACATCCTGATTATAGTAGGTTGGCGAGGTGAAATAAATTAGGTAATAAATATTGCTATCCATATTCCCCCCCCAGAAAAATATTGGATCAGCCACAACCCCGCATAGAAAGAACCAGAGAAATCATGTTTGAATCCTACAAACAAGTTATAGGGAGACTCTACAATGGAAGTGGTGGGGCCTGCGAAAGATCAAATGACCCTGAATAGGAGAAACTAAAAAAACTACTCTGTCGAGAAAATTCATGCCTTAAATCCATTAAATAGATTACAGGAAGGCTCAGAAATGGAACAACAACTCAGGGAAGGAGGAGCAGTGTCAAAAGAGCCATGAGCAAAAAGGAAAAGAAACTATGAAGATTCAAAGTCTTCGGGCTCTAAAATAGTTCAGGATGGACCCCAAAATCAAATAAGTATGGAAGAGACAACGGAAGCTGCTAAGTTTCCAAACTTCACACCTCCAAAGATTAAAACCAAAGGGGAAGGCTCAAACAAGTGCCAAGACTCCATGTGTCTAGAGATCCAAAATTTGCACCGGCCGTTGAAAAGTCTTCGACTAGAAGAAAGGTGCCAACTTTCAGCTTAGCACAATTCTAAAATGGGAGCCCAAGGCGGAGGCTCAAACTTGTGCCTACCCTCCATGTAGCGAATGGTCAACAGAGGTCAAAGGGAGAATGGGTCTAAAATGGCTAAGTAATGAATGCAGGCGGAAGGTGCCAATTATCCAAATAACACACATTCAAAAGCAGGACCCTAGGCAAAGAATCAAATGAGCGTGATCTTTCCACGTGTCCTAAGATTTAAAAAAGGGGGGATAGAGTCACAGTTTGAATAGTCAAAGTAGAGGCATACCAGTAGCGGAGGGTGCCAAGTGTCAACATGGTGCCATTTCAAAGGCACAGTCTAAAAGAAAATCTCAAACGAGCACCAGCTCGCCACGTGTCCCAGAGCCTAAAAAGGTGAGGGCGACCGTTAAAAATTCCAAAGGCTTGTGGACATCTCCACGTGTCATATCCACACTACTCCAAAGGTAAAGTCTGGGGGTATTTTCTAAACATGCACAAAGCCTCCACGTGTCTTGGGTCAGATACAGTGCCTCCACCCATGGAAAAGACTCAGGAAGAATACAAAGGAAATAGGGAAACCTGTGGACACCACCACGTGTCACATGGGTGCTATTCCAAGAGTGAAGGAAGGATTAAAATCTCAAATGAGCACAGATCTGCCACGTGGACCTGGTACAGAATAGACTCATTTAAATATTATGCGCCCACGACCCAAAAATTCAAATGACCATATCTTTTGACTGAGAACTTAGATTTGGGTGGGAGATATTTTTTGGAAATGTCTCGATGCCCTCTATGCCTTGGAAACATAAAATATCATTTTTTCGTAGGTGTTGGTGGGTGAAAAATGGGAAAAAATCTTCCAGGACATTAATACAGAGCTTGATTTCTCCAACTACTAGATCTGATTTGATTCGATCCGCCATTCTTCTTCAATACGCCAGATAGACAGAGGGAGCCAAAATCAATAGATTTGGGGCAGATTTGAGAAAGGAATTGATTGATAGTGGTTGAGTCTTCAAGGTAGGATTCAATGCATATCCCATGGCAGTTGAAATAGGATTCAACTTTTCCCTCTTCTCTCTCTTATTCTTTCTATATATTGTAACACTTCTCATTTGAGAAAGGAGATTATTCTGGGCATAGGGAAACTCTGTCAAATTTGTTTCCCGACTCCATTTTGAGTTGAAAACCTTCTCCTACACCTGGCAAGTAATTATTTGCCTCTAAGAAGAAACATAATGGTCTGTGCACCCATATAGAGCAATAAAACATGTTTTTGTGGTGTTTCTTCAACCCTTTGCATTGTTTTGTTGTCTCTTTGTGCCTCTCCCTTTCAAATCTATTTTTTGTGCATGTATTTCACATTTTTAGGTGCAAGGCATTGTGTTTCATGGATTTTTGATCATGGATTAGGGTCTGGGTTTGTGTCACTTCTATTTGACCTTCCCATCTTCCTTTCTCCCATATTTCATCCTCCCTCAATAGAGCATCTCACCCCTTTCCTTCTTTGGTGTATCACCGCTTTAGTGTAGGCTTTTCTTTCACCCTCTCTTTCTCTCTAGTTCCTTGGAATGGT
The DNA here is from genome assembly GCA_019776745.2 of Taxus chinensis. Classification (NCBI taxonomy): domain Eukaryota; kingdom Viridiplantae; phylum Streptophyta; class Pinopsida; order Cupressales; family Taxaceae; genus Taxus; species Taxus chinensis. The sequence continues at coordinate 40,330,850 of CM034148.1, read as the reverse complement.
TAGATTAGGATAGTTTAGTTTTTACCTTTCATTAGAGTAGCTCATGGCAGGTAGTTTAGGAACAAGAACCAGCTTTCTCTGGAGGATCATCTCAGGTTTGCAAGTCCCACAGCTTGAGAGATGATCCAATGTTATGCAATCACACTGAATGCCCCATTTTAACCACTTCACATCTTTGGCCATTCGGGGGTGCTGTGATTTTACACTAACAGTTTTGGCATGCCTGGTGGGAGAGGTCTGAGGTACCTTACCACTTCATTTCATCAAGTAGATGTGTTCTTGGTGGGATTCAGCCTTTTGAGGCACATGCAAGCACATTTGGTGACTCCATCTAGTCAAAAACCCATTCTCTAAGTTACAGACCTTTTCCATCCATTTCCACTCATTTTCATCCATTTTCTTCTTCCATCTCTTTCATTTTCTCCCATTCCATGAAGTTATGCAATCATGACTTCATTCCCTTCATGGAACTCACACTTACAGCAATGCAATCCACCTCCAACGAATTTCCCAACTCCTCCAAATCAGCATTATAATCAGATCCAAGACCATTATGCTTACCCATATGAGCAAGGTCAAAGTCAGTTTGGCCATGGAGCTTATCAAGAATAAGGGGACGCATATAATGGTGACAACTATGTGGAGAATGCTGGTTTATTGGAGAAAATTCAAAAAATGGAGGCTGGCATGGTTCAGTCAAGGGGCATAGCACAAATGAAGGCATTCAAGATTGGTTCCATGGAACCTTGTCCATGGGGAGGCCCTTTTCCAAGACATTATAGCCCTCAAGAGAAGCTAGACTTCATGGTTGAAATGTTGCCCCAACTTGCACAATGGATTGAGGAGATCAAGGCTTATGAGTTGGAGTCAAGACAACCTTGTCAATGGGTAAGTCCACCATCTCATAGCTTTTCTTTTTCTCTTTCTCAAGTAGCACCATCTCAACCCAAGATCCAATTTCCAAGCTTCCCAGTTGCTGCCCCAAGTGTTGATTCCATTTCTCCATTCCCTAGTCTTCCACCCCATTTCAGTTCTTCTACCCTTTTCCCTTCCAAACAGTCATCCCCTCCAAACAAACAAGAAGTTCCACCTCCCTCCCCACCAAAAACAATTGCAAAGCTGGTTGAACCCCAACCTGCCACTCCTCTTGCTTTCCCAAGTCCATGTTGGGAAGATACTCAAGAATCTAGTCAAGGAAAACAAGAAGAGGAGCCCAATAGAAAAGAAATAATAGACAATCTGATGAGTTGGGCTGCTAAATTTGGGTTTACAAAGATCCCCTTGATGGTCAAGCCAATAGAGGAGGTCAAGGTTGAAGAGCCAGTGGTGGCTGAGGTTGAATTTGTAGCAGAGGAGGAGGACCATACAATTTTAGAGGCCCCAAGTGTGGAGTAGGCTACAGAAGAACCTTCAGTTCTTCCTCCCACTTCATCCCCTTCGAGCTCTGATGTTGAAGAAGATTTTGATCTTTCAAAATTCATGTTTGAGGAAGAGGGAAACCATGGTGAGAAAGTTTCAGATCAGGAGGACACCATGGAGGAGGTTGAGCACATGCAACAGGACAACAACGAGGTAGATTATCTATCTGACTTGGAGGATTGCTTTGATGGAGAAAATCCCATGGAGATCACATCATTTTCTCTTCCATCATCCATCTTCCAAGCATATGAGCCTACTGCCATGAAGGAGGGAATTCAAGAGCAGCAGCCTATGTCTCACAACGTATCTCTAGAACCAAGGTTGGAAGATATGAGTCTTCCATGTTCTTCACAAGAGAAGGAAGAAGAACAACCAGCTCCAAGCCCAGTTAAAAAGGAGCATATGGGGGTGACCAAGAAAAATTCAGAGGCACTAAATCATGATCCAGTTGCACAAGAAAATACAGCCCCCTCTCCCATTCAACCTCTCCAAAATTATGATCTTTTGGAGGAGCCTGAACTCATTAGCTTCATGTTTGAAGATGAAGCTTCATATGGTGAAGATAATGAAGATTTTAAGATCACCATGAAAAAGGGAGAGACCTTGTTACAACAGGACAGTAAAGAGTTTGATTTCCTACCAGACTCAAAATAATGTTTTGAGCAAATGGATCCAATTGAAATTTCAATATTTTCTCCCCCATCATTCATTCTTCAATCACAAGAGCCTGCTGCCATGGAAGAGAGCATGCAAGCACAACCTGTAGTTTGTAACATGCCTCCTGAATCAAAGTTGGAAGATTTTTATCTTCCAAAAGTCACACCTGCTGTAGAGGAAGAGAAAGAGTATGAGGCTATCATTCCTCCCACACCATCCATCCATGAGGGTTAGTAAGAAGGCTCCATTCTTGGAGTTAGAGTTTAGAACCATGGGCAGATTCAAAGGACCATACCTTGCCCAATCAGATATTTGGCTTCATTGGAGCCAAGGGAGAATCCAAAACTAGTCATGCCTACTTCAGGGCATGAGGATGAGTATCAAAGCACCAAGGGTCACCATCAACACCTCTAGGAGTCTAATGCAAATCAGCTTGAGGAGGTATTTTCCATTAATGTTGATACCTTGATGATATGGGTGGAGGATCGGCTTAAAGTCAGTTTTTCACTCATATAGGAAGCCATATTTAGTGTCAAATCATTTACATGGCTTCCTCTCTTGAGAAAGGGAAGCTACTTCTCCCTACCTATTGCACTCTTTATTTAGCCCCTTTTCTCTCTTGTTAGTTTAGGAGTAGGAGTAGATTTTTTTTTCAGCAGAAGAAGTGCTTGTGCACACTCTGCATGTCTCATTTGAGGCATGTATGATTTGATTCTTTGTACATAGCATTGTTTTTGTGTTTTTTTGCTCTAAGGTTATGTCATTACGAAGTTCAATGTGCCCTAGGTAAACATTATAACAGTCCATTCTCAGGACAGACCAAGGTCAGACTCTTCATTATTCACGATAGAAAGATCCATAGTTGTCTATAGCAGAATTGCTAGTTCCAAAAAATGAAACAAATGAAAAGCAACCAAAGGACGTTTTTTAACTCAGTCCATTTAGGGAAAAATGAAAGCCCCAGGTCAATACAATTTTCTACTCTCAGAAACTCCATTTCAAGATTTTCTTATGAAAATTGAGAGTGCAGATGCGCAGGCAGGCTCAGGGACAGGTAGAACATAGAAAGTGTAGGCAGTAGGGGAGTCCATTTTGAAGGAAGGGTCAATACCAAGCCACTAATTGTGACTCCATGCCCAATGGATGCTTCAAAGCTACTGGTCTCTTTAGCTAGCAGGAAGATACCCCTGCGAGTCACAAAAACTATTATCCATATTTCCCCCCCAAAAAAATATTGGATCAGCCACAACCCCACACAGAAAGAACTAGAAGGAAATCACGTTGAGAATCCTAGACAAAAAACAAGTTACAAGGAGACTCTACAATGGAAATGGGGGCCCTGTGAAGGATCAAATGACCCTACATAGGAGAAATTCAAAAAACAACTATGTCAAGTGAATTCATGCCTTAAATCCATTAAACAAATTATAGGTAGGCTCAGAAATGGAACAACAAGGTTGGGGAAGGAGGAGCAGTGTCAAAAGAGCCAGGAGAGAAAAGGAAAAGAATCGATGAAGATTCAAAGTCTTCGGGCTCTGAAATAGTTCAGGACAGACCCTGAAATCAACTAAGTATGGAGGAGACAGTGGAAGCTACCAAGTGTCCAAATGACACACCTCCAAAAGTTAAAACCAAAGGGGAAGGCTCAAACAAGCGCCAAGCCTCCATGTGTCCAGAGCTCCAAAATTTACACTGGTCATTGAAAAGTCTTCGACTAGATGGAAGGTGCTAAGTTTTGGCTTAACAAAATTATAAAATGGGAGCCCAAGGAATAGGCTCAAACTTGTGCCTACCCTCCACGTAGCCAATGGTCAACAGAGGTCAAAAGGAGAATGGGTCCAAAATGGCTAAGTAATGAATGCATGCGGAAGGTGCCAAGTATCCATATAGCACACATTCAAAAGTGGGACCCTAGGTGGAGAATCAAACAAACACGGTCTCACCACGTGTCCTAGAATTTAAAAAATGGGGGACAGAGTCGCAGTTTGAATAGTTAAAGTAGAGGCAAGCCAGTAGCAAAGGGTGCTAAGTGTTAACACGGTGTCATTTCAAAGGCACAATCCAAAAGAAAATATCAAACGAGCGCCATCTCGCCACGTGTCCTAGAGCCTAAAACGATGATGGAGACTGTTGAAAAGTCCAAAGGCCCGCAGAGGTCTCCATGTGTCATATCCATGCTACTCCAAAGGTAAAGTCTGGGGGCAGTTTCTAAACATGCGCAAAGCCTCCATGTGTCTTGGGTCGGATACAGTGCCTCCACCCACAGAAAAGACTCAGGAAGAATACAAAGGAAATAGGGAAACCTGTGGATGTCGCCATGTGTCACATGGGCACTATTCCAAGAGCAAAGGAAGGATTCAAATCTCAAATGAGCGCAGAGCTGCCACGTGGACCCAGTACAGATAGACTCATTTAAATATTACATGCCCGTGACCCAAAAATTCAAATGACCATATCTTTTGACTGAGAACTTAGATTTGGGCGGGAGAATATTTTTTGGAAACGTCTCGACACCCTCTATGCCTTAGAAACATAAAATATCATTTTTTGTAGGCGTTGGTGGGTGAAAAATGGGAAAAACATCTTCCAGGCCATTAATATAGAGCCCGATTTCTCCAACTACCAGATCTGATTCGATTTGATCTTCCGTTCTTCTTCAATATGCCAGACAGACAGAGGGAGCCAGAATCAATAGATTTAGGGTGGATTTGAGAAAGGCATTGATTGATAGTGGTTGACTCTTTAAGGAAGGATTCAATGCATATCCCGTGGTAGTTGAAATCGGATTCGACTTTTTCCTCTTCTCTCTCTCTTATTCTTTCTATATATTGTAACACTTCTCATTTGAGAAAGGAGATTATTTTGGGCATAGGGAAACTCTGTCAAATTTTTTTCCCGACTCCATTTTGAGTTGAAAACCTTCTCCTATGCTTAACAAGCATTTTTGTGCCTCTAAGCAGAAACGTAATGGTCTGTGCACCCATATAGAGAAATAAAACATGTTTTTGTGGTGTTTCTTCAACCCTTTGCATTGTTTTGTTGTCTCTCATAGTGCCTCTCCCTTTCAAATCTATTTTTTGTGCATGTATTTCACATTTACAGGTGCAGGGCATTGTGTTTCATGGAGTTTTGATCATGGATTAGGATCTGGGTTTGTGTCACTTCTGTCTGACCTTCCCATCTTCCTTTCTCCCCTATTTCATCCTCCCTCAATAGAGCATCTCACCCCTTTCCTTCTCTCGTGTATCACCACTTTAGTGTAGGATTTTCTTTCACCCTCTCTTTCTCTCTGGTTCCTTGGAATGGTTAGATTAGGATAGTTTAGTTTTTTACTACATTAGAGTAGCTCATGGCAGGTAGTTTAGGAACAAGAACCAACTTTCTCTAGAGGATCATCTGAGGTTTACAAGTCCCACAGCTTGAGAGATGATCCAATGTTATGCAATCACACTGAATTCCCCATTTTAACCACATCACATCTTTGGAAATTCGAGGCTGCTATGATTTTTCACTAACAAATACTATATGCCAACCTATGACAATGAAAAGTAGTAAAGGCAGAGACATTGTCCAAAACTGACCCAAGGAACAACAAGACTCCTAGGATGCGCGGAGCTGAAACAGATGTTATGAATGGAAAGTGGAAAAAGTGGTCTTGCGAGGAAATGAAGGTCAGAGAGAACTTGGGACATGTAGGATAAAAAACCCAAAATACACACAATACATTGGGATTGGGTAAGTCAGAAAAAACATGCACAGATAGTCCCTAGGACATCAGGACATGATTTCTTCGAAAATCCAAAAAAATTGCAAATAAATAAAAAATCATGGCCATGTGAGAAAAGTGGGAAATTGGGGAATAGGATGCTGAAAGGAACTTGGGACATGACAGATAGAAAAAACTGAAATACCCACATAGCAAAGAAAAAGCATCAAAATTCAAAATTTTGAAAAAAGACTGACTATTTGAAATTAGCTTTTTCTTAGGGGACATTTACAATGGAATTTTTATACTCACCTTACCCAGGAAATTTTAAAAATTGAAGAAGAAAATTAACCACTCTAGGGGAAATGAAATCAGTTGGCTCTTTTTGGGGATGAACTGTTTTGATCATAAAATAAAAAAGCAATATCAAGAATTCTAGAATCTCTTAGGAAGATGACCAAGGACTTATCCATTGGGAAAATAGAGTCAAGGATTACAATACAGAAGATATACCCACACAACACCACACAAAGAACAAAAATGAAAACAATACAAAAGTGTACAAAAGATTTCCTAACAACTTAGGACCGAAAAAACTTCAAGTATTGTCCACTATATGGCAATAGAAGAGATGTTCCATGCATATAGTCCAAGTAGAAGGAATTTTCTCTAGCGAAGTGTATGATCTTGAAAGGACCCAACTAAAGAGAATCAAAATTTCCATGACTTCCTCAAGACTCCTGCCTCTTTTCCCAGAGTAGAAAAATGTCTCCAACCTAGACGTCTCTTGTTCTAGCCTTCTTATCAAATATTTATTTTACTCTTTGTTGATGTGGAACAATCCTATCCACCACTTGCAGCCTATCTTCATCCAACTTTTGTATGTACATGATTCTCTTCTCCAAAGCACTAGTAAAGTTTAAATCTTCATTGGCTCTCATCAGCTACAAAGTTGGAAGTTCCATAGTTTCCAGCAGCTGATCTTCAGTTCCATACACCATTTGGAAAGGATACATTCCGATTTCCATTTTGGGGGTAATTCTATCTTCCCAAAGAGCATCATATAACTTTTTATGCCAATTCCTTTGTGATTCATTAACAAGATTCAAATGATAGTTACCAAATTATTTTTTGTTGATTTTTCTTATCCATTTCCTTGGTGGTAGTAATCAAAAGAATGTGAAAGGGAAATTCCATATCCATGGCAAAAATCCATCATTTCATAAGAAGATAAGTTAGGAGCATTGTCGGTGACAATCTTACTTGGTACCCCAAATCTAATCAGAATTTTTTCCTTGATAAAGTTACACACTACTTCAGAGGGTTTTCTTTTTACTGGAATGGCCTCCACCCATTTGGTGAAATAATTAGTGGAATTTAATACATGAGTGTGTCCAACACTAGAATTATGTTTAATATTACCCACGAATTCTAGTCCCAATTGTTGAAAGGGTTCTTCTATCACCTTTGGATTGAGTGGTAGATTGGCTAGCTAGGGTTGTCCCACAAAATTTTAGAAAACTTCACATTTCCCCACCCATTTAGTTAAATATCAAAATAGGGTTATCCAGTAGTAACTTGCACAAAGGATTTTATGAGCATTCATAGCAGATGAGAAATTTCCTCCACAAGCTTGATCATGAAATGGTCTAAGTAACCTTTTCTGTTGTTCTATATCCACACATTTGAGAAACCTTCCATCAATTTATCTTTTGAATAAGGAATTTTCCCAAAGAACTTACTGCATAGATCTCATCTTAATTTCTCTGTTTTCTTTATCGTTTAGAAGAGATGGTCACTATCCTTAAGTAAGAAAATAGGAAATATCATCATATCATTCGTCAGGTGAACTGATAAAGAGAATAGATGGAATATTTGTGTCTTCCTTGAGAGATTTATCTTCAGCACCTGTAGTAATCAATTCATAGATCCCTTTTCCCTGGACTAACTTAGTTGTACTAATGTCCAAATCATACTCTTGCATCTTTTCCACCCAATTTCTTCTTTTGGTCCCGAACTCTTGTTGTGTGAGAATGGACTTAACTGTTGTATCCAGTATAAAGACAATAGAGTGAGAGCTGAGGATATAGAAACAAAAATGTTTGACTACCTTAACCACATCAAAAGCATGTTTCTCAATCTGAGTATATTTCAATTCATTATCTTTAAGGACACAACTCTTGAAAGTAATGGGTTGTTCACATCCCTCATGATTTTTTTGTGTCATAATATCAGCTAGAGTATTCTTAGTGGCATAACAATAGATCAAAAAATCCTTCCCAAAATTAAGGAAAAAAAGAATCGGGGTTCGAGCAATAGCATTTTTGTTATTTTCAAAATATTGTTTCCCTTCGAATGTCCAACAAAAATACTATTTTCCTTTCATCATTTGAGCTACACTCATAGTTAGCTCTGTAAAATCATGAATAAATATCCTTAAAAAAATTATTTTTCCAAAGAAAGAATGAACAACTTTTTTACTTGTGGGGAGTGGAATTTGTTAAATAGCTTGAACCCTATATGGATCTATCTTGCTTCCCTCTTTGGAAATGATATGTCCAAGTACTTTTCCTTTAGTGACTGCAAAAATAAATTTTTTTGGATTGAGAGATATCCCATGTTCCCTACACTTTTGAAGGATAGTTTCAAGATGTTGGAAATGATCTTCCCTTCTCTTGGAAAAGACAGTTAAATCATCCAGATACACAATAATACATTTTCCTTTCAAAGACCCAAAATCCAAATCCATTTCCCGTTAGAAAGTGGCACCAACATTAATCAGATAGAATGGCATCCTCTTATAAGAAAACATTTCCCATCGAGTTGTGAAATTCATCTTATGTTAATCAGGGACATCAAATTCAATCTAATTGTAACCCGAAAAACCATCCAACATAGACAACATTTCAAAGCTGGTAATAGCTTACAGAATCTGATCCATCATGGGGAGTGGATAATTGTCCTTAAGGCAAGCTTAATTTAGATTTGGAAAATCCACACAAATTAGGATCTCACCATTCTTTATCCTTACTGGCACAATGTTGGCCACCCAAACCGAGTGATGAATTGGAAAAATTATCTTTTCCTTTAAGAGTTTCTGAATCTCTTGATAAATTTTGTCTACAATCTTGGCATTATATCACCTTTGTTTCTTCCAAAAAGGCTTCATTCCTAGTTGTAGAGAAATATAATGTTGCATTTCTCTTGGTTTGAAAGATTTCACATCATCATATGAATAGGCAAGCACATCAACATATATTTCTAACAAATTTATCATTCTATTCTTTTCTTCCTATGTACAACATTTTTCAATGTTGACAAGCTTGGGTTCCTATTTACTTATAATATAAACCTTTTCATACTCTATGGACTAATGAACCTCATGTGATATCTTTTTCTTGATATACTTGTCATTTTTATCAAACAAATCTTCTAGGCTTACTAATCCTCTCGGTATCTTGTTAACTTTTAAACTAATGTAACTATCCTTATTAGATTCTTCCTCAATTCCTTCCTCATTCATGATGGATGTTACAGATTCATGAGGATCAGCTTCACTTCCTTCAAAATACAACTGAGTGAAATTATCCCAAAGTTCAATAAAAGAGAGTAAATTTTGATCGTCATTGAATACTTGCCAATTATTGACATTATCTAGCACACTTGGCCTATGTATTATTTTGATCATGAACTTATCTTGGAAAAATTTGGGATGAGAGTTCAGCAAGTATCCTGAGATGACCAAAGTGTTTTCTCTAGTATTCCTTTCTCTGGGAACAACTTCTATAGAAAAGGCATCTAATAATTCAATAAAATCCCACACCAGATTTCTATAGGGTTTTAGCCTCTTGTTCTTAACTTAAAAAATCCCTCTTAGTTTCTTAACAATGAGATTTGCATCTCCTCATGCACAAAGGTTCTTAACTCCCATCTCCCTTGCCATTGATAGTCCTAAAATAAGAGCTTCATATTCCACCATATTATTTTTATTTTCAAATTGAAGCTTGTAGGAAAAAGAATAAGACTTATTTTCAAGGAAGAACATGACCATTGCTTCTCCAGAACTAGCTGAAGAAAAAATTCCATTAAATTCAAGGATCCAAATACCATCATGGTCATCTATAACACCTTTGGAAATTTTCATTTCCTCCTCTGACATGATCATGTAATTCCCATGACCGATGTCCTCGTAGAGGATTTGTGCTTTAGGGTCATCGATTTTCTACAAAATGTACTCAGTCTGTCTCTCAAGTAAAAAATTCTTCATTTTCCCATTAACTGGAATGAGAGCGTGTGACCAGTACATTAGAATTTCTCCACCCACTTCTTTATAGAAGTTCTTACTTAGCAACATACCATAGGATGGGGGAATATCTACTACTAAGATAGTAGCTTGACCCTTTTCTCTGAGAAAGCAAAAAAATCTACTTGTGCATCCTTAATATTTCCTACCAACAACACCTCCTTACATTCCATGGAATAGAAAGAACCAAATGTGCATGTTAAAGTTAGACCTAAAGCATGAGTGACCTTAGTAGGAATAAAATTGTCTAATGCTCCCGAAACAATAACATAATTACTAAACCTATGACCGGATATAAGTAACATGATATAGAAAGGATCAATTTTCTCAGTTAAAGAAGGTGTCGTAGCCATTAGATTGTGTTGAGGTGTAGTGTTGGGAGTAGGTAAAATGCCTTTAGAGGTGGTAGCTATAGGATTGGGTTTGGATTTGAAAAATCTGACAACCTGAGAAAATACATTGGGATGCGTATGATAGAACTCAGCCTCTGAAATTTGAATTTTAGTTTTCTTAATATGGTCAATTATGTCAAAGAATCCTAAGGTAGATGGGGTGTCTATGCTAGAGGGCGAGGAACACTTAGGCCTATCAGCTTTGACATTTGAGGTTGATTTAGTCACATGTGTCGAAGCTACATTGGTATTTGGTGAAGACAAGGAAGTGGAGGGAGTATTTAGACTACTTACCTTTTGAGTAGAAGTGGTAGGGAATGGAGATCCTCTTTTTGCAACAAATGGGATGGTAACTGGAACTTCCTTGGATCTTCTTGTGGGCTGGACCAATTATTTTTTCTTATTCATTTGCTCTCTAGTCATGACAATAAATGACTCACTATTCATATCCACCACTACTTCATCATAATCATTTGTATTATCATCAACTCCCTCAGTGGTGAGAAAATTAAACTGAGAATCACTAACTTATTTTGGTGTTTTATCTACTTCATCTTCAAGTTCCTCATATCCTTTGGCTTCATCTTCATCCTCCAGTTCCTGGACTTCACATGTTATGTCGAAGGTTACTTTGAGAGGTGGCCCTTCAATTATGAGTTTTGGATGGATAGGAGGAAAATGATTTCGAGGCTGAAAATTATTTCTCAGAATATCCTTATAAGGAGTATTCTAAGCCAATTACTTTTTCATAGTTATGAGATCATTTGCAATTTTTTACACTAGCTGATGCGAATTGTTTCTTGAAGAAGAAGGCTTAGATTTAGGAGGTTCTTTTTTAATTTCCCATACATTATTAAATCATCTTCAAAACTTATGGCTAAGTGCTGATCAACATCCAGAGTAACAAGGTTGTCTCTTCCCAATGCATAACTCACTTCTGGTAATTGTGCATTCAAGAAAAATCATTTCTAAATTTGATCCATAGGAGACAAGTGGCCACTGGAATCTTATTAACTAATTTGTTAAACTTGGAAACAAACTCTCACATAGGCTCATACGGTTCTTTCCTTATCTGAGAAATCTAAATGAGGAGAGCATGTACATATTTAGTAGGTTTGAATTGATCCTAAAACTCGGTTCTCATGGTGGTCCAGTCAGTGATAGCAGCAACAACGAGATGATAGAACTAGTCAATAAAATTTTCTTCTAGTGTCTCCGTAAAAATCCTGACAGAAACATCCTCATGCTCCACTCCAAGTATCCCACATGTCATAATGAATACAATAATTTGTTCATCTAGGTGCACTTTTCCATCACCTCTAAATTTAGGGAATCTTTTCCTATCCATTTTGGGAGATCGTGCAATGGTTGAGCAAGGGCCAAAGGTTCAACCTATTGTCCCTAAGGTACATGTACTTATATTCTTGGAAAAATGGTTTGCAAAGGGACAATTACTCCAACAAACACCAAAGATTAAATACTAGGGTTTGATTATGTTTGGGGGTCTATGTTTCTTGTAGTTTTATATTATAGGGGAAGTACTTGTGGATCTTGTTCACCTCCTTTCTGGAGTCCACCCAAAACCTTGTTGTTCTAGTAATCGAAAATATGCATCTTCAATACCATGTGCTCTTTGACCTCATGTGTATCTTCTGTCTTCCAAGGTGCTATTGCTTCTATTTTGATTTAAGTTTTTTGGGTGGGTATGCATAAAAAGTGCCCCACGATGGGTGCAAAAAAAATTTGGTTGTATGATTTCATCTTGGAAACAAGAAAAAGTTAAGGGACAATAGTCCCTCCTCTTTATGGGAGAGGTTCCCTTATTGAACAAAAAAATACAAACCACTTATTTATAATATAAACATTTGTTCAATATTTTGGTAAAATATTTTGATATTTCAAATGCCTTCATTCATATATTTTCAATACAGAAGAAAGGAGAATAAAAGAATTGGTATTTAGAAACTGAAGAGAGGGGGAAAAATTTATAACACATAGATTGCAGAATGATATCGTATTGATGCTTGATAAGATAACAAGATTTAAACTACATATATAAAAACATAGAGAATCATGTATTAGAGACAAATTTCTAAGTATGATATCAACTGAAAGACACAAAGTTCTTGCTTAAATAAGCATAGCCTCATATGAATCAGATAAGAAATGATAATAAGTTTCTTAGTATCCCATTCTATCTTTTTATGTCTCTAACCACCTCGGTGAGAGATTTTCAACGGAATAAGGTGGAGTCTCCCATCCATGAGAGCCTCATTCGTCTCTTATTTCATAATGGGAATCTAGTCCAGGATTAATAAATGCCCCTAACTGTTGAGGAGGAGGACATAACCCTAGCTAAGTGTTTGTCTAAAATGAGGGAAGGAAATCAGGATACTAAGCAGATGGGTGATGGGAAGAATGGGGAAGTGATGGAAAAATAGGAAGCCGATACATCGTAGGGAAGGATAAAGTTTCCTTAGAAGGAGAGCATGGTATTGATATGTGGAAAAAAAAAGATCAGTACTTAGAGTTGGTTGTCCAGGCCCTGGAAGAAACCAACTCAGTTGTGAGAAAGGGGATGATTGACAACATCAAAGCCACCAAGAAAATTTGCTTGGCACAGAAGAACACCCGTGAGGATATCAAGTAGTTTGATTTTCTGGTTCCTAAGTTGGGTGTTCTCCTGGATGTCATGAAAAAAAATAAGTGGAAAATAAGGTGGATTAGTTCTAATGAGTAGGAAGAGGAGGAGTTTGATGAAGAGGAGGAGTCTAAGGAGGAGGAGGATCTTGAGGAGGAAACTGAGAAGGGCATCAAAGAAACCCCCCAAATGAAGTATAATTCAGAATCTAGCATGAAAAATGAGATCAATCAGGAGAATCCCTCCAAAAAGAAAAAAGAAAAGTAATATTGCCTTGCGGAACTTCTTCTGGGCTGTTTGCAGACTTTTGGGGAATTTCCTTTATTTTTTCTATTCTTTTGGTTTAATCTCTCCTTCTCACTGGTTCTTGGCCCCCACCATCTATTTTTAGAGTTAATTTTGTTTAACTCTAGGGTTCCTTTTGTTTTTTTGTCTCACTTTTCTTCTATCACGATGTAATATTTTGTTCTTGGCCTCTAGGATCCTATCTCTACATTTTTACCCTATTTAATAAAACAATATAAGGAATGATCAAAGATAAATCATGCGATAGGATGAAACTTTTTCTGTATTGATCAGTTGTACAATGTTCTTTACATCCAAGATATCAAAATCCCATCCTTTACAATGACAAGAAAAGTTATTTAAATAACCCAAAAAAATGGTTACAAAAAAGAGCCTTTCAGTTTCCTTTCTTTTAATACCAAAATCTAGTATCTAATAAAATATTATGATCCCAATCTATCTCTTGTTTACATAACATATGGCTAAAGAGATAATATCCACCTTAATTGGATATTTCAAAAAGGAAATCATGAACTAGTATGTCGAGATGCTGGAAGAAGTGCTTATAGTCCCTTTTGTCTTGAGCACTTGATTTCTAAATCTTTTCAATTCCTCTTCCATGTCCATACCCTGGGGAATTATTGTATTGGAAGGCATGAGTCTAACTGTCTAGACACTTTTCCATTTCTTTTCCAAACTCTAAGTTTTCTAAGAAATATTTATTACCATTTGTGATAGTTATTTGCAATGTGCAAATTTATTGCATCTTCTCCTTGGATATGGTGTCCTGCTTGAACAAATATTCCTTAACAAATGTCTTAAACTGAGACTTGATTTCTTGAATAGTGAATTTATAATTTGAATTTTCCTTGAAGATTTGGCAATGAATATTCTAGAATGCGGTCATGACACAAGCTTTAAAATCTTCTCCATTTTGCAACATGTTCTTGAGTTTTCCAGTGGCTTCTTCAAGAACTTTTATCTTCCAGCCAATGATGAAAACCCACTACTTAGACAGATTCAACTTGGAATCATCAAATAACTTATTTTCCAAAAGGATTTATGCATCTGTTTCACTCATTAGTTTAAGATCCTAAATACATTCACTCCATAATTTCAGTTCCCTATCCAAACCACTGAGGGTTGTGGTAAACTTTAACTAAATCCTAGAAATTTTGTCATATGCCTTAAACGCTTCCTCAATGAAATGCAAACTTGTGATTATCAGGTCATCAACCATGGCTTCCATTTCCTTCCCATAAGTGGCATGCTTATGAATATATTTAATGGTTTGAACTTCATCACTAAAAAAATGGCAGGTGGTGGGATGGAAGTAAGGGGGGTTGGATCAGGTACCTTATGCTCTTCTAACAAGGATATGATGAAACTTGACACAATTTGATTCTTCTCCTCCAACTACTCATGTGTCTTCTTCCCTTTTTCAACCCTTTCAATCACTCTAGACACTGTCTCTCTTAGGTTATGTACCTCACTTTTAGGTGTTGATTCACCAATATAAACTCTTGATAATTCCAAATCACCTATTGATAGGTCCTTTTCATCCTTATCAAGCTTGGGCCTTGCAATCTCCAAGAATTTCTAGCCTTGAGAGTCTGAAACCAATCTAGATGTGACCTTAGCCTTTTTAGCTGGAGGGGGAGGAGTGGTACCTAAAAGGGTTTCCATTGCATCAAACTTTAGGGCATTAATACTTGAAGTGTTCTTTCTTTTCTTGCTTTCCAACAATGGTTGTACCCATACAAAGGAAGAAATAGAAGTGGAGGGATAAATGGGCCCAAGTGCAAGTGAACTCATTGCACTTAGAGTTTGTAAAAGATCCACTTGTATCACAGAGGTCTCAATTTGGGTGGTGATATCTTCCTTGGTAGATGTTTCTACATATTCTAAAATTGACTTGTTAAATTGATCCTTTTTCACACTGCTTTCCTCGGAATTATTTTCCTTTGGCTTTCCCTACTCTTTTTCTTCACTTTCATCATCACCAAGGTCCAAAATTTCTCCCTCATTAGGTACTATTTAAATTTACTTAGGATAGGTTAGCCTCTCATTCTTCTGAATAACCTCCTCTTCTTTATCATCCTTCTTAGTTTTTCCCTTCTTTGTGCACACTAGATTTGAAGATTTTGGTGGAGAAGGAACAAATTGTTCATGTGCTCTAGGAATTGATGAAGGTATTTCTTTCTGAGGGATGGAGGTATCTTGAGAAGAAGACCTAGATTTTCTTGCTCTAATCATCTTCATTTTTCTATCAAAGCCTAGTTTTCACCAAGACAGGGTTGATGAGCTCCTTTAAATCATCTCTTTCCTTAAAAAATAAATCAATGGTTTCAATAGGAGTGTGTCTAATTTATATCTCATATTCAAGGGACTACAAATCTTCATCATCATCCTCAAATCTTGCAGGAACATTATATACACCAAAATCCTTGATTTGTTGTAGAGAAAATCTTTCATAGTATCCTCTTTTAGCTTCATAATCATCAAAAAAATAGGCACAATAGTCTTCAATATTTACAATGTGTTGAAAACCCATTATGAAATTGGTGGAAATGAACTCCTTAATATCAAAGCAAGTTCTAGGTTTATAATAATGAAGGGTAAGAGGAGCACTTGTTCTATCAATGTTCTGAGCATCTAAAGTAGTCTTGCAAGTGTAGTTACCCAATAAGATTGGGAACTGAATACCTGCAATCTTCTTATCCTTGTAGGTTCTATGTATTTTATCCAATTGCCTGAATATCTCAACCAAATCCATCTTTTTACTGCAATACATAGTTATTTTTAGGGGTTATCCCTCAAATCCATCCAATTGTATATATGAGAATTTCTTGAATTCAATGAAAAAGTTTCCATAAACATTGAACAGTTGTTTTGCTTCATCTTAATGTTGGGGTTAGAAAAAGGTTGTACATATAATATATCATATCTAAGCATACATGCAATAAAAGAGGATATTCTACCAGAAGAAATATACAAAACAAGAGATATAAATCAACACCAGATTTAACATGGTTCACCCAGTGTGGGATACATCCACCAAGAAACAAGCCAATCTATTATCCAAAGCTTTCAGAAGATATACAATTGAAGATCTACAATTTTTCACACCTCTCAGATGTACAGTACTTTCTTTTTCTCAAACTTCTCCTTCTTTTATAAGAATTTTGTCTCACACAATTATTTTCACGATAATCATTAATTCTTACAATCCTCTCTTCTAAACTCTAGTTTTCATGCTTATATAGGCATATACAAACTTAGGGCACTTAGCCATGCAATTATAATCAATAGATCTTCTTTAATACTAAATTTAGATCTAATTCCTTAGAGTTAAATAAAACACTCCTGCATAGGTAACTGGAGCCGATTAGTCCTAATTGATGTTGGTTCCTCCTTTCTTGAATGATGTTGGTCCCTCCATAACCGATGTCGGTTACTGTACTTTCCTACAAGCTTAATATAACATGATAATTTGAAGCAATTGAGCTCCACAACTCAACAATGAGAATCTTCTAGTGGTATCTCCTTCCAACAATTTGACGATGTACATAGTGAATGCATCACATCATTCGCCCTCCTAAAATGATAGTTGTTGACCTTCAAAGTTAACTGTGGATGGTACACATAGATAGGAGCATAATTTTTTTCTTCAACAGGGGAGAAACCCAACCATTCTTTGTAAGTAGCAATGGTGTACATCAATTAAGAGTTCATGTAAAAAATTTGAGTCCTTTGAACATCTTCCAATTGTTCAGTCATGCAGTCATAGATTATTCCTACCCAATTCAAGATTTTCTTACCTTCACATATAATATTGATATAAGGGCACATCCAATAATGAAATTCATTGGTGGAGGGTATTCTCATTATCCTGGCAAGGAGAGTGATAAAATTTGACAATTCTTCATTAAAATCAACTATGTACATTGTTTTGGGTAGCCTTGAGGCTCCTTTCTTTGGGTTCTTAAACCAAGACTTGACCACTCTACTCTTATATCATTCACTGTCTTGATAAAAAATAAGTTGTACCTAATCCCTGGTAAGAATGTTTGAGCCTTCAATCATGGGGATTCTGAAAGCAGTGCTTCTTGTAAATATCTATGATTTAATCAAATAAAAAACAAAACATTGCACAACAAAATAATAAAACCATAGATATTGTAATTCATTCGGGACAAATTCCCGATGGAGAGATTCCATTTAAATAGCTCAATGAACTCCTATAAGTAAGGAGTCAAGGCTAATCTCTAAGTTCTCTCAATATCCCAAATATCTCTCAACTATGAATTGTGCATTACAACTATTTTGCACACTCATATATTATTTTATAATTATTAAAAATCTATTACTACCAAATAACTCAAACCACTCCTAAGTGTTCACACTATGAACAATATTTCTGTAACAATGCTAATACAATTTTCATCAAATTGAGCATTACTTTCCCTTGAGGGTCAACAATTTCCTTTGTCTCTAGATTGAAGCATGACACATAGGCTAACATTGTATTGGCACATTGGATAGAAATTGGAAAACCCCCCACTTCTAAAATTCCACTCTCCTTAATTAGTTGAGAGATGGGAGAAGGGTTTTGACAAATAATGTGTGCCCAGAAATTGTCCAAATCAAGGTGTTGAGCCTCGTTATCACATATCTCTAGCATAGTTGTCTCCAAAGAGGAGAGGTGCTCGTGTCCCTTGTAATTGATCTTCATTTTATGGCAGGAGTAGAAGGTCTTTGTGAGAATAATTTCTTTAGTTCCTCGAGCTATGCTTTGATGATCCACACCTTCCTTTGTACCTAGAATTTTGAAAATAATGGAGCATGACTTGACATGGATACAAATAGTGGAGAGGGAGAAACTTAAAGTACTTTAGAAAATACAAGTGAGATGGTAAAACAACCAATTATCCTAACTATTTATGCTCATCCTAATTCAAGTAGGCCGGAGAGGTGAAATAAATGTGGTTATAAATACTCTATGTCAACCTATGACAATGAAAAGTGGCAAAGGTGGAGAAAATGTGCATAACTGACCCAAGGGATAGCAGGACACCTAAGACGCGCGTAGCCGAAACAACCATAGTGAATGAAAATTGGAAATAGCATTCTTTCTAGGAAATGGAAGTTAGGGAGTACTTGGGACACGCAGGATAGAAAAAGTGATAATACCCGCAATACATTGGAATCGGGTAAGTCGGAAAAAATTGGCACAAAAAGTCCGTGGGACATCGGGACATGATTTCTCTAAAAATCTGAAATGTCCGCAAATAAAGGAAAAGCATGGCCATCCAAGAAAGGCTAGAAATCATGGAATAGGAGGCCCAGAGGAACTTGGGACATGAGGGACCAAAAAACCTGAAATACTCGCTTAACAAAGAAAAAGCCTCAAAATTAATTTTTTTTAAAAATGACTAACTGTTGGAAATTAGATCTTCCTTAGGGGACCTTTACAAGGGAATTTTGATAGTCACCTTACCAAGAAAATTTTTAAAATTGAAGAAGAAAATTCACCACTCTTGGGGAAGTGATAATAATGCCACTCATCTACAATTTAAAAATCAGAATCCCAAAACTAGATAAGAAATTATAAATACTTCGCACAAGATTGCTCTAAAAAACATAAAAATTAAGAAAAAAATACCATAAATTCATAATACCACACATAGTGTGTATATCTCAATCCAAAATAACACAACATGTATATTACTTGTGTATTTTTTATCTCTTTTTTATGGTATACACACTGTGTGTATATCACAATCCAAAATACCACGGTATGTATATTGCTTGCGTTTTTTTATCTCTCATCTGTGGTACACACTATGTTTATATCAGAATCCAAAATACCACTGTGTATATTGCTTGTGTATTTTTTTATCTCTCTTCCTTGGTATACAAAATGTGTGTATATCACAATCCAAAATACCACAGTGTGTATATTTCTTGTAATCTATGGCCATGGATGGATATCAAATACCTGAAGATGTTGACTTACTCATTTTGTACATGCGCTTCTAGAAAGATTCAAACTAGTCAAAGTGTACATTTGAAGTTAATGGATTCAACACAATGTTCTGCCGCTTTATCCTTGCAATTTTTCAGCTCCTCCATAGAAAAACAGAAAAAAAAAATCATCCTCTATAGTCTTCACTAAATTTTTTCATCGGTTCAACACTTTTCAGATAAGCATAAGAAAGTTTAACTTGAAAGTATCTGCTATAACACAGCCACACAAAAACATTATAATACCCAATACATAAAACAATTTGGGTCTGTGTACAATCAATCTAAGAAGAAATTATACCCAAGTAGTTGATTTTCCATCTAAAAATCTTCTGGTGGGGTAGCCGATGAATGTGGAGTTGTAAGGGCTAGAAATCTTGACACAGAAACACAGTGATGATGTTCCCTGTGTCAAATAGAGACACTCTAAACTAAAATGGTCTCGTAAAGTAGAGTGCAGGTTTAGATGTGAAGTTAGAGATGAGATGAAATTTGATGCACGTCTTAGATTCTTTTCTCTTTTTTAACCATATTTTACACTTTGTAAAATAGCTAGCCCATCCGTTTTTGACATCAAATAATTTGGCAACACTATCATTATCACTATGAACACATTCAATATAAATATAAGTGTAATATTACATAAATATTTAAATAACATATTTTATTGAAAATGTGTTTATATCAAGCATATAATTCCTAAAACTCACTTGGCACTTGTAAATAGTATTTTTTAAATAAATAAAATGTATTTAACATAGATGGATGAGATCTTTAAAACAAATTAATGTCATAGATTTTTGGTTTGCTGGGTGGGATCAACCGTCAAATCTTATCCCTTGGAGTTGGAGTTGGAGACATGTTGACCAATACATAGTACTATCCCGTAGAATAAGCACAACACCTGGTTCTTCTTCATCTATGTTTATACAAAATATTTTTCTATAATTCTGTTAGGAAATTAGGATCATTTAAGGGTGGAATTGGATCATGAATATCTCAAGGACACTCTGCATTCATAACTTACATACATCTTGATTGCGAGAAACTTTCAAACTAGTTTAGTGGGTGTGGTTAAGACATTTATTTCACCCATCTAACTTGTTGAATTCAATTTATAGCATCCATTTAAATAACTCATATATAGAGTTAGTGTAACATGTTGGTTGATGTGATGTAGGCATTAAGAGAAAACATGAATGTGATATGACATTCTTTGTCGATCGTGGAAGCCTCAAGCTAGGTTAGCCCCACTTCCCATGCAACCGCCATAATTACGTTGAAGGTGTTTACTCGGTAGAATCATACCGCCTTGACATCCGTGAAGATATGGGAAGTGGTGGAAGTGGTTACCCTCCACTCAATTTACACCCATGTATGGTGTTACCCCATCAAAACATGCATCATGACCATCATTGTCGAGAGAGGACGGGATGAAGTGGAAGGGAAAGGATGCATTGTGTCAGTGTCAGAGCTTATGCGAAATCTGCCAAATCCTCCATATCATCGCCA
This sequence comes from Taxus chinensis, assembly GCA_019776745.2. NCBI lineage: Eukaryota > Viridiplantae > Streptophyta > Pinopsida > Cupressales > Taxaceae > Taxus > Taxus chinensis. The sequence continues at coordinate 40,309,908 of CM034148.1, read as the reverse complement.
ATGGGTGCTTGCATTAAATATGTTTGGGGAGGTGAGTTCACCCGCCTAAACCTATTCATCTAGTTTCCCATCCATCTGCTAGCGACATCTATCATGTTTTCTTCATTTTAGAATGCACAAAGTAAGCCAACACTAAATCGTGAACACCGCCACCTAGCCCGCCTTTTCTACATTATCGATGATGCTCAAAGTTTTATATATGGAAGCAATAATCTAAACTAAAGTGGTAATTTGGAGGAAATATTAATCCAAGTGACCTTACGCGTTAGGAGACGTAGGATTCCTAAATATAGCCACTCGCTTACCAGTTAGAAGAAGCTCCTTCATAGTTTCTCCTCACCCATATAGGTAATTTCATAAATTTAATTAGATTGCAATGAATTGATTTTGTAAGATAAAGAAATCTTTCAACTTTAATTTACTCTTTCAAATTCCCATAATGAAAGGGAAATTGTCTATGTAATACACATGTTAATTGCAAAAATATTGTGTATAAAATTATAAATAAACACACTGATTAGAAATAAATTATGTATATTGTGTGGTAAATTTTATAGTTTTTGAACACTGTTACAAAACACATTGTGGTTTTAATGTGTTGAAAAACACAATGTTCAAAAACAAAATTGATTCGTAATTTTTTTAACTAATACTTATATGTTGTACTAAAAAATCAAATAATACAATTATTGTGTCATTAATTTATTATTTTGGAACTCTTTGATTATAATGAAAAATATATTTTGAATTTACTTAGTTCCAACTAAATGAATTATAACATTGTAAAATATGTGAATGGTGCCTCGTTGACTTACAACCTATGTGACAAGTTGTGATTGACCATTAAATACTATTACTAATTTAAATTGAACTCCTCTTTATGCCATTTTATTGGTTCCTAGCATGGTCATAGAGACCTTTTCCGCATATAGACAGAAAAGTCCTATTTCCATTGAATAACAACTAAATGTCGATATGAACAGATCAATTTCATATTGACTCATCAATGACAACTAAGCTTCTACACACAATTTCCACATGTTAATCACTAAACATGAATTACCATTCACATTTGAATAATTAAATTCACGCAAAGTAATGTGCACTTAGGAAAATTTTAGTCACTTAACAATAAAATTTAGGTTTGGTCGAGAAGAATTTAGGTTGACATCAAGTGCTTGCTTTACATGTTTCTAACCCACACTAGGGTTCTAATGTGTCCTTTGTGCCCATGGGATAATATTCATGGAACATATTATATATCAACAATATATTCTTACATGGTTGTTCAAACACCATAATCTAGGATGCCTAAAATGGGTTATGAAACATATAGTGGCAACACCTAAGTTATTACACCAAATTGATGCAAATCAAAATCATTAAAATATTTGATGAAATTAAATTTAAATAAATTCTAAGAGCTATGTAGATTATGGTAAAGAAATGAACCCTAAAATAAAGGAATGTACCTTCATGTAAAGGAAGTAAACTGATAGGAATTTTGAGGATAAAAAATTATTTGTTGTGGGATGTGACAAAATGTTAATTACAATAGATTGTTCGATAGGGGATAGAGTGTATAATATTATAGAATGTATAAATATGGGAAATAAAAATGTATATTCGTTTGGTATACATAAAAAATTTAAAGGTATAAAAGTCATTTTATAAATGATAGAAGAAGCAGAAACAAAGAGTAGTTGATACATATTGAAAACATGGAAACAAATAGTTTCCACTTGATATTTGATACATATATGCATGTCATATAGGACTATGGTATTGACCCCTTTTTCCAACGACTGCATTTTCAATTTGATTATCTTATATGTGTCATTTAATCTTCTAAGGGGCATTCTTGAACTGAGCATTTTACCTATGGAATCCTACATAAGATAGTCAATATCTCTTCATAACTCACCTGGAACTTTCATAAGATGTATTGTAAATATCTTGACAAAATCCTCTTGTAGTATGACTCTTACATTCTATCATAAGATGTAGTAAAATCTATGTTGAAATTGTGTATCTATCTCTAAAGCTATATTAGAGACCTTTAAAAACCCATATTTTTGCAGGCATTCTGGATGTTTGCAGCAACTTAGGAAAATAAAATATGTTTGGGACAACAAAATCCAAAGGTTTCACCCTCTGTTGGATGATTCCATCTAGATCAAACATCTATGAATGGTTTTTATTTGTAAATGTAATTATATTCCTATAACATATTCTAGTGTATTCTAAAGTTTGTAATATGTATGTGTCTCTGAATTGCAGTTCTATGCTTTGCGATAACCACATTGAATTCCCCCTTTTTTTGAGTGAGTGAGATATACTATAAATATCTCATCTCAAAATAATTGAGGTGTATTCATGTTGTATATAACATATAATAATTTTAGAACACATCCACTCAAAATGCACACCTAATAGAAATACTAGAGCACATCCACAACCTTATACAAAAGGAACAAGCAAGATACGTTGGATACTTCATGAGTATGTACCTGTACACATGATCAACTTATCTACAAGTGCATATAACCATGTGAAAGTAATAATATAGAGAACCATAACTTTCTATCGCATTCATATCCAAGGTAGAATTATATGTAATATAACATGTTAGGGTATTAAGAAGTAGAATTGAACCTCTTAATAGATCTTAAGAAAAGGGAAAAGGATGAACATTCTTAGATGAGTCCTTTATATACCTCCAAGGTGAGTGCATACTCCACTATAGGGGATTCCCTTTCTCGATCCATATATGAAATTTTAGAAATAAAAACTCCTAATATGATTCTTATGCCATACTATAGTTCAAGGAAAATTCTATTTTATGAAGTCTCGTAACTATAATTGCATGTATCTAAAAATAGATCCCAAATGTTCACAGATATATGTTATATCATACACTAGGGTTTGCACATGAATTTATGCTCTCTATTTATGGATTTCATTATAGATTACAAATGCATTTGCACTTTTATAATTTACTATTAAATTTCTACAACCATGTAATAACCACCTCATATTCGGGATTCTAAAAATATATCCAAACGTTTGTTTTCATGGGCTCCATATCCATGTACGTACAAATTACTTATGATAACGAAAAAGTAGTGGTTAAAACTTCTACAACCATGTAACAACTTATGTAATTAATTTTTGGTGATTAACATGAGGAAATCATAACGTGTTATTCATCTTGATGACAAACACAATGTGTTTTTCAACATGCTGAAAAGTGCAGTGTGTTTTTCAGCACATTGAAAAACATGACTTTTTCCACACGTTTTCATTTACGAAATTAAATTTTCTGAAGTTACACTAGTATGACCTTAATATTTGAATTCATATTTGTTAACAAGAACCTTAATAATAAATGTCTTGAAATCCAAACTCAAACATTATTATAGTTATAACTCAAACATTAATATAGTTATAGTTAAACAAATTGAACACATTTAATGTTATAAGTGTTTGAGATGATTCTTAATATTATCTATAAGTATAAATAAGTTCTAGATTTTCATGTCGATCTGTTACTATCGTAAGAAAATATAAACATTTCATTTAAATATGCATGTGATCTTTGAGCTCTTAGTTGTAATTTCATTGCTCTTAGCTGTGTTAAATGGAAGACAATAGGAAAAGTTTGATTTTTTGGATTCATTATAGTTGGAAATATTCCTAATGTATAGATTATTTGTATGTACAATTTTTTTGATTAGTTTTTAAATATTGGTAATTGCAAGGTTGTGAATGTTTGATGTAAGTTGAAGCTATAAAAATTATGTGATATCATACTCTCACTCTCAATTCGGCATATGGGGGTAAGTGCCTCTGCAAAGACAAGAATCGGTGCATGCTGAAGGGGTTTTCCCCTTAAGATGCCACATCGATACAGCCAATTATCTTTGTGTGCTAAAGGGGCTTTCCCCTTAGGAATCTGCATTGATAGTTGGGTTGTATACTGTGTTGAGTTAAGGTTTTTAAAGTCACCAACTGACCCTTCACTCAAAATGCACCCTCCCATTATATCACAACCCCTTTTTCAAAGGACGGTTGTGATATTATGGGAGGGTGTATTTTGAGTGAAGGATAGTCATTGGCATTTATTCATACTTGAATTTTTCATGGATATTAGCTTTCTGATATTGTGATTATTTTATCATATTGGATGATGTATATTAGATTTGTCATGTATCGTACTAACATTAATTGTATGCTTCTTTTGTGTACTAGTTACTCTTTTGTGTAGTGAATATGAATACTAGGAGCCTAATTTCTCTCGATCTTGTTTGTAAAACGAAGACATACAAAAATATGAGCCTCCACATAAATTGAAGATGAAGGTAGTTCGCATAGAAAGTTCAAAAACTGCAAGAGTTCCTAAAAATAGTCCTCAATTTATTAACAATTTATAAAGTATATGTATATCAAAGATAATTTAGTATGTCATTGAATACTGGTTGTTCAGAATGTATAGCGAATAATTTCAATTACGATTCAAAATTTAGTACCATTTCTAAAATTCAAATAAAAGTGTCAAAATTCTACACATTCTAATATTGAGTTTTTATTACCCACAAAATTTGAAATACATGCATTGTGGGAAATTTAATATGCTAGCGATTTCTATTATTTAATAATATACAGTAACATAATATAAGTGAAACTATAGATGTAGATAGTCTATGCTATTATAATTCACTCATGGATGATAAATCCTTAAACAAGGTAAACATTTTCAATCATGAATAATATTCATAATTTCATACAAGACGAAATAAATTTTTCGGAATATCCATATTTATAAATTTCATTGTGTAGAAATCACATTTTTCTATTTATTTTATTTTGAAATATCTATATTCATCAATTTTAGTTTGTAAGTTCAATTTTTTCAAAAAGTAGGGTATATGGGTGTTGTGAGGATTATTATTTTATTGTTATTTAATTATTATGTTTTGGCATGCATAAATGTATATATATTTTAAACATGTTATTAATATTTTAATAATTTAATTTTCTAATTTGTAACTTCTGTTTTAAATAAACATGTTTTTGTTTTGTTAGTTTTTAATTTTTTAGCTAAATGTAATCATTTCTATTTTATATACATCATTTTTGAAAAATATTATTTTATAAATAAAATAAACACCATAAAATATATTATTATACAATGTGAATTATATTTATAAGGTTAATTATAATATTTTCTATGGAAGTTTCTCTCAACATTGAATAAGTGTATTTGAAATAATATTAATTTTGTAATAGTCTTTGTCACATTATATTTATTATGTCACATTCTTTGTCACATTATAGATGACCATATTGTGATATGCTTGTGCACTGGAAATAGTAGGCAGTCATATAAATTGTTGTTTTCCTTGTATTTCAATACTGTCTTTTATACAGGTTGTTTTTGAATTAGACAAAAATTCAAATGCTTCCAATGTTTTAAGATGGTATTCATGTTTATGATGATCAATCACAACTCAAAATTCATTTTAGAAATTATGAAATATTTGGTTCATTAACGATGTAGAACTGCATGTAATAATTTTTAGGATGGGAAGGAGGCTCAAATGGAAGAGAATGATTGATCTTCTTGTCCAAGATATAATAGAGGAAAATATTCAGTTTTCATATGATGACCTAGAAAGGACACCAATTGGGGATGAGCCAAATGTTGACATTTGTGCTTCCATACCGCTCATAAGACTACATGCATTTCTAAAGGGGGAAGGTTCTAATGAAAGTTTTGAGATTACATTCACTCGAAAAAACCACAAGTCAACAAATATATAAAATCCTAAACCGCATACAACCAATTCATATAGTAGGTTCAAACCGTTTCTAACAATTCTTTTTTGTACATTCTTTTCGTAAACATTTTTATAGCATTTAATGTTTCCATTTTTAATTGTAGCTACTGGTGTTCATATGGTCTAGACAAAAATAGAAATAAGCCATCAACAGGTGAAAAAATGAGTAGGTGTATAATTAAAATCGGTTGCTAATGTCATTTCAATGTGAAGGTTTTTTATCGGAGACCGACAATGGCCATAATATTATACAACAATCCATCTCTGTGTGATGTAAATGGTGAGTGTTGTCATGGGAGGAACAAAAATACCATTAATGTTCGTCATGTCAATGTTTCCCTGTACTTATCAAATGAATGCAAAACTTATATCAAGAGTCTTTTATCTATGGGTGTCACCATGGAAATTGTATATGATAAATATGTAGAGGATCCATCCAACGTGGGTATATCAACTAAGAGGGAAAAATACTTGACAAGAAAGGACATGGTGAATGCATGTAAAAGAGTTCACTCCAGAAGGTTCCAAAAGCACACTAATGATGCCATGAGCATGAATTTAAGGCATGTGGAGGAAAGAGACATTTCTTCTACTATTTACTCCCAAGTGGAACCACCGTTCCATTTATTATGGGGTTACAAACACCGTGGATGTGTGAGAGAATGGTTCAATATTTACACAATTCCATAATCTCAATGGATTTGACATTTTATATTAACAAATATGGCGTAAGTAATTGGAATGAATTTTGAAATGATGTGTGATTTATGTATCATTAATAATGTTCCCTTTATTGTTTATTAAACCCCATGTTACCCTTTGAGGTCATATTCCTTACAATACCAATTATACACATTACTTGTTTTTGATGAGTAAGAGGATGGGGTTTCTGTAGCATGGGCCATTTCTTCAAGGAATAATATTGAAGACATTTATGGGTGGTTGGCGGAAGTCCAGAAACAAGGAAAAAGTCTTCGTGCCGATTGGAAGATCAATGTATTCATTACGGATGATGCATCGACTAAAATCCAAGTCATCAGGTGTGTTTTTGGTTGTTGTGTACTGTTATGCCTATGGCATGTGCCTAGGACATGGTTGAAAAATATGCATACGTATTGTAGTAAAGATTCGAGGTGGAAGATTCTTGAGAGATTTGGTACCATCATGTATGGTTCTATAAGGCATCACGAGCACACATTTTGAATCATTCAAGACTTCTTCAATGAATTCAAAGAGGAAAGTAAGTCCCTCGATTACTTCAGGAATACATGGTGTAAGAGTGAAGAACGTATTAGTGAGTATGATCCTTTGTGTTTTTCTTTATTAATTACCATTAAGAATAATTATTGGTTTATAGTGTCATTTATTTTCAATCTGTGTCAATTGATAGCTATTTGGGAAAAAAAATTAGAAACTTCTCCCATGCAAATTAGGAAACAAACACATCCATCGAGTCCTACCATTATTTTCTGAAGACTAGATACTTGTGTGATAGACAAAAAAAATGTACTTTCTAGATGGACTATTTGTTCTACACACTTGTGTACAAGGTGGAGCCATTTTACAAACACAAGAGGAAGTTGCAACAATTTGGCTTCTTAACCAATTTTAAAAAACAAAGACAACTATTGAAATTGGTTGAGAGATAAAAGAGTATTCCTAATATAGATTTCCTTGCAACTACGCCTGATTGCAATCAATTATGGGTGAGGATCCAAACAACTAGAAGCACATGGTATTTGGTAAGGCAATGCGGAGCCTTGTACATATACAAATGTGTTTAGCTTATCAGAGGAAATATATGTAAGCATGTGTTGAAGGTGTTGGAACTTCGCAGGTGATATGTATCAATGTCATCATATCAAGCACTAGAAGTGGCAAGTTATTCAATGTCATCAAATGTTATTGATGTAGATTGCTAAACATAAGTCGTAATGAAATAAGCATTGTGTTCAAAATGTTTTCCATTCACGTGCAAGAGACAATACTTATGCGAAGACAAGCATGATAAATGAAGATGCATTTTGATATGGCCCCTCCTCACCATATCCAACACTAGAAGTGGAAGGTAATTCAATGTCAGCGTATGTGGCAAGTAGTGATATAGATTGCTAAGCATAAGTCGTAACGAAATAAGCATCATATTGAAATTTTTTTCCTTTCACATGTAGGAGATAATACCTATGTGGAGATAAGCATGGTAAATGATGACATGTTATGGGATGGGCCCTCCTCGCCACCTCAACAGTCACTGATAGTTCACGGTTAGTTTTTAATTCCTTTAATCAATTAATTGATGTCAATGATAATGTTCATCACACATATTTACGATTAGGTGACAATGTATATTCACGTATAGGTGACAACGTGTATTCTCAATTAAATGTTACGAATTGGTGTTGTAGCGAAAATATTCCCCTATCCACCAAAAGATGAGTGACATGCATGGATGGTATTAGTTTGTTTTTCTATTGGGAAATGATATTGAAAACCTAGTGTACAAATAAATAACTTTCTATAATGTCTTATACGTCATAGGAACTCCTGAAACAGTTGGGTCTGGTGGGTTGATGATAGAAAGTGATTCAAATTTTTTGGAACACACATCCAAAGAATTCTTGAAGTCAATTTTGGATACATAAATGAGTATAGATGAACTAAAAAAACATTCTTTAAATGTGTTCAAAGGTTTAGGAGAGACCTAGAAGCATCGAATATGTTAGATGTTGCTTTCAAAGGAGATGTCAATTAGACAACCACCACCCGCATGTGTCCATGGTTTAGTGGGAGTAAAAAAATCCACCACAATGTTATTAAGAGGCCATTCATTGTAGAAGATTTGAACAATCACAATGAATACTATGAATTCTTCCAATTTCCTAATGGAAATCATGCAAAGAGGAGAGAAACCACACAAGTGGAACCTACAAGTTAAAACATTGAATTATTGGTGTGATTGTGAATTTACAATAATTTTAATTTTGGAGGTGAAGAATAACATATTGATCATTTATTTTGAAGGTGGTTCAAATGCAAATGAAACATATCCCCATCATCACTTATGTTTCAGTAATTTAGCGTCTATGCAAGGTGATACCATTGGAAAGATAGTTCAATCCTCTAAACGATGATACTTTCATATTTTTCACAAGACCCAGGTGCTTCTTTCCATAGCCCATTTTCAGTAGAAACACCCCATTGTCTTCAGAAAAAAGGTTATTTTTAAGGGTGTTACATGTTATGTTTGTGGAGCCTATTTTCATGTTAGAGTTTGGTACACCTTCCATGTGTTACACTCGGATATTTTTACGGTGGTCCCGCTCACTGGTGAGCGGGTCAAGGGGGTTCGGGGGCAAAGCCCCTGAAGCAAATTTTCGTGGGTAGTTTATTAACCCATGCGTAATGGGTAACCGTTATGGGCTGGTTTTGGGCCCATGGTTTTTTTTGGTACCCATTGTTTTTTAAAACCGCCTCTTTAGCTACCTATTGATGTAATTATATATAGATGGACATACAATAGGATTTAAATGAGTGTTTTTGTGAAGGTGAATAGTGTGTGTGAATTCAAGTGTGAATTTGGGAGGGTTTGTTGATCACAGCTCCAAACAAGATCTGGTTATTGTAATTATGAAGACTGTTGGCTTGTAATAAAATCTGAGCAAGTGTTCTTGGTGGATGTAGCCCACATTAGGTGAACCACGTTAAATATTGTCTTCGTGTTTTGCATATTTCATTTCTGTAATTTCTATTCATACTTCTTATTATTGCGATTCTAAGGAATTATTCCACATTAGATTCTATTAATTCCTAACATTACAGGCATAATTGGACCATGGAACCCATCCCATTCATCTCACAAGTTTTTTTAGAGTTACGTACATATAAAGAAGTGATAAAAAAATCCTTTGGAAGCTTCATAAACTTCTTCTTCAAGGCTCTCCTCAAGGTAAGCTTTTAGGACTTAACCATTTTCACTAGTGGACATATGTCTGCCTGAGGTCATGGAAAAAAAAATTTCCCCATCTTTCTTGTCCCTTTGGGACACTTGGGACACAAAAATGCACCCAGCCCCAGTTATGCCCCTTGGACCTCCATATGACCCTAAAATGTCTCTACAAGCTCTTTTGTCTAGTTTTTAGCCCTCCCGTGGTGCAATCACAACTTACCACTTGTCAACATAGGGTGAGGGTGCATTTTTCTACCCCATTTATCTTGTCCCTTTATGATAGTTAGGACAAAAAATGTTCCACATGCTTTTCTTAGCACATGGTTCTTCATGTGACTTGAAATAGGGTTCATAAGGCATTTTTAAGCCCTTTCTCCTATGTACCTTATCAAATCACAACTTTCCACTTATCACCTCCACATCAGGGAACATTTTTCTACCCCATCTATCCAGTCTCTTTGGGATGGTTGGGAAAATAAAATCCACCCCACCCTTTCTCATGTCATGGTTCTTTATGTGACCCAGTCTTAACCCCTGAATGCTAAATGCTAATTGCTAATTTTTCCTCTCTCCTCCATTAATAAATCAAACCCCTCCACTTGTCATGATCACATCAAGGTGAATTTTATGCCCCATATGTCCCATCCTTTAGGGATAGTTGGGACAAAAAAATGCATCCCATTCCAAGTTGGTGGAGAACCTAAAATTTCACTAAGTTCTTTAACTCATTGCTTCTTCTTTATTCTTTGCCCATGTGTGAAAAATGTTACGGGAAGTTGTAGAACTTGTTTTAACTAATTTTCACTCTATATTTTCTCCATGAATCTATGAATACTACTTTAAAACACCCAAAACATTATTAGGGTAAACATATTAATTATGCATTTTTATTAGGTAGTTTATTATTATTATTGTATGGTTATGATTATATAAATGTTATATTTTTTTATTACATATGTGAAGGTTTATTGTTGCATTGTTACAATAGCAATTTTTTTGTTCCTACTTCCTGGATGTATTTTGGAAGCTTATGCAATTATGTTGCCCCTGTGTAACATATTGTTTGTATATACATTAGTTGTCCAGTATCTATAAATATTGCAGCCTGCACTATTGTAAATGATTTCCTGGATATCAATAAAATAACAAGGCTTTCGTCCCTCTTTTGCACTTATGTTTGGCACTAGAGAAGGTGATCCTATAAGTTGGAGAGAGGTTACAAAGGTAGAAGTGTCTTGGATAAGAAATATTCTTTCCAGGAGATCTTGTGTTGCCTCCAGCAGCTTCCCAGACATCTCTGTATCCACACAACCCCCTGTTACATTCTAGGTGTTTGGAACACAAATGCTTTTTTGGGGGATTCAGACCTTCAATTTTATTTTTTTTAATATCTTCAGCAAACTTTTCTTGGTGCCCCCTACACCAGGAAAACTTTGCTGCAGATATTAAAAAAAATAAAATTGGAGGTTTGACTCCCCCACTATCGAGCTCTCCACATAGCCATCCTGACTGAGCTTCTAAGTGAGCTACATTGTCTTACAACCAGTTGTTTCCTTTGACCAAGGTGCTTGCGAAGGGATCCAAATTGAGTTATATTTGTCTTCACTGAGTTCATAGAACTCCTACCTCAAATCACACTAACTGAGTTTGTTACAAATTTTTGCACCAAGTTGTGCATTGGTTGTAAAGCTCTTGATCAGAATTGGATGAGTTGAAGGTTTCTTGTGTATTGAGTTTTAGGTTTCCAACCCATCACCGTGTAATCTTAGCTGAGTTTGGGCCATCCCATTCCTGTGGCTTCACAGTTGTGTCATTTTTTACAACGCCGAGTTGATTACATTTGGAGGACCATTCATTATACCAAAGGGATGAGCCCCTCTACCTTTTCACATTGGGCTTTAAGGAATCTAAACCAACCCCCTCCATGGCCGAGTATGAGCAATATCTAATTGAGCCATGTAAAATAACAAACACAGTTGAATAAATAATTAACAAAGCACACAATGACATACAAAATCCAAAGAAAACGAGTTGGCGTCTCCACCAGACGGTCTAGCACCACTCAAATCCTGCAAACATCAAAAGCACAATCAAATTCATTACAAACAAATACGTAGCTCAAAGATCAATCAAAATACAAGAAAATCAATTCAAGGTGGCCAACAAACAATCAAAAACCATGTTCACAAGCAAAAATGATGGTGGATGAAAATATATGACGCATCAAATAAACACAAATAGTGGTATAAACAACAAACACATCTCAGATCCACTCGCAGCGGGTAACCCTAAACCACCCTCCACCTCAACAATTCCATGTGAATCCTCCTATCCATAACGATGTTTGCAAGGTTAGTCAGGTTTTATTTTATTTAAATAAAACATGCCACATTTCCTATCATAAGTGTATTGGTTGGTACGTTGGTTAAGTGAATAGATTTGAGGAGGAGTGGTCAGTGGTTCAACCCCTAACCAAAATGCATTATTTTATAAAAATATATGGTTTAGATATTTAACTAAACTTCCATAGTTAGAGGCCCTCTAAACCCCCTAACCACAACTAAACCCTAGGCTATTTTTAGCATAGAAAACCCGAAAAAAGGTCAAAAGAGAATTTATCCCACATAGCCTATTTTTTTTATTCTGAGCAACATTTTCCAAAGGCAGGGTGATTAAAAAATGCATTTTGAGATATTGTTTTGTGGTTTTTTTCTCAAAGAGCTGTATTGAGCTCCAGAGGCCACCAGGGCCCCACAAAACAAAAAAAATCTTGCCGTTTAAATTTTTCAGAATTTTGAATGTAATTGTATATTTCATTGTATTGTACTAATTTGTAGGTTGCCAACTGCTTTAAAAACTGACAGATATTTTTAATAAAAAACTTTGAAAATTTATGGTTTTGTAACACTCATAAGATCTTCAAATCTCATTCGCAGCGTTCGGTATAAACAGTGCCTCTGGGAAGTGCTTACGGGTAAATCCGTCACAACTACTACTTCACTTAATGCGTAATATAGTTACAAGAAATGTCATCTGGTCATCAACCCTTTAAATCAATGAGGGGTAATAAGGACACAACTGCACACACTTTGATCCCTCCCATCCATCTGTAAATGATTACATGACTTAAATCCAAACACTTAAATCATTCAAGTATATAGTGAAGTTACACACATGCATGAGGATATTTCTTTGAGCCAGTGTTAATAATATTACAAACCCCTTTCAGTACTCTTTTGGTAGAACATAGCAAATTATTTCACATATGTTAATGCCTCTTTCACGTACTACTGATTCTATAGAAAGGGAGAGCTTCCTCCATGTATCGAAGGGTATATCATAAGGGCGCGTATATATAAAGGTTCATTATATCAGACTGACGGTATATAGATTAGGAGACCATATACCTAGAGTGATGTTGGCGAGGAAATTTTTTGGGTGGAAAAGTTTGTGAATTCCTTGCGAATGCTCTGGGAATCTAAGTCCCTCCACTTAACCAGTATAGCTGCTGTGTATGAATGCGTGAGAAAGTGTGGATTTCTGTGGTGGCCTTTCGGTTGGGGATCCAACACGGGCACTCCACTAACCCTATGGAAATTTCTTATAGTTATCTACAAGGGGATAATTTTCTATGAAGGTGGGAAAGGGAGTGAGAAAATATGTAGGAGAACAAATGTTGTAGGTAGAAAATCAAATTCCTGCACGCACTAGTTAGAAACTTCAACACATGCATTTATGAGAAGAATCAACCCTACAAATGGCAACAAGATGAGATAACATTGTGAACTCAAAGTTTCTAAAATATCCTCATCAAAGAGGCTAAAAAATTCTTATTTTTGTATTGATTGTTAAACAAAAGTTATACATAATGTGGGAATTGAAGAAATTTGATAATGGAGGAAAGTAGAAGAAAATGGTTATTTCCTTTGCTTTCTCTAAGTAGAATGCACTCGTGAGTTTACAAGATCAATTTCTAGCCCTTTACAATGGCGTGAAGAAGCCATTAAATATCTTGCAAGAAATGGTTTACAATCTTTTCGATCATTCACATCCGTTCAGATTCTTGATTCGTAAAGAAACGCCAATGGCGGGGAAAACCCAAACTTTTAATAATGCAGCTGTTACACTCATTTTGTAACTTTGAATTTGAACCGTTCATCTTGCCTTTGAAACTTTAAACTAGATTCATACACGTAGGAGGAATTTACTAGAGTGGGTGTGGAGGATTCCTTTGCATTTTGTGACTTTATAGAGATTTGGCATTTTTTACATTTTTGGTCTGCTCACCCACTTTTGATATGGTCTTGACACGTGGCCTTACTTGAGTGGAGACAGAGTTGTGGGTCACTTTTATAATTTTACCATTTTTCAATGCGGGCTCAAAAACACAAATTGCTCCATTGGCGCGTCTCCCTACTTTGACCTTCGATGCAGGCTTAATATTTGACTTTTTCCTTGGCGTGGGCGGGGCTGCAAGTCACTTTTTAACTTTAATTCTCAAATCTCCCCACCGACCCTCTTCCCCACTTTGACTTTCAATGCAGGCTCAACATTTGACTTTTTCCTCATAACATGATCGGGCTTGCGGGTCAGTTTATGACATTTATCCCTTTTTACAACAATGCCTCAAAATGCAAAAAAGATCTTCCTTTCCACATCCAGTTTGATATGTCCATGTACCCATGGATAATGGGGCCAAATTTTGATGGGGAAGAAAATGCATGTCATTCACGACTATGGAAAAATACAAAGAAGAAGAAAACTCCATTTCGCACCTGATTTTCAAATTTCTTTCGCAAACTAAGGAATTGAAAACAATATAAGGTTAGATGATCCATGGTCATAGAAATACTGAAAATTTCATTCAAATGAGGACAGCAATAAAATTTTCATGCGTCCAAATAGGAAAATGGAAAATTTATCAAAACGTGCAGACTGGAGAGTTTAAACAACTTCAAAGCATGAATTTCTCTCTCTTTTCGGACTTCCAACTTTACTTGAACACTTCTGGAGGGCATGAGCTCAAAATTTTCAAATTTGAATTAAAAAATGAGGGGGGGATTTTGAGGGTGACAACAGTTTGCTCTATCTTGGGGACATGAGATGGATTGAGCATAGTGAAAACATGACATGGGAATCTAGAATCTCAATCTCTAGACCCTATAATTTGTTGACCAATACCTTATCCATTGGGCCTTGCAGATTTATGTTAAACCTTGAGAAATAAATATTAGAAGGAGGAAACACACAAGCACACAACAAGAAGGAAACAAACGATACGCAACAGAAGGGGAAACAAAACCACACAATAGAAAGGGAAACACACCTATGGTACAAGGTGGGGGAACAACCTGCTTTCATTGATGATACAATTTTAAGTATTTCCCGCTCCGAAAAAATTCCAGCGGTGTTCCATCCAAATATGAGAGAATAAAAGCATTCTTGCCACAAGCTTCTTGAATTTGGAATGGGCCAAGCCATAATGAATCAAACTTTGCATGGCTTTCTTTTGGTTCTCTTCTCTTGTCCCATAGCAAGATGAAGTCTCCAACTTTGAATTCTTTTGCCTTGGCCTTCTTATCAAAAATATTCTTTACTTTCAATTGGTGCTCCTTAATGAAATCCACCACTTGGAGTCTATTTCTTCCAGCTTCTCAAGAAAGAGGATCCTCTTTTCAATAGAATCCTTGTGCTGACCATCTTCTATTTCTTGTAGTAGCTTGAGAGCTAGCATCTCGATCATGAGAGGAATTCTTGCTTCGACTCCATACAGCAGTTGGAATGGTGACATACCTATTACCTTCTTGGGAATGATCCTATCCACCCACAATGTGTCATACAACCTTTTTTTCCAATTCCTTTGATTCTCATTTATAAGCTTGTGGAAAATGGTCACAATGTTCTTGTTGCTTAATTCGGCCTATCTGTTTCCTTATGGATAGTAGTCAGAAGAATGAGATAGGGATATTCCATAGCTATAACAAAAATTGGTCAGCTCCCTTGAAGAGAAATAGGTATCATTATTTGCTACAATCTTCTGTGGCACTCTGAAACGGACTATGATATTCTCCTTGATGAAGTTACATACTATTTTAGTGTTGGCTTGTTTGGCCGAAATGGCTTCCACCCATTTGGTGAAGTAGTTTGTTACTATGAGTACATAGGTGTGCCCCATTCTTGAGTGAAGGTTTAGAACACCAATGAAGTCTAGCCCCCACTGTTGAAATGGTTCTTCAATAACCACAGGAATGAGAGGTAATGCAATGAGTTGTGGTCTTCCAAAAAACTGTTGGCATGCTTTGCATTTAGAAACCTAATCTTGAGTGTCTGCAAAGATGGTGGGCCAATAATACCTTCCTCATAGGATCTTGTGTGTAGTGACCATTGCTGAAAAATTTCCACCACATGCTTGGTCAAGGTATGCTTTAAGTGACTTTTCTTTTTTATCTTTATCTATGCACCTGAGGAAACAACCATCCAGGCCTCTTTTGTAAAGTGCATGATTCATGATTATAAATTTATCTGCTTTCATCTTGAGTTTTCTCCTTTTCTTATAATCAAGATGGGGATTAATTATCCATAAGTAAGGTAATATGAAATATCAGCATACCACTCATCAATAGTGGTGACAAAGCGAACCTGTGGGTTGTCTTCTGAACAAGTTGAGAAAACACAGTTTTCTTCGCCATGTTAAAATTTGAGTGTTTCATCTTCAACAATCAACTTACACAAGCCATTTCCCCTTACCAGATTGGGGGTTCAAATCTTCAAGTCATATTCTTGATTCTTTGCAATATAATTTCCTCTTTTAGCTCTGGGATCCTGCTATGTCAAGATGGACTTGATTGCACTGTCGGGGACCATCACCATTGTATGGGAATTGAGGATGTAAAACCTGAAGTTTTTTACAGCCTTGACCACTGCATAGGCATGCTTCTCCAATTAACTATATTTTAGCTCATGCTTTTTCAACGAAAAACTCATGAAAGCAATAGGTGCTTACATGCCTTCATCATTTTTCTAAATGAGAACGACAGAGAGTGTATGTTCTTATGCATAATAATACATGATGAATTCTTTGTTAAAATATGAAGATACAAGAGTAGAAGCCTTGGCAATGGATTTATTGATCTCTTTGAATACTTCCTTCCCTTCATTGTTCCATTTGAAGTTTTCTTATAGTTTCATCATGGAAGTGATGTGCTTCGTCAACTCAGCAAACTCAGGCACAAAACGACGAAGAAAGTTCACCTTTCCGAAGAATGAATGAACTCCTTTTCTTGCTTGTGGGTAGGGCTAATGCTTGAATGGATCTAATCCTCTCAGAATCAATGTGTGCTCCATGTTTTTTCATAATTTTCCCTAATAACCTGCCTTTTGTGACTCCAAAAATGCACTTTTTTGGATTTAGTGATATGCCATGTTTCCTACACCTTACAAGTACATGTTCTAAGTGATAGATATAATCTCCCTTCTTCTTTGAAAATATTGTGATATCATCCAGATATATGACAATGCAATGCTTTATATCTTTGAAGGCCAAATCCATCACCCTATGGAATGTAGCTCCTGCATTGATTAGGCCAAAAGGCATTCTATTGTAGGCAAAAGTGCCCTAAGGTGTTGTAAAGGATGTCTTGGTGCGGCCCTCCTTTGCCTCTTTGATTTGATTATATCCTGAGAATCCATCAAGTAATGAAAGCATTTCAGATCCAGTGACTACTTGTAGTTTATGGTCCATGATAGGAAGATGATAATTGTCCTTTAGTGATGCCTAGTTCAAGTTGCGAAAATCTACACATATCCTTATTTCACCATTCTTCTTCCACACTAGCACAATGTTAGCCACCCACGTTGAATGGAGGATTGGAAAGATGATCCTTGCATTAAGCATATTTTTTACCTCCTCCTTGATGGTATCAAAAATATTTGGTTTGTATGGCCTTTACTTCTTCCTAAAGGGATTAACACCCTACTTCAAAGGAATTGAGTGATGCATTTCCTTTAGCTGGAAAGATTTGAGTTCATCATAAGAGTAGGCCAAGACATTTGAGTATTTCTTGAGTAATGCAACAAACCTTATTTTTTCTTCAGACGAGAAACATTTTCCAATACTGACTATCCTTGGCTCCTCTAGGGTACCAATGTTTTCTTTATCAAAATCAGATAGGCACCGAGAAGATTGCTTTTCTTTCTCTTGAATGAATCTATCATGATTGTCAAAGAGGTCTTCTAAAGAGACTAGGAATTTGGGAATTTTGTTCCCTTTCAATTTGATTACTCCCTCATCACCAATCCCTTCAATTCCTTCTTTCTCTTCTTTGGGGACTACTTCTCGGTGTGGATTTTCACCTCCTTCAAAGAAGAGATTATTGAAATTATCCCTTTGCTCTATAAAGGCTAGAATTTGGTTATCATCATTAAAGACTTTCCAATGATTTGCATTAACTGGTAAACTAGGCTTGAATACCATTTCAATGGTAACTTTGTATTTACCAAAAGAAGGATGAGGTGTCACTAGGGAACTGACACTGCAAGAAAATTAGAGTTATCATTATGTTCCCTCGGAATAGCTTCAATGGAAAATGCATCAAAAGATTCAATGCAGTCCCACACTCTGTTTCTGTAATGCCGAAGTCTTGGATTCTTCACTTGATATTGTTGGCGGACCTGCTTTACTACAACCTCTGCATCACCTCAGCGTCTCATTTTCTTGATTCCCATGTCCTCTGTTGCATTCATTCCTAAGATTAGTTATTCATACTCTACATTTTTATTTGTATTATCAAATTGTAGCTTGTAGGCAAATGGGTACAACTCATTAAAAGGAGAGTGCAATACTACACCAACTCCCGAGCCCGCACTGGAATGACTACCATCAAATTCCATTGTCCAAATTTTATCTTCCTCTTCCTCCATGAGAAGTGGCAAGTTATCCTATTTTTTTTGACATGAGGAAGTAGTTTCCTAGCCCACAATCTTGAAAGAGAATGTTTTCTTTCAGATCATTAGACTTTCATATTGTGAACTTCATCTTTCTTAATGGTAGCAACTTATTCATCTCACCTTTTACTGAGATAGTTGCAGATGACCAATCCATTTTTATCTCTCCACCCAAGTCTCTACAAAAACTCCTACTCAATAGGATACCAAAGGATGCTGGGATGTCTTCTATCAGTATGGTTAGAAGCACCTTCTTGTCTATAAAATCAGCTAGTGCTACCTATGTATCTTTGATTCTTCCTACCAATGGCACTTTTTTGGATTCCATTAAGTAGTAGGTTCCATTTACCTAGGTCAAGGTGAGGCCTAGATCATTTGCAACTTTGGCTGGCATCACATTGTCTGAGGATCTGGAATCTATGATACAATTATTTAGTAGGAAGCCTTTAATGAGGAGTGACATGTAGAAAGGTTCAACCATGTTGGTTTTGGAGGCACTGAGGGATAGCATGTATTGGGAAGGTGGTGTGGATGGTGTGGTAAGTAAGGATTTAGAATTAGGACTCGAGGATACAGGGTTACCACCATGAACTGCATTAATGAACCTATCAAACTGGGCAGGGTGTGTTTATAGGTATTCTATTTCTGAGAGAGGGACTTTGGTTTTGCTTGCATATTCCAAAAGTAAATTGGGGTTATGGTGAGTGAGGAAGAGGTTCCAGAAATGGAGGAATATTTACATGGTAGAGGCTTTGCTCTTGTCTCCTTTGAAGTTCCTCAAAAATGGGATCAATTTTTCCTCCTTGTCTCTATTTCCAGGTGTACCTTCTATCCACCAACTTGAAAATCTATGCTCTTATTTGTGGTGTTGGAATTTGTCTTTTCCTCTCCAATTCAGCAGTGCATTCTTCTTCAAGGTCCAGGATTCTCATGGCAATGAAGTAGTGATTGGAACTTTGTCTATTATGCCAGATAGCTTCCATAAAATTTGAAGCAATGTCTTCTTGGATGTGGAAGATCAACTCGGGTCTTTCAATAGGATGGTTTCCCGAAATAGCCATGATTTGAATCCATGTGGCTCATATAGCCATTCAAATTACATAAAATTTTCTCTTTTTTGAATTTTGAATTTTCTAACATTGCGGTCGCATTCAAGTGCAGATGCTGCTAAATCTTCCCCACGGTGGGCGCCAAAAACTATTGGAGAGGAAATTTTTTAGGTGAATTTTTTTTTGAATTCCTTGCCAACGCTCTGGGAATCTAAGTCCCTCTAGTTAATCGGTGCAGCTATCATGTATACATGTGTGAGAAAGCGTGGATTTCAAATAAAATATGTGGAATAAGAGATAAAATATGTGGAATAATCAAAAAATATGTGCAATAGTAGAAACTAATATGCAAAAAATATTACAGATCTCAAATAAAAGTGTAGAATAAATAACACAACATAGAGAGACAAGATTTAATGTGGTTCACCCAATTTGGGCTACGTCCACCAAGAATCACTTGCTCAAATTTTATTACAAGCCTCCACTCTCTCAATACAATACCCAGATCCGTTTGGAGCTATGCTTAACAAACTCTACAGAATTCACACCCGAATTCAAATCACATCTGCAATACATTTGCTTGTCTATGTATCATATGCATAAGACCATATAAATAGACAATTTCTTAAGTAGTTTGATACAAAACCATGGGTATCAAAACCATGGGTAAAAATTGTGGGTATCAAAACCATGGGCAAAAAAAGTGGCTATCAAAACAATGGGTACCGAAAAACCATGGGCCCAAAAACAGCCCAAACGGTTACCCATGACCCATGGGTTAATAAACCACCCATGAAAATTTGCTTCGGGGGCTTCACCCCCTCCCACAAACCCCCCTGACCCACTCACTGGTGAGCGAGACCACCGTAAAAATACCTGAGTGTAACACATAGAAGGTGTACCACACTCTAACATAAAAATATGCTCCACAAACATAACATTTTTTTTTGAATTCCTTGCCAATGCTCTGGGAATCTAAGTCCCTCTACTTAATCGGTGTAGTTGTTGTGTATACATGTGTGAGAAAGCGCGTATTTCTATGGTGGCATTTCAGCTGGGGATCCAATAGGGGCACTCCACAGACCCTGTGGAAAATACTTGCAGTTATCTACAAGGGGAGAATTTTCTATGAAGGTTGGAAAGGGAGTGAGAAAAGAGGTAGGAGAACTAATGTTATAGGTAGAAAATCAGATTCCTGCACACACTAGTTAGATACTTCAACACATGCATTTATGAGAAGAATCAACCCTACAAATGGATACAAGATGATATAAGATTGTGAAATCAAAGTTTCTAAAATCTCCTCATCAAAGAGGCTATAAAATCCTTCTTCTTGTATTGATTCTTAAACAAAATTTGTACATAATGTGGGAATGGAAGAAATTTCAGAATGGAGGAAAGTAGAAGAAAATGGCTATCTCCTTTTCTTTCTCTAAGTAGAATGCACTCGTGAGTTTACAAGATCAATTACCAGCCCTTAACAATGGCATGAAGAAGCCATTAAATATCTTGCAAGAAACAGTTACAATTTCTTCTTTGTTAGCAAGAAATGGTTTACAATCTTTTCAATCATTCACATTTGTTTAGATTCTTGATTCATGAAGAAATGCCAATGGTAGTGAAAAACCAGAATTTTCATAATGTAGCCATTACACTCATTTTGTAACTTTGAATTTGAACCATTCATCTTGCCTTTGAAACTTTAAACCATATTCATCCATGTGGGAGGAATTTACTCGAGTAGGTGTGAAGGATGCCTTTTGTATTTTGTGACTTTATAGAGATTTGGCATTTTTTACATTTTTGGTCTGCTCACCCACTTTTGATATGGTCTTGACATGTGGCCTTACTTGAGTGGAGACAGAGTCACGGGTCACTTTTATAATTTTACCTTTTTTCAATGTAGGCTCAAAAACACAAAGTTCTCTTCCGAACCGCCTCCCTAAAATGATGGTAAATAGTAAACTCAGCCTCTTCCTTGGTGGCTGTTGGCAGTTGTTCAAGGATCCTCCATTCTACCCCAAACGTGTTCCTCAGGAGTGTATACCATTTCTCTAAATGTGCCTTGTGCATGACCGTCATAGTGTGACAGGAATACTTTTCAAATCTCTTTGTGGGTGAAGGGTCCTCAGCAAGGTACTCCCACACGAATTTTTCCAAAGAATCAGGTACTCCAATCTCTGAAAACACAATGGTTAACAAGATATTATTGAAAAGCATTTTTTCACCTTCCTTCACGCTACTGAAAATATCATCCATGATGAATGCGGACAAGTTGTAGATGGTGCCCTCTAAAATTTTCCTGTAAACATGCAACCATGCCTTATTAACCTGGGTCCATATCTCATGGCCATTTAACTTTGTCACAAGGTGTGTAGCCATCTTCATCACTGGGTCCTTAATGTCTGAGATATCATAGTACCTCGACCCCTTTTTGTATGCATAGGCTGTGACAGTCTCCTTAATTTCCTCTTTGTCACTTAAGTTGTCCTCCAAACTATCTCCTTCATAGATGAGGCCTGTGAAATGCAAAATGAACTATGGGGTAATGCACATCTTATGCCCTGCAAAGTGGATTTAGACTTCATGCACACATGCCATCAACCATTGATAAAGGCACTCAAGTTTCCCAAAGTAGGGTAACTCAAAGAGTTGCAATAACCTTGACTTCTCCAGCTTGACCTTTACATCATCATCATAGATGGGAAGACCCTTTGGTGTCCTTTTATTTGTTGGTCACACTAAATCTAGCACCATTTCCTTCTCTATTGTGCTCGAATGATGATTGTAATCATTTATAGACATGCTTCTCAAATGGGACTCCCACTCCTTTCCCAGCAATAATCCATCTGGTTACTTCATTTCTGCGTACCACTCTTCATTTGTTTATGTGTGACAGTTTCTTGTTGCTTTCCCTTGCCCTTTCCCTTCTTAGGTGTGCCAACTGGTTTCTTGGGTGTCATTGCTTAGGTTCTCTTATCACTTCAATCACTTGATGTTACTCTATTCTTCCACTCCCTCGAACCTTAGATCTCAAACTTTTGAACAAAACCCCTTAAACCCATGCCCTAATTCTTCAAACTCTAACTAGGATAGTTCCTTCGCAAATGATGTCTTCTCACTTTTTCTCTTACACCCGTGAAATCCCTTCTCTCTAGTTTGTAAATCCAATTAGTTACTCACACTGACACTTTTCAATTTTTTCTTCACACGGATCAATTCTGGAAGCCCTAGTTTGCAAACATGCTACAAGCACTTGTTTCTCCTTATATGCAAAGTGAATAATAAAATGTCTAAACCTTTACTTATAGTTTTTCCCATTTTTAAGCATTAAATGATACTTCACCTACCACCATACTTTTAACATTTAAAGTGTCTTTTCAAACAAAGCCTCACTTTTGCACCCTAAATTACGCGCCCAACCTGTGTGGATAATCCCCAACCTTCTGGCATGCAACCAATCCATCTTGATAGGAGACTCTTGCATGCATGTCACCTATGCCGAAGGCACTTCTTCTGTCATGATTTTTTTTATCTCACCTACCTCATGTTTTTTATGCACTTCTTCCTTCTCTGTACTTGGGATCTAAAAAAATCCTCATCTTGACACCAACCATCCTTTTCCACATTTTCTTTCATGCACCTCCTTCAATGAGGTCATTCAACCGGGATTTTTAATAGAGTCCTCCTAGGTACTTTACTCATGCTTTCCTTCACATCTCTCTAACCCACACTTAAACGATGCACATCCCTCTGGACATTCAAAACCCTCAAAAATTAACAAGGTTACTGGAAGCCAAGGTACAAAACAAAACAACAACACAAAAGGGAAATACAAGAAAGGAAAATTCATAATGGAAAATTCTAAATTATCTGGCAAAACTACCTTATTTACAAACACCAAGAAGCCTTATTTATAGTAGGGCTTCAGCCTAATCCCATTTAAGTGTCTAGGAAATTTCGTTCCATCCATTGATTATAACTAGCACACACCCAAATGAAGGATGTATGAGATTGTGTAGGGACCCAACCAATGGAATTTCAACTTCCCAAGGTGGCGTAGAAACATAGAATCATACAGAAAGACCATCTGCCCAACCTCAAATTTTTTGTTTCTAATGTGGCAATCATGCCATGTGTTTTGCTTTGATTTTTTTTTTTGTTTAGCTCCACCTTGCGAGTGATCATCTTTCATCTACCTTCATTAATTCCTCAATTCTCTCTTCCATCACTTGCTCATCAGCCAGCCCTCATGCGCGCGCTATTCACAGAAAAGGTATCATGAACTCAACTGGCAGAACACCTTCTGTGCTAAACACCAATTGAAATGGTGTGGCTTTGTTCAACCTTTAATAAGTTTTCATATAAGCCCATAATACAGTTGATACCTTGTCATCCCAATCTTATCTTCTGACATCACAAATATTTTGTCAGGGTATGACTTAGTATTTTGTTAAATGCTTATGCGGTTCCATTTGCTTGTGGGTGATAAGGTGTAGTCTTGTTATGAGACACCATGAACTCTGCTAATATGATCCTCATGGTCTCATTCAAGAAATGTGTACCCCTATCACTGGTTAAACTTAAATGGCATCCATACCTTGTGATAATGTTTTCCCACAAAAACCTTGTTGTTATAGCTACTGTGCAATCTTTAGTTGGGGCTGCCTCTGCCCACCTTATCAAATAGTCTATGCAAGTGATTATGTAGTGTGATCTAGTCCTATGCACTACTGGTGTAATAGGGCCTATAAAGTCTATTTCCCATTTCTCAAAAGGTTCAGTGCTAGGGATAGGGTGCAAAGACATTTCATCTCTTCTTCTTGGCTTACCAATGTACTGAAATTGGTCACACGCTTTACAATAGTTCTTATAATCCTTATATAGAGTTTCCCATCACAAGCCTGCCATTAATATTTTATGTGCGGTGGTCTCACCTACATAATGTCCACCTACACTTCCTTTGTGTGCTTCCTTTATGATGGTGAGATGCTCATGCTCTAGTACACACCTGCGCAATACTTCATCGCACCCTAATTTGTATAAGTCCCCACTGATCAACATGTAGGGTGTGGCACATATCACTAGTTTCTTCTTCTCTAATATCTTCATCCCTTCCAGCGCCACACCTTCTTTTAGAAATACTAAAATCTCCTTCAAATCTGAGGGCACATGCTATAACCTAAACAATTGCATGTCTGGTATTGTCTCTTTAATGCTTTGTGTGTCCCCCCCTGAATCAATCCTTGACAAATTATCAGGTCCATAGTTACTCTTTCTAGGCTTCACAACTACCATGAACTTAAATTCTTGAAATAACAGCACCCATCGGAATATGCGCCCTTGTAGAACAAGCTTGTTCACCAAGTACTTTAACGCCATGTGGTCGATGTAAAACACAAAGGGATTTTTCAGTAGATACTGCGTGAACTTCTTAAGCACGTAGATCATTGCCAATGCTTTACGCTCGGTTGTAATATAATTTTGTTCTACTGGTGTCAACTTTTTTCTTGCAAATCATACGGGATGATCAACAATTCCCTCACCAAGTTGTACAAGCACTACCCCACTGGCTGTTCTGGAGGCATCTACATGAACATGGAAGGGATTATCCTAAGAGGGAAAATGTAATATGGGCGCTGTGACAAGCCTATCCTTCAATGTATCAAATGCCTTCTATTGTGCCTGTCTCTAATGGAAGGCACTTTTATGTCTAAGAAATTCTTCTAAAGGCATGGTGATCTTGGCATACCCCTTGATGAACTTCTAATAGTAGCCCGGGTGTCCAAGAAACCCATGCAGTGCGCTCTGGCTAGTAGGTTCTCCTAATCCCACAATCACAACAACTTTGGTAGGATCTACTAGCAAGCCCTACTTACATATGATATGCCCTAATAATGTTCCAAACAAGGTAGCAAAGACACACTTATTAATGTTGAGGGATATCCTCAACTACCGACACCTCTCAAACATCAACCTCAGATTATCACAATGGTCTTTTACTAGCCCATACACTATCCAATCACCCAGATAGACTTGAAGAAATTTGTGGATGAAGTCTTGGAACATCTGTAACACTATGCATGAGAAATCAGTAGGTGCATTCTTTAACCCAAAGGGCATGACCGTGTAAGCAAAAATTCCCCATTTAGTGGTGAAAGATGTCTTTTCTTGGTCTTCCTTTGCAATCTGGACTTGGTGGTACCTCGAAAATCCATCCATAAAGGAATAGATTTCACTCCCAGTGACTCCCTCCAAAATTTTGTCAGTGAAGGGGGTTGGAAAAGGATCAATGAAACACACTACGTTTAACTCCATGTAATCCATGCAGATCCTAATTTTCCCATCCTTCTTGATGTTGATTACCATAAGAATTATCCATTCCGATTCTTCCATAGCTTCAATGATCCCATAAGCTATCATTTTGTCTATCTCTTCCTTTACCTTCACACATAAATTGGGATTCATTCGGTAGGGTCTCTTCCTGACCAGGCGCACACCATCCTTCAGCTTTATCCT
The DNA here is from genome assembly GCA_019776745.2 of Taxus chinensis. Taxonomy (NCBI): domain Eukaryota; kingdom Viridiplantae; phylum Streptophyta; class Pinopsida; order Cupressales; family Taxaceae; genus Taxus; species Taxus chinensis. The sequence continues at coordinate 40,283,611 of CM034148.1, read as the reverse complement.
CATTTCCCCATAGAAATGGTGGGATGCATTTAAGCTCATGGTACCCATGCGGAAATAAATCTTTAAAATTGTGCAAAAGATCAATGATCTTAGATAATTCGTTCTCCAACCAGTAATCTCTAATTATAGCTTCCTTAGGTTCTTCTCTTGAGCTGATGTTAACCTTTTTAGTTTTTAAAGGTTCGTGGTAGGTGTGTGTGCGAGTATCAGCATTGTCCACTACCTCGCATGTCCCTACAGAATGGTTAACATCCAAATTTTCTTCTTCCTCCCCATCAATCACATAAACAAGCTTTCTTTTCTCTTTTTTTAGACACACGTGTGCAAACTAATCCTCCTCTATTTCCTCTTCTTTGAAGTGCTCCCCCAATCTTGGTTCACCCAACAAGTCCAACAGCCTATCTTCAACCATGGCACTATCCCCCATGGTAAGGCACTTAACAACATGTAATGCCTTATCAAATGATGGTTTGGTACTTCGATACTTGAATGTCTGAACTAGGTCATCTGCTAGTTCTTGCAAATTTCCTATTTGGCGGCATGTATCAGAATGTATGTACCATGCATGCGCATAACCCTACAATGTACAATATAGTTTGAGCACCCAGAGGGATGGTGGAAAAGCTTTTGCGCCTTCTCTCCAAGTTCTTTCACAGGATTGGATGTGGAAAGAGATGGGCTCCTTACCATGGTATTCCTTGATGGGGGTGGACACATTGCTTCTAGAGAAATAAACACAAAAGGTGATTCTCACTTCCTACCATTCCAATAGATTATCTTGATGTGTTTCCCACCGGTGCGCAGTAGTTCCTAGTAGGACGTAACTTAAAATTCCTATTTTTTCATTTTCTTCTTTCCACTAAGCTTCCATTCTCTACAAAAAGACCTCAGGGGAGGCCCCTCTTGAGTACTTAGGTAGCTCTTTTTCTCCTAGGTGCCTGACTATGCGCGCCTTTATCACCTTTATCACCGATCCTCGTAAATGTCATCTAATCAATTCATAGGTCCCATACACCTAATTATCACAAGCTAGACTGGTGATGTCACTTACCAACTGAGCATCTTCAAATTGGATAACTCTATCAGTAGGATGGATTATCTCTCGATCCCTGATTGACCACACATATATTTTATCCAGGACCTCTTCTCCCAAGGGTTCAGTATAGGGTGTTGTCTTCCCATCAGCTAGGTGTATGATGACTCACTCGTCATTTTCAAAGCTGATGTATGATTTGTTGAACCAAAGATCTGCATTATTCTTGTAACACCATGGGCACCCAAGTAGTGTTGGGAAATTGTCTGCCTCGGCGAGCACCAAGAATTCAAAGTCCCTAGTAAACTTCACTCCCTAAATGGTGATAGCCACATCTTTTAAGACACCAATGTACATTTCCTTTGTTTTGTTTTCCATATATAACACATTCAAATATGGTTGTAATACAGGCCTTCCCATCTGATGCCAAACATCCAGTGTGAGAACATTGACCTCCATGCCTATGTTAATGAGATGTTACTTAGCATCCATCCATCCACTACTGCATTCAACATGATCTCTCTATCATAGTCAAGGCTATGAGGGGGAAGGTTTGCATGTAAGACCTACCTCTTGCACTCTTCTCTGGCATGTGGTACCTTCTCCCTCAACCATGCTCCTAGTAAGGGAATAACATTCTCTTGCTTCAGCATCTTACATACTTCCCTGACCTCATCTAGGTCATCTCTTAGTTCCTCAACCTTCCTCCTTTACTCCTCCCTTTTGGACTACTCCTTTAGACACTGGATTTCTCCTTGTAAACTCCAAATGACATCCATGGTATCTTGATATACCTCCTTCTGTGAGCAGGATCTGGGTACTTTCCATGTACCTCTTCTTCTCTTGAAACCAGAGTCCTCTACCTTGGTATTTCCTTTCCATGCGTGTCCTCTACTCTTGTTGTTACTAAAACATGTTCCAAGCCTACATCACGTGTCACCTGTGGCATCCATTGTGTGTCCATCTTCTTAATGCTTACCATTGTAGCACCTTTTTCTTTCCATTGCTACTGATTCATGTGCTCAAATAACTCAGAGAACTCCTCATATTTATTTTTCTTTTTGCACCATGAGCATTGCAATAGGTCTAGGCACTCTCATTTGTAATGCTCTGTAGACCCACAATTAAAATAGGTTTCACATGGGAACTCACTTCTTCCTCCGTGGTTACCACAACCAAAAAATCCTCCACAAAATCCCCTTCTGTGCATGCCTCCATCTATGCACTCCTCATAACGGCAATCATCACCTTTAGAAATGCTAGAAATGCTAGTTTGGCACACCCAATGATCAATGGCCTCATGGATCTGATCAATAAGCCTTTAATACTTAGTATCATGGGTTGTAGAGGTGTAGATCTTATAGTAGCAAGACACATTCTTCCGAATTGCACATTATAACAAGGGGCATCTACTTGCATCATGGTCCCCATGAAAAATCTCAAAGTCTACTATCACGGCATGTACTATCCTCTGGGGGAAACTATCCTTGACATGCCCCCCTTTACTTCACAATTTATACACCATAAACCACTACAAGTCTCATGGGATGATTTTACATATAAATTTTCCAGATGCTTAGCCATAACAACAATCTGAGCCTCCAAAACAGGCTAATACCAGTGTTAACACTACTAACATCCTTGGTGCATAGAGAAGCTTCTAGTGCCTCACGCGGGTCTGTGAAAGTTTTATGAGATAAGGCCCTTCTAAAAGGTGTGATCAACCCCTCAAAAAACCACTAAGAATGTTATGAAGGGTGAATATCATATGATAATTTAGACAAGAGAGTTTTAAATCACGCATCGTACTCTCGCACACTTTCTACCATTTCATGTTGAATCTCCTTCAGGGCACTAATGCTCTTCTGTTTAAACTTAGGGATGTGGAGTTCTACCAAGAAGGAGTTCTTTAAAGAAGTATAATCCACCACTATTTGATGAGGGTCATATTTCCTATACCAGCTATGAGCGTGCTCCGAGGTTGTGATCCTGTTTGCGCACCATAGCAGCTCACACTTGTGAACATGTTTTGTAGCATCTTCAATACCTTTGTAATCTGTAAAATGTAAAGACATCTCAAAGAAGACTTGAGGGGGTGGCTGGGGCCCTTGTCCTCCTGAGCCAGAGCCTTGGTTCCCTCTGGTGTTTCCTCCACTGATGGATCCACTAGGTCCACCAGGACATGTTCCTCCTAAGCCACCAGATCCACCAGAACCACTAGGTCCACCAGGTCCTATTCCACCTAACCTATAAGATCCACCAGAACCACCAGAACCTGTAGTAGTCATGCCAAGTGTCCCCAAGGTTCCACTAAACTGTGTTCCAATGGTTTGTGATAATTCCCCACTACCACTATTGTACCCTGCGTCACTCCTAGACACGAGACCGAAGGCTTGTATACTTTATCCTTTTCCAAAGAATCATCTGAATACTAGAATATGCGTAGCCATAGAAGTGGGAATTGAGAAATTGTATCTCCTAGGTGTAGATTTATCACTTCCACTGATACCAACTGGGTCAATGATACCCCTTTCTTGATCTGAAAAACCAAGTGCCATGGTTTGGTCACCGAGTGGGTTCAGATACGTACCAATGACTCTTCTTTCTTTGTGTGAAGAAATCTCATCAGAAGTCGAAGGGGTTTCTCTTACATGCTTGCAAAAATGGGGTAGCACAGATTACTCAGGTTCCACGTCCTCCACATGAACCTCAACTCCTTCCCGCAATGACTGCCTCCATAGACCCATCATACTTGCAGCCTCGCATCATCTAGAAATATCCATTTCATGTGCTTTGTTATACTTGAGCCGTCTCTCCTCCCTTTCTTTCTCTGTCATAATGTATGTCATCTTCCTCCACCCTAGCTTCCTCACCCAATGCTTAGAATGGTTTAGCTGGCCAGAGGAAATGCCTCTAAACTCAAAGCAACAATTAAGATCTTCATTTCTAGAGGGATATCACACCAAAATGATCCTATGGGCTCTTGCATAAATTCAAAATCAATAACTTCTAGACAATAATATATGAAAGTAGTGTACTCCAGAGTGTAGCTAGCCAACACACCCTTCCACCAATCATCCACATCACAAGTCCACATCAGATCTACATCCTGTAGCATTTGGTATTATTCTTGGGTCCACACGCACTATCTATAATACTATCTTGATCTAGACGCATATGTTGAGAGCCATTCATATAGTTTTACTTGGAAACAACAGAAAAATGTTTCATATAAATAATGGTAGAGGTTCTCTTCTACCCACCTACGTGCATTAAATTTAGGTCTAGTGTTGAATCTCTGAGAAAATACATCCTCCATGCTCTTGAACCATGATTCAACACTTTCTAGAATTAAATGTTTTATTATTACTTGTTACCCAGATCATGATGTATTCCATTTCCCACTACAACTTTGAAAAGAGGTCCTGACTACAGAACCAAGATGTAGTCATTTTTACCCCCATCACAGAGGAAAGAAATCCCATGCACGTTGGCCTATCACCCAGTGGGTGTTGGGTGCTTACCTGAGGCACGCGTGGGCACCGAGTCTCTCTTTTATGTGATTTTAATGGGAAACATCATCTATGATCTGAGTGTGAGATATTTGGAAAGGAAATAAGACATAGAAGCACCATAGAGCTTAGAACGGACTCTAGATCCTTGTAGTTATTCTAGTCATAAAGTAATCTAATAGATAAAAGAAACTACCCCAATAAAGAAAGGAAATCATACAAGCATTCATACTAGTTCATAAACATAAATGAGAAAGAACTATGAAGAAGGATGTATGCATCAGAACCATTAATGCTCATATTCATATCAACTGGTAACCTTATTACATTCATTAGGCCATTACAGGATGTCACAGAAAGGAAGACCATAGTCATGCATTATAAATGGAATCATATAACTAGGCCTACAAAAGAAAATTTATAATTCCCAACCCCTGATACATTCTTTTCTACCCTTATTTTCCCAAACTAGCAAATCCCTTCCAATATTTCTGTAGAGCTCCACCCTTTCTCTATATGTTTAGTTGTGTCTTTTACTTCTGCAAAAACTTGTATATATAGCTTCTTTGATCTGCCAACTCATTCTCCTGTGGCCTCCGATCCATTGCTAAGTGTCTAAATGTGGTCCTATAGGAGCGCATGCTTCTTTAGACCTAATCTCACCACTCTGTACCATGATGTCCTTATAGAATCCTCTACCGCAGGCCATATTCCTTCCTGGGCCAACCTGTCATAAGGATGGCACCTTATCCACTCTGCATGTGCATTCGAGTCACATTTTCCTTGTATCCTACCCAAAATGCCTAATACGGATAAGTCCTATAACCTTGACTTTGTCCACGTGCACACCACAGGTTTCCTTAAACCCATCCCTAAACCCTTTTTTGTGTGCCTTCTCCTTATGTGCCTTTCTTCAACTAGGCCTTGCACACCTACGTGTCATTTTGTACTTAGCCAATATTTCAGGGGCCCAACAAGGTGTGCTTTAATGGAGGCCCAAATCAGCATGTTTTCACATAATCTTTGAGACTCTAACATGAAGGCTTGAATTGGAAGAATCAATTAAACACTAAAGTTTCTTATTAATCATGCCTAAGGTACACCCGAAGACTTACAGACAATCTTTATCAACAAATGACAGTGAATTGATTTTAAATTTGTTTATCTCATCCAAGATGAAGGATCTTCTTGAAATGAAATTGCAAATACCATTAGACTATCATAGGGATGAGATCCTATTTGATTTCACAAAAATTTCAGTATAAGATTGTAATAGGAATGAAAGAAACTATTTGCAGACATTCTAAAAATAAAGCAAACACAAAATTGATAGAGATTAGAAACAAATTAATTCCAAAAATTGCTTAGATTCATTAGTAGGGGAAAGCTTCCAGAGAAATGTTAGTGCTTGTCAATGGCTATACATTTGCAACCAACTTGACATGACAGAAAATCTAACACAGAAGAAAATAACAGGTAATCTCGGCTTTGGTCTCTCGAGAAGACAACTTTCTAAAAAAAATCAAGAATTCATACTCCGACCATTTGCAAGAGTATTCTTATTGCATTTATACATTTTTTCTCACTCAATTTTCCTGCCAAAAGAGAAGAATATTTGAGGTACCTCTTCTTGTTTCCAATTTGTTTCAAACAATGACGTTTAACAGATTCAGATCTGAAATCTTCCAAGTGGACCAATTGTGAACTAATCACATTTCTTGGGCCCTTGACTAATGACTAGGATGCCATGCCACAACTTTTTGGGAGTCCCTTTAATCATTTTTCCGAGCCTCTGTATAGATGGACTTAACAAGTCACCCCTTTTGCTCTCGAGGAAACACCTTTTATGCCTGCACCTTCATCGTTTAATCCCTTTTCCCTCCTTTTCCTCTAAAATTTTACTCTGTAACTTCTGGATCTAGAATTTTGCATTTTTTCACAAGCCTGAGTAGAAATATACTTGAAAAGTACTTCAGATTTACAAATTAAGCTCCCAAATTGATTCAATTGAACTTTGTAAATCCAAACAACACAAATTTGCCAAAAAAATTTGTGAATAATGGTGCAAAAAATGCATCTCCAAACATCATGGAGCTTCAATGGCAGAAAAATCAAATGAAATGCATAGCTACCATTGATCTTGCCTTTCAACTTTTAATTTGAGGCTTCCATGTTGCAAAATGTGATTGGAAACCGGCCTAAGAGCACCTTTTGACATTTTATAACTTTTGGAAAAAAGTAAAATTTTGTCATTTTTTCCCCGCAGCTCTGGCCTTCCACCTTTAGCTTCTAATGTGGGTCCCAGTGGACCCACGCTTCATTTTTTCACTTTATACTTATTTTCCAAAAAGGAAAAAGTTCCACATTTTCCCCGCAGGCCCGCACCTCTGTTTTTTACTATTCAATGCTAGCATTACTCTCTTGTCGGGGCTGCACGTCAACTTACAATTTTATCCCTTTTTACAAAAGGAAATAAACCTTAAATAACCCTGGAGATCCATTTCCCCGCCTGCTACGTGTCTCAATGGCACATTTTGAGATGGTCTCGAAAAGTAGAGACCCCAAACAAGCGTGGGCTCATCACGTGTCTCAGTCTGACAAAGTCTTTAAGCACCAACACGGGGAGACATAAAACATGACATAGGCCATAAACTGAGGAAATTCAATAACAAATGCGGTGAGACTAATTTGAGCACCAACACGCTAGTCGCATAAATAACAACTTCTTGATATACTTAGACTTATTTTTGATCCCAACATTGCCTTGAGTATCAAAAAGTGTCTTCGTTATGCTGCTCACATTATGGTAACGTCATTTTGATACTAAAATATTTCTTCATCTACAAATATTGATTAACATGTCCAAATAGTGTTGTTACTCTCCTCACATTTGTAGTCTCCATTTTCAAAGACTTGGATTTTGTTTGTATGTAAACTAGTTTTAGCATACCTTGTTTGGAGATCCGGTCAACACCTTCTTACTATGTAGGTATTTTTTATTCTAAACTTAAACTAATTTTTTATATTGTGTTGTCATTATTTTCACCAAACCTATCTTTGAAAACGTAGGAAGTAGTTATTCTTGTGATTGGATCATATTATTTTACTTGATTATTTTGTCCTAGATACTTCTTGCTATATGATACCTTATCAGTTTTTCATTATTTTTTCTTTAGTGACCTTGGTTCATATTTCCTTGATCCTTTGGATTCATCTCCATTCATTATTTGACATTATATTTTATTATTTGATGTCATTACGAAGCTTGGTTTTTCCTAGGGTCCATTTTAAATCATCCTTAGTAAGACCTTTCATATTATTCCTCCTATCATAAGGATGGGGTATAAACAATTAGGGTCAAATACCTTTGTAAATGACAATATAAACCCATTTTTTGAAAACAACAACATGGTGATCATAGTAGTGGTGAGGAGAATTCTCCTCCGTTGGACTTTGAATTTAGTCCTGCCCAAAAAGACAACATCTTTTTTCAAAATAGATATGAGGTTCTTATGCATGTTGTAAAGTTAGGGGCCAAGTTTCCACCTATGTTTTATCCCTCTCTCCTTTCCAACATGGTTCATGGAGAGGAATAACTAGATTTTCCTCCACGTAATATTGATGACATCCTAAACCCAGGCCATGATTCTACTTCTAGGAAATAGAATGATGAAGAAGTGCCTTCTTGAAATGATGGAGGATATCGCATGCCCATTGTCAAAAATTATTGCAAGGATTATGAAGAACATGTTAATAATGAACAACATCCTCCTCATGAGAATCGTGAAGAGATACCTGTATAAATGTATTAGATATCTATGTAAAGGGAATTAAAACTAACACCTTAACAGTTTCAAAACATGGACTAACTACACAAATAACATCATGTTAAGAGCTAAACAAGACTAAATACCAACATTATGCATTAGAAATTGAAATACAAATCAAACTAATATGTTAATCATTTGAATCTCTACTCTTTAAGTCACCAAAAACACTAAATGATCCTAGATAGATCCATGTCAATCAAAGTTAATTATTTGATCTTCAAGGGTTTGGGAATGGAGGCTGATCAAAGTATGGCTACAAAACCATTTTAATTCTCTCCATACGACCCAAAATCTTGTATGAATGAAATTCAAGTATGAGGCTATTATCTGAAATGAAATATTCTCTAATATAAAATGCCTATAGATTAGCTATAAACATATAAGGTGTAAGTAGAAAGGTTAGAGGAGGGTTCCTTTTATAACCCAATGGTTTGAAGAAGTTTTTCATCCTATTTTATGTGGGATAATAGAAAAGCTAGGTTGGTTATGGATAAACATGGTTTAGAAGTGGTTGAGTTTACTTTAGGAGAGTTTAGTTTGTCCTCTAGTTACTCATGGGGATTGAGAGATTTTATTAATTAACCAAAGTGATTAATTAATAGGTGTGCAAGCTTATAGAAGATTTCTAGAGGAATAGTTAGTATTATTTATGTTAAGAGAGGATTTTAATCAAATAAATGATGATTTATTGATTAAATAGAAGAGAGAATTAATTAATTACGAATAATTAATTACTCTAGATAAAAAGGGGAGCTTAATTAATTAGAAATAATTAATTAATCTAGATAGAAAGAGGAGCTTAATTATTTAGAAATAATTAATTAATCTAGATCGAAAAGGGAGCTTAATTAATTAAAAATAATTAATTAATCTAGATAGAAAGGGGAGATAACTAACGAAAGGTTGTTAATTTCCATCATTGTTAGATAGAAGAGTTACTTAACTAACGTAATATAATTAATTAATGACAATAGTAGAGAAAATGTGTGATATTGATGATATGTCGTCAATTTGTGAGAAAGGGTATAATTAGTGCAATTTCAGTATTTAAATTTCCTGGGCTAAATTATATGTGTCTACATTTTCCCCTCTTTGGGGTGGCATAAGTGACGCCACTTCAAAGATAATAGACAGATAAAATTTTGAAGGGGTAGAATAAAAAATAGTAGAACTGAGAGATGCCCCCTCGAGTGTTGATGGGTGATGAAAGAAGGTGATCGATGATCAAAAAAGGTGAGAAAAATGTATAGAAGAATGGGTAGGGGCAGGATACCACAGGTGAATCAGAAGAATAGTGTTGATAGGAGAATAATGTAGAAGAGGAATGAATATGGAAAGAAAAGAGAAAGCTTTCATCCAGTGTATTGAAACAAATTTAGTGTCATCATATTTCCAATGATCTGCATCATCAGTCCTTATTAAAAATATAATCATATGAAAAAAGTAGAATATGAAAATCCATACTACGAACAATTGTCCATTATTGAAAATACCAACTCAATGCAACATAAAAAATGCAACGCAATACAAGAAAGTAAACAAGCTAACCTAAAAGAGAAACATAATGCAATGTTTTTGTTATCAAGATTTGATTCCAACCTATGAAAATTAATGACAAGGTTTAAAATATGGTGCCCCAAGAAAGGATACATGCAAGGGGAATAATGGAGGACACTTGGGTCATATGAAAAGTAATCGTACACTATGAAATAGTACTAAACAACGCATTATGCCCTAGAGTACAAACATAGTAAGAAAACCAAATTTGTTGATGGAGGTAGATCAAGATGATCTATGATTCACACAAAAGAACAAGTGAGAACCAAAGAGCGATGTTTTGTAGGAGGATTTTTTTTAGAAACATATTTGAATGTTTTTATTTTGAAATTTTTCTGAAACTATGTACATGAAGATAAAGAATCGTGGATTCCCTTAGTGATAGATGTGATGTACAAGGGAAGAATTCCATGCATATGCGCAAGAAAGTGAAGATGCGAAAATTCCCTAGTGATTAGGTGGTAGTATTCAAAGGAAAAATCTTCATGTGTGGAAGGGGGATAAAGGCCAATATAAAATAGGTTCGATCATGAGGGAGAAAGAATTCCCCTAGTATAAGCTGGCCAATAAACACATGAGGGAAAGGAAGTAGAAAATTGTCTTATTAAAAGGGGACAAAAGTGTCTGCAAACATGGAAAAGAGAACATCTGATACACATGAATGTTCTAAATTTTTTTTGAAGAACAGAGGATGTTATGAAAAGATTTAGAATGTGGTCGATGAAAAAGTGATTATCCTAAGTCACAAATCATGAGACAAGACATGCACTAAAGAAAGAGTTTGAATAAGGTCTAGAAAAAACCTAGTAACATACTGATCCTGTTTTCTCATAGAGATATAGTGTGTGCAGATGGAAATGAATTACTTCTTGAAGGAAAGAGTTAACAGATAGAAATTATATACACTAGCCAATGTGTAGGAATGATTTGGTTTCAAAGGTGGTTTGTGAATGGATTATGGAAGCAGAGCCGTATATTTCTCTGCTATTAACTAGGCGTCTATAGCCCCAAAGGAGATGTGTTTAATTCTAATCACAACATTTTTCTACTTCCAGTCAGGCATCCAAATCCCTAGTAGAGATGATTGGAAATCCCTCAAGAGAGAGTTATATATCAATTTTTTTTTCTTTTTGATTGATTGATTTTGATTATTTTACTTTCTGAAAAATTATTTCAGCTCTCTTGTTTTACAAGGGGTTAAGAACCACTGATGGCTTGATTGAAGGATATGAAAGTGATTGCGATGATGAAATTGAATAATGTCAACAAATATATCCAAAATTTCTTCGCAATAAGTTTATTAAATGTGAATTGTGACAGGATCTCTACGAGGTAAGTTGTTCTTTAATTTACCAAGGTGATAGAAGGCCAGGGTCAAACAAATACCATAGAGATAAATGTCACAAAATGTGTGTGAATAGGCTAATCATAATAACATCGAAGGCCACGGTCAAACGAATACCATAGAGATAAATGTTGCAAAATGTGTGTGAATAGGCTAATGGTGGATGACTTGCATAGGAATATGAAATAAAGGGAAGAAAGAACATCCATCTGTACACAATACCTGATTGCAATGTTTGATCTGTGTACCTTTGATTGTGTTTTTGTAATGTTTTAATGTTTTCTCTTTTTTTGTATTTTTGAACTTTTTAATGATTTTTTTTTACTTTTTTATGGTTATCGAAATCAAACATGTCACTTTATGTGATAGGATCCAACAAAAATGTTTGCACTTTCTTTTATAAGAGAGACTAAACATGTTTGTTTATCAAGTGTAATATTTTCCCCGATCTCGATGATCATGGTGAGCTCACACTCAACAAATGATTGTGATTTATTTTGAAAAATTGGTTTTGTATGTGGGAGCTTGAGTTACCTATCCATAGGTTTCGGCACTTTGAATCATACTTAATGGGTACGTTGGTGTGCATTATGGAATTGCGTTTGATTTTGAATTTTATAATCATTCGAGTTATTGGGACCTTTGGATATCTTCGTTGTTTTTATCTTAGTTTGGTAAAAATCTTGTCTAGGTTTCTTATAAGCTAATGCTTGACTTATCTAATCCCGAGAAGTGGGAGAAGAATGTGGATGTTTAGAATTTATGTGAGATATGACGGTGGGCTTGCCATAACATTTGGTAGATGAATAATGTGATGGATGAAAAGGATATGGTCCAATAATTGAATAAGATGGGCTACCAGGAGGTGAACCATAGATAGAAGATGAAGGGATACTAGGATGTGGCCCTATAATAGAAGGATAAGGGATGCTGTAGTACAACCCATAGCTAGAAGATGATGGGATACTAGGATGTGGCCCAAGAATAGAAGATGATGGACTACATGGGTGTGACCCATATATAGAAGAAAAGGGGCTAGTTAGACATGCACCAAGAATATAAGATAGTGGACCACTCAAAAATGCCCCACAAATAGCTGAGGTAAGGCTACTAGAAGGTGACCCACACCCTAGACAAAGATGAAGGGCTAGTTGGCGTTGAACCCATAAGAGATTTTGAGTGAGGAATTGTGATAGTGTTGATCAAAGAACACTTGACAAAACTCACACAAGAAGTCCGTGTGGGAAAACAGGATAGGTTTAAGGGCATGAATGGATAGGAAGAACGTATGCACGGAGTAGAAGTGCATCATTCAGTACTTAGTCAATTTTGAGCATGAAGACCTATTTTTAGAAGATGGCATGCAGAACACACCAACGATGCAGAGACGTGCATGCCACGCATTGTCTATATTTAGTGGATTGGATCTAAGCATTTTGCATGGTGACAAGCTAAGAAAATGATTGTCACTTCAGTTAACTATAAGAGGTCTATAGATAGCACACTTGCATGTGTGGTTATGCCTGTAAATAGCACTTGGCTATTAGTAGCTTGTGGCCTATTTTTGGAATAGATAAGTGGTGAAGGGAAAGATCCCACCCGATATATATGTAGCAAATTACCTGAGAGAGGGAGATGAGATATATATAGGTATATGCAAAGCATAAGAGGTAAGCATAAAGAGATATGCACATATGACTGGATTACTATTTCAGATCCATGCGTGCATTGGTATAGAATGCCATTATTGTAAGGAGCTTCTGTGTTTATTATTAGATGGACGTTATGGGTTGAATCTAAGTGTCATTCCTATGTGTAATTGAGTACTTCATGTTCTTGATTCAATCATGATTATTGTTTAATCTTGTTCTTTCATAGATCTGAATATGGCATGCATTTTAGAATGGTGGATTAACTATGGATCTATATGTTCCTTCATCATGCTAACATCATGATATAGAAACCCTAAAGAGGGACTTGGTACCTTTATGCACTTTGGGTGAGCGTTCAGTCTAGGCTGAGTGATGTGCCAACGTGTCTAGAGTATTATCTGGTGAATTCTAGGCTGCATCATTAGTTTCGTTGTTGGGACATATTTTTCAATTGTTTTTAGGATGGTTCATGATGAAGACATAGCGGTTAACTCTAGAAAGTATTGAGGAGTGGATACATGATCTAGAGGAAGAATATGCACGAAGGTTCAGCAGTGGATCTGAGTTTAATGCACGCACTTGGGTAGAACAGAATAAGTATGACAACTTATATGAGATTTTTTTGCCATCTTTCCAGTAGAATTATACGGGTGGAGAATTGCTTATGCATCTAAGCAGAATTGGAGGTATCGTGCACTTGTCTGGACATAGGAAGAATTTTAGGCCCTTTATGATGTTGATCTGATCTGGACTCACGTTGTGGATACATGGTTTTGTGGTGTTCTAAATAGTTATATTTTAGAATATTCAATTTCGACGTACTCTTTCCCAGAGGTAGCTAAATTCCATTTTTTGTGGTATCCTAGAGGAGCATATATGTAAGGTATTCCATTGGCAATCAAGATCTTGATGGTAACTTTGAACCTGGAAAGTAAACCAATGGCTAACTAAACCTCACCACACGTGAGGGAAGGAAAAAGTTTGGTGAAAGATGGTATACCTAGCGACATAAAGGAAGAGAGAGAAAAGGAGGTTTAATTATAATGAGGCACGTGAGAGGGAGATAGAGAAGCAATGTTTTGTTGTAGAAATTATGGCATTGAGGAGAGAGATGGCTTGTGAAGGATTTAAAGCTCATGTAGAAGACGTGGATCCAGAGCATCAAGAACTCCCCCATATTAGAAAACATGACAGAGATCCCCCTTGGCCTCACACAGAAGTGTGCCAGTAGAGACTACCTAGGCCATGGGTGCACATCTTAATCCACCTAGTGACCTAGCCCTTAGACTTGGTTTTCTATTATCTAGTACGAAAAGTAATCAACAAGTGAATTTGGTAAACAAGAGAACCATAATAAGTTAGAGAGAAAGTACATCAATGGTAGGTTAGATGGCTTCATTATTTGGAGGAAAAATTTTAGGCGCATCATCCGCACAGAACATGAGCATGCAGAATGTTGAATTCACCTTTGGAAGTGGAACTACCTCACAAACTGTAGGGGTTTAGTATAGTACTACTATCAGAGCACAAGGGATTACATATACATGTCATATTCCAACTACAAGTGGAGGATCAAGAGGTATTTTTGGTTCTAGTTCCGGTGGATCTGGTTGTTCTGGAGGTAGAGGAAAAACATGAGGTTCTAGATTAGGTCGTTAGGGCCCAAATCAACCAAAAAACATCTATATGGAGATGTATCTTCATCTTTCAAAGTATAGAGGCATAGAGGATGTTGTTGAGCATATGCACATGTGTGAAATATTGTGGCACACAAAAGGGATCACGGCTTATGAGTGCAAGGTAAGTCAATTTTCTACTACATTAGAGGGACATGCACACAGCTGGTATAGGAATTTTGACCCTAATCAAACTTGTGTGGATTATGTAGCTCTTAAGGATGCTTTCTTTAAAGAGTTCCATATCCCTGAGTTTGAGCAGAAGAGTATAAGTGCGCTCAAGGATATTAAGAAAGGCACTACTGAGAGTTTATGTGAGTATGATGCCCATTTTAGAACACTCCTAAGTTTTCTTATGATATTCACGCAAGCTAGCATGCACAATGGTTCACTGGTGGATTGATTACACCATTCAAAAGAGCATTGTCACATAAGACATACATTGATCCACGTGAAGCACTAGAAGAAAATTTACGTGCTGAGGTATTTGGGAGCATTTACACTGGAGTTAGTCCATTCTTAGAGGCATAGATTGAAACTATGGAAAAGAAGTTAGAGAAGCTATCAGCAAATTCAGCCCATGAAACATGCTCAGGAATTTGGTGTACAGATTGTGAAGTGGAAGTTCACACCAAGGATAGTTTCCCTTGTAGATCGATATGTTCATTGTTGTTAGACTATGAAATCTGTCATTTGAATCATGATGCTAGCCACTTTCCTTTGTTACAACACGTAATAAGAAATAATGTATCATAATTTTGCAAGATTTATAGATCTACAACCCATGATACTAAGGATTATCGATTGATTGGTCAGATACATGATGCTGCAGACATTAGGGTACAACAAATAAGTATAATTGATAACTCTAAGAACAAGAATGAGCACCAGGATTGGGATCATAATCAATCATACTATGACAGGAATGATGGCCATTTTGAAATAGGTCATGGAAGAGGATGTGGATATCGAGGTGGATAAGGAGGACGAGGCCATGGTGTAGGAAGAAGTGAGTTCCCTCATGGAACATGTTATACATGTGGATCCAATGATCATTATAGGCATGAATATCCCTAAAATGCTACATGTTCTTTCTGTGGAAGTAATCATAGCTATGAGGAGTGCCCAGAATTATATGAGCATCTCAGTAAACAAAATAAGTAGGAAAACAAAGGTGCAGGGATGGTTAGGATCCATCGCGCAGAGGAAAATCATTGGATGCCCAAGATAGTACCAAAACATGAGACCTTCACTGTAAATATTACCACACGTGCTGAAGTAGCACATGCAAGAGAGGCATTATATTAGAAGCCTACAATAACCAAGGAGGAGGTTTTCTGTACAAGGTACCCAAATCCTGCTCATCAGAAGGAAGTTTACTGGGATACCATGAAAGTGCTAAGGAATCTTTAGGGTGAGATACAGTACTTAAAAGAGCATAAGAAAGCATCAGAGACAGTCTAAATTTATATTGATGATCTGAGAGAAGTGTGCAAAATATTTACGCTAGGAGAACACCATTCCACTATTAGGAAGTTGGTTAAAAGGGAACACTTCACGCGCAAGTATTGAGACCGAAAGACAAATCATGCACATGAATCTTCCCCCTGAGAGCATTGAATATGATAAAGAGATCACTCTGAATGCTGTTGTAGATGGATGGTTGTTGAGCAATATTTTGATTGATATAGGTGTGGAAGTCAATGTGCTTAATTTAGATACATGGGTACAAATGGGGAGGCCTCCATTGGAACCATCATCTAATGTGTTGTTTATGGAAAACTGGACTAAGGCCACTCCCATAGGAGTTTTGAAGGATGCATCTATACCATTCAAGGGGAAAATTTCACTGGGGATTTTGAGGTAATAGCACTTGCAAAAGTAGATATTTTTCCAACCCTACTTAGATGCCTTTGGTGGTATGCGAATAATATTGATTTGAGATTCAATAAAGGGTATATCAACTTTGAGAATAAAGAGGAAAGGGTTGTGATACCTTTGACAGATAAGAATTCTACACCATATGTTGAGCCTCTAAGTGAGGAGGACTTAAACAGAATCTATGTACCACTATATAGGACCCAGAGGTAAATGAGCCATCAAAATAAGGCATCCTATAGTGGGAGGATTCGCATTATATTAGTGATAGTACGAGTATTTCTTGTGAAAATTGAGCTCATGGTACATATGAACTAGTAGGGCGCAAGGTAAAAAGCGTAGTTACGCGCAAGAATGGAATTCATTCTGTTAGACGGATAGGTAGTGTAGTACATTGGTATACAGGGGCAGAAGATCTTCCTATATTTTTGAAATCAGTGGAAGCACAGTGGATAGATCAAATTAAGAGAAGAGATATGTTAGTATATGCATTGCGTAGGATAACAGCATGCTGGTAGGTATTCCATAGAGATAATCTTCAAGAATGGGAGGAGATTAGAGTCACCTTATCTACTAGGTTTGTAGAGAGTAATGCACCTACCCAGATCTGCACTTATAATGGTGATCAACCTGTTCAACATCACATTCAGTAGTGTGAGAGACTATGGATAGTGGGACAGGAAGTATTACCACCTTCACTCTTAGTGCATATATTTTACACTACTCTACAAGGATGCACACATGCCTTGTATGTATATGCCGAACTACATTAAGAGACTAGGTATTGGTAGAATTTGACTGCAGGAATGCTCCAAACCTTTGACTACTTCTTGACTAAACCTCTAGTAGAATAAGCTTTAAAAAAATTCAAGCGCTTAACTATGGGAGATAGTGTAAAGGTATAAGAGAATATTTAGGAATTATTTGGTGGGACAGAGTCCAGGGCACATTTTGAAAAGGAAAAATAAATGGAATCCATACTACTTGAATGCGCTTGCCTTGAGAAAGAGAAAGGAAAGATGGTTTACATCATGGATGATGAGGAAGTTGAGAACCTGGATATTCAAAATTCACAAGGGGTGTGCAAGGTCTTGGAAAATGTAGACAAGGATAAACGCACCTATCACAAACCAATGAAGATAAAGAAGGTCAATATAGGATTGGAGGCTAAGCCTAAGGAGGCCATAATTGGAGACTACTGGTCAGACTCGGGGGTGGAAAATATTATTGAATTACTACATGATTACTAGGAATTATTCCCTTGAGGGTATCATGAACTTAAAGGCGTGCATGAATCACTTGGGGAAATGAAGATAAAGCTTAAGGACGGTGCATTCCCAGTGAGAAAGAGACCTTAAAGAATGAATCATAATTTACACGAAAAGGTAAAAGAAGAATTGATAAAATGTTGAAGTCTGGAATCATTCTACCTTTAGATGAGTCATAACAGGTTAATCTAATGGTGATAAATATCAAAAAGGATGGTAGAATTCAAATTTTTGTTGATTACAGGGAGTTAAATGCAACATGTGTCATAGATCCCTTTCCTACACCATTCACTAAGGAAATACTGGAAGGAGTAGTAGGGCACAAAATCTATTCCTTTATAGATGGGTTTTCTGGGTATCACTAGGTTAGAATTACTCAAGAGGATCAAGAAAAGAAAACTTTTACTACTGAATGGGGCAGATTTGTCTATACTATGATGCCTTTTGGATTGAAAAATGCACCTGTTGTATTCTCGCAGATAGTTGTTCAGGCATTCAAATATTTTAGTCACAACTTCTTACAGGTCTACCTCGAGGATTGGACATTATATGGGCTTGTTAAGGATCACTGTAACAATCTGCGCTTAGTGTTTGAATGATCTACACAGTTGAGTATCTCTCTGAACATCAAGAAATGCATATTTTCTACATTTTTTGGAATATTGTTAGGACATATAATCTACAAGGAAGGTTTGTTGGTTGATCTAGCTAAGATTGCAGTCACTCTAGGCCTGGAAGTGCCTACCAATCAAAGTGAGGTGTGCGTATTTTTAGGTCACACAGGATATTATAGAAAATTCATAAAGGGATATGTAAAAATTGCCACACCTTTGGAGGAGTTACTGAAAGGAAAAGGTAAATTCTATTAGGGAGAATCGCAACAACGCACATTTGAAACATTGAAAGAGAAACTTACTACAGCGCCTATCCTACATTTTCCTTCATGGGACAAATCATTTCATGTACACATGGATGCCTCTAGCATGGCCATTGGTGCAATATTAGATAAACCTAGAGAAGGTATTATAGATCATCCATTTTTTTTTAGTAGGAATTTGACTCCTATTGAGCAAAATTATACAACTACAGAGCATGAAGCCTTGTCAATGATCTATGCATTGCATAAGTTTCGTCAGTATTTTCTAGCTACACCATTTGTATTCTATACCAATCACATGGCATTGAAGTATTTGGTAAACAATCTCATCTTGCAGGGGTGCATATACAGATGGGTACTCCTATTTCAAGAGTTTGACTTCATAGTTGTGGTGAAGCCCAGGAAAAGTAACTCTGGACCAAACAACTTGTCTAGAATCCACTCAGGAGAATAAGCACAGAAAATTGAAGAAACCATGCCAAATGCACAGTTATATAGGTTACAACATGCTCCATCAAAATTAGAAGACATTATTGTCTTTCTACGGACTAGTGTGGCACCAGAAGGAATGAAGGCATTAGAAAAGAAATAACTTGTTATACACACGGCACCATTTATGTTAATCAGTGGTGACCTCTACAAGTTAGGAAGAGATGAAGTAATACACCATTGTGTATTAGAGAATAAGTGCAAGGATATTATGGAAGAGGCCCTTGAAGGTATTACAGGAGGCCACTATGCAGGTGATGTAACTGCCTAAAAATCCTACTTGCTAGATTATGCTGGGAGACATTATATAAATACTATAAAGAATATTGTAAGGCATGTGATCATTGTCAGTGCCTAGGAAAACTAGGAGAAAGAGATGAAATCCAACTGATACCTATTATCAATGCAGAACCATTTGAGAAATGAGCCATTGACTTTGTAGGACCTATTTTTCCAGCCACACACAGGACTAGATCACACTATATCATTACTTGCATATATTATCTCACACAGTGGGTAGAAGCAACACCTACGAATGACTGTAAAACACCTACAACAACTAGGTTTCTATGGGAGAATTTTCTTACAAGATATGGATGTCCTTCAAGTTTTAAAAGTGATAGGGGTACACAATTTTTAAATGAAACCATAAGGATCCTATTAGATGAGTTTATGGTTGCCCACCATAAGACTACACCTTACCCCCTCAAGAAAATGGAACTTCTTAGGCTTTCATCAAGATTTTGAGCCAGACATTGACAAAAAATTGTGATGTTGGAAGAAAGGATTGGGATAAAGTGTTAGCTTTTCTTTAGGCATATAGAACAACTTATAATAGATTGAATAAATCCACATCATTTTAATTGGTGTTTAGCACAGAAGCCATTCTCCTTATAGAATTTATGTTACCTTCTTTGAACATTGTGCACACTGGAGGTCTAGATGATGAGTAGGATTTAGAAGAGCGTATTGAGAAGATCATTCAACTGGATGAGCAGCAAGCCATAGAACGATGAATTTAGAAGTAGGAAAAGGACATGTAGAAAGCATGGCATGATAGAAACATACGGGATAAGAAGTTTGAGATTGGACAAATGGTAGTTCTCTATGAATCTAAGTTCTTGTGCCATCTAGGAAAACTTAAAGTACATTGGTTGCGGTTGTATGTCATCACTCACATACTTGAATCATGTGTTTTCCAGTTAGAAGTAGTTGATGGAACACGGCTAACCAGTTACTTTAATGGGAGTAGGATGAAGCCCTACTATAAATAAGTCTTCTTGGTGTTTGTAATAAGGTAGTATTTCCATTTAGATTATGTTTTCAATTTTGTCTTTCCTTAATATATTTCCTTCATTGTTGTTATGCTTTGTCAATTTATTTTTTGTTCGTGTGTAATAAATGTGCTTGTGCACATGAAGCTAATTACTATGTAAATAATGTTTATGCGTAGAGGACTGCACATCCTTTTACTATGGGGTGGTTGTTGATATCTAGGTATAAGACTGTGCGATTTGAAAGGTGAAAGGAATAAGTTGCTATGGGTGTACTTTAAGTCAAAATAATATTGCTTCTCAAAAGTGACCAAGGATGGAGATGAATGAAAAGATGGTATAATGTGAGGTAAGTACAGGCCATGATAACTACTAGGAGAAGGTACATTGACGAGGTACTCGAGTGCAAGGGTGCACACTGAAGAGAAATCTATGACTAGAGGGTAAGAAGGCATGCTAGAAGGTTATAACTGGGGCATGAAGATGTACCGTGTAGAATGAACAAATTTGGTCATTGAATGAGAGGATATTTGGTAGGTGAAAGAGAAATAAATGCATCAAAATTTGAAAAACTATATAAGGATGGGATGTGAATTCATTTTTACCGTTATGATTAAGAGTATTTGAGGAAAGAACTAAATGTAAAGAGCTGAGTGATCGGGTAAAGGGTGTGAAACTAAACGTGACAAACAGATACATGTGAAAAGAATCTTGCGCCCCTAGTGGTGAAGGGTTTGAGAAAAGCAAGGTGACAGAGAAGAGTTAGGGCACAAATTTTCCACCTAGGGCATGATTGAATCAAGATAGGGTTTGATTCGTAAATTACAGAGTTAAAGAGGAGACAATTGCAAGGTAAAAAAATGGCACCCAAGAAGGTAGCTACAACAGGAGAAAAACAAAAGAAGAAGGTGGTCATCAAGGAGGAAGAGATGACACCTGCAAGTGATTTTTCATAAGTATAATATCCAGAAGGAGTCATCATTGGCCATGAATGGGATTCACACATCAGAAAGAGAAAAGTAAGAAAATACAATCATAGGACCACGGAGAATAAGAAGGATCTTGATTCCTTGCTCTCTACGATGAAAAACACACATACAACAAATGACATGCTAGTTTATGATGATGCAGAAAAGAAGCTTGTGAAGAGAATTCGGATCTACCAATTATATGAGATTCCATATTTTAAGAAGTATGAGCCCTTATACCAGTGGCTCATGAGAATAGTGCATGAGGACTTATTCTACTTTGTAGGACGCAGAGTTAGAATCTCATCTGTGTTTATCTCAATGGTGACAGGTTTGAAGGCCACAAGGGAGGATATAAAGAATGAACTCACAGATAAAGCCACAATCTTAAAGACAAGACAAGAGTTGGGTTACCTAAAGGGTCTGTGTGCTATGGATATAGACAAGCTGAAGAATTGTTTGGTTATGCAAGCAGTAGCACACCTTGTTACAAAGTTGAAAGATCAGGAATGGTGGTCATAGGTAAATACTATGTGGTTACATGTTGTGTGCAAGATGTCAGAAGGATCAATCTATAATATTGCAGGCTACATTATAGAGAAAATAGTCGAGGAAGCGTGCACAGAAGGGAAGATCAGATTTGGGGTTGTTCTATGGAGTACCAGACAGGTCGAAGGAAAAGGTATGGGAATACCCCATGGAGAATAAGTCACCAGCTGAAAGGTTAAACAAGTACCTATGTAAGGGGTCCATGACAGATGACATCAAGAAAAGGGTGGAGAAATGGTATGATAGGATCTACATAGCATTTGGAGAAGAGTGGCACATCCCAAAGGACCTAACATCAATAGTGGGGAAAAAAGTCCAATTTACTATATATCATTATTTTTGTATAGTGTAAATTGCCTTATGTATTCACCAAAAGGTATTTCCAAGCATCTATTCACAGATTCATAGACACGCATCGAATGGTATTCAATGCAGATAAGGTAGATTGTGACTACCACATGTTGAGGAAAAAGTATGTGTATCCAGGAAGAAGTGTGTTGAGAGGCTCATTTCAAAGGTATTGAATAGTAAGCCAATAAATCTAGCTATAGCAGATATAGGGGAAGAATTAGTGTATCTTCAGCTAAAGCCCAAGATAGAGAATTATAAGTACATGGAGAATGAATTCATGCTCCCAAGGCCACCAAAGGGTAAGCACACAATGGAAAACATACCGGCGCAAAGGCCCACAGAAAATATTGAAGTAGATGATTAAGAAGAGGAGTATAAAGATAGTAGAGGCTTGGAGTGTAAAAGAAAGAAACCATATGAAAGAGAAGATTCATAGCGCATGACTACTCCACATTGGGGATAGAACGAAGAGGAAGATACAGAGGTTGAGTAGGGGGAGCATAGATTTAATAAAGTATTTAGATGCACAAGGACTTTACATCTTTGGATCCACGCATGTGACTACTCAAGGTGTAACAAGATAAGCCCCTAACCTTGAAGCTATAATTCCCAAGGGACCTAGCTCAAAGAGGATGAGTGGGGAACACAGTGCACCAATCATGGGCTATGCAGAGGACAATGGAAAAATCATCCGTGTACATTTCCAAAGCACTACAGAACAAAAGAATTTATTTGGCTGGGAATTAATTGATGGGGATATGGAAAACATTTGCACTAGAAAGAAACTCTTATGATCAATGCATACCCACATGGATGAGCCTTACCTTGATGTATGCAAAGAGTCATGCATTTAGAGATGGCTAAAGAAGTCACCCCAAGCTAGACATATGACAGTAAAGCCTATTATCATGTCAGATGAGCAGGTCAGTAATGCATTGGTGAAGGTTTCTACTGAAGTTGCTAGAAGAAACATGGAAAAATATGCAATGATAAGATCATTACGTGAGGAGATAAAGAAAAAGGATGCAAAGATAACACACATAATGCAAGAGAGAGAATTAGCATAGAATAAGAATGAAGTATTTATCAGCATAATAGAGGAGATTGGAGAAAATGTCATAAGAGCTAGGTCAAACTTGGAGACCAAGGTACCACATATGTTTCCCTCGGCAATACATTATGTAGGAAATTTGGTAGACCTGGTAATTGAAGATGAACCTCTACGCATGTCAGAACCAAGAAATCTAGAAGAAGAGGTACAATGAGAGAAAGCTTTAGTGATACGAAATATTGCATCCTATGAAGGGCTACTATAAGCACTACAGGAATAATTGAAAAAAGTAGACCTGGCTTTGAACATCTGCATAGCTCCAGAGGTGCTTATCAACATAAAGGCCCTAAAAGAAAACAATGAGGTCTAGAGATTAATGAAGGACAAAACATTGGGCCACATAGAAAGATTTTCAATGGTTAAGTAGAAGCGCGAGGCCCTGGAAGCAACACAAGACCTTCACAAGACTCAACTTGAAGATTTTGGGTAGTGGATTATGTAGAAGATGGATCTTCTAGAAGGAATAATGACCTCAATGTCCAACGTTGTGGTGGTTCTGCAAAATGAAAAAGGGGATAATGCGAGGGATGAATTGGATTCCATTGTTGTGGACATTCCAGAAAAAGAAGAACAAGCACTCGTTAAATGGCAGGCCTTGGAGGTAGAAATAAAGGAGGAGTATCCAGAGTTGATACTTCAGACTGATATAGAGGAGGTTACCTCATAAAAAAATTTTATTCATCTACATTATTTCTTATTCTTTCCATTCTTCTATTCTTTACTTAATATTTTGGAGATACCCATTTTCGGGGTGATAATGAGATTAGTGTGGGGTAATGTTGATCAGATAACACTTGACAAAACTCACACAAGAAGTCTATGTGGGAAAACATGCCAGGTTTTAGGGTACAAATGGATAGGAAGAATGCACGTGCGGAGTAGAAGGTCAACATTCAAGACTTAGCCAATTTTTAGCATGAAGACCTATTTTTAGAAGATGGCATACATAACACACCAATGATGTAGAGTTGTGCACGCCACTCATTTTCTATCTTTAGAGGATTGGATCAAAGCGTTTTGCATGGAGATAATCTAAGAATAATATTTTCACTTCAGTTAACTGTAAGAGGTCTATAGATAGCACACTTACATGTGTAGCTATGCCTGTAAACGGTGCGTGGCTATTAGTAGCATGCAACCTATTTCTAGAATAGATAAGTGGTGAAGGGAAAGTACCCACCCTATATATATGTAGTGAATTACCTAAGAGAGGGAGATGAGAGATTTATAGGTATATGTAGAGCGTAAGAGGTAAGCATAGAGAGATATGTGCATATGACTAGATTATTGTTTCATATCCATGCACTCATTGGTATAGAATGCCATTATTGTAAGGAGTTTATGTGTTTATTATTATATGGTAGTTATTAGCTAAATCTAAGTGTCATTCCTATGTGTAATTGAGTAGTGCATGTTCTTGATTCAATCATGATTATTTTTTAAGCTTGTTCTTTCATAGATTTGAATATGGCATGCGTTGTAGAATGAGGATCAGTTATGGATTTATATGTTCCTTCCTTCATCATGCTAACATCCTGCTACAACAACCCTAAAGAGGGACTTGGTACCTTTATGCACTTCAGGTGAGTGCTCAGTCTAGGCTGAGTGATGTGCTAGCGTGTCTAGGGTATTATCTGGTGAATTCTAGGCTACATCAGATAGAAAAAGAGTGATTGGGTGATGAGAATATAGGCCATGGATTTTTTGGTACCCAAATTTGTTCTCCTTTTCAGTATGAGCAGCATCAAAAATATGGCATGAAGCTTAAAGGAAAATAAATCTTGATATATATCATTTTGTAGCCAGGGATGTGATCTAACTAGCACTTAGATTTGTGGAGATATGGATAGCACTTTGAAAGGATTTGATCCAACCCTCACTATTTTAGGTTGTTCCTTTTAACCAAGGTAAGAGAACCTATATTGCAGCCTCTGTTTTGTGAAGGAGGTGGAGATATCCTTATACTGTGCATATTGTATGGATATGGCCTTGGGAAAACATGATCAATTTTCCATTATTCAAACTCAACAGAGATGTCACTACTAAATGATGGAAATGCTTTCAAGACAAGGCTAAGGCTGTTGAAGACATTGTATGATCCTGATTTGCTTTGTGTATTTTTGTAGATGGGTTAGATTATTTTGTTGAAACACAATGCAATGCAGGGGTAGTATGGGTAGGATTAATTATTCAAATGATTTTTTTTGGTGGGGTATTGACAAGACAAACTTGGATATATCAAATATTTGACAACCTCTACAATACTTGAATAACTATCAAATAAAATGCTTCAACTAATTAGGATGTTCTTTCAACTAGAAGATGCATAAATGGAAGCCCAAGTTGCACTCTTCACACAATATTTGAGAACTCACCACAAAATATTGAAGTAAAGAACTCAATTAAACACAAAAATCCTTGATCAAACCACACCTAAGGTACCCCCAAAGGCTTACAAGAAATTCCAATCAACAAATGAAGGTGGAGTGATTTTAAACTACTTATTTTCAATGCCAGATGAAAGCTCTTCTGACAAAAAAAACTGCAAGTGCCACTAAACTATCAATAAGGATGAGATTCTGTGTGATTTCTAAAGACTTTCAATGTAAGATTGCAACAAGAACAATGAAAACTATTTACAGGTATTTAAAATGATAACATACATCATATTGCCTAGAAAAACATAGATTAACTCAAAATCTTGTTAGATTCATCAGCAGGAGAGAGTTTCACGAACAATATCAGAGTTGTGTGATGGCTATACACTTGTAACCAACTCACATACATGAAGATCCAACATAGAAGAAATTAACCTGGTTCTTTGGTGGGTTTCTCAAAAAATGAGATTACTCTCAGAATTTTCTCATGATTTTCAACTTCCTAACCTTTTGCATTTCTCTAAAATGCATTATATATCTCTTGCCACATTGGAGCCTTCTTTCCCAAACAAAGAATATTCCAAGGGATCAAGTTTGTTACAACAATTTCTCATGATTCACTGAAAAATGACATTTAAAAAATTTGCAATGAGAGTTGTTAGGTGTTTTAAAAAGGCTGAATCATTACAAATATTCAGATCATTATCCTTCCTGAAGGCACGTTTTTCATCATCAAGGCATGCAGATGCCTTTCCTCTCATCATTTCACCTCTTAAAACTACTTCTGCAATTTTCAATTTTGACATTTCATGTGTTTGGATGAATTAGGGAAATACTTTGTTTCAAAAACACCTCAAATCTACAAATTAATCCCTAAAACCACTTGCATTGATCTTTGCAAGCACAAAAGACATGAATTCATCAAAAATTTGATTAAAAATCATGTTAAATTCGCATCTCCAAGCTTCTTGGAGTAAAAATGGCGGCCAAAAATGAAAATGTATAATTATCCTTGATCTACTCTTTCTCCTTCAATCTGGGCCCTTCACGTGTCAAAATATGATTGGGAATGAAATCGGCTTCACCTTTTTACTTTTTAACATTTTTGGAAAAATGGAAAAATTTGAATTTTTTCTCCACCCCTCCACCCTTGAATTTTGGTGATGACACATGGCACACAGTGGGTCCCATTGGGATCGCGCTTCAATTCTACACATTTTGACCATTTTTTGAAAATTAGAAAATTTTCACCTTTTTTCCCCACAGGTCCGCACACCCGATTTCTCCCTTGCCACGTGTCGCTCAATGATTCATCGCAGGGCCACGTCTCAAATTTTCCATTCCAAGTCTCTTTTGCAAAAGGAAAAAATTCCCTTTTGCCTCTGCCAGCCTGCCGACCCACTTTGCCTTCACCACATGTCCATCATTGATTGGAGTGGAGATGCATCCCATTTTTTAACTTTAGAAAACAAACCTAAAAATCATTAAGTTTTCCATCGGCCAACTCCTCCTTTGACTTTCAAAATTGGCCATGTGTCACACCTGGATTAGTTGCTGAACTTCGGCCCAAGTTTTGACTTTGATCCATTTGAAGTTAAAACTTAAAAGTCACCAAGAAATCCACCCCCCCATTCTGACTTCTCATGGACACATGTCCACCTATGATTGGCCATGGGGCCGTGCTCCAAAATTTCACCTTATCTTTTTATGCCAAAAGGGAAAAATTTCCTTTTGCCTCCAGCAGCCTGCACTCTCCTCCGCACCTGCCACATGTCCATCCCTCACTCCATGTGGACCCACGGGCCCTTCTACAACTTTTTTCCCCTTGCCAAAAAAGCAAAAATTTCCTAAGTCTTCCGCTGGCCTTCCCTTCCGCCCTAGCACAAGAACATGACACGTGTCCCTCCTCTGGTACCTGCAGGGTTGTGGGGGAAAATTGTGAAATTTTCCAAAGTTTAAAAAGCGTTAAGTTTTATAGAAAACCTGCTGATCCTTGTCCAACTAGAAGTGGCCACATAGGAGGAGAATTTTGAGCTTAATTTTGACGAGTAAATGACAACCGTACGATCGTAAAAAAATGCAGAATTTACCAGAGATGCCCAAATTTGATTTTTTCTTCATGGGAGAGGGATTTTTTACTCAAAAAACAAGGGGAAATTGATTTCATGCAAGTTTCGACCATGGGGATAGATATTTGAGGGAAAATACACATGAAACAAACAAATTCAAGCTCCACAAGCCCGAAAAAATGGAAAAAACGACGAAGGACCATGGTTGGAAAAATTAGGGCACATTATATGGAAAACTTTAGTGTTTATTCACAAATGAGGCATGTCAAATGATTTTCAAATAGCCTAGGGCATGGAAATAGAAAAAACGATTTCATCCCATTCATTCAAACTGTAGAATACGTTTCAGGAAATGCAGAGTGAAAGGAAAATTAGGAAAAAATGGACACCAACAGGATAAATACAAGACACATGAGTTTCATTACGTAATGAAGAATGTTAAGATGGAAGATTAAGAGGAGGATAAAGTTACATGATATGAGGCTCTTCCTCCATTTCTTGATAAAAGGAATCAACCTTTTCCTCACAATATGCAGATGCATATAAGTCTAAATAGAATCCTTACTCGTACTTTTTTATAGGGATATCTTTGTGTGCCCCTATAAATTCCATGATTTCTCCTTCTTCCTAAAAGAAATCAATCGGTATGGGTTGTTGATCAAACACAGGGATTTTATTGGAAGAAAAAGGTTAATTGGTGTGGAATACTTAGAAGATGTTTGATGATAATTGATAGAAGAAGATGACTCAAGAGATGAAGTAGAATTAATGCTAAATGTCTCATGAGTAGAAGAAGATGTGGATTTAGAATTGGTTGGTATAGGTTTCCCTATAATACGATGTCACAGAGGAAGAATAGGAGGATTTCGTATCCAAAATTCCATAGATTGCAATGTAGGATTCGATTTACATGATTGAATAGAAGGAATTTGAGTCATATGAATCTTAAAAGGAGGAAGAGTTTGTTGAGGTGACTGATAAAAGAGGTCCTGCAAAGAAGGGGAAGACCACGATTGAATAATTGCATTAGATGTTTTATAAAGAAGGTCCTGTGAAGAAGGGGAGGATTATGACTCAAGAATCGTATTAGATGAATGATAAAGAATGTCCCACGAAGGAGGGGAGGACCGTGACTTAGGAGTCAAATTGGATGAATGATAAAATATGCCTCATGAAGAAAGGGGGGACTCAAAAATGATTGTACAAGTATGATGGTGGTCCTATGAAGAAGGGGAGGATCGCAATTTAGGATTCAAATGAGATGAATCTGAATAATAGTTTGGATCCTAATAATCAGAACAATTAGAGGAAATATTTTGATTGAAATCCTCAGAAGAAGAGGAAATGTTTTGATTAGAATTAGAAGAAGAGTGGGGGGAACCGGAATAATAATTTGGATCATAAGTGTCCAAACCATACCATTGACTATGAGATGAAGGTGGGGAATGGGTTACTCAAATGGGTTCTCTAGCATGAAGAACCAAACATGGTTTAGTCATGATGGGCATCTTTTGATGTGAATGCCTATTTTCTTATTATTTATGGTCATAAGTATAAGGAACCTATGATAATTAGTCATGGTTGGCGTTCACTAAGTCCAAATGCCTAGACCTAGATAGTTTCATTGAAATCCTTCAAATAGAAGGAGGTTCCATGTCAATTATGATAGCATAACGACAACCAAATAGAAATTTTACAAACAGATAAGGGATGCTTGTGTGATTTTCCAAGGGGGAAGCTAAGGAAAACATACATCGTGATGACTCAAGATTGATAATCCAACAAGGTTTGGAGACGTAAATGTCAAAGGATTGATCAAAATTTTATCAACATAAAGGATACAAAGGAATTATTTCCTATGTTTTATTGATGAAAATTTTGTTTGATAGGAAATATTTTTTCCAAGGTTTGAAAGATGTGTTCAAACATGATCTTGAAATTAGGGAAAAAACAAGAAGATCAAGAGAATCAAAGACCCAAAGGATTGTCCTAGAAAGGAGTTTATAAGGTGGATAAACACAAGGAATAATCACACAAGTTCAAAACACATCCAAATTAATGACAAAAGAATAATGAATGATAAAGAATCAATGGATCAAAGTAATTGTCTGAAATTGATAAGTTGATGTGACAAATGAAGAAAAAAAAAAAAACATTGGTCAACCAAATAGTCAAATGGAGTACTTCCTAAGCATCCAATCAATTAATAATTTTACACGTAAGATGATCAAAAAAATGTCATCACTTATTCCAAGTTCAAAAATGAACAAGACATAAGTAATAACAAAAGGTTGATATGATTTCCAAGCAAGGTATGATAAAAAAAGTTTAAGTCCAATCAAAACCTATATCTTAAAAGGTGGGAGTTACGAATATGAACGATGTAACAATACCATTAAGATACGTTAACCAAAATTTACATAAAAATAAGGTATTAGTATCAAAATAATATTGACACGATGTGCACAAAGGTAACAAAATCACCTTTCAAAATTGAGGTAATGTTTGAAAGAAAACCAAGGCTACAGTATACCAAGGAATTGTTATGATTTGCGTAGCATAACATTACAATCTAGACACTTGGGTCAAGTTTGCAAGAAAAAATACGTAAGTATCAAAATTGTTTCAATACAATATAAGAAAGATAACAATTCAAAGGAGAATCAAGATGATGAATCACGCCTAACTATGATTGATGATCTTGACATGGGTATCAAGATCAAAAATGCGACCAATGATATGAAAATGTCTCCATGTACTTTAGATGTTTAAAAACTCATCCGCAAACATGGATGAGTGTAAACGGACACAAAAGTGGTGAATACAATCAATTAACAACACAAGGGTAGTCACTCTTCTTCTGATCAACAAAGTATCAAAAGAAAGTGAAGGAAGTAGATCAATTGGGGGTGAAAAATGTTGGCCTCACTTTGGTAGAGTTTCGCCTCACCTTAGGGTGAGTGAAAAACTAAGAAAAAGTTACGCTTCACACGTTTTGTGATGAATAATGGCTCTCAACTCAAATTGGTTTAGAAATGGTCAAAGTTGGATCCTAATCAAAGATAGATTCCTAGGTGGTTCACTTAACTAGGTGTCAAAATTTATCTAAGAGAGAGCTCAATTTGCCAAGAAAATTCACACTGAACTAATTCTTGGATTATCTCAAATTTACTTTACCCCCTTCAAGTACAGTGGAAAATAAATGCTTCCATCATGTACTCTCACTAGGGTCATGATACAGATAACTTTGGCATTAGATCTCACAAATGGTATACTAGTCAAGTAGGTGTGTGGATAACTTCCTATTTTTTCCATAAGGTTCCCTCTTTTGTGGACTACTTCAGGGTTCCTAGGACCACCTCCATTGTTGTAGCTTAAGGCTTATGCAAAAGGGGTTATGTCCTAGTTTTAAGCAGACGGGCGTACCCTTATCTGAACCTGCAAATCAAGTGTTTTGAATGTGGTATTTTTTTATCTTTTAAACTTAATGTGTTGTATTCACTCACCATTTGGAAACCTACAACACACGTGTAGTTAGAAAATTTTGTTTCAAAATCCTTTCTTTGACAAGCATTTTTAGGTCCTACACTCAAGCGTTAGTAGTTCTTCAAGAAAATCAAATTATTTGAAAGAGGATTAAGAGTTGTTTTTTGATTCTCAAGATCATCCAAGGATGCAAGAGAAGAGCATACACAACAAATAATCCAACTAAAAAGTAAAAGAAAGCTTTGTCAATTAATGAACCATACAAAAAGCTTGATAAATATTCATTCGCTTAAACCAAAATGAAAGATGAAGTTTCCAATTAACCAAATGTTAGAAAATGAAGACTAAAGTTGCTTTTGATTCTCAAGATCACCCTAAGGTGCAAGAGAAGAGCATACACAAAATTTATCCCAACTAGATAGAAATGGAAAATTTCAAATCAAATAACCATAAAAATGCTTTGTAAAAGGTTCATTCCCTTAAGCAAAATGAATAATCAAATTTCAAAATTAATCCAAATGTTAAAAATATAGAGATCAAAGTTGTTTTTGATTCTCAAGAACACCAAAAGGTTAAATATAAGAACATACACAAGCTTTGGTCTAAATCAAGTAAAGCATGGAAATACAACATTCATCAAAACATTAGACATGTTAGAAAATGACCTATTTTAAAATAAAGGAAAACCTTTAATTTCTGTAAGTATAAATCCCAAATTTATGTTTTCATTGCATATTTCACTTCAATACCTTTCCAATACAAAAAAAAAAAGAGTCATTTCCTAGTTCAGGAGAAAATGTTATGGCCTTTGGAAGATGGGTTACACATATGCTCTTATGCTCACAGGTATGCATTTAACATGTACTCAAAAAATGTCAAAAAAATGTCCCTTAATTTGTAAAATGGTCAAATTTTTCCAACCAAGACTCAATTTTGACAATAACCCATCACATTAATATATGAATAGAAGACTCAACACTATCAAACACCAACCTACATGCTCAAGAATTTAAAATTTTGAAGAAATTGACAAACTAGCATGTAAAATGTTGAAAAAGTAAGCTCTAAAAATGAAAACATGGAGAAATATTGAAATTTTCTCATAAAGATTCAATTTTAAGAGTAACCCACCACATTAATATGTAAATAGAAGACTCAACACTATCAAACACTAACCTACATGCTCAAGAATTTAATATTTTCAAGAAATTGACAAAACTAACATGTAGAATGTTGAAAAATGAAACTCTAAACATGAAAACATGGAGAAATCTTGAAATTTTCTCTTCAAGATTCAATTTTGATAGCACTTCACCTCCTTTATACCTACAAGGAAGACACAACACATGAAAACTCAACAAAAAAAAGTTAAGAAAAACAAGTTAGATCAACATGTGCAAAAGAGGGTTAGTAACCAAAATTGAAACTTAACTACAAAAACTTGAAATTAAGTGTAAAGGAAAATGGAGTAAGTCCCACCAGGTGTGCTATACATATCAATGTATTAAATATCTATGCAAAGGGAATTTAAACTAACACCTTAATAGTTTCAAAACATGAATGAACTAGACAAATATCATCATGTTAAGAGCTAAACAAGACTAAATACCAACATTATGCATTAGAACTTGAAATAGAAATCAAACTAATATGCTAAGCATTTGAATCTCTACTCTTTAGATCACCAAAAATACTAAATGAACCTAGATAGATCCATGGAAATCAAATTTTATTGTTTGATCTTCAAGGGTTTGGGAATGGAGGCTCATCAAAGTATGGCTACAAGACCATTTTGATTCTCTCCATATGACCCAAAATCTTGGATGGATGAAATCGAAGAATGAGGCTATTAGCTCAAATGAAATATGCTCTAAGATAAAATGCCTATAGATTATCTATAAACATACAAGGTGTAAATGTGTAGATAGAAAGGTAGGAGGAGGGCTCCTTATATAGCCCAATGGATAAAAGAATCCTTACATCCTATTTACATGTGGGATAATAGAGAGGATGGGTTAGTTGTGGATAAGGATGGTTTAGAAAGGGTTGAGTCAACCTTAAGAGAGTTTATTTTGTCCTTTAGTGACTCATAGGGTTTGAGGGGATTTATCAATCAACTAAAGTGGATTAATTAATAGGTGTGCAAGATTATAGAAGCTTTTTAGAGGAATAGTTAGTATGATTTATGTTATGAGAGGATTTTAATCAAATAAATGATGATTTATTAATTAAATAGAAGAGATAATTAATTAATTAATTAATCTATTTACAAAGGGGTAATAATTAATTAATTAATCTAGATAGAAAGGGGAGCTATTAATTAGAAATTAGAAATAATTAATTAATAATTAATTAATCTAGATAGAAAAGGGGAGCTTAATTAATTAGAAATAATAATTAATTAATCTAGATAGAAATAGGGGAACTTAATTAATTAGAAATAATTAATTAATCTAGATAGAAAAGGGGAGCTTAATTAATTATAAATAATTAATTAATCTAGATAGAAAGGGGAACTTAATTAATTAGAAATTTAATTAACGATAGAAAGGGGAGCTCGTTAATTGGCATTGTTGTTGGATAGAAGAGTTAATTAACTAAAGTGATGTAATTAATTAATGATGATAACTAGAGTAAATATGTGATATCGATGATATGTCATCAATTTGCGGGAAAGGGTATAATTAACACAATTTAAGTATTTAAATTTCTCAAGCTAAATTGAAGGTGTCTACAATATCAACCCAAGAGGTTACCATAGAAAAAAAATACCATCTCTTTCTCGCCAATTATAAAGCTTGGATTCACATGTTAATAAAGAACCAACGAAGACTCCTAAAATAGAAAAACCTAGAGCTTCGTATAACGAGTTCTATACCAAAAGTCCCCATCAGGTAAAACATAAAGATTCATATGAGGAGTTATACATAGACAATAAAGGCAGAGAAATAGCTATACTTAACCACTTATATATGTCAACACAACCTACACATGGGAAACTCTTCGACCAAGAGTGGTTATCTATGAAGAAGGCCCTTACTACTTTACAAGAAGGAAATGTAGTCCATAGTAAAAGTATCAGTTTGAGGAGCTATAATCATTTCCCTTTGACAAGGTTATGTTGCAATTACCTTTCTGTTGTCACTTTGATCTTCCCAAGTTTTACAAATACAAGGGAAAAGGTGATCTAAGAGACCATATTAAATACTTCTACATGACATGTTAAGAGGTTTCTTTTAGTGATAATTATCTCATTCACCTTTTCCCACAAATTTTATGGTGTCAAGAACTCAAATGGTTTTTACATATACCTAAAGGGTCCATTTCTACATGCCTGGAATTATCATAACACTTTGTGTGTCACTGTGGGAGCTACGCCATATTCAGCAAGAGCATACGCTCAAAATAATCAATTCAATATATTACGATTACAAAGGTTACATGCATATATAGGACAAGCTAAACTTACTCCTTAAACCACTCTCACTAATCTAGGATGGTTTTTATAACAACAAAGATTCTCTCCTAGTCCTAACCACTAACCATCCCTAAACTACCTGACCCTACATTCACAACCTTCCTTAAAATATCTCACTTAAAAACTATGTGAGTGTTATTAACATATAATTATAATATTAATTTATTTATCAACAACTTAATATTATCTTACATTATTATTATTATATTCCACACACACAAAACACCCATATTAGGACTAATTCCTAACATTCCCCCCTTAGTGCTAACATGGGGAGAGAACACAACAAACTGGATCTGTGACATTGGTTGACCTTGTTGTTGGACTTCTTGCTGATGTTTCAGATCCACATGCTTTACAATTTGTCCCCTTAATGAAAAACCTTTGGAAGTTGATATCCATCGATAATGCATCTAAGTACAACAATAATGACCCTTTATAAAAAAAAAAATTTTGCAAAAATTTTCCTCTAGAGGAAAATATTCCCCCCTTTCAAAAAATAAATTACCCCTTTCAATAAAAATATCTCTTATATTTCCATATTAGGAGAATACACTTTATAATCCTCCCAAAAAAATTTTATCAACTTAACATATTTTAAGAGGACCGTAGCAAAATTTTTGATGGAATTCCTTTATCCTTTAGAAGGCATGGATTTTTTAATTAAAAAATAACAATACCTTTTACCTGAATAAGAATGGAAAGTTCTATTATTGCACAGAACTGTCATCGGTCTATGAGGAGACACCAAGTAGATATTTAAGAAAATCAATCATTCTTTTGAATGGAGGTCAAGTTGGAGATTTCTTTTTGCATGGTTTGCTGAGAGTTAGGAGAAGAGAGATAAAATTCAAATCAAGATCTTGTGGGCCCATACATTGTGAAACTACATCATTGAGTCATTCAACTCATGATTTGAGAGCACTGTAGTCATTTTTACACTATTAGATAAAAATTCTAATCCCATGAGTGTTGGCCTATCACCCAGCAGGTGTTGGGCGCTCACTCGAGGCATGCACAGGCACTGAGCCTCTCCTTTATGTGAGTTTTATGAGAATACATCATCTTATGAAAGGTATTCAAGTGTAAGTGAATAGAAAAGAACCATGCATCATTCTGAGAACCTAGGACCAAGTTGTCATCTCATTGCATACCAGAAAAGAGAAATAACAACATAGTATATGGAAATGATTCATACATAAAGGAAATACATAAAGATTATACTCATGAACACATATATGCCTTAAAACAAGAGCCTTCCATTTCATATTAACATATTCAATAATCCACATTACACCCCTTGGAGTCATAACAAACCCTCATATAACAATACAGAGGTAAGTCATGCATCAGAGCTACACTATGTTCATCACATTACAAGGAAGAATGCAGACCCATCCCTCTAAGTATTCCATCACTTCTATATTTTCTCTAATCCCAGCCCATTGAATTCTTCATTATATTGTAGCTACAGAGATTCACCTCTCTTCCACCAGTCTACCACACTAAATCACTCTCTATCTTCTTCTTTAGCACACATACCCATCTCCCTTTCTACCATCCATGACACACCTCAATATATAGCTTTCCTACCTCCATCACCATGCCTTTAGAGGTAATAGATTGACTTCCAAGTGTCTAAGTGGTCCTCCAATGGAGCATGCCTCCATTGATCTGAGCTCTCCACTTTGTGTAATGATGCTCTTCTGGAACCTTCCATCACATGCATGGAATATTCCCTTTTTGATCCTACAGTTGCTAGGCTGGCACCTTATCCACTCTGCATGCTAGAAGGGTCACACTTTTCTCATGTGCTTCTTGGGACGCCTGAATATGGCTAAGTCCAAAACTTTTCTTTCCTTGTGCATGTGTGAACCGTGTGTTCTAAAAACCCCGCTAGAACCTTCCCTGTGCACCTTCAACCCCACGCACCCTTATTCATATTGGTCCCACATGCCCATGTGCCTTCTTGTACTTAACCAATATTCTGGGGCCCAACATCACCCCACACTACGCCTATTTTCTTTCCTCGGAAACAATCTTCAATAGAATAAAGAATGACAAAATCTTACAATGGTTAGAAAGAAAGAATAAAGGAATGAAGAATTGGGAGAAAGAATGAAAGAATGGGGAACTTTTTTATTGTTGGAGGAGGAGAGGGAAATCCTTTCCTATTTCTACCTCTAACTTCCCCCAAGCATCAACCTCGTTCTGAGCTTGCTGACATAGAGGTCACCCACTAGGGCACTCACTTCCTACAAACTCATATCCTCCCCTTTAGCATGCTCATGGTGTCAACAATACCCTCCAATTTCTTTCCCACTTCCTCAAGTGCATCTATCTATGGGTGATTTGGGGGTATAGTTCCTTCAATCTGGCTTTTGATCAAGCCTCATAAGGTCTCGATTGCTTCTGATTTCTTCTCCACCTTGAGGCTAGGATCTTGTCTCTTTTTTTCTCTATTCCCCTTATTTTTCTCTTAGAACTCCTTGAGTTCTGTTTCATGGGTGGAAACCAAGATGCTTGTCCACTCTATCCCTATCCATTTTAGTTATCATACAGCAGATTCAGTGACTTACGTGGGGGCCTTTAATTCTGCAAGAATCTTAGTGTATCGAGCCACAATCTCGACAACATTCATGTTAGTTTTCTTTTTGTTGGTCTCTCACTAGGGCACTCTTCTTCCTGGATTCCAAAGCAAGTGGTACCTCTTCTTGTAGAACTCATGGTGAGTCAATCATCTAGACCCTTACAAGGGTGAATCATACTTCTGATCAGACGTCACTAAATCAAGCATGCTTCATAATTACATATGGGTGAATCATCTCCAGGGGTATTGGAGACTTTTCACACCTTAGATTTTTATCGAGCTCACACCTCAACTGAGCATTGATAAACTCCTCTTGCTTTAGGTTCTTGCCACTTCTCCATGAGATCCTTGTCTTTTTCTTCTCCAGTTCCTCTTCCAAGAATTTCACTCTATCGTTTCTCCTGAATAATCCTTGAGCCTCAATTTCATGGGTGGCAACCAAGATTCTTTCCACTCTATCCCTATCATTTTAGTTATCATACATAGCTTTAGTGACTTACGTAATGGCCTTTAATTCTACAAGAAGCTTAGTGTATTAAGCCACAATCTTAACAACCTTCATCTATTTTTCTTTCTCTTGGCACCTGTGCACCTCCTCTTCAGATTCTAAAGCAAGTGGTCGCCTCTCCATTGTGATAATGCGAGTCATACCCTCCAAACCTTGTAATTTTGATTCATACTTTTGATCGGGTGGTGCTAAATTGGGGTGCTTCAAGACAATTGCATCTGTAATCATCTCCACCTTCTTGGAGACTCTGCGAACCTTAGATTTTTCTTCCTTCAGATCATGCCTCAACTAATATTTGATCAATTCCTCTTGATTTAGGCCTTTTCTCTTCTCCATAAGCTCCTTCTTTTTCTTCTCTAGTTCCTCCTCTAGGAATCTCACTCTATCATTTATCCCAAACCATCTGGCCTCAATTTTGACTGAAACCTTATTAAGCACGTTACAGACCTGTTCGTCTGATACCTGCTGATTGTTCACCAATGGATTTATTCCTTTGGTTTCTGGCACCTTCAATAGCACTGTTTGACTTACTTAAAATTTTGGTTCATCCATGTGGGACTCAAACTCCCAAGATAACATCTTTCTTGTCTATGGGTACATGCCTTCTTCGTCAAACAATGACATAGCTAGGAATTTCTCTATTGGTACGGTGCTCTAGAAGCATGCACATAACACCTTGTTAGGATCATCAATGTATCCCATTCCCTACCCTTGTGCGACTACTACACCTTTCCCACCTATTTGCATAGCTTTTGGGAAGCTCACTCCCAATTTGGGATCCCCACCCATACTGCCATACTCCTTCCCAATGCTCTCTTCTTCTATCTCCTTTATAATCTCATTCACGCTTCTCTCCAACTCATGTTCTACCAACTTCTTCATGATGCCTACCACTTCTCTCTCAATGGTTGTCTCTAATTCCTCCTTGGTGAGGCTTGGGGTTATTTGGTTCTTGGTGCTTACTTCTTTGCTCACCCCCTTTCCTTGAGCCTCAGCTTCTTCCTCATCATTCTTCTCCTCATCTTTCTTGTTATACTCTTCTTCATCTCCTTCTTCCTTAGAATCATGTACATCATAGACTAGATGGTCTTCATCTTCCTCAGGATCATCATCATCCTTTTCACCGATGTAGGCATCTCGAATCTCAGTCTCGTCTGAGTCTGGCTCATCTATCACCTTCTGCTTCTTTCTTACTAGAGATTCCAATATAGGAGATTCTTCTCTTTCCTTATCCTTGACAGGTGACCTCTTTGTCGGTGACTCTTCATGGGTGAGGTGTACTTCATGCTCTGACGCCTCTTCTTCTGGGGTCTTTTCCTTAGTAGGAGACTTCTTTCTCTGCACGTAAGTGCTAGGCTTTGCAACTACTTCAAGTGCACCCATCAATTGTGCGGTCTGCACACTTGGTGCTTTCTTCACCTTCCCCTCCTCTCTCTCTCTCTCTTCTTCGGTGTGGCCTTCTTTCTTCCTGTGGGGTCTTCTGGGATGGAGACATCATTCTCTAGGTATGCGCCTTTCTCAAAATTTGGCCTTATGCGAAGGTATATCCTTGTTGCATCCCTTCCAGTGATTGGCAGTGTTATTGGTTTCATCATTTGAACCTCATGGGAGACATACTTCTCCATGTACGTGCACTTTTTAGGGTACATGATCTTTCTGCGCATCTCGCAGTGGTGTTGGTTCACCTCACTAAGGTCAAACCTTAGTCTTTTGGATTCTTTAAACCTATTGACCCCTACCTAGAAGTATTGTGTGGTGAAGGAGAAGGGAAGCTTGCACCATGGACCCTTAGTCCCATTTGTTAAAGTAAATCTACCAATGCAGAAATGTTGGTATACTGCAAATTCTACTTCTCCATCCACAAGTGTGGGCAACTACTCTGGGATCCTCCACTCTACCCTGAATGTGTCACACATTTGTTTATACCACTTCTCTAGGTGCGCCTTGTGAGCAGTCATCATGGTTTCACAAGTGTATTTTTCAAATCTCTTTGCGGGTGAGGGATCCTCATCTGGATACTCCCAAACAAAAATTTCTGGCCCATCTAGCACTCTAATTTCTAAAAATACAATGGTGAGGAGGATGTTACTAAATAATATCTTTTCTCCCTCCTATGTGCTTCTTATGATCTCATCCACGATGAAAGCAAAAAATTTATAGATAGTTCCCTCTTATATATTTCAGCATACATTTAGCCATGCCTTTTTTCACTTGTGTCCATCATTCTTGATCATTGATCTTTGTCACCAAGCACGTAATCACCATTATAATAGGGTTTGGTATTTATGTGATGTCAAAGTATCGCGAACCCTTCTTGTAGTCATATGTTGTTACAGTCTCCTTGATAGCCTCCTTGTCACTCAGATCATCATCTATACTTTCTCCTTCACAAATAAGACCTGTGAACTTGGATATCAGCTGTGGTGTTATGTGCATCTTGTGCCCTACAAAATAAAAGTGATCCTCATGCATGCACAACATCAACCATTGATAAAGGCACTCAGGCTTACCAAAGTAAGGAAAATCATATAGTTGCAATAACCCTGCTTTCTCCAATTTGACCTTCACTTCGTCAGTGTATATGGGCATCCCATCTGGTGTCCTTTTGTTAGCTGGTCGGACCAACTCTAGTGCCATATCCTTCTCAGTTGTGCTCGTGTGATGGTTATAATCGATCACAGTCATTTGTTTAGATACGATACCCATTCCTTTCCTAGCAATACTCCATTTGGGTATTGCATTTCTATGTACCATTCTTCGTTGGAGCTCATGACGGTAACGGTTTGCTTTCCTTTACCCTTACCCTTCAATTTATTTGGTGACAAGGTTTCTTTCTTGGGTGTCATGCTTTCTGTCAGGATAAAATACAAACTCCTTACTTTACTCTGCTACTCTGCTACACTCCAAACTCAACTCCAAAGCTCAACTTCTGGAATAAATCCTTCTATCTCCATGCCCTAGCTGCCAAACCCTAACTAGGAAAGCCTTCCACTAGACGGTACACCACAAAAAACTTTCTCTCATGCCCATATACTCCTTACTCTTGGTCTATAGATCCACTCTATTCACACACTTAAATTCCTTAGGTTCTTCTTCCCTTACACAAATTTCTCTCTAGATGCCCTAGTTTGCAAGAGCACTTCAACTTCGTAATAGGAAGATAGAATGACTTTCCTGACCTTATATTTATAAATTTTGCTTCCCTCCAGTAATAAATGTTATGCCATCTACCAACATACTTTAACATTAAATGTGACTTTTTCCGCTAGGCTGACTTTAAGCGCCCTTACCCACGCGCTTAATCTTGTATGAAAAATCCTTTTACAACCTTCTAGCATGCAAAAATACAATCTAACTAAAGAATCTTACGTGCACATCTATAGGTCTGAAGGAAATTCTTCTATTATTTACCTGATTTTTTCCCTCACCTACCTCATGTTGTTCCTGTGCTCTTCATCCTTTGTACGTGGTATTTGTTACAACCTTCTTGACATCATAATTCATTATCCACCATTTCCTTACATGCTTTCGCAACCTTATGCTATTCCTTCTACTGGGACACTCAACTTGAATTAGAACCTTATACGTTGCTTTGCATTACTCCACCCCACACTAAAAAAGATGCGCAGCCCTCTGTGCATACATAACCTTGGAAAAATAATGTGGTTACTGGCACATAAGGTACAAAAAAAAAAAAGGGAACAAGAAATGAGAAAGGGAAACACAAGAAATAAAAGCATAAAGGGAAATTCTAAGCTAACTGGCAACACTGCCTTATTACAAACACCATGAAGACTTATTTATAGTAGGGCTTCAACCTACTCCCATTGAAATGACCTGGTAATCTCGTCCCATCTAGTGCTTGTAACTAGTAAGTGCCTAAACTAAGAATGTACGAGATGATGGAGGGTCCCAACCAATGGAATTTCAACTTCCCTGGATGGTGCAGATACTTGGAATCATACAACAACACCATCTACCCAACCTCAAACTTCTTGTTCTTGATATGAAGATCATGTCATGCCTTTTGTCTTTCTTTTTCTATCTTCTGACTCCATCTAGCAAGTGATCACCTTTCGTCTAACTACATCAACTTATCAATCCTTTCTTCTAGTGCAATTGATCATTAGCTAACCCTCCTGCACACGCTATACAAGTGATGGTAACATGAATCCAACTGGAAAAATAACCTCCAATCCAAACACCAATTGAAATGGTGTGGCCTTATTCAACCTCTTGTAGGTTGTCATGTATGCCCATAGAATGGTTGATACTTTGTCATCCCAATCTTGTCTTCCAACATCACATATCTTAGTCAACGTGTGACTTAGTATTTTGTTAAATGCCTCAGCAGTTCCATTTTCTTGAGGGTGATAGGGGTAGTCTTGTGATGGGCCACCATAAATTCTGCTAACAGAATCCTAACCATTTCATTGAGAAAGTGTGTACCTCTATCACTTGTTAAGCTTAAAGGAAAACCATACCTGTTGATGATGTTTTCCCATAAAAATATAGCAGTTATCGTTGCGGTGCAATCCTTTATAGGTGCTTCCTTTGCCCACCATGTCAAGTAGTCAGTGCAAGTAATGATATACAATGAACCAGTCCTTAGCGCAGA
Source organism: Taxus chinensis (assembly GCA_019776745.2). NCBI lineage: Eukaryota > Viridiplantae > Streptophyta > Pinopsida > Cupressales > Taxaceae > Taxus > Taxus chinensis. The sequence goes on along the minus strand of CM034148.1, from coordinate 40,241,114 downwards.
TAGAAAAATTGGCCCTAAAAAATCGATTTCCCATTTTTCAAATGGTTTAGCATTGGCTATTGGTCACAAGGGCATTTCATCCCTCTTTCTAGGTTTACCAAATAATTGAAAATGGTCACAGACCTTGTTAAACTCAATACAATCTTGGTAGATGGTTTTCCACCAAATCCCTACTAATAAAATATTACGCATGGTAGCATTTCCTACATAGTGTCCTCCTGCAATCCCACCATGTGCTTCCTCCATAATTTCCACACACTCATGTTCCAATACGTATCGGTGTAGAACCTTATCACATCCTAACTTATATAGATCTCCACTAATCAACATGTAGGGTGTGACATGTATAGCTAATTGATTTCTCTCTAGAGCCTTCATCCCTTCTGGCACCACACCTATTTTTAAGAAGACTGCGATATCTTCCAAGTCTAAGAGCACACAATACAACCTAAATAGTTGTGCATCTGGCATGGTATCCTCAATGCTTTACGTTTCCTCCCCTGAGTTAATCCTTGATAAGTGGTCAGGTCTTGAATTGTTTTTTCCTAGTTTTACAACCACTATGAACTCAAACTCTTGGAATAATAGGACCCAATGGAATATGTGCCCTTGCAGAATGAGCTTGTTGACTAAGTACTTCAATGTCATGTGGTCCGTGTAGAATATAAATGGTGTTGCCAAAAGATACTACCTAAAACTATGCAGTGTGTAGATAATTGAAAGTGCTTCGTGCTCAGTAGTTGTGTAATTATGTTCTATTTGTGTCAAATTTATACTTGCAAAGAAAAAGGGGTGATCAACAATTCCCTCACTAGGTTGTGCTAACAATGGTCCCACAACTATCCTTGAGGCATCAACATGCACATGGAAAGGCTTATCCCAAGAAGGAAAACGTAATATGGGTGTTGTGACAAGCCTATCCTTAAAAGTGTCAAATGTCCTTCTGTTGCGCCTCTCCCCAATGAAAGGAACTCTTGTGTTTTAGCAATTCCTCTAAAGGCATGGTGATCTTGGCATACCCCTTGATGAATTTCCTATAATACCCCGTATGCCCAAGGAATCCACACACTGCGCTTTGACTAGTAGGCTCCCCTAATCCCATAATAACTACAACTTTGATGGGATCTACTAGTAAGCCTTCTTTGCATATAATGTGTCCTAACAGGGTTCCAAATGGAGTAGCAAAGACACATTTCTTAATGTTGAGGGATATCCTCAATTTCCCGACATCTCTCAAACATTAGCCTCAAATTGTCATAATGGTCTTTCACCAACCCATACATAGTCCAGTCATCCAGGTAAACTTTAAGAAACTTATGGATGAAGTCCTAAAATGCTTGTACCACAATGCATGAGAACACAACAGGCACATTCTTCAATCCAAAAGGCAATAACCATGTAGGAAAAATTTCCCCATTCAGTGGTGAAAGTTGTCTTCCTCTGGTCTTCCTTTGCAATCCTAACTTGGTGATACCCTAAGAACCCATCCGTGAAAGAGTAGACTTCGCAACTGGCTACTCCCTCCAAAATTTCTTTAGTAAAGGGGGTTGGGAAAGGATTGATGACACATATTGCATTAAAATCCCTGTAGTCAACACAAATTCTTATCCTCCCATCCTTTCTTGATACTGATGACCATTAGGCTTATCCATTCTTATTTTTCCACTGTGTCAATGATACTAAATGCTATCATATTTTTCATTTCTTCCTTGACCCGTACAGGAAAATTTGGATTCATTTGATAAGGCCTCTTCTGAATCGAGTATGCACCTTCCTTCAACTTGATCTTTATCTCACCTAAGGAATGGTCAACACCTTTAAGCTCATGATACGTATGAGGGAATAGATCCTGGAACTTACGTAATAGAGCAATGACCTTTGAAACTTATTTTTCCAACCAATAGTCCCCAATGATAGCTTCCTTAGGTTTTGTCTCCATCCCAATGTTAAATTTCTTTGTTTTCAAGGGCTCATGGTACGCACATGCTCACTCGTCAACGTTTTCTATGACTTCATGTGTACTTTTAGAATGGATAACATCCAAAGTTTCCATTTCTTTTTTGTCTACTACATAGACCATTTTTCCTTTTTCTTTTTCCATGTATGAGCACTCAAGTTGTACTTCCTCTGATTCATCTTCATTAAGGTACGTCTCCAAATCAAGCTCACCCAACAACTCTAATAGCCTATCCTCTTCCATAGCACTATCTCCCATCGTAATGCATTTGATTACTTGAAACACCTTATCTACTAATGGATTGGTACTCCTATACTTGAAATCTTGAATTAGATCAACAGCCAACTCCTGCCAATTACCTATTTGATAGTGTATCTGTGAGTGAATATACCATGTGCGTGTATAGCCTTGTAAGGTGGAATACAACTTATGCACCCATAATGAAGGAGGTAACGCTTCTGCACTTCCCATCCAGGCCTTCTCACACACTTGGATATGAAATGAGGTGATCTCTTTACCATGGTAGTCTTGTATGACTGTGGGTGCATTGCTCCTGGAGAACCTTATAGAAAATGTGATCCTTACCTCATGCCATTCTAGGAGGCTCTCCTGATGTGTATCCCACCAGTGTGTTACGGTTCTAAGCAGGTTATAATTGAGCATTCCCCTTCTCTTGTCCTCATCCTTCCACTAAGCCTCCATTTCTCGCAAGAAAATTTCATGGTATGCTCCTCCAGAATAACTTGGTAACTTATTCCCTCCTAGATGCTTAACTGAGTGTGCCTTTGTTACCCTTGTTATAGATCCTCTCAACTGTCACCCAATCAACTCATAAGTCCCATGCGCCTAATTGTCGCATGCCATGCTAGTGGTATCACTCAAGGACTAAGCATCTTCAAATTGGATAACTCCCTCCGTGGGATGAATTATCTTAGGATCTTTGATGGAATGCACATAGATTTTGTCAAGGACTTCTTCTCCTAAGGACTTAGTATAGGGTGCTAACTTCCCATCTGTTAAAGGGATGATCACCCTTTCTTCCTTATTTTCAAAGCTGATATACCCTTTGTTAAACTAAAGGTCAGCATTGTTCTTGTAACACCAAGGGCACCCAAGCAACATGCTGGAAAGTTGTCTGCATCAGTGAGTGCCAAGACTTCGAAGTCTCCTAGTGAACTTGGCCCCTTGAATGGTGATAACTACATCCTTCAATACTCCAATGGGAATTGCCTTAGACTTATTTTCCATATACAACACATTCAAATATAGATGTAATGCGGGCCTTCCCATTTGATGCCAGGAATCTAAAGTAAGAACATTGACCTCTACTCCCGTGTCGATGAGGATATTACTCAGAAGCCATCCATCAACAACTACATTCAAAGTAATCTCTTTATCATAGTCAAGGTTGTGAGGAGGAAGGTTTGCATGCAAAACCTTCCTTTCGCGCTCTATTCCGGTGTGTGGTACCTTCTCCCTCAACCATTCTCCTAGAAATGGAATAATATTCTCTTTCCTTAACATCCTACATACCTCTTTGACTTCATCTAAGTCACCCTTTGGAGCCTCGGTATTCTTCCTTTACTCCAACTTCTTTGATTGATCCTTTCAACATTGGATCTCCCCTTGCAAACTCTGAATCACGTCCATAGTCTCTTGATACACCTCCTTTTGATGAGAAGGGTCTAGATACTTTCCATGTACCACTTCCTCTCTTAAAACTAGTGTCCTTTGTCTTGGCATCTCCCTCAGCGCATGCGTGGCCTCTACTCACGTCATCACTAGTACAGGTTATAGCCCTGACTCACACGCCACTTGTGACATCCACTGTGAATTGGCTTTCTTGATGCTCACCATCCCAACACCTTTGTCTTTCCAGTGTTTCTAGTTCATATGCTCATAAATCTCTAGACACTCTTCATACTTATGTTTCTTTCTACACCATGAGCATTATAACAGATCAAGAAACTCATGTTTGTAATGCTCTGTAGATCCACAGTTATAACAGGTTCCTCATGGGAACTCACTTTATCCTCCACCATAGCTACTATGACCACAAAATTCTCTATAAAAACATCTTCCACACGCTCCTCCATCTGTGCTCCCTTCATAATAACAATCATCATCCTTGGAACTGTTTGCAAGGCTAGTCTAGAACACACCAAGATCAATAGCATCATGGATATGATCAATCAGTCTGCAATCCTTGGTATCATGGGTCATAGAGGTACAAATATTGTAATAAAAAGAAACATTCTTGTGGATTGCATGTATTCTAGTAGAGGGCACCTACTTGCAGCACGGTCCCCTATGGAAAATTTCACAGTCTACTGCTACAACATGGTACGTACCGAACTTTTGAGGGTAATTATCCTTTGAATTCCCTTCTACTTCATATTTTTTACATCAAATCCCACTACGAACCTCATACACTGAGTTTGTAAACAACTTCTCTAACCATTCTTGTCCATTGTAGTATTTTTAGCCTCCAGAAAAGGACTAACACCAGTATCAATGCTCCCAATGGCCTCAGCATGTAGGGTAGCTTCTAATGCCTCACGTGGGTCTGTGAAATTTTTATCTGACAGATCCCTTCTAAAGGTTGTTATCAATCCTCCAACAAACCATTGAGCATGTTTATAAGGATGAATGTCATAGGAAAGTTTTGACAAGAGAGTCTTTAAACATGCGTCATACTCCCACACATTCTCTGTTATTCCATATTTAATCTCCTTCAGAGTATTGATTCTCTTCTGTTCAAACTCAAGGATATGGAACTCCACTAGGAAGGCATTATTCAATGTGGTGTAGTCTACCACTGTCTGATGGGGGTCATATTTACTATACCAATTATGCACGTGCCCTTGCAACGTTGTTTCAAACTGACTTACCTTCTGCTCTGGGGTATTAATCCCTTTTGTGCACCATAGTAATTCACACTTGTGCACATGCTCTACAACATATTCAATACCCCTATAGTCTGGTAAGTTTAAAGACATCTCAAAGAATACTTATGGAGGTGGTTGAGGCCCTTATCCTCCTGATCCAGAGCCTTTTTTTCCTCTGTTGTTTCCTCATCCACCAGATCCACTGGATCTACTAGGTCTTGTTCCTCCTGATCCACCTCTTGTAGTTGGCAAATGGCATGAAGTGGTCACACCAAGTTTTCCCAATGTCCCACTAAACTGCACGTTGATGATTTGTGATATTATCCCACTTCTAGTTATGTGTCCCATGTCACTCCCAGACTCGATACCCAAACCTTGCATACTTTCACCTTGTCCAAAACTTCCTCCAAATATAGGTATTGTTTATGCAACCATGAATGTTCAAAACAATAAATTATATCTCCTAGGCACAGATCAGTTACTCCCACCAATTCCAACTGGGTTAGCAATACTTCTCCCTTGATCTAGAAAACCAAGTGCCAAGGGTTGGTCATCAGGTGGGTTTAGATGCATGCCGATAGTTCTCCTTTCTCCATGTGACAAACTCTAATTAGAAGCTTAAGGTGATTCTCTACCGTGCTTGCCAAGATGGAGTAGCACAGACTTCTCAGGGTCCACGTCCTCTACGTGAACCTCAAATCCTTCCTACAACGTCTACCTCCATAGATCCATCAAACTTTCATCCTCGTGTTGTCTACTCATCTCCCTTTCATGAGATTCTCTATACTTCAGTCATCTCTCCTTCATTTCCTTTTCAGCTGCAATGTCCACCGAATTCCTCCACCCTATCTTCCTCTCCCAACACTTAGATAAGCTTATTCAACCATGGGAAATGCCTCTAAACTTAAGGTAATAACCAAGTTCTTCATAGCCAAAGCAATAGCATGCAAAAATGATCCTATAGCCTCCCTCAGAAACTTGAACTCAGCAACTTCTAGGCAAGAATACGTAGAAATTATGTATTCAAGAGTATAACTGGTCAGCACTCCTTTCCACCAATGATCAACAACACACGCCCAAGTTAGATATGCATCATGTAGCCTTTGATAATCATCTTGGGTCCATACACATGCTCTATAGTACTAACTTGATCTAGATACATATGCTGAAATCCATTCATATAGTTTTATTGGAAAACAACAGAAGAATGTCTCATACAACTCATGGTATAGGTTCTCTTCTACCCATCTACATGCATTGAACTTAGGTCAAGTGCTTAATCTTTGAGAAAACAACTCCTCCGTGCTCTTGAACAATGTTTCAACACTTTCTAAGGTCAGACGTTCTGTCATCACGTATCACATGGATAAAGATGCATGTCATTTCTCACAACAACTTTGAAAAGAGGTCCCAGAAATGGAACCAATATGTAGTCATTTTTATACCCTTAGAAAAAAATTATAATCCCATGCACATCAGCCTATCACCCAGCAGGCACTGGGCACTCACCCAAGGCACGCGTGGGTGGCGAGACTCTCCTTTCTGTGAGTCTTATGAGAATGCATCCTCTTATGACATGTATTCAAATGTAAGTGAATAGAAAAGAACCACGCATCATTCTAAGAATCTAGAATGAGTTTTCATCTCATTGCATCTAGAAAAGAGAAATAACAACACCATATGGAAATGATTCATTCACAAAGGAAATGCATAAATATTATACTCATGAACACATATATGCCTTAAAAAAGAGCCTTCCATTTCTATTAACATGTTTAATAATCCACATTACACCCCTTGGATTCATAACATACCCTCATATAAAAATGCAGAGCTAAGTCATGCATCACAGCTACACCATGTTCATCACATTACAAGGAAGAATGCAGACCCATCCCTATAAGTATGCCATCACTCTTATATTTTCTCTAATCCTAGCCCATATAATTATTCATTATAATATTGTAGAGATTCACCTTTCTTCCACCAGTCTACCACATTAATCAATCTCTATCTTATGTTAGCACACATACGCAGTTCCCCTTCTATCATTTATGCACCTTAATCTATAGATTTCCTGCCTCCACCACTATGCCTTCTAAGGTAACAGATTGGCTGCCAAGTGTCCAAGTGGTCCTCCAATGGAGTATGCCTCCCTTGATCCAAGATCTCCAATCTATGTAATGATGCTCTTCTGGAACCTTCCATTGCATGCATCAAATATCCCCCTTTTGATCCTACAGTTATCTGGATGGCACCTTATCCACTCTGTATGCTAGAAGGGTCACATTTTTCTTGTGTGTTGTCTGGGATGCCGAATATGGCTAAGTCTAAAACCTTTCTTTCCTTGCGCGCGCACCATGTGTTCTACAAAACCCTGTCATAACCTTTCCCTACACACCTTCAACCCTGCGCACCCTTCTTCAAATAGGTCCCATGCACCCACATGCCTTCTTTTACCTAGCCAATATTCTGGGGTCCAACAAGTAAAAAGTAATGAAACCCACAAATGCAAATATGTGTTAAATGTTGAGAGGGGTGGAGATGGATCTTGATGAGGATGCATGGATAGGTCAAAGCTACAAAATTCACTAGATTGTTGATCAAAACTAAATCACAAGTCTATGAACTATTTCCCAGCTATATGAAGACATGGGTTTGAACATTGCCTTCATAGAGGAGTTGTTTACATTCCAAGAGAATATCTAAAACATAGGGGAAAGGTTTGACTCTTGTGAATCATATCAATGAAGGAGTCTTGAAGCATGGTTGAGATTGGGATAATGGATGCAAAATTTGTTTAATCATAGTGTTGAATCAATGAAAAGCTAAGTGTGGCTCTGGTGGATCACCAAATTAGATGAAATTGTGCAGCCTTTATCAAAAACCTCAAGAAATCCCATGACATTTGTTGTAAGATCCTACAAATATGTATCTATCTGGTTAAGCTTCAAACCCACCTTGCTATACATTTCACCAATGGTCACACTTCTTCCCAACACATCTACACTTGTGAGCCATGTGATAAGGATGATCAATGTTGACCTTATACAAATGTGGAAAACGTGTTTGTTGCTCAACAAAACAAAGGGGGAACTACCCGGGTAAGAGTTAGGAACAAGAACGGGGAGAAGCAAAAACCACTTGGGTGAAAGAATTGATTGTATCTCGCCCTTCGTCCTTCATAGCAACTGGGGATCGAAGGGCACCAAATTTGATAACTCATGGAGGGAAAGACGGAGTAGGAGCGTGCTACTGGAGACGTAGTAACACATGTCGAAGAGTCCTCCGTCGATTGTGTATGAACAGGATACGGGTCCAAAGGCAGGGTCAGATGGGGTTTAGCTGATGGAGGATTGAAACATGTTCAAACCCTTTATAATTATCCTATTATAATAAAATATTACTCACACGAATAAAACTATATAACTAAACATTGTACTATATTTATTAATTTTCTTATATTTATAATGAAAAATGTGAAAAAAATGGATGAGTAATCTCCAGAATGAGTGAACAAAGTGGAAGAGGAAGATGATACAAGTGAATGATGGAGTCTAGTGGGTTCACTACAAGGTCCATGGTATCCACTATTACTATTGACAAATATGCAAGAAGGGTGAATGCTCAAAATAATAAATTTAATATATCACTATTACAAAGGTTACACACATATATAGGGAAAGCTAAACTTACTCCTCAAACCACTCTAACTAATCTAGGATAGTTGTTCTAACAACCAAGATTCTCTCCTAGTCCTAACCACTAACCATCTTTAAACTAACTCACCCTACATTCACACAACCTTCCCTAAAATCACTCACTTAAAAACTAGATGAGTGTTATTCACCTATAATGATAATATTAAGTTATTTATAAACAACTTAATATTATATTACATTATTATTGTTAGTGTAGAATCACAGCACCCCTGGATGTTGATCAGATTTCTAGTTTGATCATACTAGCATCCAGTGTGATTGCATAACATGGAATCCTTTCTCCAGGTGTGGGACTTGCAGAAATGAGAAAGGAATCTCTAGAGAAGGCTAGTTCCTATTCCTAAACTACCTGCCACAAGCTATTCCAGTGCAGGAAAGCTAATCTAATCCTAATCTAACCATGCCAAGGAGACAGAGAGAGAGAGAGAAAAGGGAAAAATAGAGCCTACACTAAAACGGTGATACACCAGAGAAGGAAAATGTTGAACATCTATCAAAACTGCCATGGAACAAGGAGAGGTGAGCAATGGGAAGGATGGACAGATGCATCACAGGCCCAAGGATAGATTTCACACAGAAAATGTCCCAAAACTCCATGAACATAGCTCCAGACCTGTAATGAACATTAAAACATGCACAAATACCTGCAATGAAGAGAGGCAAGAAGAAAACAACAAAAAACGATCAAGGATGGATAGATGCATCACAAAACACATTTTTGTTGCTTTAGAAGTTTGCACAGAACATCATTTTAATGGTAAAAGGAAAAAAATGCCATTACAGAGCAAGGGAGGAGGTTCGAACTCCATTTTCGACCCTGGTGAAGAAAAGAAGGGAGGGCAGAGCTGAAAAGATGAACCACACCTTTAGAAAGAAGCCCCTCCTTACAATTTATAGGAAGAATGAGAGAGGGAAGAGAGAGGAAATCAAAATCTACCCCAACCAATTCTAGGTTGCATTTAATTCATCTCATTATGGCGGTGGGTGAGAACCCTAGCAAAAGTGGCGAACTGTATTTTGCATTTAAGCTGGTTGTTGAAACGTCATTTCTGGCCATTACCACGTGCCAGAGACGTTTCTTGATTTTCTCTCTCCAAACTGAACCAAAATGCAAGATTGACCCTGGAATCATGTAGAGAATTTCACCAGCTTTCCATTGATATAAAGAACATGAAAATCTGAGCTCTGGATCGAAAGTTATGGCGATCTGAAGATTTAGGGCAAAAACAGGCCAAAACGGATCAGCGGGAAAATATTTGAATTTTTTCCACGCTCTGCCACTTGGATGACACGTGTCAGGCTCTGATTCATTCACGGGTTCATCCTTTGAAAAACTTCTTTTGGGGCCCTTCCTTAATTTCTTGCCACTTGGACACGTGGCACTATTTTATTGGTTCGGGCCTGAGGGGCGCACTTTGTCCTTCGAAAATTTGGTATTTTTCACTTTGGGAAAATTTTCCCATTTCTCCCCCGCGCTCCACCACTCAAGTGCCACATGGCACAATTTCATTGGATGCAAGCCCTTCCTGACCATTTCCCTTTTGTTTTTTCCTTTGGAAAAATTTTCAAAATTTTCCCGCCGGGCCGATGAGGTGAAGACACGTGGTGAGATTTGATTCGTTGGTGGCTCTTTCGGCTTTTCGTGTCCCTCGCATACCTTTGGCCCGGCTGTCCCAAACTGTTTGGGACAAATATCTCTGAACCGCCTGATTCGGGCTTCCTTGTTCCTGTTTGAGGTGAAGACACGTGGTGAGATTCCATTCGTTGGCGGCTCTTTCGGCTTTTCGCGTCCCACGCGTACTTTTGGCCCAAATGTCCCGGACGAAAGTCCCCTGTTCCGGCCGAATCGGCCGGTTCATGTCCTCCATGTACTTTTGTCCCAACTGTCCCAAACTTTCTGGGACAAATATCTCCGAACCTCCCGAAATGGACTGACTTGCGCCAAACCGGCCGATCCACGTCCCGCGCGTACTTTTGTCCCAACTGTCCCAAACTGCGCGAAACAAAAGACTTAGGAAATTTTTTCCCTCTTTCGGCCAATTCGGATTTTCGTGTCCCACGCGTCCCAACATCCCAACTGTCCCGCAGACCGCCTGGACTAGGACTTAGCTGATTTTCTTCATTTTTTCGGCCCCAAGCTTGGTACAACGAACCTCAGTACGACCCGAAATGTCTTAACACAGTCCTGCAACCTTATTTTTTGCATTTCTTCCATTTTATCAACCTGTTGGGATTCCTTCTTGGATGGGAGAGTTAGAAAAAGGCCGAGGGGGACCCCAAAAAACATGATTTTGGGCCTTGAATCAATCTACTTGCTCGGGACTGAATAATCTGATGCATGTTATCAAAATTACCCTAGGGGGTGAATTTTGGATAACAATTTGGTGACTCAGCGGGGTCATCTGCCTGCTGGATGAAGTTACCAGTTGCCTGAAGCATCCATTGGGCATGGAGTCATGAGTTATAACCTGGAAACTGATCTGAACTTTGAAAACCTCCTCTCTGAGCCACTTGAAAACCCACTGAAATGGAGTCATTCTCACCAAAATGCCACTGAAATGGACTGTGCAAGAGCAAAACCAGCACCAAAAAAACTATGTACAGAACTGAAAATCATACATGCTCCAAATGGAACATGCAGAGTGTGCACAAGCACTTCTTCTGCTAAAAGCAAACCTACCTACTCTACTCTAACTGGAAGCAAAGGCAAGCTAAACAAACCCTGCAATTGGTTGTGAGAAATAGCTTCCCTTTCTCAAAAGTGGCAGCCATGCAATTGATTTGGCATTGAACATGGCTGATTGGATGGATGGAAAATCAACAAGAAGCTGGTCTTCCACCCAAATCATCAAGGTATCAGCTGAAGGCAAATTCAATACCTCTTTTAGTTGCTCTGCATTTGGATTGAAGAGGTATGACAGCTGATCCTTGGTACTTTGTAGCTCACCCTCATGCTCAGAAGCAAGCATGACTGGTTGTGACTTCTCCTTTGGCTCCAATAAAGCCAAATACCTGATTGGGCAAGGTATGGTCCATTTGATATGCCCATAGCTCTGATTTTCAACTCCAAAAATGGAGTCTTCTTGTAGACCTTCTTGAATGGATGGTGTGGAAGCAATGGTAGAATCTTTGTGCCCTTTCTCTTCCTCTAATGAAGGACATGAAAGATTAAAATCTTCCAATCTTGGTTCCAAAGAGCTGCTATAAGATGCAGGCTGTTGCAAATGAATGTTCTCCTTCATGACAACAGACTCAAGTGTTTGGAATGTGGATGATGAAAGAGAGAATGGTGGAAACTCAACCGGCTCTTCTCCATCAAAACAGTCCTCCAAATCTGACAGATAAACTACCTCATGGCTGTCCTGCTGCAAATGCTCCACTTCCTCCATGGTGTCTTCTTGATCTGTAACTTGACCACCATGGTTTCTTTCACCCTCCAACATTGAGTTTGAGAGATCAAACTCCTCTTCAGTACTAGAACTTGAGAGAGGTGAAGTAGAAAGAAGAACTGAAGGTTCTCCTATAGCCTGCTTTGTGCTCAAAGCCCTTGGATCTGCAATTTTCTCCTCCACAACTAGAATGTGCTCCTCTTCTTTTGGATCTGGAGCAGCTTCTCCTTTCTCTACTACTTGAAGACAATCTTGCTCTTGATAGAACTCTTCCTCTAGCACGAAGTTTGTCAAGTCAAACTCTTCAATCTGCTGCTCTAGAGGACAAGTTGGGACTGCAAGATCTTCTTCTGAGCTTTCTTCCTTTATGGCTGATTGTGCAACTTGAATTGAATCAGCATTCCCTTCAAATAGAGTGCCAACATGGACACTACTTTCTGAGTAAACTGACTGCTGATCTGCTTCTTCTTTTTGCTCTTCTTCTGCTGCCACAAAATCAGTCTTAACCACCATTTGTTCAACCTTAGCCTCTTCTGTAGGTTTAACCATCAAGGGGATCTTTGTCATCCCAAATTTGGCAGCCCAAACCCTCAAGTTGTCTATCATTTCTTTTCTGTTGGGCTCCTCTTCTTGTTGTCCTTCATGGCCGATTTTTGCAATTTCTTCTTCCCCACATGGAATTGGGAATGCAAGAGGAGGGATGGGTTGTAACTCAATTGATTTGGCAATTTTTTGTGGTGGTAGAGGAGGTGAAACCTCTTGTTTCTTTGGGGGAGAGCATATTTCTTTTAGCTCTTGTGGAGGGGATGACTGTTTGGAAGGAAAAAGGAAAGAAGAATTGAGGTGTGGTGGAAGACTGAGAGGTGGAGACATGGGATCAACATTTGGGACAGCAGATGGGGAGTTTAGAATTTGCAATTCCAAATGAGATGATGTTGCTTGAGTAATGGGAAGAGAAAAACCAGATGATGGTGTAGAACTTACCCATTGACAAGGTTGTTCAACAACAAGTGTATAGGCCTCTATTTCTACTTGTCCATTGTGCAAGTTGGGGCAGCATCTTCATCATGAAGTCCAGCTTCTCCTGAGGGCTGAAGTGTCTTGGAAAAGGGCCTCCCCATGGACAAGGAGTCCTGCAACCAATTCTGAAAGCTCTCATTTGAGTTGTTGCTCTGGACTGCACCATCTTTACCTCCATCTTTTGGATTTTCTCCAACAAACCAGCATCTTGCATCTGATTGTCTTCATTATATGCATACTCTTGCTCTTGGAAAGCTCCATAGCCAAACTGATTTTGGCATTGCTGCTCATATGGGTATGCATGCTGATTTTGAATTTGTTCAAAATGCTGATTTGGAGGATTTAAAAAACATGTTGGAGGTGGGAAACATTGCTGCTGTTGTTGAAAATGTGAATTCCATGATGGAAATGAAGTCATGATTGCACAACTTCATGGAATGGAAAAGAATGAAAGAGATGGAAAGAAATATGGATGGAAATGGATGGAAAATGGGTCTGCAACTTCAGAAATGGGTTGCTGATCAGATGGAGTCGCCAGATGTGTTTGCAAGTGCCTCCAAAGGCTGAAATCTTCACAGGAACACACCAACCTGCAAAAGATGAAGTGGAAGACCTCTAAGGTCCCACCGCACGTGCCAGAACTGTTAGTGCAGAATCACAGCACCCCTGGATGTTGATCAAATTTCTAGTTTGATCATACTAGCATCCAGTGTGATTGCACAACATGGAATCCTTTCTCCAAGTGTGGGACTTGCAAAAATGAGAAAGGAATCTCCAGAGAAGGCTGGTTCCTATTCCTAAACTACCTGCCACAAGCTATTCCAGTGCAGGAAAGCTAATCTAATCCTAATCTAACCATGCCAAGGAGACAGAGAGAGAGAGAGAGAGAGAGAAAGGGAAAAATAGAGCCTACACTAAAACGGTGATACACCAGAGAAGGAAAATGTTGAACATCTATCAAAACTGCCATGGAACAAGGAGAGGTGAGCAATGGGAAGGATGGACAGATGCATCACAGGCCCAAGGATAGATTTCACATAGAAAATTTCCCAAAACTCCATGAACACAGCTCCAAACCTGTAATGAGTATTAAACATGCACAAATACTTTTAATGAAGAGAGGCAAGAAGAAAGACAAGCAAAGAATGAGCAAGGATGGACAGATGCATCACGAAACACATTTTTGTTGCTTCAGAAGTTTGCACAGAACATCATTTTAATGGTAAAAGGCAAAAAATTCCATTACAGAGAAGGGGAGGAGGTTTTGAACTCCATTTTCAACCCTGGAGAAGAAAAGAAGGGAGGGCAGAGCTGAAAAGATGAATAACTGTTTTTTTAGAAAGAAGCCCCTCCTTACAATTTATAGGAAGAATGAGAGAGGGAAGAGAGAGGAAATCCAAATCTACCCCAACCACTTCTAGGTTTCATTTAATTCATCTCATTATGGTGGTGGGTGAGAACCCTAGCAAAAGCGGCGAACTGTATTTTGCATTAAAGCTGGTTGTTGAAACGTCATTTCTGGCCATTACCACACGCCAGAGACGTTTCTTGATTTTCTCTCTCCAAACTGAACCAAAATGCAAGATTGACCCTGGAATCGTGTAGATAATTTCACCAGCTTTCCATTGATATAAAGAACGTGAAAATCTGAGCTCTGGATCGAAAGTTATGGCGATCTAAAGATTTAGGGCAAAAACAGGCCAAAACGGATCAACGGGAAAATATTTGAATTTTTCCCACGCTCTGCCACTTGGATGACACGTGTCAGGATCTGATTCAGTTGCGGGTTCATCCTCTAAAAATTCCCTTTGGGCACTTTCTTAATTTCTTACCACTTGGACAAGTGGCACTATTTTATTGGCTCGGGCATGAGGGGCGCACTTTGTACCTTGCAAAAATTTGGTATTTTTCACTTTGGGAAATTTTCCCATTTCTCCCCCACGCTCTGCCACTCAAGTGCAACATGGCACATTTCATTGGATGCGGGCCCTTCCTGACCATTTCCCTTTTGTTTTTTGTCTTTGGAAATTTTTTTTCAAAATTTTCCCGCCGGGCTGATGAGGTGAAGACACATGGCGAGATTTGATTCGTTGGCGGCATCTTTCGCCTTTTCACGTCCCATGCGTCCCTCGCATACCTTTAGCCCTGCTATCCCAAACTATCCTGGGACAAATATCTCCGAACCGGCCTGATTCGGGCTCCCTTGTTCCTGTTTGAGGTGAAGACACGTGGCGAGATTCCATTCGTTGGCGGCTCCTTTCGGCTTTTCGCGTCCCTCGCATACTTTTGGTCTGGACTGTCCCAAACTGTCTGTCCCCTGTTTCGGCTGAATCGACCGATTCGCGTCCTCCGCGTACTTTTGGCTCGGACTGTCCCAAACTGTCTGGGACAAATATCTCCGAACCACCCGAAATGGACTGACTTGCGCCAAACCGGCCGATCCCTGTCCCGCACGTACTTTTGTCCCAACTGTCCCAAACCGAGTGAAACAAAAGACTTAGGTAATTTTTTCCTTTCTTCACTAGAATAGCTTATGGCAGGTAGTTTAGGAATAGGAACCAGCCTTCTCTGGAGATTCCTTTCTCATTTCTACAAGTCCCACACTTGGAGAAAGGATTCCATGTTGTGCAATCACGCTGGATGCTAGTATGATCAAACTAGAAATATGATTAACATCCAGGGGTGCTGTGATTCTGCACTAACAATTATTAAATTCCACACACACAAAACACCCATATTAGGACTATTCATAAAAGTCACTTCTCCTTTAACATGGAAAATTATGTTACCATGATAGATTTGTGCAATACTAAACAACGGAACAATGAAATCTTCACTAGTTTCCTAAAATGATGGTGAGGGTTAGCTAGTCACTTCCCTTACTCCATACCTAAGAAATAGCTGGTCAGTATCTTTGTACCTAGCTTACACCCCAAGATTTCTTTCCACTTGCAGATGTATTGTGGAAACACATTTGAAGAGGTCATAAAAAAGTTAGTCAAATTGAAAAAGTGTTGTTAGCAAAAGATACTTTAAAACCCTTCTCACGTGATAATCACAAATCAAATCCTAATGACAAACAAAATTTCTTTCCAAATAATAAAAAGAACATCGTAGGTGATGGTATAACAGACTCTAAATGAGTACAAGCTATCTAAAACCATGGTCCTTTGAAACTTGCTAAGGGACCTCCAACCCCTGAGTAAAAATGTCTTGCTTTCACACCTCTATCTGACTCTATGTTGATGATTTTAAAACAGTTAGAGGTGGCCAACCTAGTTAAATACCCAGAAACTATACCCTATGGAGATGATGCACCTAAGCCATCATGGTTTAGAGAAATTTAATATTGCAGGTTTCATAGTGTCAGGGGTCACAAAACTGATAATTTTTTGAAGTTGAAACACTTCATCTAGGACTTAATTGATCATGGCGATGTGGAAATGGATTCCTCTGCCCCTAGTAAATCTGCTAATGAAAACTTGGGAATTTATTAAGAACCTTTCCCTAAGCATAACAAAGGAAAGGAAAAGTCAGATCAAGGACAGTAATCCCAAACCAAAAATGCCAACTATGTTGTGAAAATGAATAATCCTTTTGATGGCTTAATTGGTTGTGTTAACCCACCTTTTGAGCATATGAACACCATTAAGATTAAAATGAAGGAGTGCACTATAGCAACGTGATGTTATCTCCTTTTTATCTCAAAACCTCCTTCATCTACCTTTCAAGAAATTCATTATGATGTTTTAGAGTAACTTGATAAAACTATTACTAAGATTTTGATCTTAGAGCTTATTAAAATCTCTAATGTTCACAAGGACATCCTTTGTAAAACATTACAGGGGTCAGGAGTGTTAGTTGATATTGACCCTACACGCTTCCAAGCCATGGTCAAGCTAGTTATTCCAAGGGAGCACATAACCTTTATTCATCAAGATATTCCTAAAGAGGATCCTACCCATAACTTACCCTTACACATTGAGGTCATTATCAATCCTAAGAAGAAAAAAAAGGTTCTTTTGGATGGCGGATCAGGATTGAACATTTATACTTTGAAACTAGTTCACCAACTAGGTTGCATTGAGATTGATCTAGAAACTAAGGTCATTACCATCAAAGCATATAACATTTAAGAATGGTAGTCAGTTGGCATGATCACTTTCTCATTGGGAGTAGGGCCTACTACTCATGATACTAAGTTCCATGTTTTAGAGTTGGATCTTCCTTATAACATACTTTTTGGTCTCCCATAGATTCATGTCGTGTAGGTTGTACCTTCTATGTATCACTAGTGTTTAAATTTATACCATGAAGGAAAAACAATCACTATTCAGGGGGATCCTCAACCCTTTTCTCATTACAGAGTGTTTTCCAGTTATTTTCCCACCACTTATGAATGCCCGTCTACAGAGATGATCGTTCCAATTCAATCAAAGGATCTTATGTCATGAGTTTTTATGGATACCTTGTACTATAATGATAATGATGCATTAACATTAGTATCTCCATTTGCTACATGGGAGATGAAGACCCTCTCAACTGGCCATAGAGAGTATGACCTCCAACAAGCCCTTTTAGTTTCAAACCTTCCCCTATCACTCAGATCATTTGGTAGGCCTTATTACATGTATCAACAGTTTAAATAAAATTACAACATCAATGCTTTTACTCCTGGTAGCCTATGAGAAGATGAAAATTATCTTGATAACTCTATTATGGTGTCTTGTTACCAAGAACCCATGTATGTAATTCCCAATAATATGATGTACATTATGGGATACTAAGGGTATGGTTATGGCACCAATGAACAAGGAGTGCAGGAACCTCTTCTGGTACCTCATCATAAGGTTTTAAAGTATAGTATTGGTGTCTAATCATATGGTTCCAATCCTTCAGAGGTTTACATTACATCTTCTGAACAAGAAAATAGTTTTTTTGGTTATGAAAGTGAAACAGATTCCCAGTGTAGTCTCTATGAAGACCTTTCCTCCACGAACCTATTTCTGACACAATTATCTTAACTATGACCCTTGTCATATTCCCTACCATTCCAGCATTAGACCTTTTCTACCCGTCACTTATTAACTAGGACCAACAACAATAAGGACCAATTGACTTCTTTGAAAATGATGAAGGTATTAGTGAGTTTATGTGTCTTAGTGAGAAAATTTCAGTAGGTGATCATAAGGAAGGATTCTTCATCAACCTCGATGCATGCACATATTTTGGGGAAGAGGCTGAGTTATGTGGCCATCTAAGTAAAAAAATAAACAAAAATAAACAAGGGTAATATTTCCACAAAGAATCCTTGTAAAAAGAATAGGTCCAAGTCCCATAGTGATAAAGTTTTTGAGGTACTTGCAGACAAACAAAAAGAAAAATTAGTGGACAAAGAATTTTACTAGTATAAGGGTGAAAATATCATCGAGATTACCTTAGAAGAAGATCTCAATCCCCCCCCTTTGATCCTACACATATGGAAGTTTAATACAAACTGTTAGTGGAGGATACATTGATGTGAATATTGGAATAGAAGAATTTCCTAGAATGGTTAAGTTGGGAGCTTTGCTCTCATCCCTAGAAAAAAAGACCTTTGTGCTTATTTTACATGAATTTTCAAATATATTTTTTTGGTCCTACATGGACATGTCATGGTTAGATCCAGCATTAGTAGTGCATAACCTAGTTGTGCATGAAGAGGCAAAGCCTATAAAATAGAAGCCCAAAAAGATGCATCCTCGCATCACCTTATTAGTAAAAGAAGAGATGGAGAAATTATTATTAGTAGGATTTATTACGCCTATTGATTATTAAAATTGGATTTAAAATATAGTCCTTATACAAAATAAACCCATCACTATTAGAATCTGTATAGATTTTAGAGATATAAATAAAGCTTGTCCTAAGGACAACTTCCCTTTTCCTAACATCAACATGATTGTCGATTCAACAGCTGGTTATAAAATGTTATCACTCATGGATGGATTTTCAAGCTATAATCATATTAAAATTACTAAGGAATATCAACACAAGATAGATTTTACAACCCCTTGGAGGACATTCTGATATCAAGTCATGCCCTTTTTCCTAAAGAATGCAGGCGCGACATATCAATGGGATATGACTATCATCTTTCATTATATGATCAATGACATAATGGAATACTATTTTTATGACATCTTAGGTAAATTAAAGACTAGAGAAGATGACTCGGCTATCTTACAATGATCTTTAAGTGCCTTAGAGATTATAAGGTTCAACTCAACCCAAATAAGTGTTTCTTTAGCATGTTATCAGGGAAACTACTAGGATTCATTGTATCATAGAGAGGAATTGAAGTAAACCCTACAAAGTTCTTAGCTATAACAAAAATGCCTCCTCCTAAGAATATCATACCATTGTGTAGATTGCAAGGGAATATTCAAGTTATAAGAAGATTCATATCCCAGGTCGTAGACAATTTCCATTCATTTACACATCTTCAAAAGAAAGATGTTGACTTTCATTGGGGTCTAGAACAACATAAGGTGTTTGCTTTGCTTAAGGAATATCTGTCCATGTAATACCCCACAAGTAAAGTCAATAATTTAACAAAATCAACGTCTTTGACCGATCTTGACACCAAGTGGAAGATAAACAAGTGTTTTTAATAAAGGTTGAGAAAACAAGAAAAAGGGAATGATATGGTTATTAATAACTGATATTGATCTTTTGATTATCTAAACTAAGGGTGTTATTGCTAATTAATTCCTTAGAACAGTATTATTGTTACTATCTTAAGATTGTAACCAATAAGTCAATAAGTCTCACGATGTATTGTGAACGAATCAAGGGCAAACATTATCTGCTTCAGGATATCACATTACGCCTGGTCTATATATTTCTAAAACTAATATACATTTTTGTGAGATAATGTATCACCGTGACAGCCGTAGAGGGTAATGTGTTTTAAACATTGGAGTCAAGGGGAGAGATTCACTTAACCCATATTAATAATTAATCACTTGGTAGATTAGTTGAACTGGGCTTGTATATTTGGGGCCAAGGTGTTAATTTTGGGACCTTTGAATTGTTGAAAACTGATTGTGTGATTTACAGGAGATCCTATTGGGGTGCCAGAGATTGTTGAATAGTGATTAAATGATCGTAAAATGGTAGAACAAAACCCACTATGTATAAGATCATTGATAACTTAAAGGGGGTCATAGACCTTAAGAGACTTGCAAACATATTTAAAATTATGTATTGTAATCCAAGGACTTTGGGAATTATGGACCATTTAAATAATAATTTTAAGGCCATGCATGTTTTATAACCTTGGTATTATAATATATTATATTTCATTCTCTCCAAAGGTTATTTGACCTATGTTATAGAAAGCAATTAAGTGAATGATATTTCGTTAATTTCATGGAAAAAGGTAAATGAGGATTTAAACTATAGAAAGCTCGCTAATTTTGGAGGAGAGTTGGAGGGTGGTGGTAGTTGAATGGGTCACTTTAGTGGTACTCTGGCATTTAACACCATTGATTATGTATTTAAAATTTACGAAAATCTGTAAAGCTCCCTAAGGAAGAAAATTGACATGCAACTACTCCGTTTTATTTTTGTTGATGAAATCTGGGGGAAAAGCTCCACTTCTGGCATCAGTGCAGGGCAGATCAAGCTAGGAGTTCCTGTAGATAATTTCATAAGAGGAAGTTCAATTATGTGGGAAAATTTAATAAGACGTGCGATGTCATTATATGGCTTTGAAGAAGGATTGAATTTTTTTTTCTGGTTTGAGGTGGATAGTTTTAAATCCATAAACTCTCTCTTGTTATAACACTTGTTGGAGATAGATCTTAAAGGATTTAGGAATCGAATTCACAAGAAATAA
Organism: Taxus chinensis; assembly: GCA_019776745.2. Taxonomy (NCBI): domain Eukaryota; kingdom Viridiplantae; phylum Streptophyta; class Pinopsida; order Cupressales; family Taxaceae; genus Taxus; species Taxus chinensis. The sequence continues at coordinate 40,220,256 of CM034148.1, read as the reverse complement.
ATGTCCTTATCCCCTTTATCTTGTTATTTCATCAGATATTAGAGTAAATACATATTACAATTGTGTTTGAGCCAAGGAAAAAGTGGGTACGAAATATTTTGAGGTTGTTGTTTTTATACTCTTTTTTATGCCAAAAGAAATGGTAAACCATATGACTGTAAAACATGGATATCTGATATTTTTATCTTTTATACTACTCAAATCATGTTTTCCAATTATGACAGTAAAGGATACTCCAGAGAGAGGTTTTGAGCCACTACAATTTGTTGCATTGTTTTAATTAGATTGACCCAGTTAGCAATGGGTTTTTGGGAAAATATTATAATATAATACAAAATCAAATTTGAGATGCATGGGGTTTCTTTTACCTAACCAAAATCTTGCATATATGGATCTGGTAATAAAATGATTCTAGATACTGGTGTTTATTTATTTCATTTTTGGTCTATGCGTAACATCTGTAGAAAACAGAGGTGTATTTGGGCATGTGCCAAGGTTGAGCTAGTGATATCCTGGTGGTGTTTTATCTCATGCATATGATATTTAATATACTTCTTTTTACATTGATTTTAATGATAGAGAGATAGGAGTACTACTCTATCTTAGGAGTTACTAGTTTACCCAATGTAATCTTTAACCTTTAATGGGTCTATAGGAAAATTTTATTTCCCACTCCCTCTTCATAAAGTAAACCTTGGTATAAACCTTTCTGGAATGGCTCAGTTTGAATGGCATGTTTATAAACTAATAACACTTCTTGTTATCTTTGTCTGATGTGTTAATCTTTGTAAATCCTAGGGAAGTTTATTGGGATTACTCCTGGTTTCTTAGTAGTTGGACAACAATAAACGATTGAGTTGCAGAATGCATCTTCTTTTGCCACCATTAAGTCTAGTGTAGGTTATAAGCTTAACATAAATGTTCCTTTTCTTAGGATATGGAAATTTCATTAGTTGTTGTAATAGAATTCTTATTATGTTGAGCCTTCAGTTCAATCCCATTTTAAGGAATTTAATTATTTGATATCTTCTTAAGTGGTTCTCTAAACTAGTCTAAATTGATACTGGAGAATAGCAAATAAATCTCGGAATAGGTTTCTAAGGACTGAGCCTAACTTATCTTACGTCAGGTATGGAAAACCATTTCTTCCTCCTTCAAGAAGCTATTTGGTTCAGATAATATATATTTCTATAACTAGTTATAAACTTGAGAAAAGCTCGGTTGGAATTTGGGCCTTGATGTATAAGGATTGGAAAAATGATTGATTGTATCATGTTTATAAGAAATACTGAAAGGCCTTATTTGAAACCAAGGGGTATTGGTTGGTTGGCACCAGGGATATGTTTGTTAAGTTATTGTTGATCCATTTGTAAGGTGAAACCATGGAACTGAATCTTAGTTTTGTTTCCATTTATTTAAATTGATTTTTAATTAAGATTCTTTTATTTTTATTATGTGTATCTTATGTAACTAAATGAATATTTTTTGGATGATAAAATCACGTGTATTACTTTCCCATTATAGAGGAGTAGTACATACTAGTCAATATGACAAACTCGGGAAGTTTAGACTTCTATACGTAATTTCAATCAAGCTTTGATATTGGCTGTGTTTTCAAATTCTTAATTGCATCAGAATATAGTAAGATATAACTTGAGGTGTTGTGTTGTATTAAAGAATACACTAGGTTGTACAATTGAGAAATGAAGTCTATATTTCCTCAATTCCTATAAGTTATTATGATATATAACTTTGAGATATATAATTATCTTTCCTTATTAGGATATTAATGGTTAATACATGATATGTTGTTTTATGAAGTTGTGACATATAAACTTCATGGAATTAAAACAATAAGAATGTTGTGTTAGACTTGATTTGTTTGACGGATATTTTAATATTGCAGAAATTTACATAGAGTGGATTACCTTGCATGCCCAAGGTTAATACTTGTTTGAATTTCTCGAGAAACAACAATAGTTGCATCAATTTCTAAGTTATGAATAGGATGATATAAATGGATACCATGAGTGCAAAAGAGAGTGATACTTTTATTGTAGTGATATTTGTGGCCTGCGATTGTAAAGAAAATAATCAAGAAGCAAAATGATTAGTAGATGGTCATTAGGTGGGTTGCCTAAAAACATATATCTTGAGAAGTGAATTTCTTCAACTTAGGATGGATGTCAACCCATGCTTTGATAAAAATCTGTCATAGGTAAGCAATAAATAACTAATCAGATGCAGCAAAATATGAGATAAAATATAGAGCTAAAATACAAAGCAAGTTATTAAAGTAAAGTGCAAATCTGATCTAAGTAAATGCAAAAAAAATTGTACCTAGGTAGGTTGACGGTGATGTAAGCATTGCAGAGCCCATGTATAACAGTGACGGGATATAAACCAAGTAAAAAAAACAACAAAAATTTTATTTCTCAATTCAGTCGAACTGACTTTGCGTAGGCAGATCTGCAGGCTAGTGAGTGAAGATGAGATGCGTAAAGTGAAATATATGCCTTGGTTATCTGCTTGCAACCAGATGCTTGGACTCTTAAGATGACATAAAGTTGGAGTGAAATTTTTGAATTGATATAATCTGATAGTATATGTTAATGAACATTGATTTGGTTGACGGTAACCAGGATGAGTCGATGGTGACTGGAGTTGACAGAACAATATACTGGGGTGGCATTTAGGGAAAAAATGTGACATGATATGGAGATTTGAAGAACTTAATGTTCAAAAGAGGGGAGGTGACATGGTTCATATGGTAGAAAGACTGTTGATACCTCATTGCAATCTCTGTAACCAACTTCGACTAAGTTGCAGTAATATCGGTATAGATCGATGGCTGACTGGGCTTATGAATTAGGGTTTGATGGATAAGATTGCATCATTGATAATGATCTGTATTGAAGGGATGGAGGATGACTCTTTGATTCAATAAGGGTATTAGCTACCAATATGGTCGAGATGAACCTAAAAAATTGAAAGCATAATGATGATGGGATGGTAAAAGTCAGAGAATCATAAATGATAGGTTAAAGGAATACATGATGCCAAGAAAATTTGAAGGCTTCTTTTTAATATAAACCAATTAATGGGACACAAGATCTCCAAAAATATTGTTATCAAGATAGTTGTTATTCAGCTCGCAAAGACAAGTTAAAGTTCTAATGCTTGGTAGATAGGTTACAATAATCTAGGTATCGAAGTGTCCATGTAGATTCATCCCTGTATACACATTTATGGAGAGGTATGGTCATATCTAGTAAAGTTTGAGTCAACGGTGACCTAGACGTAATATAATATGATGAAACTTATAGATGATAGGATCCATTTTGGCGGTAGAAGGGTGATGAGATCTTAAAGACTTAATGGATGTTACTTTTGAGGTGGGATTCAGGGTTTTTTAAGTGGAATTAATTTGACTTATTTTGTAAAATTAACTTAGGACCCTCGTAACAAATGGGTAGGTGAGAGGTGGACATAATACTACAAGATGAAATAAGGAATAAGGGAGGTAGAACACATATGTTATTTGAAGTCCTAAGTGAGATTGTAAATCCATAGACATTTTAGGGAGGATAATGATAATATTAGATCTATGATATTACCGTCATTCTAATTATGTGATGTGATTAGGGATGATTAGGGAAAAATAAATTAATGGCTCCAACTAAGATGGGATGTAGAGGTGAAGACAAATAAAAATTAATCAGGTATAAACTTAGATTTTAAAAGGACCCAAATGGGATGGGATAAAGTTGGTGAAGAAATTTATGGGATGACTGAATACTGACGATAAAGGGGAAACTTAAATGAAACCTTGGTTATGAAGGACTAATGCAAATACCATAAAATTGGTTGTCTAGGATTTTCCACCTTTTGTCGAGTAGTTGTGGATCAGAAAATCTGAACACTTAGTATTATGTTGGGTGATACTAAAATTTGGTGTCTATGCATTTTAGAATCCTTTTTGTCTAAGTCAACCATGATAATATAGCATGATGGTGTATTCATATGATAAGAATAATCGATTATCTATTATCTGGAATGCATAGAATATATTAAAGGACACCAGTATGGTGTTATGATCCTGGTAATAAAGTGATTCAAGTAACTATCAGATATATACTACCAAGAGTTATAGGAAAGTCCATAGAATAATATAGTTGATATCTTAGGTTCTCAAGAATTGATGTAGAAGTATCTCAAGAGAATTGTGAATACTACTAAAATAAGCTATAACTTAAAATCTGAATAAGGTCTTCATTTCATAGGTGAGTTTGTACCTAGCTTGTTCTAGGATGTACAAATTAAAATTGAATAACACGACTCTAATAAACAGAATAAGTTTTATTGAAAGGAGAATAATGGTGAATGACTTCGTCCACTGTCCCTAATGATAAGTGATGTATGTAGTCTGCAAACATTTCTTATAGGAGTCTCATCCAACATTAATGGTTGATTGGACTCCGAGAAAGAGTTTCAAGTCAAAAAAGTTATTTGATTGATGCATCTAGATCTCATGAAATCATAGCTAAGGAGCTTGGGATATTTTGACCTCTCCACTAGAGAGTGATGCCACAAGTACAAAGGGAGTCATAGTAACATTAATTCATGGTTTGTATTGTCTCTTATAGAAACTCCATAGTTGGTTCAAAATGATACTATCATACATGTTTTTAGTTAGGGAACTTCAGTCCTCAAGTGATGTGAAAAGTCAATGGGATGCTAATAACAATCTAGTCATAGTTTGAGCATTGCCAAGTTGGGATAGGAAAATCAAGATGTATGGATGATTTGAGGACTCTTGTCTACTCTAGTCACTGCCACCATTTATGCATGTTCACATCCAGTTGTAATGACAGTTGGTATTTAATGTATGAATACTGCCAGTTAACAGCTATACTGAGTTCCCTTTTCAATAATCTCAAAATGTGGCATGGTATAATGTGAAGAAAAACAATATTATTGAAGTTACAAGGGCAGATGGAACCCCATGAGTGTGAGATTACCTTGACTGCCAACAGATGATGGCTAAGAGGAAGGGATGTTCTTAGTCTATGTATTATCATTTTTGGCAGGAATAAGTGTTTGTGTAAAGACTCTTTCTTTCCATAGGGGGAGTAAAATCAGAAATTACTTTAAAAGATGTCACAAATCAATTTTTTGTAGAGTTAACTACTAGACTTGTGAGCTAGAACGAAGATTTTGGTTGATGTGTTCTAACAAAGTATCATTGACCCTATGAAGATCCAGATAATGTGATTTCATGTAGGTGATTAATGTGATGCTTTTTCATTAATATCCCCAAGGGGGGAAAATTGTGATGCCCGTTAAAACTGTGCCACTTGCAGACCCAAGAAACAGAAACCTAGGGTTAGTTAGTGAATTTGTATGGAATACATTGTCGAGATTGATTAGAAGTGTCTACAACCTGGTGACAAGACAACTGACACTTCATAGGTGGAACACATGTACACAGTTTAATCTGCTTGAACAAAATTTTATTTTATTATAATTCTCAGATGAGAACTAAAGGGATCCAATTTATATAGGGCTCATAGAAGTTTCAATTTAGGTTCAGTGGGGGGTAAGTAATATCAGTCATACTCTCATATAGTTACATCAAGCTTCATGATAGTTATCGGATTTATTTTTCTCACACTTAAGGCATTTAAAATTTCCCTAAATTATTTCCATTGGATAGGAAATTTTCTCACCTTTCTAACGTGTTGGTCATCAAATAGGACTTTTAAGAAGAGCAATAGTCAAGGGACAAAAATTCCCTCCTCTTTAATGGGAGAGGTTCCCTTATTCAGAAACGAACCTATTTACAAATGTATAAGACATGATTTGTTGGTTAAACTTGGATATTATGAAAGTGTTTTCTATGAAGATCATCAATTACAAAAGGACTGAGGAAATGAGAGTACAGGAAAGAGCAGAAAGGCAACATGCAGAATTATAGATATCAGAGTAATTCTTTATGTATGCGAAAGTCACAGTGAATTGAAACAAGACTATTTGTATCGAATAAATAAGATGGAATTTAAAGACACAAAGTTCTGTAAATAACATCTGCTTAGAACACAAAGTTTCTTAACATGAAACAGATTCATTAATCAAGGAAACAAAGTTCCTTCTTGGTTATACAAGATCACCGTGCTTGCAAAGTTGAAGAGTATGCAATCGGTAAGACTAACGAATTTGAGACAAATGAGCTTCACAAAGAAAATAACTGAAAGCTTAGGAATAACAGAGATCAGATAGACAAAGAATGGAAAAGTCCTTCTGTATTGATTTCTTTATAATCTATTTACACTTTTCAGAAAATATGCCAAGTTCTTCCTCCTCTTTTGAATGGCGTGAAGAAGGCCATTATATAACTTACAAATCAGTTACTCTTCATAACCGTTTCTTTAACCAAGAATAGTTAAAGACCGCCTATCGCAGTACCTCAACTCGTTACAAAGAAAATGGCAAAAGAAATGGAAGAAGAGAAAATAATGAGGAGAAGAAGACAGGTAGCCAGTCACTTGGAGGGACCCACTGACTTCAGAATCCGCTGCCTGAAATTCTTTTGACGCCTCAGCTATGTCTCAGAAGTCTCATTCTAAAGATGACAACGTATGTCTTTGAAAACAGAGATGACCAGTGTCTTGAAAACTTCATCCTTTTGCCCGCTGTCCTTGGAATTTGGTCTTCAGATTGATAGTATCAGAGCCGCAACTTAAATTCATATTTAGTTTGAAAAACAGCATATTCGGGTAGAGCGGGAAAAACTAAGTATGGATGGCATTTGGTTCGTTTGGGACATGTGAGACGTGAATGCACGAAACACGCAGCTCGGCCGATTCGGGCAAAGCAAGGAGAAGACGCACAAATGCATTTTGGGACATCTGGGATGAAAACGTGCAAAGGACGCGGTTCAGGCGAATCGGCCGAAAATGGAACAGTTTGCACAATCTGACTTGGGACATTTGGGACAAAAAGTTCTGAAGTACACGACTCGGGTGGTTTGGCTGAAAATGGAACAGCTCGCACGGAAAGTTTGGGACACTTGGAACATGAAAGAGCGAAGTACGTGGTTCGGGGATTTCGGCCGATCGGGGAACAGAGTGCATTTTTGAACTTGGGACAGTTGGGACGAAAAGTTCCGATAGGCCCGAAAATGGAACAACTTCGGGGATTTTGGCCGATCGGGGAACAGAGCGCACTTTTGAACTTGGGACAAGCGGGACAAAAATGTCCGACAGGCCCGAAATACATACAAAATGACCCAAAACATAGATTTTTTCAATTTCATGACTTTTCTCCTACTACCAGCTTGACAGAAAAGACACTTAAACTCGAAATTTCGAAAGTTCACCTTCTTCAGAGCAGGGGGAATTTTGAGTGTACAACAGCTGGCTCCTTTTGGGGATGACTTGACATGAATTCAAGGAATGAGGCAAGGCAAGAACTTAGACAAACTCAGGGGAAGCAGACCAGTACCTTATCCATTGGGCAACGGAGTCAAAAAGCAGATCAATACAGAGGACAACACACCAAAACAAAAAGGAAGACAAGCAAAAACGCTGTACAGAATATACAAGGGACTTCCTAATCACCTAGGACTTGAACAACTTGAGATACTGCCCACTGTAAGGAAGTGGTAGAGAAGAACCATCCATGTAATCAAGATAGAAAGAATTCTCACCAGCAAAGTGCCTGATCTTGAAGGGTCCGAGCCACAGGGAATCAAACTTTCCATGGCTGCCACGAGGTTCATGTCTTTTGTCCCATAACAGCACGGTGTCTCCAACTTGGAAATCTCTGAACCTGGCTTTCTTGTCAAACAGGACCTTTACCTTCTGCTAGTGAACAGATATCCGATCAACAACCTCCAATCTGTCCTCATTCAGTTTGTGCAGGTACATAATTCTCTTGTCCAAAGCATCTCTAAAACTAGTATCCTCAATGGCCTTCATTAGGTGCAAGGATGGCAGTTCCACTGTCACTGGCGATTGAGCTTCAACTCCATACACCACTTGAAAAGGAGACGTTCCAATGGCTCTCTTTGGTGTAATCCTATCTGCCCAAAGAGCATCATAGAGCTTCTTGTGCCAGTTTCGTGGAGACTCATTTACTAATTTTCTTATAATAATCACCAAATTTTTGTTAGTGGATTCAGCTTGCCCATTTCCCTGAGGGTAGTAATCTGAAGAGTGAGCCAAAGAAATGCCATACCCATAACAGAAGTCCATTATCTCAGCAGAAGAGAAATTCAAGGCATTATCTGTTACAATCTTGTTAGGTACACCATACCTTACCAAGATGTTCTCTTTGATGAAGCTGCATACCACTTCAGAAGTAGTGCTCTTGACTGGAATAGCTTCCACCCATTTGGTGAAGTAGTCCGTTGCAGTTAGTACATGAGTGTGACCAGCACTAGAAGCAGGATTAAGTGTACCAATGAAGTCCAAACCCCACTGTTGAAATGGTTCCTCAATCACAACTGGCTTGAGAGGCAAAGAGGCCAATTTAGGTCTTCCCACAAAAGTCTGACAAGCCTCACATTTATCCACCCACTTGGATGCATCTCTGAACAAGGAAGGCCAGTAGTATCCTCCACGGAGTATCTTATGAACTGTAACCGTTGATAAATAGTGCCCTCCACATGCCTGATCATGAAAAGATGAGAGCAACTTTCTCTTCTGTTCCTTGTCCACACACTTCAAAAATCTCCCATCTAACCCACGCTTGAACAAAGCATTTTCCCATAATACATATTGCATTGACCTCAATTTAACAGTCCTCTTTTCTTTGGCAGTTAAATGAGAGGGGCATTCCCCATAGGTGAGAAAATGGGCGATGTCAGCATACCATTCATCAACTGAACTAAGGAACAGAACAGTAGGAAGGTCAACTTTCTCCTCCAGCAACTCATGTTTGGCTCCTTCTACAATGAACTCACAAAGACCTTTTCCACGAACTAGCTTGGTCGGCGTGATGTCAATGTCATACTCTTGGACCTTAGCAACCCAGTTCCCTCTCTTAGATCCAAATTCTTGCTATGTGAGAATTGACTTAACAGTTGTATCCGGGACCAATACCATGGAATGAGAGTTGAGGATGTAAAAGTGAAACTGCTTGATAGCTTTAACCACTGCAAAAGCATGTTTCTCCATCATGGTGTATTTCAACTCGTGATCTTTCGGAATATAGCTCATGAACGTGATTGGTAGCTCATGCTCATTAGAGTCTTCTTGAGTTAACACAACGGCCAAGGTATTATCTGTAGCATAGCAATAGATGATGAAATCTTTACTGAAATCAGGACAGGCTAAAACAGGAGTTCTAGCAATAGCTCTCTTGATACCTTCAAAGGATTCCTTTCCTTCAGAAGACCAACCAAATGTTTGCTTCCCTTTCATCATCTGAGAAATATTCAAAGTTAACTCTGCAAAATCAGGGATGAATCTCCTCAAGAAATTTATCTTACCAAAGGAGTGCACGCCCTTTTTACTGGTTGGGAGAGGAATTTGCTGGATGGCTTGAACTCGTTCAGGATCAATCTTAATACCATCCTTGGAAACGATGTGCCCTAATAAATTTCCCTCAGTGACACAAAAGATAGATTTTTTAGGGTTCAGAGAGATCCCATGCTCTCTGCATCTCAGCAGAACTGTCTCTAGGTGATCAAAATGATCTGCTCTTGTCTTGGAAAACACTGTCAGGTCATCAAGATATATGACAATACACTTCCCTTTCAAGCTTCCAAAAGCTAGATCCATGGCTCTCTGAAAAGTGGCACCAGCGTTAATGAGCCCAAAAGGCATCCTCTTGTAAGCAAAGGTGCCCCAAGGAGTAGTGAAAGCTGTCTTGTGTGTGATCTGCAGTATCAACCTCTACCTGATTGTATCCCGAGAATCCATCGAGCATGGATAACATTTCAGACCCTGTAACTGCTTGCAAGACCTGATCCATCATAGGCAAAGGATAATTATCTTTCAAAGACGCCTGACTCATGTTCCTGAAATCAACACAGATGCGGATCTCACCATTCTTCTTCCTAATAGGCACAATATTTGCAATCCATGTTGAATGGTGAATGGGAAAGATGATTTTAGCCTTCAACAACTTCTGAATTTCCTGAAAGATTGTGTCAGCTATTTTTGGGATTGTATTGCCTCTGTTTCTGCTTGAAAGGCTTAATTCCAGGCTTAAGAGGAATAGAATGCTGCATATATTTTGGCCTGAAGGCTTTTAGATCCTCATAAGAATAAGCAAGAACATCCTTATACCTCCTTAGAAGATCAATTGCTTTCTTCCTCTCATCCGATGTGCAGCATTTTCCAATGTTCACCAGCTTAGGGTCATTAGGACTCCCAATATTGATTTTGTCACACTCAGCTGATTGTTGAGGTCCGGTAGAAGCCCTAGACTTCACATACCTGTCATGTTTGTCAAACAATTCCTCTAAGCTTACCAATCCTTTAGGAATCTTATTCCCCTTGAGTCTAATGCACCCTTCCTGATCTGTTTCTTCCCCTTGGGTGACTGCCTTGTCAAATGGCACACTTTCACGAGGTAGGTTGTCACTTCCCTCAAAATACAGTTGTTTGAAATTACCCTTGAGTTCCAGGAAGGAAAGAAAATGTTGATCATCATTGAAAACCTGCCAGTTATTGGTGTTATCAGGTACACTGGGCCGATGGACCATCTCAATGGTGAACTTATCCTGAGAGAAATCAGGATGAGGGATTAGCAGTGACCCTGAGACAGCTAGTGAATCAGCCCTGCTGTTCTTTTCCCTAGGTACTGCTTCGATAGAGAAAGCATCAAGGAATTCAATGGAATCCCAAACCTGATTCTGGTAATGTTTCAGCCTCCCATTTTTTACTTGAAAAAGGCTTCTGACTTGCTTTACAATCAGTTCTGCATCACCACGTGCCAGAAGATTCTTCACACCTTGTTCTTTGGCCACTTGCAATCCAAGAATGAGAGCCTCATACTCTGCTGTGTTATTAGTATTCTTGAACTGTAACTTAAATGAAAAGGGGTGTAGGCATCCTTCAGGTGACACTAGCAGGACACCAGCTCCAGAACCAGCTGAGGAACAACTTCCATCAAACTCTAAAATCCAAATACCATTAGGATCTTTAGGTGACATTCTGGGAAGTTGGATTTCGTCAGGGGACATAATCATGTAATTACCATGACCCATATCCTCATAGAGTATTTGTGCTTTAGGATCATCCGTTTTTGCACAATATACTCAGATTGCTTCTCAGGCATCAACTTCTTCATTTGTCCATTAACAGGTATGAGTGCATGCGACCAGTCCATTTGGATTTCCCCACCCACATCTTTGCAGAAGTTCCTACTTAGCAACATCCCATATGAAGGAGGGATATCTGCTACTAAGATGGTAGCCAACACTTTCTTTTCAGGAAAGGCAGCAAAAGCCACTTGTGCATCTTTAATTCTTCCGACCAGGGGCACTTCTTTACTCTCCATGGAGTAACAAGATCCATAAGTGCATGTGAGGGTCAGGCCTAAAGCATGAGCTACTTTAGCAGGCATCACATTATCTGAAGCTCCTGAGTCAATGACACAATTACTGAGCCTATGGATAGCTATAAGAAGTGTTACATAAAATGGTTTAATTTTGTCACCAGGCGAGGTGACAGCAGCTACCAGACTAGGCTATGGTGCAGAAGAAGGAGTAGGTAAAAGGCCTTTAGAGGTGGTCTTGGAATGGGAATTAACAAATTGAATCATTTTGGAAAAAGCTTTGGGATGGGTTTGATAGTACTCAGCTTCTGAGATTTGGACCTTGGTCTTTTTCAGGTGATCAACAATATCAAAGGATCCAGAAGTGGACGGGCCATCATCATTCGGTACTCTAGGCTTATCAACTTTAGGAGAAAAAGAAGAAGCAACTTTGGTAGCAGGATTGATAGGACTCACCTTTGGTGCAGATGAAGTAGGGATAGGAGATCCTCTTTTTGCAATCATGGGAATAGTTGTCGACTACTCCTTAGATTTCTTGATAGGCTGTGTCACTTTCTCCCTCTGACTTGTCTTTTCTCGAGTCATGACAGTGAATGATTCGCTATTCATGTCTGCTACCACTTCATCATAATCATCTCCATCATCAATGCCCTCAGTGGTGAAGAAATTTACTCTAGATCCCTCAAATTCACCTGCTTCCTCATCAACTTCTCTCGCAAACTCTTCGCAGGCTTCGTTATCTTCATCATCATCTGGTTCTTCAACCTCGCAGGTAGCATTGACAGGGACTTTAACAGGAGGTCCCTCAAGTGCTAATCTTGTTTGAGAAGCAGGCAAACGATTTTTGGGCTGGAAATTTCTTCTTGGAACATCTGCATAAGGGGCATGCTGAGCCAGTTGTTTCTTTATAGCAAGAAGATCATTTGCAAGTTTCTGAACTAATGGATCAGTGCTAGGTCCAGGGGTGGAAGAGGAAGAAGCAGCAGACTTAGATTTGGGAGGATCTCTTCTCAACTTCCCTGACATGATCAAGTCATCTTCGATACTAACAGCGAGAGTTTGATCCTCGACCAATGTTGCGAGATTAGCCCTCCTTAGTGCATAACTAACTTTGGGCGATTGAGCATTTAGGAAGAAACATTTTTGGATTTGATCAACAGGTCAGGTAGGCTGCAGAATTTTGTTGATCAATTTGTTGAATCGGGCCACAAATTCTCTCATGGGTTCTGATGAATCTTTCTTTATCTGAGAAATTTGGGCAAGCAAGGCATGCACATCTTCTGCTGGCTTGAAATGGTTTTCGAACTGAGTTCTCATTGTGTCCCAGTCAGTGATAGTGCCAGCCGAAAGGTGGTAGAACCAATTAGCAGCATTATCTTGTAACGTCTCAACGAACAGCCTTATGGAGACGTCTTCATGTTCGACTCCCAGAACTCCACATGCAACAATGAAGGCTGCGATGTGTTCGTCAGGATGCACTTTGCCATCGCCTTTGAACTTAGGAAATTTCTTCCGGTTACCTCTAGGTAACTCATGCAAAGGCTGAGGAAGAGCAAGGGGCCCGACACGATGACCCCAGGGCAATGGTGCCGCCATTCTTGGAAAAATGGCTTGGAGAGGAACTGCAACACCAGCAAGAATCAAATCTCGCAGATTAGGGCTAGCTGGCTCTGAAGGAATACCACCCGTAGGACTTCTATCTTGAACAGGTGGAGTGCTTGTCGAACGAGTCCTTCTATTTCTTGTTGAAGGAAAAGGAAAACCCTGCTGCTCCAAAATCTGGAACTGAGAATCTTCAATACCAAGGGTCCTTCTCCCTCGAGTAAAACGCAGAGTCGCCAGATCAAAAGATGATCAAAAAATACAGAACTGGAATATGATTTTCCCCAGCGGAGTCGCCAAAAACTGTTGGTGGTCAGATAGGACTTTACGAAGAGCAACAGTCAGGGGACAAGAAGTCCCTCCTCTTTAATGGGAGAGGTTCCTTTATTCAGAAACGAACTTATTTACAAATGTACAAGACATGATTTGTTGGTTAAACTTGGATATTATGAAAGTGTTTTCTATGAAGATCATCAATTACAAAAGGACTGAGGAAATGAGAGTACGGGAAAGAGCAGAAAGGCAACATGCAAAATTATAGATATCAGAGTAATTCTTTATGTATGCGAAAGTCACAGTGAATTGAAACAAGATCATTTGTATCGAATAAATAAGATGGAATTTAAAGACACAAAGTTCTGTAAATAACATCTGCTTAGAACACAAAGTTTCTTAACATGAAACAGATTCATTAATCAAGGAAACAAAGTTCCTTCTTGGTTATACAAGATCACCGTGCTTGCAAAGTTGAAGAGTATGCAATCGGTAAGACTAACGAATTTGAGACAAATGAGCTTCACAAAGAAAATAAATGAAAGCTTAGGAATAACAGAGATCAGATAGACAAAGAATGGAAAAGTACTTCTGTATTGACTTCTTTATAATCTATTTACACTTTTCAGAAAATATGCCAAGTTCTTCCTCCTCTTTTGAATGGCGTGAAGAAGGCCATTATATAACTTACAAATCAGTTACTCTTCGTAACCGTTTCTTTAACCAAGAACAGTTAAAGACCGCCTATCGCAATACCTCAACCCGTTACAAAGAAAACGGCAAAAGAAATGGAAGAAGAGAAAATAATGAGGAGAAGAAGACAGGTAGCCAGTCACTTGGAGGGACCCACTGACTTCAGAATCCGTTGCCTGAAATTCTTTTGACGCCTCAGCTATGTCTCAGAAGTCTCATTCTAAAGATGACAGCGTATGTCTTTGAAAACAGAGATGACCAGTGTCTTGAAAACTTCATCCTTCTACCCGCTGACCTTGGAATTTGGTCTTCAGATTGATAGTATCAGAGCCGCAACTTAAATTCATATTTAGTTAGAAAAACAGCATATTCGGGTAGAGCGGGAAAAACTAAGTATGGATGGAATTTGGTTCATTTGGGACATGTGAGACGCGAATGCGCGAAACACACGGCTCGGCCGATTCGGGCGAAGCAAGGAGAAGACGCACAAATGCATTTTGGGACATCTGGGATGAAAACGCGTGAAGGACGCGGTTCGGGCGAATCGGCCGAAAATGGAATAGTTTGCGCAATCTGACTTGGGACATTTGGGACAAAAAGTTCTTAAGTACGCAACTCGGGTGGTTCGGCTGAAAATGGAACAGCTCACACGGAAAGTTTGGGACACTTGGAACATGAAAGAGCAAAGTACGTGGTTCGGGGATTTCGGCCGATCGGGGAACAGAGTGCATTTTTGAACTTGGGACAGTTGGGACGAAAAGTTCCGACAGGCCCGAAAATGGAACAACTTCGGGGATTTCGGCCGATCGGGGAACAAAGTGCACTTTTGAACTTGGGACAGGCGGGACAAAAATGTCCGACAGGCCCGAAATACATACAAAATGACCCAAAACATAGATTTTTTCAATTTCATGACTTTTCTCCTACTACCAGCTTGACAGAAAAGACACTTAAACTCGAAATTTCGAAAGTTCACCTTCTTCAGAGCAGGGGGAATTTTGAGTGTACAACACTGCATAAAGTAAAAAAACCATGGATGTGAAGTGACAAAAGTGGGTTTTAGAGTCCAAACCCCCTGTTCTAATGTCACCTACCGCAGGCAAACCACTAGTATTGTACATTTATTCTACTCAATTTGCAATTGGCACACTTTTGGCCTAGTATGATATAGATTTGAAAGAAAATGTTGTGTACTACATTATTCGTACGTTGATTGGTTACAAGATCAACTACCTGTAGATTGAAAAGGCTTGCTTGGAAATTGTTTTTTTTCCAAAAAAATTGTCATTATTTATTGAATAATAAGACCAAGCTCATATCTAAATTTGACCCATTGAAATACTTGTTATTGAAACCTACACTTACAGGAAGGGTGGCCAATTGGATCATCCTACTTAGTGAATTTTATATTAATTATGTTCATTAGAAATCAATTAAAGGGTAGGTGTTGGCAAATCAACTAGATGAAATCCCTTTTCCAGGTACTGAATTGTTGAGTCTAGAACTTTCAAATGCTTCTACAATGTACCTTGAGGAGTCCATTACATGGAATATGTATTTTAATGGATCCTTTACTTTCCATGGTTCACAAATGTGAGTTTTTCTCATTACTCCATCAGAAGATCTGATTCCACAAGCATTTAGACTAGGATTCCTATGCACCAACAACATATAGGAATATGAAGCTCTCATTGTAGGGATGAAAATAGATATACACTGGGATATTGGACATATCAACATAATTGGTGATTTCAGGTTAATCATTAAACAAGTTACTAATAAATACATGGTTAAGGATAAGAAAATAATTCCTTACAAGAAATTGGTATATACATTGAAGTAATTATTTGTACAAATCATATTTGAGTAGATCCCTAGAGGAAAGAATCAAGCAACAGATGTTACAGATATAGTAGGATCTTTGTTGTGTATCCCACCTAGGAAAAATGATATGACCTTCTTCTTCAAGAACTTTACTACACCAGCATATGACATTCCAAAGTCTTGTTTGGTATGTGAATTTGTTGGTCCTTATTCCCCTTGGTACATTGACATATTCAATTACCTTCATGATGGGACCTTCCCTCCAAACATATCTTAATCTAAGAAATAAAACTTTATCTAGCGCATAGATTGCTACATCTTACTTGAGGGAACTCTCTACCATATAGGATATGACAAGAATCTGTTACATTGTCTTAACTCAAGTGAATTTGTCTTAGTGGTTAAGGAGGTGCACAAAGGAATCTGCAGAGCCCATACAAGTGGGATAGTCTTGGCTAAAAAATACTGAGAGTAGGCTATTATTAGCCTACCATGGAGACTAATTTTGTAAGTTTGTAAAGAAATATGGAAACTTGATACACGCCCCAGTATAATCATTGCAACTTATTATGACACCATGCCCTTTTTCAAAATGGGGACTCGGTCTCATTGTGAATCTTACCCCTACATCCTCTGATGGCCATATGTTCATTATTACTACCACAGATTACTTTATGAAGTGGGTAGAGGTCGTTCCTCTTACCTATGTCACTGGTACGCAGATATCAAAATTCATAATGAACCATATCATTTACTGATATGGCATCCCATGTGCCATTATAGCTAATAGTGGTAAGTCATTCAAGAAAAAAAATGTGAAGGTGTTGTGTCAATGCTTTTAAATCTACCTCATGTATTCAACCCCCTATTACCATAAAGGTAATGGACATGTTAAAGCTTCAAATAAAACCCTTATTCATATTATGGAGAAGATGGTAAATAAAACTAGCTATAATTAGTATTTGTAGATTCATTCCAACCTTTGGGATTACAGAACATCCATTCACACCTTTATTGGTGTTACTCCATATTCCCTAGTTTTTGGCACAGAATCCATATTTCCCCTTGAGATCGAGCTCCCCTCTTTACACATAGAGCTAATATATTACTTGGATAAAGAGGAGGAATACATAGTGGCTTGGTTATCAGAGATAGAGTTATTGGATGAGAAATGCCTTCACACCCTTGATCACCTCAAATTGTATCAAAATAGCGTGTGTTGAGGTTATAAAAAAAAATCATACCTCACCAATTTAAGTTTGGAGACATTTTTCTGAAGGAGAATCAGTTCAATACCACCAAGCATCATGAAAAAAAGTTAAGTTTGAGCCTAACTGGATAGGGCCATGTGTTTTGGTCACTAAATTTGGTTCAAGTGCATACAATTTTGTTGACTCTGATGGTGATGAACTTAGGGAACCCATGAATACCATGCATCTCAAGCATTTCTATGCTCAAGTATGGGGTCTCTTAAATATCAAAAAATCAACAAAAGAATATATAAAATCAGAAAAAGTAAAGGGAAATCAATGCATCTTAGTGTGAAAACCACGTAATTGTGGCACTTTAGACAAGTCCTTTGGTGAAAACTAATTTTTGGCACCATTGGAGGGTCCATTATTCACAAGCATCTCATATCTAGGATTATGATGGCTTTATCCTAAGCTAGTATTTTCCTATGCCTGAGATAATTTTGAGCCTATCCCTTTCTTCCTTGATCCGGATGATCCTACTTTTGTATGCAAAGATTTTTCCTTCGTACATTCCTATATAACACCGAGGGAAATTTTTCATCATCACTTATTACACATACGTGTGGAATTATACCCTTGTACACCCCATCTATTTCTAGGGGCATCCATGTTTCTTCATTTTCTTACACATAGCTTTGGAAAACTTCTAGAAAATCACAAAAAAAATTGTATAACTTTTGAAAATCCCAAAACATTCAAATGTGTTTAGTTGGAAAAATCAAAACATTCAAATATGTCTCATAGAAAACTCAAAAACAATATACCATTGTCTCAAGATAATACAAAAAACAACGCAAAATATTTGAAAATTGTCTCATAAAAGTAAAGTACTAGTTTGCTTACTTTAGTTATTTATTTAAACATAGTTTTGTTGGTTTGCATTTTCCTATTGTGTGATTTAATTGGATTCATTTGCTTTCTTAGATTAATTTTTTCTTTACTATGTTGTGGAGTTCATTGGATTCATTTTATCTTGCATGTGTGTACATAGTTGTGTGGTTATGTTAGATTTGATTAACTTGTGTTTTTCTTGTTTGCTTGTATAATTTTTTAACATTTCATCATCGTTATAACCTATCATCACATCTAAACATCATCACATATCAATAAATTCCAAGTTACATCATCATAAAAATGAAAATTAAACATGTATGCTAAGCTAACATCATATAATATCATCAATTGGGGAAAGATGGATTATTTTAATCCCCCACTTATCATAGAACATAATAAAAACATGGGCTAAACATGTTATCTCATAAAACAAAATGCAATACAATAAACAAGTCCATCATCATATATACATATAAAAATCAATGTCCATATACAAAATGTGTCTCAAAATGCATCAGATACAATATATGCCATCATGGGCAAGGATAAAAAAGGTGCCTTCATACCAAGGCATAATAAAAAATAATACATATACATCTGATCAAAATTGTGCCTTCATCATGAGGCATACATCAAAAAATAGTACATCAATATAGAGTTATGGATGAATCTCACCAACGTTAAGACTTCCTAGCCTATGACTCAGGTTGGCCTACCTTTGGTTGGGTGGTGGCATCTGTACTGATCTAGTAGACCTAGATGGCCTTTGTGATCTTGATTTGCATCTTCTACCTATGATCTAACTATAAGGAGAAACCCTTTTTCCCTCTGGAATGTCAACATGATACATAGCCCTATAATGATCTTCCTCACCTAAAGCTACTATGAATTCATATACTAAGTCTTTGGCTCCATATGTCTCATTTGCATGATAAAGAACATCATGATCTCCTCTAATACGGGCTATGTCCACCCCCAGCTATGTCCTAAGATGCTCCTAGGAAGCTATGCCCTAATCCCTCTCAGCTCTGGCCTCATCCCACTTTGTGGTCACCTGCTCTAACTGTCTATATAAGGATTGTACCATATTACATGCTATATCACCCCACCTCATAGCCATGGCCCTTTATACCTGTAATGTGGCCATTAATGGCCCACCTGGTCCCATCTGTCTATGTGGTGATCTTTTTGGTGACCTAGGGGATGATCCCCAGCCCCCACCTACTACAATATGTCTCAGGGGTGAACCCCATCCATCCCATCATCCACCTACTAGAATATATGGTGGTGATCCCCACACATCTCCTCCATCCCCACCTGTTGTCATATGTTTACTAAGAGCTCTATGCGGGGAGATGGTGGTATACCTGTATTTTGGAGGGACCACCTGTGGAGGAGGACCCTTTTATACCACAGGTAACTTAACCTATGGAGGAGGACCCTATGGATTATCTGGCTACACTAGAACATGTTCGTACCCCTACCTCGGGCTCAGGCTAACAAAATATTGCTCTATCTTGTAGAGTCTATCCTTGTAACCCTGTGTTGATGTATCAATGCGCACATCTAGGGATGCCTGCAGAATGGTAATCCACAGCGGAAGAACTACGACCTACCAGGGACCATAATCTGGATTGGTCCTAGGGTCTATAATCTATGGTCATGCTACCCATGGTTTTGGTACAACACCAATGAAGATGGCTTGGGCTTAACGATGTCTGGTCTGAGGTCCAAACTCAAATCTCTCTTGTGCTCTACACGTATACCACATATCATCACCTAGAATGCCTTGAATGTGGCCCAATTTTATTTGTACTTGGTCAACACTTCACCACTTAGTGATATGACTATGGCTACCAATAATGAAATGATCTACCTTTGTAGTGCTAATCTCTAAGACATCCTCTTTCCATTAATATAGTCTATATGTTTTCCAAGTGATCATACAGAGCTATAAGTCATCAAAAACTTACCTATAATATGTTGTATAACCCATGTGTGAGTAAACATATTCACCTACTGACTCCCAACCCATGAAAGAGCCCTAAATCATAAGAATCCATATGGGTGACTAATAGTAATGTGGTCCTAGGTCCAAATCTATAACAATGTAGATGGTCCCACGCTCCTAAGGCCTTGATATGTTATCAAGTGTAGGTTAAAGTATATGTGGTCCAGTATGCATTGACCCTGGTAGAATACCTCTCCATCCATAAGTCGACGTATCACTCTTGTCAATCTAAGTGGTAAGTGTGTACCCATCTTGTCAGGAAGAAAGTCATCGCTGACAAGAGCCATCAAGTAAACAGGTATCTTTGTAATCTGTCTATCTATAAAATAGCTATAGAGAAGTACTTCCATACCCTTCCAAGGTATGTGCTGACGTAAAAACATGTCTCATATATAATCTAAGATCTAGGTGTTATCACCACCATTCTCCACCAAGATAACCTTCATTGGCACTTGGATGATCTAATACACATCCTCTAAAGTGATTGACATCTCCCTAGTCAACAGTTTGAAATTCTGGCTCTCACTCTGCCATCTCTCTGAAGGCAGTTTATCAAGTGTGATGTGAGGCATCTGTGCAATATGATTCAAATAGGTAGCATGTAGAATAGCAATCAATTCTCGTTTCACCTACCGTGTGAATTTATACTCGTAGGATCTAAGGTACCCATGCCACTCACGTACATCTAAGTTGTTAAATCTTTCCTACAAGATTATACAACATAGATGATTAACATTTAATTCTACTAATATCTTCCTAAGATATTCTAATTGATTTTGAATTCTTCTGTTCATTGCTAGGTTTTTCTAAAAATATTTAATTTCTTCTAAAAAAATTCTTAGGCCTAAGGGGTTGCGCTAGCGCATGTCTTTTTGTACTAGTGTTTTCACAATGTTCACACCTTTCTTCATGTTACTTTCTCATTCTTGTGCTAGTACACCCCTAGTTATGCTTGCTTATCCATTTTAATGCTAGCACAAACCTGACCTAGCCTAATACCCAGTTCTATACTAAATTATCCACATTAACACTAGTGCAATCCCTTTACATTAGCGCACACCTGGTTACACTAGTGTAGCCAAAGGATTGCACTAGTGTCAACTTGTGCTTTTTTACTTACAATAAATGTATTAAATGAACTCAAAATTTAAAAAAATTGGTTTACATACCGGTGCTCCATCTGCGGGAGGCCTCATGTACTCTTGAACTTGATCTGCACGGTGTTTTTGTGTCTGACATTTTTTCATCTCTCTCAAACATCAGAGAAAATACCTCACTAAAACTAAAAAGGATAGGGTAACAATACTTGTCTCAGTGAATTTTACCTCTCTAGCATCACTATTTATAGTCATTTTTCCCTAATTCGTCATTTTCCTCACCCCTGAGGGGCTAGGTGACTGTCGTGATTCTTCTATATTTTTCTTGTTGTGTGCTAGGACTTGTCACAATGATTGTTTTTATTAAATAGTCATTTTCATCTGTTTTCGCTATGTTGGGGCATGTTTTTGCTTCCTAGCGACCCTTTCTGCTACCTAGGGCATATTGTTTCTTTCCAGTGATTTTTGGAGATGTCCCATGATATTTTCATTATTATGTATCATTTTCTTCCAAAAATCCAAAAAATTGGTATAATTCCAAAAAACCCTAAAAATTGGTAAAATCATTAAAAAATCCAAAAAAAATGTAAAATTTAAAAAAAATCAAAACTTGATAAAAAGCATACACGTAGTTAAAGCTTTTATTCCATACATTGTCCTCAAACATTGAAATTTGTCCTACAAAGCATATTTCTTTGGTTGTCACCTATTCTAGAAAAAACAACTCACGAACCATTTTGATCTATCTCCATTAACAAAGTTGGTTTTCTTACTATGTATGTACTCTTTGGCATAATGAGTTGTTGGGTACTATTTCGTAGTGCATGATTGATTTTTCATAGGACCCCTATGTCCTCCATTTATTCATCTCACATGTATCCTTTCTTGGGGTGTCATTTTTAACCCTTATCGTTAACTCAAACATTTGGGAACTAAAGCTTGATAACATAAGCATTGGTGCAACTGTTTTGAATGTTGTTTGTTTGAGTATGTGTGTTTGTACTTGTTTTCCTATCAGGTTAGCTTGTTTACTTTCTTGTATTGCATTAATTTATGTATGTTACATTGAGTTATTGTTTTGGCAATGAACAAATGTTAGTTTTATATATTTTCATGTTATTTTACACTTTTCTTATATGTGTATATTTAATAAGAGCCGATGATGTAGATCATATGAGAAAAGCGATGAAACAAAGTTATTTACTGAACAAGTTGGATGCAAAATCTATTTTCATATTCTTCACTATCATTTCTTATCACTATCAATTGTTCTTCCAAAACACATTAGGAAATAGGGATCATTTATCCCCCCATCCCCCACCTTATTTCTTCTATCCATTTCCTTCATATTTTTTTATCATCGGTCAACCTCTTCTATCATCCCATTGACACTCGAGGGGGCATCCTTCATTCTAATAATTTCTCTTCAAAAATCACTTGTTTATACTTGTCTACTATCTTTAAAGTAACATTGTTTACACCACCCCAAAGAGGGTAAATGTAGACACCTAAAATCCACTTACATATTTTTATTGCTAAAATTGTATTAATTATCCTCTTTCCTATCATTTCTGTTATAATTAGTAATTTCCCACTGCTTAACTAATGTTTCCCTCTATTTTCATCAATTAGTGACACTTCATTATTTGGCTAGCTTTTATCATATTCTGGATGCCATTAGTTATAATCCTCTTCCAATTGATTAATTACCTGTTACAAATTAATTAAGACTTTTTAACAATGTATTTAATCAATAAACCATTTTATTAGCTAAGTCCCTCTTTTAAATGCTTCTAATCATATCAAATTTCTCTGAAATCACCTCCAAATAGCCTAAAAATATTATTCTAGCCTATTAATTAATCCTGATTGATTAATAAAACCATCTCCAACTCCCATGAGTTGTTAATAACTTGTTAAATCCTCTAATCAATCTTAACAAGTCTAAATTTTCTTTATCCTTTATTCCACATTCATTGGGATTAAATCTTCTCCCGAATTGGAAATTTATATAAAGAACCCTCATCCTTTCACAACTAAACCATACTTTTTCTAGTATTTATATAATACATATGATCAATAAGCTTTCTCCATTATTTGAAATAGTTAATTCATCTTGTGCATCCATTCTACCATTGTTGAGTAAAAAGGAAGATCCAAGCTTGGCCTTGTAGCCATTTCTTGGTGAGATCCTTCCCTCTCTTTGGTAATCAAACACACAAATTTGATTACTCATGATCTAAAGAGGTTCATGTTGTAGAGTAATCATACATTTTAGTAGGAATGGTTAGCAATTAGATGATTTCCTTCATGTTCTTACATTTATTAGCTAGTTTCCATTAAGCTTTAATCATGATGTACTTAGTAAATTAAATTTGTTTAGAGGCTACTTGGTGTTAGTTTCTCTTGCATATATTATGTAATTTAGTATGTTCACATTTTCCATGGGTTCAGGAAATGATCATGAAAGAATCCTGCATAGTTCAATAAGTGGCGATCCCTGACTTCCGATCCATATTCTTGCATAGTTCAATTACATGATTTCATTCATGTTCTCTCATTTATTAGCTAGTTTCCATTAATTTTTAATCATGATGTACTTAGTAAAGGTGTTAGTTTCTCTTGCATATCTTAGATAATTTAGTATGTTCATAGTTTCCATGTGTGCTGAAAATGATCATGAAATAATCCCGCACAGTTTAATAAGTGGCGGTCCCTGACTTTCGATCCATATCCTCAATGGTTAAAGTGAAGAAGGGAAGTTTGTCTCAAGTTATTTACTACTTCTATAGTGGTGCTTTGGGAAACAAATATGTATAAGTAGTTCAAAAAAAGGTAACCATACGCACCCAAATTTCCATGGTGCTATATTATTTAAACATTTCAAATCCCCAATGATGATAAATATTGATTCTAATGATATCCAATTCCAATTTCTCACTTGCAACATGTTCTTGTAGCTTATTGTACCTTTCTTATCTGTTTTCTAGATTTCTCCTACTTTCCTTAGTTTTTTGCAGCATTTTCCCTAACCTTTTGTCCTTAATTTACGTAACTTCCGTGGTGGTTCAACAACCATTGTGGAGTTTATGTAATCATCAGTATACCTAAAGGGGTAGTTGTGCAATCACCGTGGTGGTTATGTAACCTCTTCTCTACGCAAACTAGCGATTCCATGTGCTTTTATCCAAGACTTAAACAACTTGTTTTATCATTGTGTTTCCTTCTTCTAAATCACTTTTCTTGCACGTTTCTTAACCAAATCAGTTGTTCATGAGCTTGATAGATTCATATGAAATTATCCTCTAATACTTACTATTTTTAGTAGTTTGACTTCCTCTCCCATGAGTGATGTGGCACCTATTTTCTACCAAGTGGGTTGGACCACTTCTCTGCCAAATTTCTAGAAAAACCAAGCTATTTCCCAAAGCATTGGTTGGAGTCTCTCGATTTGGAATTACACAGTTATGCTTCCAAAATATTTCCAAATAAGTACACAAGTGATCATAGATCTCTTGGTTTGTTACTCTCTTGCCTGCATTACTACAAAACTACCTACAAACTACCTAGCTCCAACAATTCACATTTTCTTCTTGTATACCAACCAACACACTTCCCTAGACAATATTTGATTCACCATTGGAAAATAAGGTAAGGGGATAAACAAAAGCACATCTAGTACTGGAATCATCTCAGTTCTACATTTCCAGGTTGGGGTGTAGTTGAATTCTTTGAAGACTTCTATATTTTAGTGTAGATTTTAATCTGTAATCAATTCAAACATTTGTTTTAAGAAATTTATAATTTACAAATAGTTTTATTTCCTGTAAGTAGCTTATGTTGAGGATTTATTCTCAACTCATCCCTGAGGAATTTTCTAAGAAGGATTCGGAGGAGGTTTTTGTGCACAAAGTACTCTCATTTCTTAATTATCAAATTACATGTAAAGTTAATTACATTTATTATTTAGATTTCATTAGCACACACACTTAAGATCTTCCTCCTTGGCTATCCATGTGGATTTACAAGGGAATTTATTTTGAAGAAGCTTTTGTATTTGTGCATTAATTTTAGTTTCTTTACATTTAGAAAGCTTTTTAAATCTTGTGGTTTGACTGGGGAAGCTTCAGCTGAAAAATTGCTTCTAAGAAGCTTTTCAATCTTCCCATGATCCTGAGGTAGAACCAAAGGAAGCCATATCTACAATTATAAATTAGGAAAATCTTGTGTTTTAGCTATATTATATTAAATTCATTCTACAACAGGAAAATAACCACATCTAGCTATTTTACTCTTTAATTTAACTTATTTTAGAGGAGAATTAATCCCCTTTTAATTATAAGTAATTGTATTGTCTACATAACTTCCTTTATTTAATTCCAGAAAACCAAGAAAATCTACAAAAACATAGATTATATTAATTAGTTTCTTTTATTTGGCTCATTTCCTTTCTTTTAAAATTCCTTGAAAAACACAAAAACAAGTAGGTTAGATTAATTTCATTTCTCTCAATTAATTAGTTGCACATATATTTAATTAGATTCAAGGAGATTAATCAATTTAGTTTAACTTAAATTTACTTGCATTTCTTTATTAATTTAGAAACATAGATTTAATTATACAAGAATCAACACAACTCCCTATGTTTCCTTAGTCATCTTAGGTTACCTAAACATTGACCTTTCCCCTTTTAGATTCTTTGCGTATTTTTTTATTTCCTTAGGTTAATTTTTTGCATGTCCACATGACCATCCAAGTCCCTAGGAAATCCAGACAAATAGTGTGTGATCTAAGAGTACCAAAACCAAATACTGTTACATAATTGATAGATATTGATCAGGTCCTTACGTAACTTATATTTCAAACCACTCCAATTCCACCAAGAATTACCTCATAGTTTATAGCCTTGAATGATGAAGTTGATAAAGATAAAGAGTTATGGACCATCATCTTGGTTGAGACTATATTCTGTAATCTGTAGATTCATCCTTCTCACACATCTCCTCTCACATCTCTATGCCCATGTCTAGAGATTTTTACACTGTAGATGTAGGAAAATTCCCACATATTCCACAACCCATTCGAGGTATATTTGGTGATTCTAACCTTGAAAGAAACATTTGTGTAGTCATTATCCTTGATTTTTTCATCTCACCTGAACAAGTTAGACATGCATTCATTTCCTGAAATGAGAAAATTCCCATATTTCTCATAGAAGGCCTTCATTTTCCTTGATCTACCTTTTATCCATTTTAACCTATTTTTTCACATTCCACCTATTCATCCTATTTACCCATTCCATAGCCATATTTCCATCTCATATCAATTGTCCCAGCATGCCGTCAGGAGGTTGAGTGCTCCTTAGAGTCACGTGTTGATTCTTAGACGTAAACATTTGGTGAGCCCGACATGAAAGACTAGTTCCTTTTCATTTCCTCTTTTCCTTATTTTATTTCATCCATCCTTCTCCTCTCCCATTATTCTATTAATGTTTATACACCCCCCTAATATGTCAAGTCAAGATTACAATAGGCCCATTTTGGTCTTGAATCTTATTATTACCATATGGGTATGCAACAGTCACCCTCACTATCACGGTGGGCTGATAACTATTCACCAAATTTTCCTTCACCTCACACTCCCCCTCCTCAAGGTGCCAACACAAAATCATCATTTAGGATTAAGGATATTGATCAACCTAATTATATCCTGCAACTGGAGTTCTCCAACTCTAACAATATGATGATCATGGGAGAATAGGGATATTATTTACACATTTTGTCTAGACCTAAAATCAGCTTGCAATCTGATTCGTTTTCTTCTTACCTCTCACCAAATGATAAACTCCTAGCATTCTTCACCCAAATCAATGAGTTTTTTAACATTATAGATCATTTCTTAGATAGGATGCAAGGGTATACTGATTTTTGTCTCCATAAAAATGTTTCCACCCCTCTTACTACAATATAAAATATGCCTAAAGAGGGGTGGTATACCAAGGATCAATTCACACTAGGATATCATATGAATTTGTAACCAAACAAGGCTCAATACATGCCTAAGAAAAATGCAATACCTTCATTAGGTGATGTGATTTCAACATTGATGGATAGAGTTAGGGAACTATAAATTTCCTAACCTTCTTGTTCTACACCATTTATAGGGTAAGGAAAAGTCCCCCACCACGTTCAGAGCTATAACTATGTAACCTCTATACCATAAGCTTCTCTAGTATACATAGGTGTTCCTATCCTTGGAGACCTCCTTACTAGATTGAGAATGCTAGGTATGCCCTCTCATTCTTCATACAGATATCCTCTAGAAGGTCCAACCAAAAGTGTATTCTTAAATGCCATTCCAACTAGAAATGTGATGTTCCCTATTTTCACACTTACCAATCCATCTCAAAAATGCTCCCTCATACCTTCACATGTACTCTAAATCACCACAAGGGGACATGTTTTCTTTTCATGTTATGTATCCTCAACATCATAGGGTTCCTTATGCCCCTGCAAATGCTTATGTTGCACATTAGCAACCTCATGTTCCACCTCAACCTACCCATCGAGGTTCATCCATGGTTGAGTCTTATTCAATGGGAATTCCGAATATCTCACAGATCCCCTTGACTTTACCATACAGAGTGTAATAATCCCATGACCATTTCCATATCTTCCAAAATTAAAAGGAGAGGGGGATCTAAATGCTCACATCAAAGCATATATGACTGCCATTAGAGAGCTACTCCCATGGGATGTGATTGTAGAAAAAATATTCCCCAAGACCCTTGAGGGGATTACTCGTGACTTATGCTATAGAATATCGGAAGCCTTAATTCACTCTTTCAAGAAACTCATATTTGAATTCATAAAGGCTTTTGACATGAACAATATCTTGAGAATAGGAATCAAAGAGTTCCTATACATTAAAAAAATCATAATGAATCCATTTCCCATTTCATCCAGAGGTGGTGGCAAGTCCTCTAATCCTCGATTAACACTCCCAACATGGACCAAATGAAATTTTGTGACTTTTTCCTCCTCTCCCTCAATCAAGAAATGAAGGAGGAGGTACAACTATTTCCTCTTATGAGCTATGAGGATGTCTTAGAGGTTTCTCTCCGCATTGACCAAATGGTGATTAAAAGTGGACGAAAGACATATGGCTCAAATGGGAAAATTTTCACTCCC
The DNA here is from genome assembly GCA_019776745.2 of Taxus chinensis. Classification (NCBI taxonomy): domain Eukaryota; kingdom Viridiplantae; phylum Streptophyta; class Pinopsida; order Cupressales; family Taxaceae; genus Taxus; species Taxus chinensis. Next base: position 40,191,971 of record CM034148.1, on the reverse strand, counting down.
TCTCAAGGTAATTCAAATTACCCAAATGGTTCAAACAATAAAAAACAATGACAAAAGGTCCTTAACAAGAACAATGGTGCTACAATGGAAGGTGTAACTGATCAATCTAGAAAGCAAAACATTGTTATCACAAGTAACACAAATAACGTAAATAATAATGCAAATACAAACAATCAAAGGAGTAACTACTTCACTCCTTTTTTAATGTGGTTGAATTTAGTCACCCTTCTCCTCCTCCTTAGTAGGTTTATGCCCAAGGCCTAGTTCAATGCACAAACCAATATTCAAACCAATTTCCAAGTCAGTGTCAAAAATAAGACCAGAGGCCTCCAAACTTCAACTATAGTAACTAATAGTAGAACAACAATGGAAAATATGGGCCATAGAAAAATCAGAACCAAATACCTCGTGACTATGATCCCAACTTATATTGTGGTTTCCATAGGGTTATAGGACACAATGCTTGGACATTCTATGAGTGTAATAAATTCATAAAATGGATTATGGAAGACCAGAGATAACTCTTCATTAAGATGATCTTGGATGATCTTGGATAATCCCACAACACCTATACAAAACACTCACATGTGACATATTGCTCCATGAATGTTACTCTCGAGATCTACAAATACCCCTTCCCAACACGTCCTAAAAATGGGAAGCTTAGTCCTCATGGTACCAATAAGGGGGATCCATTAGGAAACAATGATCATGAAGCCTCTACATCTGCGTATCCTTGAGTAGCTCCTCCTTTGGACAATCAAAATAAGCCTAAGATTATAGGCCTAATTGAGCTATAAACTGAACTAGAAGTCAACAGAGTGAATCAAACTTGTGATTATTCTTCATAACATCTTCTTATTTATCCCTTAATGTCATACGATGCACTAATAGCTCCTAATCCAGTATGGGCCCATGATTTGATCATAGACCTGACCAAGACCTTCTCCCACATTTCCTTCTTGGATTTTTTCAAATAATTCCCTTGTGCATCGATTAGATTTGTTAGAAGTGCCAGGTTTTGGCTATCTAATCCATGTCACCCCTCCTCCAAAGGCCCAAATTAGTCACATAGAATTTGATATCTATCCCTCGGGGTAGCCTGAGAGAGATGCTAGATTTGTGTTCAATATTAAGAAGATGCCTACTGACGTTGAGTTGGCACAAAGAGGTGATCTTGTGTTATATCTATAGGTTTGGATTTACAAAAACTACATTAAGAATGAAATGATAGATGAAGGGGCTACTATTAATATATTCCCTTTCTTCTTTCTGTAAAATTTAGGATATAGAGAATCGAATTGTTCCTTGACATGAAATACCCTGAGAGGCTATGATATCCTTAAAGAAACCTCTATTGGAACCATACTGCTTCTAGTCACTCTTGGAACCAAGGCCATGTTGACTGAAATTTATATTATAGATTGGGAAACTAACTAATATGATTCTTCGTCGACCCTAGATTTATAGAATGAAGGAAAATCCTTCTACGTTATTTCAAGAAGTCAGATTCATGCATCTAGGGAAGGTCTTCATGGCTCAGGGTGACCTGAAGCCATTTGATATCCCTTTGACCAATTTAAATAAGAAACCAAGGGTTCATATTGAATTCAAGCTTCCATCCAATTAGTTAAACAAGCCACATGGGTCAATTCATGCATCCCATCTTGTTCCTACGACTAAGTTGGAAGTGCTTAAGGAAATCAAAGGGGTTTATGCCAGTGAAAACAAGGCTTTTGTCATAGAAACTGTCAACAAAAACTACGGTAGAAATTTTTAAACTTTTGGAGAATGATCTTCCTATCATTCTCCCATTTTATTATTTGGGCATCGATCATTCTCTTGGACTCACCTCTCTTTTGGCCGATGGCTTTGGAGAGGTTTATATGGTTGAAGTATTAGAAGGAAAGGAAGAAGACTCCAAGAATAATAAAACTTCTATCTTCCCTAATGATTATTGGACTCTCAACTATGATGGTGCCAAGTGTTGCTTTGGTGTTGGGGCTGGGGTGATCCTCACTTACCCCAAGGGGAGGGGATGGTCTTTTTCCTTCAAGTTGAACTTTGAGTGAAAAAACAACAGAGCTGAGTATGAAGCTCTACTTCTTGGTCTTATTGTAGCCAAGAGGATTGGTGTGAACAACGTTAGAGTCTTGGGTGACTCTTAACTCATTGTTAATAAAGTCTTGGAATTCTATGAGACCAAGGAAGAGTATCTATAACTCTATAAGTCTATCATTCTTGAGCTTTGTAAGGGTTTTGACTTTGTCTCCATATTCTCAAAAAAATATTGGATGATTCTATGACTACTTCCTCCTTATATTTTTTCCAAGTGAGGACATAAAATAAATCGAGTTCATCATTTCAGTCCAATCCAAACCTTTAGTTCGAAGGATTCCAACCAATGCAATTTTAGCATACGTCGAGAATGAGAACAAGCCCATCATTTTGGATTTTATGGAAAATGACGAGGAAATATTAAGGTACCTCAATTCTTACACTGATCTCCATCCTGTGCATCATAAGAGGGGATTTTCCTTGATACCTCACCCTTTCTCCTAATTTGGGGATCAAATGATGAACTCTTCATTGTCAGAATATTTTGATATCTATGAAGTTGAAGAAGAAGAGCTAGAATAACCTCCATCCCCACCTAAGTTTAAAGAGGGTAATTCCTCTTTGATCAAAGGAATGATAGACATAAACATAGGGGTGGAAGAGGAAGCCAAAATCCTAAAACTTGGTTCTTCATTATCGCTAGAATATATAGAAGTGCACATGAATGTGCTTAAAGAGCACTCATAGTCCTTTTCATTTAGTTATAAATAAATGACAGGAGTTTCTCCTAACATTATAGTGCACAATCTAGTTACGAATCTTAATGCTAAACCCATGAAGTAAAAATCCATACCCATAAATCCAAAGGTGGCTTTAATGGTTAAATATGAGGCAATGAAACTCCTGCAAGTAGGATTTATCAAGTTATTTGATCATTCCATGTAGGTTTCAAACATCTTCCTAGTTCTTAAAAATAATTGGAAGATACGCATCTAAAATGATTTCGGGGACATCAAAAACGCTTGTCCCAAAGATGATTTTCCATTGCCTTCAAGTGATGTCATCATTGACACAATGGCTGGATATGAGTTGTTGTCTCTTATGGATGGATTTTCTAGTTACAACCAGCTAAGGATTTCCATGGAAGACCAAATGAAAACTACCTTCACGACTCCTTGGGGAACCTTATATTATGCAATTATGAATTTTGGCCTAAATAATGTTAGAGCCACTTAACAACGAGAAATGACATATATTTTTCATGATCTCATTTATAAGATTATGGAATCATATGTTGATGACCTACTGGTAAAAGAAAAGAAATGTAGCGATCACCCTGAGGTGCTTCCCATCATTCTCTTGAACCTAATTGAGTATGGAATAAAGCTAAATCCTGAGAAATGCATGTTTGGAGTAACATGAGGTAAGTTTCTAGGATACATCATTTCATCTCGAGGAATTAATGTTGGTACAAAAAATATCTAGGTTGTTTTGGAGATGTCCCCACCCACAAATGAGTCAAGCATCAGGTATTTCCTAGGTAAAATTGGGGAAATTCACAGGTTTATCCCTTACTTAACGTACACTATTCACCATATCAATGGTTTTATTAAGAAGGATTGTTACAAAACTTTGACAACCAAGTGTCACAAAGAGTTTGAGTTAGTGAAGCACTTCTTTATGTCTCTTCCTATGCTCATGCCAGAAAAAGTTAACCATCATTTTATTTTATATTCTCGAGCCACTGATGTCTCAATTACATGCATGTTGGCATAACAAGATGATGATGGTCATGAGTAGGACATTTATTTAATTATCGATACTCTTCTTGATTACAAGACATGATACATGTAAGAAGAGGAGTGTTTGGATATAGTTTCCACAACACAGAGGTTAAGGCACTACATGCTTAACCAAAAGACACAAGTGATAGTTAAATCATAGCATTTGTGGACATTATTAACTCAGGTTGTGCTTGTCCAAGAAGTTTGGTCATTTCATTATGGTGATGGGTGAGTTTTAACTCACCTTTTTTAACCAAAATTTCTTGAAGGGACAAATTATCACTGATTGGTTAGCACATAATCCTATAGACTATGGGGAACTAGTATATTTAGATTTTCCTAATGAATGTGTGTTCCTCATAGAGAAAAATCCTCCCATTACTTTGTGTCCATGGTACACTGATAGTCTCAATCATATTATGGAGTGATTATATCCAAATAGAAACAACTCATAGCAAACATGATGGCTAGGTGTCATAGTTATCAAGTACGTAATTGTGGAATAAGTTCTCTATCACAAATCCTCAAATAGTATGTTGTTGAGATGCATTTATGAAGATGATTCAGAGAAAATCCTATTCAAAGACCAAATTGGAGTTTATGGTGGTAACTTGAGTGTACATGTAACCACTCATAAGATTCATCACATGGGCTATTTATGGCCCACTTTAGAACATGACGTTGTACATAGGTGCTAAAAATGCCAAGATTTTTCACACAAGATACATATTCATGTACAGTCTCTACACCCCATAGTGACACCTCAGCCCTTTTTGACTTCGGGTAGTTCTCTCCATCATCCTCATATGGTAATAAATTCGTTATCATGGCCACTAAGTATTTTACAAAGTGGGTAGATGTAACATTCCCATTTTAAATCTTTAGAAACAAGGGAAAAAAATATTTTTTATTTTTTAAATAGCATTATCTGTTCTAAATTATCATAATTCAGACCACACGTTTCAAGTTTTTAAATAATGTTTTCTATTTTAAATGATCATGATTTAGAACAGACATTCCATGCCAATCAATCTCACAATAGATAACCATATGCATCTGTAATGACTCGATGAATTGCTGATCTCTCATTTCATGACTCAGAGTTTCATCGATCTCTCATTTCATGACTCGATTTATTACCGATCCTTCATGTTAATTAAATTTATTGTATACTAATTTTACTTGGTTCTTTTACCATTTTTGGGGTATTGAAGTGTTCCATTTAAGAGGCCTATCTGAATATTTGTTACCAATATTCACTTGAAATCCTGCTTCTTAAACTAGGTGATATAAGACAACGCAACCAGCAGCTTGCGATACTTTAGCCAAAGATTTTCACATGCTTTGCATGATAATATTCATAGATGGCATACTCATCAATGGAATACATCTTTCACCCCACTTCATCTGTCTTCACCGACTCCTGCCAGTCCTCTTGTCTAAGGTTTATCCATAACTCAGGTTAACAACATAGATTGGTATAGAGGGCCACTCGTGGTGACTAAGGATACATAGACATACTCAATCGACCTAGGTTGGTTACATGTGCCTAGTTAACTTCAGTCATTGGGAATCCTTCCCTATATCAAATCATGTCCTTAATTTGACCTAGAGTGTAACCAAGTCAAGTATGAGTTTATGTAAACCTAGATGATTTGATTCGGAAGGGTGTTGCAACATGTTAGTTACAACACTGTGTCCTCGTGAAGACCCGGTCTTCATGATGACAAATTATTGTAGTTATCATGTACCAACATCCCATGGAATCCCCTCGTCTAGAGGTACATATCTAGATAAGAGGTTAAATACTCTCTTATCTTCTTAATTTAAGATTTAGTTTCAGCAACCCTGTTGATTTTCTAATCTCTTTGATCATTATGGTTGCTAGTCATAAATGAATTATTATTGTCATGTAGCTTAATCTGCAACCAATCCTTCTATCTAAAGGATTTTATTTCATTCCTTGGTTTCTTAATTTAAGTTTCGGATTATAGTCCAAATCAACTTAACACAATAATATTTAACTTACTAAGCTTAACCAAGTTAATTCATGACTGAATTTAAATCTAGACTCCTTAATAATGGACTTTATTAAAATGAAGTCTATTTCTTATACATATGTATTCAGTTATTTTCAATTACCTTACCTCAGTTAAGGTTTTCTAAGAAGAGGTATAATCTCCTCTTTCCAAATGTCCTTTGGGTATAATATCTGAAAGAGTCACAACGAAATATTTATCCTGAAGACTAATTATCTTTCCTTTAACATATACTAGTTAGGGTCCATTGCCAGTTATTTTCTTATACAAGGAGCCATATGTATTTTAATCTTCTATTAATGTCAATTAATAATCCATATTGACCTAGTTGAGTGTTCATCTATGTATGACAACTTATAAGTTGCATTAAGACAAGAATAGAGCATCAAATCCCTCTTGCCCTATTTCATTAGAGTACAACTGAAATGATTCAAAACAAATATGTTTACGATTGAATAAGAATAATTCTACAATCCCCTTTTTTTAGTATGCCCAAAATACCATGACACATCAAATATCAATAACACTCAATCATTTCTCATTTATCAAACAAAATACATATTTTATAGGTCTAAACATTTCAGACATTTTTCATGTCATTCTTCATTGATAAAATCCAGTAAAATTTCCAAATTTTTCCCTTTTTCAATTACATCTCAAAAAGAATAATAAATCCTCATTAAAAATGCAGCCTTTAAGTAAACACATGAAGCATCATAAAGGAACTTGTATTCTTTTGTCACTTACGGAATCAATCTGTAAAAATTGTTAGCACGAGTCAGTTCGTTGAACTGAGCATGATAAGAACTGTCTCATAAAAATAACTCTACTCTTATGAAACATTAAGAAATACAGACAGATACCTAGCAAAGAATTAAGTACCACTAAAAGAAGAACAGAGTGAGGAACCTTGTCACATTAAATAAGTATCAAGATTAAACAACAATCTTCGTTCAGCAATTTCATAAGAAAAAATACAATAGACAAGTAATATTACATCCCAATTACTTATTTGTTTCATACAATAGTGTCTTTGAATTATTCCAATTTAAGCCAAATCTAGCCTAACCTTTTTTTTTAACATCAAGAGATTTTACAAGGTTTAAATCCCATGTACTTCTCTTGAGAATAGTCACACATCGACTCATTACCTTTTTAACAATCAATTAAGAAGGAAATAAAAAGGAAAGAAAGTGATTCATCCAACTATCTACTCTGTAATCCCCTTTAGCTAACCTAACCAAAACGGCTAGCTTTAAGAAAGGTGTAATAATAATGAGAAATAAATAGTCAGAGAGAGATAAAAATCAACTACCTTTTGAGCACAAGAGTAAAAGTACCAAAATCTACAACTAATAAATGAGAGAGAGAATGAAATGGAATTCAATAATCAAGATGAGAGAGATATTCTCATTATTTCTTCCCAATACTGAACAAAATTATATAAACTATAACATGTAAATCAGTTAACAGAAATGTACTTCCCTCGACGTAAAAAAAGAACAGTTTCAGTAATTTACTAGCTACCACTAAAGGAAATATTCAAAGAGTTCATTCTAAAATTTTACCAGAAGTATCAAGAAACAATCAATCTTCTAAATTCATCCATGTTGATATCTTTTCACACTACAAACAAATATTATGCATCCCAAATAGAAAGCGATCAAGAGATTATAGTCAAGTAAAAACATGTTTCATATTCCACAAGAAGGAAAGAAGTCATTTTCAGATAACATGAAAAGAAGTCCAACAAGATTCAAATACAATTGGGAATAGTGAAAGGATTGCAATCCCCCAGTACATGAGTTCATCATCGAGCCTAAAAGGAGAAGGAGAGACTTTACGCTCCAACTGAATTTTGACTAAGATGAAAGAAATCAAAGGAAATGAAACCCCAAATTGGTTCCCAAAATTGAACAAAAGGAATAAGAGTAAGACCGAACCTTCCAACTCTTTCCCCTCAAATAACCAAAACCAAACTAATCCCAATATCCACTAAAATAGTCAACTTTCACAACAACATCTACATAAGTAAATTGAAAGGTTTTCCACAAACCATTTAATACATGCAAGTGAGAGAAAAAGCAATATCCTCACACAATCCCGAAAAGGAGATAAACCGGAAATTACCAAATTTTGAAAAAGGTAGGCCAAAACCAAACAAAATCCCTTCTAACAATCCCACAAAAATTCATGGGTTTAAACACATTAAACTCAAAGGGAGAAAATGTTTCATCATTTTCCTTTTAACAAGTTTAAATTCACAATACATCAAATCCAAACAACTATTCCAACTTATCTCATACAGAAACAACCATATTCAAGGTGATTCATTTTTTAGAGAAGACGAAGCACTTCATACTTCCCACAAATAAAATAAAAACAAACCCAACCACATAATTCTTTCCCTTAATCCCTTGTGCATAGAAAACTAGAAGCCCACATGACTTAAGCATCATTCCAGTTTCAAATATGATAAACACGATTTACTCAAACATGCATTCAAAAAATACCCATATTGCATCCTTTCAAAAAAACAAACTCAAACAGAAGATCACAACCAAAATACACCAAAACGTTTCCACAAAGCCGTTCATTTCAAAGAGTAGAGTTGTTCTAATGAAGACGCTTAATAAAAAGAAAAAATATTTAATAAGAAGAGCCTATCATGCCTGTTGAAATTTCTTATTGATTTGCAGAAGATATCCGGACGAGCTTCTCAAGAATATCTTCTTTTCAAACAACTTCAACAACCAAATCTCCCAACTGCCTCCATGTTTCCACAGGTTCATAAACAATTTGTGGATGCTCAAGATCACAAAGGATTGAAAAATAGACTTGCTGGTTCGAAGAACCAAAACCACATACAGAGTAAAAACCAAAAGGACCAAAATGACCAACTTTCCCAATTCCATCTTCCCAACTCCTAGGTGGTTTCTTTCACTAAGCCCGAGGCTATTGAATGCATTGAATGTGAATTCCCTCTCTTTCCTTACGCCACCGCCACTTCGAATTTGGCAAAGTTTATTTCAAAAACTAACATGCATTTTTAAATTTAGCAGAGATTCCAGCTAGGCATCCCACCTACTTTCCTTTCCTCTACCAAACTTTACAAATTAGGATGTAAGGACTCAGATTTAATTCTCAGTAATACCTTAAAAATCACCACCACCAACCTTATATTTTCCACGTAACCCATAGGTCCCTTTTCATCTTAGTAATAGTTTAGGTCACCTTAGCATTAGTTAGGTTTCCATCTTAGTTCTTAGGTTTTTTAAATTTATCTTAGGTTAGTTCAAAGCCCATAACTATATCACATATCATCTTAGGTTAGGTCATAACCCCTTAGGTTAGAATCCATATAGGGTAGGGCACTACAAAATAGTTTTAGGTGTCAACCCAAAATAGTTCAGTAATAGATTCTAGGTAAGTATTATCACCTTAGATAAAAAATCCAATAGGGTAAACATTACAATTTACAACATGGTGTTAAGTAAGGACACTTGAACTTGGTTCCTTCATAATTTACACCAAAACATTGCTCAATTCCATAACATGTTTCATCCATCATTCTAATTAACAAGATGAAAACAAAGAAGAACAAAAGTATACCTTGGATCAATAGAATCTATTCAAGGTGTGTTGTTATCATATAGAAATTTGAAAACAATAGTATAGATTTATGACTTATTATTCACAAAATAGAATGGACTTGCTTCCAAGTAAACATAATTACAGCAAGCACAAATTTCGATCAAAAATAACTCATCCATTGCGAACATGATTTTCAACGTCAAAATAATACACCTTCCTAAGAAAAATCACATGTCAATATTTGCAATGTCAAAGGTGGAATTCATCATAGTAACAGTCGTAACCAAGACGTTACATACCTTCCTCCTTAAAAGGATCACCATCCCAATGATTAACTTAATAAAACCATTATAGTTTAGGACAAAACTTAATCATAGTCCTTCCATTCATATGTTCATAACAGAACTAAATTTGAAAATTCAAGTTCTCAAAATAATATTAAAATATCTGTCAAATAGTTTAGTAACTACCAAAGTTTGGTAGATTTAACATCAAAATATGAATAAGGTTTTCAGATTTATTAACCTTCAGAATCAATTTTTATCAAACAAGTATGGAAAAGTAGATCTCATATCTTTGAGATTTTCCCAGGTTGCACTTTCTTCATTAAACTGGTCCCACTGGACCTTACATTGACTTATTTCATGATTTATTAAGTGTAACTAGTGAGTTTATAGCACTCGAATGGGTTTAACCATGATTATTCTTGGGTCTTGAACTTGTAAGGAATTCCAATTCAACACATGTGATAAATCTGAAACGTATTTCTTAAGAAATGAAATATGGAAAACATCATGCACTCGTGATAAAGCAGGAGGTAGAGCTAAATAATAAGCTACATGGTTGATTACTTCAATAATTTTAAAGGGTCCCACATAACGAGGTGATAACTTGGCAGCCTTACCAAAAGTTATAGAACTCTTTTTCAGCTTAACCCAAAGAAATACCTTCTCACCAAATTCAAATTTCCTATCCACCCACTTTAATTATGCATAATTGTTCTTCCTATCTGTAGCTTCCTTCAAGCGTTTATGTAAGGATTTCAAGGCCTATCACCTCTCTATCTTCAATTTTGTCCCAACTAACAGGGGTTCTACATTTCCTTCCGTATAGTGCTTCGAAAGGTGCCATTTTTAGAGAGGTGTGATAAGTATTGTTATAATAAAACTCAACTAATGGAAGGAAATCCTCCCATTTATACTGTTGATCCATACAATACATTCTTAGCATATCCTCTAAAAATTTATTAACTCTTTCAGTCTGTCCATTCGTTCCTGGGTGATATGCAAAACTAAAATTTAGTTTAGTTCCCAGAGTTGTATTAAGCGTCTTCCAAAATCTTGATATCATTCTCAAATCTCTATCTGATATGATTAATTAGGTATTCCATGTAACCTGAAAATCGCATGCACAAATCTTCTTGCTAACACAGGTGAATCATCCTTTAGATTACCAGTAATAAAGTGTGCTACCTTTGTTAGTTTATCAACAATAAGTAGAATAACATCATGTTTATTCTTTTACATAGGAAATCCCTAAACAAAATCCATAGTTATCACTTGCCATTTTTACTACGAAATACTATGAGGGTACAATAAACCGGCTGGATACATATGTTCCTCTTTAACACGTTGACACTCTAAGAAGTGTGTCACAAATTCCATCACATCCTTTTTCATCCCTTTCCAAAAATATTGTTGTTTTATATCAGGAATCATATTTGTAATGCTAGGGTTCCCAAAAAAAGGTGAGTTGTGAAATTCAAATAATAATTTCTTTCTTAAATCATTTGCCAAAGGTATGTATACTTGGTTTTCAAACCATAAAATTCCTTCATTGTCGAAATGAAAACCCTTATATCTCGCATCATTTGGATTTGCAGTAATTGTTGTCCTTACTTGCTGAAAATAAGAATCAGATTCCATGACACTTTTCACCTCATCTTTAAACTAAGTTATTAATGTTATAAGAGAGGAAATGTGCTTCCTATGACTTAGAGCATCAACTACTCTACTTTCCTTGCCTTTAATATAGCTTATATCAAAATCATACTGAGATAGAAACTCCAACCATCTTTTTTCTTGGATTCATGTTTGGCTGAGTGAAAATATACTTCAACCCAAGATGGTCATTTTTTAGTTCAAAAGGCCTACCGAGAAGATAATGCCTCCATATTTGAAGGGCATGAACGATGGCATCAATCTCTAGGTCATGTGGAGCATAATTCCATTCATGTAACTTGAGTTTTCTACTTTCATAAGCTATGACATGGTCATCCTACAATAGAATACCTCTGAGGCCCTCTCCAGATGCATCTGTTACAACAATAAAATCCCCATTTGGATCAGGTACAGTTAGAATAGGTTTTGTAGTTAATTGATCCTTTAGAATCTTAAAATCATATTCACATTTTTCATTCCAAATAAATTTATTATCTTTCTTTTGTAATGAAGTTATTGATGTAGCAATATTAGAAAAGTCTTTAACAAACTTTCTATAGTAGCCAACAAGACCCATGAAGCTTCTAACTTCATGCACATTCTTGGGTACATGCCACTCAGTTATAGCTATGATCTTCGAAGGATCTACATATATTCTATTTTTACTTATTACATGTCCCAAATAGTGTACTTTTGTGTCATAGAAGGAACATTTCGACAACTTTCCATACAAATTTCTCTTTCTTAATATTTCCAAGACTATCTTCAAATGCTCATGATGTTCTTCAATGCTTTTAGAGTATATGAGAATATCCTCCAAGAATACAAGCAAAAAACTTGTCCAAGTATTCTTGAAAAGTACTATCCATCAAATTCATAAAAGCGATAGGTGCATTTTTCAACTCAAAAGGTAAAACTATGAATTCATAATGCCCATACCTTGTTCTAAAGTTGTTTTATGTATGTCTTCATCTTTTATTATCAACTAATGATATCCTGATCGAAGATATATTTTAGAATACATCGATGCTCCACGCATCTGATCAAACAGATCATCAATTGTAGGAAATAGATATCAGTTCTTAATAGTTGCCTTGTTCAACATTTTGTAATCGATACACAATCTAAGTGTGTCATCCTTCTTTTTCACAAAGATTACTGGTGCTCCCCAAGGTGAGACACTCAGTCTTATCAATCCTTTTGACAAAACTTCCTTTAACTGATCCTTAAGCTCTAGCAATTCAATAGTAGTCATTCTATAAGGTGCCTTGGATATAGGCTTGGTACCTGGTTTGATCTCTATTTTGAAGTCAAACTCCCATTTGGTTGGAAGACTTGGTAACTCTTCTAGAAATACATCTCTGAAATTTTGTAACAAAGGATATTTTTCCATAAAATATTTACCTTCTTCTGCAGTCTAAGAATTATTTACTACATACAAGGTACATTCTTTGTTTTTGGTCATTTTAAGTTGCATTGCTGACAAATTCCTAACTAAAATCTCATGTTTTACACCCTGAATGATCATTGATTTATACAGATTATCTAAATAGCTAATATGTTTTTCAAAACAATCAACCTTTTCTTTATGCTTAGCTAGCCAGTTAACACCTATGATTACGTTGTAAGACCCCAAAGGAGGAACATAAAGTTCAACTTCTGTGGAAAAACTAGGCAAGTCGAGGACTGCTCCAAAAAGACACATACTAATCGTATGAGTAGCATTATTTCCATAATGTACAGTCCACAAATTTTCCATTTTCTCATATTTTATTTTTAATTTTGAAGCTAAATTAGTAGAAATAAAACATTTAGTAGCTCCAGTATCAAAAATTATAGTCATAAGTATATCTAATAACTTACCCAAAACTTCTATGGGTGTGACTTGCTTTTCAGCTTGCTTGTCAGCTACCGAAGCATGTATCATATGCTGCTGATTGCGGTCAACCTTCTTCAAAGGATAGTGACTCACATAATGGTCCTTGCCTCAATTAAAACAACTTCCAACATGCCCCTTCCTAGGCTCAAATTTATTTCCATCCTTGAAGTTATCATTCTGGATTCCGTAGGACTTCTGCCCAGTATTATTGTTCTTGACAAAGTTGTACCAAAAACTAACAATAGGTTTGTTTATCATTGTTTTCTTATTGTTATCAGTAGAAAATTTATTTTTCATGCCAAAACTCTTCTAGGGTCCCTTTTTAGGTGCAAGAGATGAAGAAGAGTTTGGAATCTTCTTTTTAATTTCCTCTCTATGAGCAGAGATTTCTCTTAATTTTTGTCCTTACCTTATGGCTTTTTCAACAACCCCTTCCATAGTGGTTGGACTATGAACATCCACCTCACCTCCTATAATGGGATTTAATCCCATAATAATTTTTTGTATCCTGAACTCCTCGTTAGTTTGATACTAAGGCACGTACTTAAGGAGTTTAGTAAACCTTTCCCAATACTCTATCATAGTTAACTTTCCTTGAGATAAGTTCTGAAATTCAGTCATTTTTTGATCATAGAAAAGTTGAGGTAGCCACTGTTGACTAAAGTAACTTTTAAATTTATCCCAAGTTATGTCTGCTTCGACCATATTCAACTCAGCCTTACAGCTATCCCACCATGAAAATGCCTCATGAGAAAGATGATATGCTCCCCATATTGCTTTTGTTTCCTCATAGAAGTTTCTTATAGAAAAGTACTTCTCCATTTCACTGAGCCATTGCTCAGCCCCATCCCCCAGTGTAGTTCCATAAAACTTAGGAGGACTTATTCTTTTTATATCATTGGTGAGTTCCGCTACTAATCTTGCCTTTTTATTTTCAGGATGATTAGGTATGTTTACATTACTATTATCAACACCCAAATTTCCCCCATTGGTGTTGTCCACAAGGGATGGCTGATCATCATTATCAGCATCTTCTTCCTCCTTTTCATTTCCATTTACTTATTGTTCCAATACAATTATCTCATCTCTCATGTCCAATAGGGAAGGAATGATCTCATCAAGTTTTTGGGTAGTAGCTACTTCTCCACCCAGTGGCGGGTTATTTATAGCATTTCTTCTTGTTCTAACCATTTTCTATTTTTACAAGAAAATTCAAGTTTTATCGAATTATGGACACAATAGGTCCAAGAGCTGCAACCTTCAGCTCTGATACCAAGATGTAACATTCCCATTTTAAAGCTTTAGAAACAAGGGGATTTTTTTTAAATAGCGTTCTCTGTTCTAAATTATCATAATTTAGAACACATGTTTCAATTGTTTAAATAATTTTCTCTCTTCTAAATGTTCATGATTTAGAACACACATTCCATGCCAATCAATCTCATAATAAATAACCATATGCAGCTACAATGACTCAATGAACTAGTGATCTCTCATTTCATGACTCAGTTTCTTACCGATCGTTCATGTTAATTCAATGTATTGTGTACTAAGTATACTTGGTTTTTTTACCCTTTTCAGGGCATTGAATTGTTCTGTTTAAGAGGCCTATATGAATATTTGTTACCAATATTCATCTAAAATCCTACTTCTTAAACTAGGTGATATAGGACAACGCAACCAACATCTTGCGATACTTTGGCCAAAGATTTTCACATGCTTTGCATGATCATATTCCTAGACAACATACTCATCAATGAAATATGTCCTTCACCCCCACTTCATCTGTTATCTAGAATGGTCTTCATTGACTCCTATCAGTCCTCTTATCCATGGTTTAACCATAACTCAGGTTAGCACTATAGATTAGTATAGAGGGCCACTCACGGTGACTAAGGGTACATAGACATACTCAATCGACCTAGGTCGATTGCGTATGTGTAGTTACCTTCATTCATCGGAATTCCTTCCCTATATCAAATCATCTCCCTAAGTTGAACTAGAGTGTAACCAAGTCAAGTCTGAGTTTATATAAACCTAGATGATCTGATTTAGAAGGGTGTTGCAACATGTCAGCTGCAACACGGTGTCCTCATGAATACCATGTCTTCATGATGACACATTATTACAGTTGGCATGTACCAACATCACATGAAATACCCTTTTCTAGAGGTATATATACAGATAAGAGGTTAAATACTCTCTTATCTTCTTAATTTAAGATTCAGTTTCAGTAACCCTGTTGATTTTCTAATCTCTTCAATCATTATGGTTTCTAGTCATAAATGACTTATGGTTATCATCTAGCTTAATCTGCAACCAATCCTTCCATCCGAAGGATTGTATGTCATTCCTTGGTTTCTTAATTTAAGTTCAGGATTACAGTCCAAATCAGCTTAACATAGTACGATTTAACTTACTAAGCATAACCAAGTTTATTCATGACTGAATTTAAATCCAAACTCCTTAATAGTGGACTTTACTAAAATGAAGTCTATTTCGTATACATATGTATTCATTTATTTTCAATTACCTTTCCTCAATTAAGGTTTTCTAAGAAGAGGTATAATTTCCTCTTTCCAAATGTCCTTTGGGTATAATACCTGAAAGAGTCACAACGAAATATTTATCCTGAAGACTAATTGTCTTTCCTTTAACATATACTAGTTAGGGTCCATTGCTAGTTATTTTCTTATACAAGGAGCCATATGTATTTTAATCTTCTATTAATGTCAATTAATAATCCATATTGACCTAGTTGAGTGTTCATCTATGTATGCCAACTTATAAGTTGCATTAAGACGAGAATAGAGCATCAAATCCCTCTTGCCCTATTTCATTAGAGTACAACTGAAATGATTCAAAACAAATATGTTTACGATTGAATAAGAATAATTCTACAATCCCCTTTTTTTAGTATGCCCAAAATACCATGACACATCAAATATCAATAACACTCAATCATTTCTCATTTATCAAACAAAATACATATTTTATAGGTCTAAACATTTCAGACATTTTTCATGTCATTCTTCATTGATAAAATCCAGTAAAATTTCCAAATTTTTCCCTTTTTCAATTACATCTCAAAAAGAATAATAAATCCTCATTAAAAATGCAGCCTTTAAGTAAACAAAGGAAGCATCATAAAGGAACTTGTCTTCTTTTGTCACTTATGGAATCCATCTACAAAAATTGCTAGCACGGGGTCAATTTTTTGAACTGAGCATGATAATAACTAATCATTAAAGTGATGTGATTTTGACTAACTGTCTTACAAAAATAACTCTACTCTTATGAAACATTAAGTAATACAGACAAATACCTAGCAAATAATTAATTACCACTAAAAGAAGAACAAAGTGAGAAACCTTGTCACATTAAATAAGTATCAAGATTAAAAACAATCTTTGTTGAGTAATTTCATAAGAAAAGCTACAACATAAAAGTAATATTACATCCGAATTACTTATCTATTTCATACTGTAATGTCTTTCAATCATTCCAATTTAAGCCAACTTTAGCCTAACCTTTTTTTTCAACATCAACAGATTTTACAAGGTTTAAATTCCATGTACTTCTCTCAAAGATAGTCACACATAGACTCATTACCTTCTTAACAATCAATTGAGAAGGAAAGGAAAAGGAAAGAAAGTGATTCATCCAACTATCTACTCTGTAACCCCCTTCAACTAACCTAACCAAAATGGTCAGCTTCAAGCAAGGTGTAATAATAATGAGAAATAAATAGTTAGAGAGAGATAACAATCAACTAGTTTTTTAGCACAAGAGTAACAGTAATGAAATATACAACTCAGAAAGGAGAGAAAGAACAAAATGGAAGTCAATAATCAAGATGAGAGAGATATTCTCATTATTTCTTCCCAATACTAAACCGAATTATATAAACTGTAACATGTAAATCAGTTAACAACAATGTACTTCCCTCAACACAAAATAGGGACAGTTTCAGTAGCTTACTAGCTACCACTAAATGAAATATTCAAATAATTCATTCTACAACTATACCAGAAGTATCAAGAAACAAATGATCTTCTAAATTCATCCACGTTGATATCTTTGCACACTACAAACAAAGCTTATGCATCCCAAATAGAAAGTGATTAAGAGATTACAGTCAAGTAAAAACATGTTCCCTATTCCACAGGAAGGAAAGAAGTCATTTTTAGATACAACAAAAATAATTCCAACCAGATTCAAATACAATTGGGAACAATGAAAGGATTGCAATCCCCCAGTACATGAGTTCATCATCAATCCTAAAAGGAGAAGGAGAGACTTTAAGCTCCAACTGAATTTTGACTAAGATGAAAGCAATCAAAGGAAATGAAACCCCAAATTGGTTCCCAAAATTGAACAAAAGCGAGAAGAGTAAGACCGAACATTCCAACTCTTTCCCCTCAGATAACCAAAACCAAACTAATCCCAAGATCCATTAAAATAGTCGACTTTCACAACAACATCTACATAAGTAAATCAAAATGTTTTCCAAAAACCATGTAATACATACAGGTGAGAGAAATAGCAATATTCTCATACAGTCCCTGAAATGGAGTTAAACCAAAAATTATAGGATTTTGAACAAAGAAGGTCAAAAACAAATGAAATCCCTTCTAACAATCCCACAATAATTCACAGGTTTAAATGCATTAAACTCCAAGGGAGAAAACGTTTCATCATTGTCCTTTTAACAAGTTTAAATTCACAATACATTGAATCCAAACAGCTGTTCCAACTTATCTCATATAGAAACAACCAGATTCAAGGTGATTCATTTTTCAAAGAAGACGAACCACTTTATACTTCAACAAATAAAATAAAAACAAACCCAATTAAAATATTTACCACATAATGCTTTCCCTTAAACCCTTGTGCACAGAAAACTAGAAGCCCACATGACTTAAGCATCATTCTAGTTTCAAATATGATAAACATGATTTACTCAAACATGCATTTAGAAAATACCCATATTGCATCCTTCAAAACAAAAAACTCAAATAGAAGATCACAACCAAAATACAGCAAAACATTTCCACAAATCCATTCATTTCAAAGAGTAGAGTTTTTCTAATGAAGACTCTTAGTAAAAAGTAAAACTTTTTAAAAGAAGAGTCTATCATGCCTGATGAATTTTTTTTATGTATTTGCAAAATATCTCCATTCAAGCTTCTCAAGAATCTCTTCTTTTCAAACAATGTCAACAACCAAATCTCCTTACTTCCTCCATGTTCAGAAATAGTTCAAGGATGCTCAAGATCAAAATCGATCAAAAAACAAACTTACTGGTTCAAAGAACCAAATCCATATGCAGAGCAAAAACCAGAAGTACAAAAATGACCAATAACTTTCCTGATTCCATCTTCCCAACTCCTAGGTGGTTTCCTTCACTAAGCCCGAGGCTATTGAATGCATTGAATGCAAATTTACTCTCTTTCCTTACACCACCTCCACTTCGAATTTGGTGAAGTTTATTTCAAAAACTAACATGCATTTTTAAATTTAGCAAAGATTCCAACTAGGCATCCCACCTAATTTCCTTGCCTCTACCAAACTTGGAAAATTGGGATGTAAGGACTGAGATTTAATTCTCATTAATACCTTAAAAACCACCACCAAAAACCTTCTATTTGTAACCCATAGTAATAGTTTAGGTCACCTTAGCATTAGTTAGGTTTTCATCTTAGTTCTTAGGTATTTAAAATTTATCTTAGGTTAGTCCAAACCCCATAACTATATCACATACCATCTTAGGTTAGGTCATAACCCCTTAGGTTAGAATCCATATAGGGTAGGGAATTGCAACATAGTATTAGGCATCAAGCCAAAATAGTTTAGTAATAGATTCTAGGTAAGTATTATCACCTTAGGTCAAAAATCCAATAGGGTAAACATTACAATTTGTAACATGGTGTAGAGTAAAGACACCTGAACCTAGTTCCTTTATAATTTACGCCAAAACACTGCTCGGCTCCATAACATGTTTCATTCAGCATGTCAATTAATAAGATTGTGGCAAAGAATAAAAAAAGCATACCTTGGATCAATGGAATTGATTCAAGGTGTGTTGTTATCATATAGAAATGTGAAAACAACATTACAGATTTATGACTTATTATTTACAAAATAGAATGGACTTCCTTCCAAGTAAACATAATTACAACAAGCACACATTCCGAGTAGTAATAACTCATCCATTGCAAACATGATTTTTAATGTCAAAAGAATACACCTTCCTAAGAAAAATCACATATCGACATTTGCAATGTCAAAGGCGGAAGTCATCATAGTAACAGTCGTAATCAAGACGTTACAGTAGAGGCCATACCTCTTATAACTTTACCTAGGTCTGTAATTTCCAATTTTATTCTCAACTAGATCATCTGTAGGTATGGAGTCCCACAATTCATTCTATCATATAATGACATGCCTTTCAAAAATGAAGAGGTGCAATAATTGTGTGTAATTCAAAATATCCCATCACACAGCCTTTTTGCACTATCATCAAGCTAATGGACAAACTGAGGCTACAAACAAAACCCTAAAGTCCATCCTCCTAAATATAATTAGGAAGAACAAAAGGAATTGGAATCTAAAGTTATTTATGGCCTTATGGGCCTATAAGACATCAGTAAGAACACCCATGGGGGTAACCTCTTATTCTTTAGTCTTCGGATATGAAGTAGTATTACCATTAGAAGTAGATTCACCTATTCTTCGTATATCCTTATAAGGAATTTTGGATGAAGATGGATACGAGAAGTGTAATTGGTTGAACTGAAAACTCTTCATGAATCTTGACTTAGAGCTGAATAGAATCACCACGTTTATGCTTATAGGATGTGTCATCACTATAATATGAAAGTGTATGAAAATTAAATACAAGTAGGAGACCTAGTATTGAGGCTCGACAGCCAGATTGACAAAAATACTGGCAAACGAAGGAAGTTTAGACCCAAATGCTCAGGCCCATACCAGGTAATAGAAGACTTTAAGAATGGTGCGTACCACCTGTGTACTCTAGAAGGTCAAGAATTCAACAAAATGGTTAATTCGCTTCACATCAAATGCTTTTATGCATATTTTATTTGCATCTCCACTTGTACATTATTTCATCCATATTGTATATCGTATGCATTATCATATTATGAAATTTTAAATCAAGAAACTTTTAAAACTTCTAAATATTGGTAAAAACACTTAATCATGTACCTCTTCAATTATACATCATATCATCACCAAATTGTTCTAATCTCTTCATCATTTCATAAATTAAGATGGAATTTTTACATTTTTCCTACTAATACTTTCACACTTACCTTTATTCATGGTTTCTTCTAGCTCAAGTTTCTTCACCTATAGTGTATTCTAGAATCTTCTTGATTTTGTATATTTCCCTAATAATCTCTCTGATAACGTAAGTGATATAAATATTTCACCTAGATCCCTTGTCCACCTATCTCAACCTTTGGTGGTGAGCCATCACATCCTACTGGTTGCGTTGGGTTGAGGCTAGGGGGAAGTTTTCCTTACCAAAAGCACAAGTCAAAGTAAAAAAAAGATAAGACAAACAATAAACAAAAAAATGTTTTCTTTTGTAAATAGAACTACACTTATTTTCCCTACCAATCTTTAGTGATGATCCAATGCTTCCTAATAGTGGCATGAGATTTGGAAAGGAGGTAAGTGCCCTTACTCACCTATATCTTGTCCTCAGTGATGAGCCATTTTGCTTACTAGTAGCATGGGGTAAGATATAGGGGGTCCTGTCAAATAAATGAATAAGTTGTAAATAATTAAACAAATAAAAAGTGCTTTTAAATCTTAAAAAATACTAAGAAAGTGAGTTAGATGTGTATGTTACAAGATATTCAATCCTTTAAACCATATTTTTTCAATCAAAAAACCATCTACGGATTTAAGTCTATATAAACTTACAAGCAAATCACATTTTGCTTTGGTTAGTTGACCTTGATTTGGGTTGAGTTGTAGGTTCTGAATTGGATCTTTGTCAAAATCTTGTCTTCTTTGCACTATCTTCATTCATCAAATTCATACAACTCACGTCCCTATGTGCTCTTGGTGATGAACCCTTGCATCTTACTGGTTGCATGGAGTTAAGAGTAGAGTGATTTCATTTTCTTATTATATCACATTCATCACATTTTTCTAATTAAAAAAGTGCTAAATATTACTTGAAAACCAAATTATATAATTACAATTTGTTCTCATGTGCATCCTATAATAAAATCATTTTGTTTACACATTTGCATCATCATCATCCATAGCATGCATCCATAAAATCATATAAAAATCATTGGAAATTCTAAACTATTTAAGAGTACACAGATGAGACAAATCATGAATGAGTCAACTCTTACACAAAATAGCCAAACCAAAAATAAATGTATATATGATTACATCATTTCTCATGTATAATACCATCACACTCTAGTGAGTGTGGTCAAAACACTCATCTATGATCTAAAAATCCAAAAAAAAAATGATACAAACACAAAATTATCTCAAAGTTATAAAACAATTGTAGCCTATCCCTCCCTATGGGATCCCACTGAAGGTTTAGGACAGGGGATTCTATTGTGGCTCCGGTGACAAGAGTGACTTGCTACATTGTGAGAACCTCTATGTGTTTATCGGTGAGAGTTCTTGTGAGAGTGCCCATGTGATGGGGAAAGTGATCTACCAGTGGTAGCAGTAGCCTCGCTATGAAAGTGGTCTTGCCATTGTCTACTATCAGCTAGCTCATTTGCAATGAGATCAACCCTTATCTAGGTTAGGGCCTCTACAACATGTCATTCTAGTATGAACACATTAGTGTGACATCCAACCATCGTTGGGTTCCTAGAATATGCTAACAACTTCTCCTATGTCTTCCTTGTAGGGAGTGAAAAATTATCCAGGAGGATCCTCATAATAAAATCACGCCAACCATCTATGGTAGCAACAAAACATAAATAAAACAAGGATGGGTTTGAAAACCTTCAAATTTTCAAAAATGGATTAAAAAAAGAACACTGTGTAGTTTTCTAACAATGTAGTCTGAAGAGTAAAGTTGAGAAAATATTATTTTAGTTACTTAGATATCCAAGCATCTAGGATGGCTCGACAACTAGTGCCAGTGCAGGAGCTACTACATGAACCTCGTCTACTCCTCTACTATGGTCTCCTCTACACCCATTTTTCTTCTAAATAGTGACTCCTCATCCCCTCCTTCAATGGTTAAAGGATCCTTTGAGTGCAGTGTATCTTCCTCAGTCCTAGTTTTCATGTAAGTATCTCTAATGGCCACCCACTATGTGTCACTCTCCTCCTCTCTCTCTCTATCCTCCTTTCTCTTTTCCTCCACCTCCATCTCAAACTCATCCTCCTCCTCCTCCTCCTCCTCCTCTCCACTGTGTGTGGGTCTTGATTCAATCTAAACAATCAGCCTCAACCTAACTAGATCTCATACAAGGTATGGCGTATCAATAAAAACTCTAGGAGTGATGATAGTCCACTCAATTTTTCCCCTTGGGCCATATCTCACCTCTCAGATCCCTCTATACATTGTGGGGACTGCTGAGAGTGAATTGATGTAAAATAACCCAGAATGTTGTGGTGCCTTGTCAGCTGGATGGACCTCTACTCTGTTGGTATGATCCACTAATTATGTACTAGAGCTGCATTTAGTTAGAATGATAGTTTCCTCACCCCATAGGCCAGCCATGTCTCTATATGGATGTGTGATCAAATCATTAGTAGTGACTATAAAAATTGATCGATGTAGCCCCTTAAGTGCAACCATGTCAACCCATCTCACTGATCTAATCACCCTGAAATTTTCTATCCCAATTCCTCTCTGATAAGGGATCACCTAACTCATGACCAATGTGGGATGACTGAAGGCCTTTCCCTTCATTCAAAAAACCATGTACAAATCATGATAAGTGACAATAAGGATGTCAATGCCCCATGCATATATGTGGTCATGCTACTTAATTATCTATATGATGGGTTCCCAACATTAAAGAATCTTTTCCAAACCCTTGTCCCTAAACAAGTGCGAAGACAAGATATCAACAATGTCCTTGTGCAAGGTAAGGATAAGAATGGAAGCAACTGATAGTAATCTCATCCCATATTTGGCACCTATGGCGAGTGCCTATGCATATCCCATATATGCATCCCAACTACGGGCCTATGTGATTATTCTCACGCTATCTAGAACCAACTTCTTACTAGTGACAGGAACCCTCAAAATCTAGTAGACATCCTCAAAAGTGATTGTCCACTGCCCCATAACTCCAGGAAGCCAGAAAGTGTTCTAGTGTGTATCCTAGAAAGATAATAGATAACACAATAACTAGCTAGCAGGTGTAACCCACTGCATCTGTGATATCCTCCATATCCCCGACCTATGTAATAAGTCCCTCTCATCCTTAGTCATTGAATCCAAGATCACGAGAAAACAATGAAACTCACAATCCTTGATCCATCTAACATACCTCCATTGCATTTATAAATATCAAAAAGAGAAAGTTAGAATCATATTGATGCATAATAAGCTCACAAAAAAACATTATAAAAATAATCAAAAAACTAAAAATTCTCCAACAATTAGTCATTTTTAAAAACAACCTTGACAGTTACGCAACCGTCGCTCTTTGTAGAGCAACGGTTGTGTTACTACCATGGAATTTTTTCAATTTTTATGACCTTTTTCGTGGTTACGTAACCACTACTTTACGTAGAGTGGTAGTTGCAAAATCTCTACGATGGTTCCATCTGTGAAAAGTGGTCCATACCCTAGGGCCCCAAAAACTCAAGAAAAGATGACTGGGGTGAAGTCGTAACAAGGTAGCCATAGCAGAACATGTGGCTAGATCGAATTAAATAATAGATAAAATAGAGAATAGGGATCTTCCCCCTTAATTCCCACTTCCCTACCAACAAGGAACTCCAGTTATATGTTATATAGAATCTACATAGGGCAGGTTCAAGAAATTCTCATATCTAGTTGAGTTCGAGAACTATGGCGCCCCTATCTAAACTATGGGGCGTCCCCTAGTCATGGGCATGAAACCCAAGATCAGCATTGGCTTCAGCAGAATAACTGAATCTAGGAAATTTTGAAAAAAACAAATTTCAAATCATAAGTGGTGCCCCCTTGTGATCATTTTAACTGTAAAATTATCAAAAATACCCCCACTATGTCAAGTTCTTCACATGTCCTACATTTTAGAGGTAAAAATAAACAAATGTAGATAACTCTCCTATTTTTGACCCGTTGTTCCTCCCATTGGTTGGGCTACCATCACATCAGAGCACACTCTTATTTTTGTCTATACTCTCACACAAAACCATCACAAGTGATCTAGAGCTCAAATTTCACTAAGGGGGTAAGTGCAAATGATTTCTATATATAGTAATTTTGAGATATATATAGCATGTTTTAACTTTGTTTTAAGTGTGTGTGCTTTGCATGGTGGGATCACTAGTGCACGTATATTTATCCTCCCGGTGGATATGGTAAGTAGTCTTGTCATTTTTGTTTTAATATTTTGTTGATTATACATTATATCTGTACTTGATTTTCGTTTTCTTCTTATAGGTGGTGGGAAGCTTGGGTTAGTATAACTTAAACACATGAGCGTGTCGGGTATAATATTTAAATTTCCTATTTGGGAGTTTCATACTTGGAATTTATTTTTTATACCTCATCATGGCTAAAATGCTTCTCTGAGGGGGGCAATATGTACGCACTCAAATTTTCACGGTGTTATATTTTCAGAATAGTTCAAATCCCAAATGATGTTAAATATTGATTCCAATCATATCGAAGTCTAATTTCTCAATTACAGCATGTTCTTGTAGTTTATTGTACCTTTTTCATCTATTTTCCATCTTTTCCCACTTTTTTAGTTGTTTTGTTGCATTGTTCCTAACCTTTTGGCCTTAAGTTATGTAACTTCTGTGGTGGTTGCTAAACTTCCACAATGGCTACATAACTGCTGGTCTTCATAGAGGGGTGGTTACACAATTGCCATGGTGGTTGCACAACTACCAGATTGATCTAAATATGAAAATATAACTATAATCTAAATTTTATTACAGTAGTAAATGAATAACAATTAAGTACATAGATTACACCCAAGAAAACTAAGCAAGAAAGTATGAAACCCTAAGTGTGAAGAGAGGGTAAGAAAGCCTTAGCTGATTCACAGAGTTCCTAGAGGTGTGTAGAGCTAGAAAAATAAAATATATGAAGCACTGACCATCGCACTGAAGCTCAGTAAAATGTAGATATGTTAGAATAAGTTGGACTGGGGCACCTGGAGAGGGACAGGAGTGCCTATGGATGTCCTAGACTTGTTTCTGGGTGCCATGGTCTACAGAAATGCTCAGAAATCTTCCTCTAAGGTGTCATGAGTTTTTTACATTTAGTCACCTTTTGTCACTCCAATTTTGCACCATGATATCTGAGATCACTAGAAACCTGTAATGATGTATGACCCTACAAAACCCTCAAATAGACATCAAATCATAAAAAACAAAAGATGCAGAATGAGGGGTCATATTGTCCTCATATTTCATAATGGTTAACTTACGAATGATCATTGCATTACATATCAAACACTATATAGTCTTGTGTGTGTGCAGAAACCGTGCCCTAGGTGGCTCTTGTGAGTGTCACACTTGATAGCGAGAAAGTAAGCTATATGTAAAGTAATGTAATAGATGTGCACATGGAATAGAATGAACTTCCCTCCTATGAAGTGTATAAAAAATAACCATCCCTTGTGTCCCTTGGGTGGTGCTAGGTAGATTCAATTGAGCACTTATATGCTTGATGGATACAAACTTTATATGGTGATAGCTAATGTTAGTAGTTGGTCCTTTATTATGATCACATAACTTTATATTTATATGATTCCTTTTCTTGAATTTCATTATTAACCCTGAAAAGGCTGACTACTAAAAATATAAGATTCTCAAATGGCTAGAAGTGACCTAAAAAGTGTGAACAAATTACAAAAGGTTTAGAGGCACCCAGAAGGAAAGAGGGTGTCTAGCACTGGCATCTTGGTTGAATGCTGGTGTCCAGGATCATAAATACCAAAGTATAAAAAGGTAGACTGGGAAAGTAAGGGTGCAAGACCAAAAGTAGCAATAGAAAGCAAAGAAAGGTGGCCAAATACATGGGTTAATTAATACTTTTCTTACTTATGAATCATATGAATATTAGTATGTAATCAAGACTAGATAATTACCCAAAGTGTGTGATTTTATGTCTACATATGGCCCCACTTTATGTTGGTGAGAATAAAGCTTGGTAAAATAAAGTAGATAGAGATGCGTACATGATAACCATGTAGATCGATGAATGAATCATGTCAAGGAAATATAAAAGGTGTGGAGTAATAAAAGTGTGAAGTGTTGATGCTAAGGAGGAGAAAGTGTAAAAAGTGATGATGAAAATGGATATAAGGTGGAAACGCATGTGTAGATGTCGCGATGTACTTGTTGTTGATATCGATGTTGTTTATGGTGTTTTGAAGGATGTTGATGATGTTGATTATTGTTTCCCATATAGACAGACCTGCAAAAGAGAAGAATGATCAAGTAGTCAAATATGTATGTATATGTGTAAAAAAAAGCTGAAAATGTGAAAAAGGAACATGTGCACCAAATCTATGATGAGAAAAGAGTGTAGAAAGGATCCTGAAGATGTCGATGAAGGATGAATTTTTAGGGAGATCTCATGCCATGATAGAATTAGTGTAGGCAGAATAGTCTAGTATCATTCTCCAACCTTTGACTGCTTCCTAGAATTTTTGAGCGTGCTAATTGTTGGTTTTTAGGATGATCCTACACCATGATATAATTAGTGTAGGGAGAAAGTTATGGTGTTATCCTCCAACATTTAACTGCTTCTCGAAATATGGAGCACCACTACAAATAGTGTGTACAAAGTCAAATTCTAAGGACCCAAGTCTAATTCTGAGCCCTATAAAATCCATTTTATGGATTTCTGTAGACTATGTTAAACTACCAATTGGTGTGTAATTTCACCTTGGCTTTAGGTATCCAAGAAAGGCATCATTTTTCTAACGAATTAAATCTAATTTTGAGCCTTATCTAAAACTGACAATTATGTTGTACCAGTACTTTGTTGTGTTGTGTACAATGTTGTATGGGGTGATTGATTCACCTAAATGATGCCTCCCCTCTATTGGTATCCAGATTTAATCTCCTTCACAACTTGAACAACATCATGAATCTGCACAAGACACTCAAGGATAGATAGATGTTTTGTATGTCATTTGTAGCCAGGGATCACACCTATCTACTTGTTTGCATTCAAGAATTGAGGGAGTGGATAGCACCTTCATAAGGGTTTTGATCTAACCCTCACTATTTTAGGTTGTGCCTATCAACCAAGGCAAGAGAACCTGTATTGCAGCCCCTATATGGTAAGGAGATGAAGATATCCTTGTGTTTTGCATATGGTGTGGAGGAGGCTTTGTGAAAATATGATCAAATATCCATTATCCAAACTCAAAAGAGCTGTCACTACTAAATGATGGAAATGTTCTAAAAAAAAAGCTAGAGCTGCTAAAGACATGATAAAACCCTGATCAACCTTGTGCATTTTTGTGAAAGGATTGAATTCTTTTGTGGACACACAATGCAGATGCAAGGGTATTGTAGGTAGGATGAGTTAATTTAAAATGAAATTCTGATGAGAGACCTTGGAACAAGAGTAGCTAGAAATCATCACCTTCTTTGGGAAACCTTGCAAAATAATTACAACACCTAAACAACAGAAATGTTTCAATGAATTTAAAGTGCTCTTTCAACCAGGATGTGTGCACAATGGATGCCCAAATCTACACTATTCCATACAAACTTTGATAGCCTGCCACAAAGGCTTGAAGCAAAATATCAATAAAGCATTCAGAACCCCTTGTTAGATCATGTCCTAAGGTACACCCAAAGGTTTGTAAATACCCTCAATTTACAAGGAAGGTAAGATGGATTTAAATCTGTTTATCTCCACTCAAATGAATGCTCTTCTGAATGAAAGATTGTAGATGCCTTCAAACCCTCTACAAGAAATGAGACCATGTATGACCAATAAAGATCCCAAACACAAGATTGCAACATGAGCCTGAAACACAAATTGAAAACATACTGAAATACAAGTGCATGCAAGCTTTTCCAAGAGATAAAACCAGTTAATCCAAGAATTTGATCAAATATATCAGCAAGGGAAAGTTATTTAGAAAATCTCAAAGCTTGTTGATGGCTTTACAGCTGAAACCAACTCAACATGATGAACATTTGATGCAAACTGGAATCAAAATGGCTCTCAGGCAGTTTCTCAAAAGGGAAATGGACTTCTTCCAGTCTTTCCTGTGAAATTTCTTCTCTTTCTCCAAAATTCTCCACAGACCTTTAAAATGTTTCCAAAACTACATCATATATCCTCTGCTAACTTGTATCCTTGCATCCAAAGCAAAGAATATGCCAAAGGGATCAAATTTGTTACAAAACCCTATCCATTTGATGAAAAATGATATAAAACTGTGAAACAGCTCGCCAAATGCCAGAGATGCACAAATATTTTAAAATATTGCATGAACTCAGATCCTTATCCATCCCAGGGTCACGTTTTTGGCATTCCACCATGCCAACATGCATTTGCAATCATTTTTCACCTTTTTCCCTCATCATTTTTAACTCTACAACTTTTCAATTTTACATTTCACGTGTTTTTCATGGGCTGAGAAAAATATCTCACGAAAAACACTATAGGGCACCAAATTAGCTCAAATAAATGATGCCATTGCATTCAGAAGGCCAAAGGGATGCAGATTCATATAAAATTTCATGTGTTTTGGTGCAAAAATGACGATTCCACACTTCTTGGAGCTCCAATGGCGCCCAAAAGATGAAAACGCATAGCTGCCGTTGATTAAAATCAACTTTAAATGCCATCCCTCCACGTGGCAGATCCAAATCCTCTTCAAAAGCACCCAAATTACCTTTTTTCCTTTTAGATGAGGTGGGACACATGTCCAAATACCATTAGACCGAGCCTTCTTTTTAAAATTTGCATTTGCGACTCCTTTTGACCTCGAGAAAATTTTGAAAATTTTTCCCGCTTGCCCCCTGAATGTGCCACATGTCCTCCTATGGGCCCTACTAAAAACCATGGGCCAAAATGATGACTTTGCTCCTTTTTCACAAAAAGGAAAATTTTCTCAAAATTCCCCACGGGCCCAAACACCCGTTGTTTCTCTGCCACGTGTCGATCTCCCATTGGAGGCGGAGCTGACTCATCACATTTGCCTTCATTCCTCCGCAAGCATCAAAACTCCATGCAGGCCCGACATCTCTCTTTTGACATTTGAAAAATGCCACGTGTCGCTGTCCTATTGGATGCAGAGCTGAAACTCCAAATTTTTCCATGGGTTTATTTTTCTCTTTGAGATTTTTCGCTAAAATTTGGAAAATTTTCCATCTTTCCTCCGCACTCCGAATTTCCATCAAAAGTCAGACACGTGTCCATTTTTCATTGGTGGCGGGACCTTGAACCAAAATTTTTCCTTTTACCCTTTGAAGTTTAAAAAACTTCAAATTCCTCCAAGCCTCCACCTCTCCATTTCATCCCTGTGCATACGTGTCACATTCTCATTGGTGCGGGCCATCAGGTCCAACTTTTTCTTTGAGGTTTTGAGCAAAATCCTAAAAAATTTCAACTCTTCACTCCCCTGATTGACATCTCTGTGCCACGTGTCACCCTTCCATTGGGCGCGGGTCATCGGGCCAAATTGTATCCTTAAAATTTTGAAGTTGAAAGACTTCAAAATTTCCATAAATCCCGCCCATCCATGCCACCTTTCTTGGAGACATGTCCACCTTGCATTGGGTGCGGACCCCTAGGCCAATTTTTTCCTTTTGCATTTTGAAACCAGAAAATTTTCAAATTCTTCCAAGTTCCCACTATTCTGGTCAATCTCCCTGGACACGTGTCACCTTTCCAATGGTTACAGGCTCACGGGCCAAATTTTTCCCCTGACACCCCAAGCCAAAAAACACCAAAATTTTTCCAAGTCCTTGATCATCCACCTGGCCCTCCTGGACACATGTCACCATCCCATTGGGCATGGGCTTTCGGGCAAAAAATTAATTTTGAGAATTTTTTCCAAAATGGAAGAAAAAATTCCTAAGTTCCCTCCGCCACCCGCCAATCCTCGACCAATCACATCAGGCCACGTAAGCACATCCCTGTGGAACCGCGGGGCCATGGGGAAAAATTTTCTTCTGACATCCTTGAGCAAAAAACAATAAAATTTTCCCAACTCCCACACTGTCTGTTTGACCTCCCTGTGCCACCTGTCGCCCTCCCATTGGGCATGGGCCTTCGGGCAAAAACTTTGATTTTGAGAAATTTGTAAAAAATGAAGGCAAAAAATTTTTAAGTGACCTTCGCCACTCGATGCTCCTTCTTTCTAATCAAATCATGCCACGTAGGCACAACAGGAAAATGCGGGGCCATAGAGAAAATTCTCCCTTCGCCAAAAATTGAAAATTTGACAAGTTATAACATTTCTTCCAACCACACCTGTCCAATGAGAGCCTGCCATGTTAGCACAAACTTTGCAATGATAAATTTGACGGGTAGACCATGCCCGTATGCCCGTTAAAATGAAAAAACGTAGGGGATGCTTCGAAAATCAAATTTTCTCACAAAGAAGATGTATTTTTTGGTTTTGAATCCAATGAAACATGATGTGGGGATGATTTAAGCTTGGGGAGTGAGATTTCACCCTCATAAAAATGAAATTCGATCAAACAAAGGTTTCTTTCACTCTTTGGCCAAGGAAAAATTATATAGCCCATGCAACATGAAAAACTAGGGCACAAATAAAAGGGAAACTTGGATTTTGTTTCAAAAAGGGGTAGAATAACAACATTGAGGTCAGTTTGAAAACATTCAATTGGATAAAACGAGTTACAGATCTTCAGCTCGAGCCACAAGGACGTTTTGGAGTAAAAATGGAACATGGAGAATTAGAGTAAAGTGTGCAAACCCATAAATTGCACCAACATTGGCTCTTGCTTGGGGATGGGCACTCCCAGCGAGTGCCACAAGATCAAAATGTAGACCAAGTGCCAGAAGTCCATTGGGCAAGGAGTCAAAACATGCATAGCAGCCCTAAAAACTAGAATTTTCACCAAAAACAGAGCGAGAGAACCACACCAATAATGGTTGCCAAGGACAAAAGGGAAAACCATGAGCCAACAACAGCAAGAACAAGGAAAAGACAAAACAAAAACAAGGGCTATACAAAATGTACAACTTGTGCATACCTCCTTTGGGGATTTAATCCAAAAAGTGTTTTAAATGTCTGCCATTAACAGGCAGCTCCAACAAATCCCCATCCAAATCTTTGAGAAAAAATGTATTTTCTCCAATCCTGATATCAATGACATAAGGGCCCATCCATAGAGCATCAAATTTTCCATGCTTACCCTTGTCTTCATGCCTACTATCCCACAGCAAAACCAAATCTCCAACACTGAAAGCTCTAGGGGTGACCTTCTTATCAAACAAATTCTTCAATTTCTCCCTAAACCTGACATGCCTTTGATGAGAAGCTCTCCTTTCTTCATCCAACTCAATGATCTGATTGATTCTTGATTCATATGGGCCATGTTCTTGATCTTCCAACTGCTGGGAAAACTAAAAAGTGGATAATTGCAGGTGTAATGGCAACAAAGCCTGAGTTCCATACACCAGTTCAAATGGGCTTTTACCAGTTGCTCTTTTTGGAGTTATCCTATCAGCCCAAACTACAAATTTCAACTGTTCTCTCCACTTCTTCTTGTTGATTTCCAAGGTTCTTCTAATGATCTTGAGCAAGTTTTTGTTACTTGATTTAGCTTGCCCATTCCCTTGTGGGTTATAGTTTGAAGAATAGGTCAGATTTATCCCATATTCATTGCACATTGCCATCAAAGGCTTAGCTCTAAAACACATAGCATTATCAGACACAATCTTAACTGGAACCCCAAATCTACATATGATATGATTCAGCAAGAAATCCATTACCACTTGGTGTGTTGCCTTTCTAGATGGAATTGCCTCAACCCATTTTGTAAAATAATCAGTTGCTACAAGGATCCACTTGTAACCAGCACTAGAAGGATCTGAAATCTCACCAATAAAATCCATTCCCCATTGTTTGAAAGGAGTTTCAACTGATACAGGCTGCAAAGGAAGGGAGCCTAAAGCTTTCAATCTTCCTGAAAAATGTTGGCAACTATCACACCTTCTAACTAACCGGTTTGCATCTTTGAAAAGAGTTGGCCACCAATAACCAGCTCTTAAAATCTTATGTGTTGTCACTCTCCCAGCAAAATGTCCTCCACAAACTCCCCCATGGAAATCAGCAATCAACTTGGGAGCTTCATCTTCAGTTATGCATTTCAAGAGGACACCTTCAGGGTTCTTCCAAGCCATCCCAAGGTCTGTTATGACATATTTCTGAGAAGCCAACTTGAGAGCTCTTTTCTGATTTTTATTTAAGTGACTGGGATAGCATAAGTGCTTGAGGTAATAGACCACATCCTTGTACCACTCAGAATTCATCAATTTGTCAAGGAGATCTGTTGTTTCCTCCCCTAGCTGATTCACTTCTACATTCTGCAAATTACTCTCAACCATGAGTTTGGTAAGACCTAAACCTCTTACCAGCTTTGTTGTTTGGATATCCATATCATACTCTTGTAATTTATTAACCCATCTACATCTCTTGCTTGATATCTCCATGTCAGATAAGATGTCTTTAACCATGGTGTGGGGAACATAAGCAACAACCTTTGAACTCAAAATATAGGGCCTGAAAATCTTTGTTGCTTTTACTAATGCAAATGCTTGTTTCTCCATAATTGTGTACCTCAATTCAGCTGCTTGTAAAGCCTTGCTAAAGAAAGCAATAGGCCTCTCAGATCCATTTTCATCCTTTTGTAACAAAACTGAAGCAATAGTAAATTCTGATGCAAAAGAGAATATTTGGAAAGGCATCTTATAGTTTGGAGCTGCCAAAACAGGTGCATGCTTGAGTGCATCCTTTATTCCTTCAAAAGCTTGGATGGCAGCCTCCTCCCACTTAATAACTTGATCCTTTCTTAGCATGCTTGTGATTAGAAGAGTCAACTCAGCAAAATTGGAGACAAACCTTCTAATGAAATTGATTTGGCCAAAGAAAGATTGAATACCCTTCTTGGTTCTTGGCACAGGCACCTTGCTGATTGCTTCCACTCTCTCAGGATCTATCATAACACCTTCTTTAGACACAATATGCCCCAAAAACTTGGCTTTTGGCACACCAAAATGAAACTTCTTTGGATTAAGTGAAATGCCATACTCCCTACATTTGATCAGCATCTTCTCTAGGGATTGCAAATGGTCTGCTCGCTGTCTTGAAAAAACAGTCACATCATCTTGGTAAACTGCAATAAACTCATTGATATAACCAGCAAAGGCAACATCCATTGCCCTCTGAAAATTAGCACCAGCATTCATCAATCCAAAAGGCATCCTTACAAAAACATAAGTCCCCCAAGGAGTAGTGAAGGTTGTCTTAAGTCTTTCTGATTCTTTAACAACTACTTGATTGTATCCGGAGAAACCATCCAAAGTAGAAATCATTTCTGACCCTGTCACAAGCTGCAGCATATTCTCCATGTTTGGAAAAGGATAGTTGTCCTTCATAGATGCTTTGTTTAGATTCCTAAAATCCACACAAAGTCTGATATCTCCGTTCTTCTTCCTAACTGGCACAAGGTTGGCAACCCAAGAAGAGTACCTAGTAGGCTGAATGATGCCACCATCTCTCAATTTCTTCAACTCTTCTTGCATTTTCATGGAAAGTAGTGGGTTAATAGGCCTTTGTTTTTGTCTAAATGGTTTGGCTTTAGCCTCAAGAGGGATCTCATGCTGAAACAAATCTTCTCTATATGCCTTCAGCTCTGAATAAGACCAAGCAAGGCAGTCTTGATATTTCTTTAAAATTTGGGCATAGGACTATTTTTCTTCTTTGCTGAGATGACTGCCCAACCAGATCTTCCTTGGTTTGTCTTTAGTTCCCAAGTTATGCTCTTCCACATCCCTTGAAGCAGACATCTTTCTATTAATGATGCAATCAGCATTGCTAAAATTGGATTCAAGTGCAACAAGACCCTTAGGAATGGTATTTGTCTTCAATTGTATAATATCCTTGTCAAACAAAGTTTCTCTACCTTCATTCATGCACACCATTGGTTCCCAATCAATATTCTAACCAAAAAACTCTCCTTGGCATTGTAAGAATCTCAACACTTGTGCATCATCATCAAAAATCTGCCAATGTTTCACATTATCTGGGACAGCTGGCCTTGTTAGCACTTCAACATCATATTCACAAAAAGGTGAAATGGTGCAATTATCAAACTTAGAACCAAGAACAGCCAGCTGATCAGCAACAACATTAATACTTCTATCATGGTAAATAATTTTAAAGGAATCAAACATTTCAATCAAGTCCCAAACAACATGTTTATATTGCTTCATACGCTGATTTTTTGTGGCATATAACTTTCTTACTTGCTTGACAACCAGCTCTGAATCTCCTTTAGCAACAATATCCTTTACTCCATACTTCCATGCAATCCTTAATCCCAATAATAATGCCTCATACTCAGCAATGTTGTTAGTACATTCAAAATTGATCTTGAAGGAAAAAGGAAACTCCTCTAAACTAAGGGAAACCAACACTATACCAGCACCATTTCCAGCTTTGGAGAAAGCTCCATCAAATAGTAATGTCCATGGAGAACCTACCATACCAAGGCACTCTGATTTTTCCATCTTATTCTCTTTTCCATCAGCAAAACCAATGAAATTGTCAACATCTACGTCAGCAAACAACACTTCATAAGAAGCATTGTTTGGATCCTCAATCAAGTGTAACATCTTCTTTTCACCATAGAGTTTGACAAGGTTTCCCTCAATAGGAATGGTGGCATAGGACATGTCCATTTGAACACTACCACCAAAACTTGCAGCCCACTTTCTTGACAAAAGCATACCCCATTTGGCAGGGTAGTCAACAATTACAACATCAAGTTTTAAATTCTTACCCGGATAGGCTGCAAGTTGCACTACTAAACCCTTCACACATCCAACAACCAGCACTTCCCTTGAATCCATGGCTGTACACTTTCCATATGCTACTGTCACCTTGATATCTAATTCATTCATAACTTCTAGAGGCATAACATTACATGATGCACCGGAATCAAACATGCAATTGTGAAGAAACCTACCTTTGATGAGAAAAGTTGTGAAGAATGGATCAACATTCAATTGGGAATCAACCAAGGATGTCCCCAAATACACTTCAGGTGCCTCTCCAAGATCTTCCATTGGTGGTGGTGTTTCAGGGCCAGCAACGCTTTGAAGAGGACTCTCAACAACATTGACATTTCTGCTTGGTATAATATTTTCTTCTTTTAATCCCAAGTATTCAAAAGCTCTTTTCTTGTGTTCAAGAATTCTGAGAAATTCAATAATGGGAACACTCACTTTAATTTAGCTCAATACCTGGGCTATATCATATGGAACATTCTTTGGAAAAACAACATTGGAAGGGGAACAAGAAGGTTCATCAGATGGAGAAGTATTCTTGGCAGCCTGGGCATGAAGAGGACTGATATTTTTGCATGGGACAGCAGGGTTCTTAGGATTATCTTTGGGAATTCTTGTGAGCAAGGGTGTATTTGGCTTGGCTTGAGGGTCAGCTCCTCTAACAAATTTACTTCTAGTATTGAACTCCTTTTCTTGACCAACCACAGCATTCATTAAAAATTGTCTATCTTCCTCCAAAGGAATACCACCATCATACTTCTTGATCATTAAAGCCCTTAGGTATTCAAAGTCATTATTAGGAATTTCAAAGGCCTAAACTACATCTACATCATGAGTTTGAGGAATAGAAAGAAATGGTACCCTCTTTATGCAATCCCAAAAGGTTGCAGCAATCCTTGCACTTATCACATCTGTTGATGTTGGTGCTTGCTATGAGCCTGAAGAGCTACCCATCATACAAATGTCATCATCCATTTCATTTTCATTATCATCATCTATATCTTGTTGGTCCATTTCACATGGAGGATGAGGAAGAAAACATCTATCACATCAATCCATGTCAACAAGTTCTTGAACAGCAGCAACTCTTGCAGTCAGAGGGTCAGGCACCACTCTATTTTCACGTGCTTGGGGTTTTCTATTTGCAGATCCAATAAGCCCTTTACCTCTATCATCTTGTCTTTGATCACCCCTAGGATGATTGCCAAGTCTATCATGGTTTTTAAGTCTTTGCTATCCTTGTGAACTTTACCCAATTCCTTTCTCAGCCCAGGCTAATTTGTAGGAAATTTCTTTGACAACCCCTACCAAAGTCTTGACAACATCCTCCAAATCAGCACCCTTGCTAGTTTGTGGCTTCTCAGGGTTTATCAAATTCACACCATCCCTCTTAAGTGGTTTACTAACAACTTTAATATTATTTTCAATTTGAAGTGCCATGGTGAAAGCTTGCCTCAAGTTTGTAGGATTTTTGTCTCTCAAATAATAGGCTGCCTTTTTATCAAATGCATCTGCATATTTGATCAAGCAAGATTCATCACAAGGCCTCAAAATTATAGGCAGCCTTCTCAATGTCTTATTAAACCTTGTATTGAAATCATGAACGGTCTCATTATGGTTCTTCTTGATGTTCTCAAACTTGGATAGAAGGAACCTTGGATCTATTTTGTCTCCATATTGTAATCTGAATGCATTACTCATCTCAGTCCACAAATCAATAGAGTTATCAAGCAGAGCTTTATACCAATCTCTTGCATCTTCCTCAAGTGTATGGATAAACAAATTGATATACACATCCTCAAATTCTATTTCAAAGTCTTCCATCATGTTAACAAAGAGTTTGAGGTGTTGATCTCCAGTTATGGCATTGTTACCTTGGAATTTTGGTAATCTATTTCTCACATCCTGTGGGACAGCATTTGGATAACCATCCATTCCTCCAAAATTTATAGGACCAAATGTGTTTACAACAAATGGAGGTCTAGGTTGAGCCATATTATTTGGTGGGGGTGATCTTGGAGGTGAAACAAGCTGATGAGGAGTAGTAATGGGTCTGATTGGAATAGATGAATGATCTCTAAAATGACAACCCCCAAAGGCTCTCTCTCTTGATAGACTTTAGCAAAATTAGAAACTACGGGAGCAGATTTAGGAGAAAGGTTTTTAAATACACAAGAAGGTCCCTCACTTGATGGAGAATGAAAATCAGCAAGAATATTTCCTAAATCAGATCTACTTCAAGAGGAATTATAATCTTCAATGACAGGTTGTTCTCCTTCAAATTCAACTATGGGGACTCCTTTCCTTGCAACCAAATCACCAACCACTTTCCATACTTTTCTTCCTTCTAGTTCCGAGCTTCTTGATTCAATGAGTAACTTCTTAGAAGATTCCTTGATGAAGAGGGATCTCCTTCCCCCCAGTTTGACAGATTTAAACAAAAAGTTTCAACTGATAAAAATGTATTAGACAACTGGTATTTCAAGATCCCAACAACATCCCAACAGCATGGAGTCGCCACCAAGGATTTTCACCTTAGTTGTGCAAGAAAGAACTCAAAAATATTTTTTCAAATGCATGCTATACTAAAAACTTCCAGGGATTTACAAATCAGATTTTCTTCTTCTTAATTCAACCAAAAACAGTGCATCCAAATCACATAAATTGTTGGTAGATGAGGAGAGCAGGCTGAGTTTCAAGTCTTTCTTACCCAAAACATCCAGATCTAAAGTATGAAATGATATCTCAATAATATAAAATCTCAATCACTTGATCACAAAAATGCTCAAACCTTTCAAGTACTTCAAAACCACCAAGAAATTACAACAAATCCCCAGCAACGGTGCCACTCAGGTGTTGGTATCTAGATTTAATCTCCTTCACAACTTGAATAGCATCATGAATCTTCACAAGACACTCAAGGATAGACAGATGTTTTGTATGTTCATTTGTAGCCAGGGATCACACCTATCTACTTGTTTGCATTCAAGAATTGAGGGAGTGGATAGCACCTTCATTAGGTTTTTGATCTAACCCTCACTATTTTAGGTTATGCCTATCAACCAAGGCAAGAGAACCTATATTGCAGCCCGTATATGGTAAGGAGATGAAGATATCCTTGTGTTTTGCATATGGTGTGGAGGAGGCTTTGTGAAAACATGATCAAATATCCATTATCCAAACTCAAAAGAGTTGTCACTACTAAATGATGGAAATGTTCTCAAAACAAAGCTAGAGCTGCTAAAGACATGATAAAACCCTGATCAACCTTGTGCATTTTTGTGAAAGGATTGAATTCTTTTGTGGACACACAATGCAGATGCAGGGGTATTGTAGGTAGGATGAGTTAATTTTAAATGAAATTCTGATGAGAGACCTGTTGTTGCAAATCAACAGCACCCCCTGGATGTTGATCAAATTTCTAGTTTGATCATACTAGCATCCAGTGTGATTGCACAACATTGAATCCTCTTCCCAAGTGTGGGACTTGCAAAATGGAAGAGGAATCTCTAGATTAGAGGCTGGTTCCTCAACTCCTCTGATCAGCTAATTCACTTGTATAATTGTAGAGGTTTAAACTCCTAAATCTACTCTAAATTCCAAGGAGACAGAGATAGAGAATGCAAAAAAGAAAGAACTAATGCTAATAGGTGATGCACCAAAGGAGTTGTAGACACCTGATGCTGCATGAAATACACAATCCACAAGGAAACACAGCACAAAACATGCACAAATGCTCAAAATGTAATGAAAGATCAAGAAAGCAATGATAGATATATGAAAGGATTGAGGGATTTTAATCACAGAACATATATCAACATCTCAGATCCAATACAGTACATTACAGTGATCCAGAGGCAAGAAAAGGTGCTGCATTACATGGAAAGGTAAAATTTCTTCACAAATTCTGCCAAGGAGGAAGAAAAAGGAAGTTGCAGAGCTGAAAAGTGTCTCCCCTTTGCAAAATGAACTCATTCTAGCTTTTACAATGCAAACCACGACCCCAGGAGAGAGAAACGTGGGAAAAAGTGCAAGGGGTTCAACCATTGACCAAATTGCCATCAAAATAGCATGGGCACCCTAAAAGACCCATTCCCTAACATTTTTAACCATGCTAGGAGAGAATGCAAGCCATTCTTCATTAAAACGGTAGTTGAAACGTCATTTCTGTCCATGACCACGTGTCATAGGCGTTTCTTGATTTTCTCTCTCCAAACTCCACAAAAATGCAAAAATAACCTAGAATCTTGTAGATAAAGAACATGAAAAACTGAGCTCTGGATCGAAAGATATGGTGATTTGAAGTTTTAGGGAAAAACAGGGCCAAATCGGGTTGGTGGGCAAAAATTTGAATTTTTGCACCTTTTTGGTCATTTGGAAAATTTTCCAAAATTTCCCCATGCTTCACCACTCTAGGTGCCACGTGGCGACATCTCATTGGCCGCGGGCCTTTCAGGGGAAAATTTTTCCAAAAAACTCCGCCGAGCCATAACTTCAAAAATACATGGAGTTAGGAGGAAAACTTTACCTTTCTGGAAAGCTGAGAAAGAGCTCTATCCAATGGTGTCATTTCCAGAAGGTTTTGAGTGCCTAAAAAGCAAAATATTATGACTGAGGCACAAGAGAGGAAAAAATGAGAGGAGTTAGCCACAAAAAATGAGCAGGGGCACATTTTGGATAACAATTTTGGTGACTCAGAGGGGTCATCTGCCTGCTGGATGAAGTTACCAGTTGCCTGAAGCATCCATTGGGCATGGAGTCATGAGTTGTAGCCCGCAAACTGATCTGAACTTTGAAAACCTCCTCTCTGAGCCACTTGGAAACCCACTGAAATGGACTGTGCAAGAGCAAAACCAGCACCACAAAAACTATGTACAAAACTAAAGGTCATACATGCTCCAAAATGGAACATGCAGAGTGTGCACAAGCACTTCTTTTACTGAAAGAAAAACTACCTATCCTACTCTAACTGGAAGCAAAAGTGGGCTAAAAAAACCCTGCAACTGGTTGGGAGAAATAGCTTCCCTTTCTCAAAAGTTTCAACCATGCAACTGATTTGGCACTGAACATGGCTGATTGGATGAGTGGAAAATCAACAAGAAGTTGGTCTTCTACCCAAATCATCAAGGTGTCAACTGAAAACAAATCCAATACCTCTTTTAGTTGCTCTACATTTGGATTGAAGAGGTATGACAGCTGATCCTTGGTACTTGGTAGCTCACCCTCATGCTTAGAAGCAAGCATGACTGGTTGTGACTTCTCCTTTGACTCCAATGAAGTCAAATACCTTATTGGGAAAGGTATGATCCATTTGATATGCCCATAGCTCTGATTTTCAACTCCAAAAATGGAGTCTTCTTGTAGACCTTCTTGGGTGGGTGATGTGGAAGCAATGGTAGGACTTTTCTGCCCTTTCTCTTCCTTCATGGCAACATGGAACTCTTCTATAGTGTGCAACTCCTCGTTATTGATTGCAACATCCAATGAAGTTGCTTTTGCATTGTTGTTACCTGCTACAATACATTGTTGGCTTTGGAGCTCCTCCATTGTAGCTTTTGGAAGATCAAATTCTTCCAGCTTTGATTCAAGAGGCATGTTGCAAACTGTAGGCTGTTGTCCTTGAACTCTTTTGTCCATGGCAGCAAGTTCTTGTTGTTGGAGAACGAATGGTGAAAAAGGAAACATGGTAATTTCAGTTGGCTCTTCATCTAAACATTCTTCTAAGTCTGATGGCAAATCAAACTCTTGAATGTCTTGCTGCAGCAAAGTCTCTCCCTCTTGTATGGTGGCCTGCAAATCTGCATTTTCTTCACCCTGTATAACTTCATTTTCAAACATGAAACTTGTCAATCCAAACTCATCCCAAAAATCAGATTATTGGAGAGATGAAGTGGGAGAGAAGCATGAAATTTCTTGTGCCTTTTGCTCACAATTTGGACCTGTTTTGTTCACCTCCATAATGGCTTCATCAATCAAATCAGCCCCTTCAAATGAAAGCAAAAACGTATCAATAATGCTTCCTTCTTCTACTGTTATAAAAACTGACCTGACCTCATCCATTTCCTCCTCAAAGATGGGGTTTTGAGATGGTTTTCCTTCCTTCTCGATGGCTGATTTTGCAGTGCAAACTGGATCAGCATTTTCTTTGGGAAAAGTGCCAACATGGACACCCAACTCATCACCAACAAACTACTTTTTTTCTCACTTCACTGCTGTTATAAAATTAGCCTTGTTTTCCACTTGTTCTCCAACTTCAACATCCTCTATTGGTTTCACCATCAAGGGGATTTTTGTAATCCCAAATTTAAGAGCCCAACTCTTCAGACTTTGAATTTCTTCATCCTTGTTTGGCTCTTCTTTCTACTGTTGTTTTCCTTGATTGGCATTCTAATTTTTATCCTCCCAACATGGATTTGGGAATGCAAGAGGAGAAGTGGATTGTAACTCAATTGATTTTGCAATTTTTTGTGGTGGTGGAGGAGGTAGGAACTCTTGTTTCTTTGGAGGGAATGGCTGTTTGGAAGGGAAAAGGATAGAAGAATTGAGATGGGGTGGAAGACTAGGGAATGGAGAAATGGATTCAACACTTGGGATAGTAGATGGAGAGTTTAAAACTTGACACTGCTGAGATAAAACAGATTGGGAAAGAGGGAGAGAAAAGGCATGAGATGGTGTGCTTACTTGTTGACAAGGTTGTTGAATACTCCTCTCATACACCTTTATTCCTTTAGTCCACTTTGCAAGCAATGGTAGTGTTGTAATCATGAAGGCTAGCTTCTCTTGAGGGCTGTAATGCCTTGGAAAAGGTCCCACCCATGGACAAGGTGCTCTACAACCGATTCTAAATGCTTTCATTTGTGCTTGAGCCCTGGATAGCACCATGTTTACCTCCATCTTTTGGATTTGTTCCAGCAGATCTGCATTTTCTTCTTGACTGCCCTCACAACCAGCATACCCTTGTGCTTGACATGCTTCATATCCAAACTGACTTTGGCACTGCTGCTCATATGGGTAGACATGATGATTTTGAATTTGATCAAAATGCTGATTTGGAGGATTTGTAAAACATGTTGGAGGTGTGATATACTGCTGTTGTAAATGTGAATTCCATGATGGAAATGAAGTCATGATTGCACAACTTCATGGAATGGAAAAGAATGAAAATGGTGGAAAGAAGAATGGATGGAAATGAATGGAAAACAGGTCTGCAACTTAGAGAATGAGTTGTTTACCAGATGGAGTCACCAGATGTGCTTTTGAAAGTGCCTCCAAAAGGCTGAATCTTTAACAAGAACACACCAACCTGTCAAAGATAAAGTGGAAGACCTCTAAGGTCCCACCAGGCGTGCCAAAACTATTGTTGCAAATCAGCAGCACCCCCTGGATGTTGATCAGATTTCTAGTTTGATCATACTAGCATCCAGTGTGATTGCACAACATTGAATCCTCTTCCCAAGTGTGGGACTTGCAAAATGGAAGAGGAATCTCTAGATTAGAGGTTGGTTCCTCAACTCCTCTGATCAGCTATTTTACTTGCACAATTGCAGAGGTTTAAACTCCTAAATCTACTCTAAATTCCAAGGAGACAGAGATAGAGAATGCAAAAGAGAAAGAACTAATGCTAATAGGTGATGCACCAAAGGAGTTGTAGACACCTGATGCTGCATGAAATACACAATCCATAAGGAAACATAGCACAAAACATGCACAAATGCTCAAAATGTAATGAAAGATCAAGAAAGCAATGATAGATATATGAAAGGATTGAGGGATTTTAATCACAGAACATATATCAACATCTCAGATCCAATACAGTACATTACAGTGATCCAAAGGCAAGAAAAGGTGCTGCATTACATGGAAAGGTAAAATTTCTTCACAAATTCTGCCAAGGAGGAAGAAAAAGGAAGTTGCAGAGCTGAAAAAGTGTCTCTCCTTTGCAAAATGAACTCATTCTGGCTTTTACAGTGCAAACCACGACCCCAGGAGAGAGAAACGTGGGAAAAAGTGCAAGGGGTTCAACCATAGACCAAAATTCCATCAAAACATCATGGTCACCCTGACAGACCCATTCCCTGACATTTTTAACCATGCTGGGAGAGAATGCGAGCCATTCTTCATTAAAAACGGTGGTTGAAACGTCATTTCTGTCCATGACCATGTGCCAGAGGTGTTTCTTGATTTTCTCTCTCCAAAATCCACCAAAATGCAAAAATGACCCTAGAATCTTGTAGATAATTTCACCAGCTTTCCATTGATATAAAGAACGTGAAAAATTGAGCTCTGGATCGAAAGATATGGCGATTTGAAGTTTTAGGGAAAAACAAGGCCAAATCGGGTTGGCGGGCAAAAATTCAAATTTTTGCACCTTTTTGGTAATTTGGAAAATTTTCCAAAATTTCCCCACGCTCCACCACTCTAGGTGCCATGTGGCGGCATCTCATTGGCCATGGGCCTTTCAGGGGAAAATTTTTCCAAAAAACTCCGCCGAGCCATAACTTCAAAAATACATGGAGTTAGGAGGAAAAATTTACCTTTCTGGAAAGCTGAGAAAGAGCTCTATCCAATGGTGTCATTTCCAGAAGGTTTTGAGTGCCTGAAAATGCAAAATATTATGACTAAGGCACAAGAGAGGAAAAAATGAGAGGAGTTAGCCACAAAAAATGAGCAGGGGCACATTTTGGAGAACAAGACCTTCGACCAAGAGTAGCTAGAAATCATCACCTTCTTTAGGAAACCTTACAAAAGAATTACAACACCTAAACAGTAGAAATGTTTCAATGAATTTAAAGTGCTCTTTCAACCAGGATGTGTGCACAATGGATGCCCAAATCTACACTATTCCATACAAACTTTGATAGCCTACCACAAGTACTTGAAGCAAAATATCAATAAAGCACTCAGAACCCCTTGTTAGATCATGTCCTAAGCTACACCCAAAGGTTTGTAAATACCCTCAATTTACAAGGAAGGTAAGATGGATTTAAATCTGTTTATCTCCACTCAAATGAATGCTCTTATGAATGGAAGATTTCAAATGCCTTCAAACCCTCTACAAGAAATGAGACCATGTATGACCAATAAATATCCCAAACACAAGATTACAACATGAGATTGAAACACAAATTGAAAACATACTGAAATACAAGTGCATGCAAGCTTTTCCAAGAGATAAAACCAGTTAATCCAAGAGTCTGATCAAATATATCAGCAAGGGAATGCTATTTAGACAATCTCAAAGCTTGTTGATGGCTTTACTGCTGAAACCAACTCAACATGATGAACATTTGATGCAAAATGGAATCAAAATGGCTCTCAAGCAGTTTCTCAAA
Source organism: Taxus chinensis (assembly GCA_019776745.2). NCBI lineage: Eukaryota > Viridiplantae > Streptophyta > Pinopsida > Cupressales > Taxaceae > Taxus > Taxus chinensis. The sequence continues at coordinate 40,147,126 of CM034148.1, read as the reverse complement.
AGGGAAATGGACTTCTTTCAGTCTTTCCTATGAAATTTCTTCTCTCTTTCTCCAAAATTCTCAACAAACGTCTAAAATGTTTCCAAAACTACATCATATACCCTCTGCCAAATTGGATCCTTGCATCCCAAGCAAAGAATATTCCAAAGGGATCAAATTTGTTACAAAACCCTATCCATTTGATGAAAAATGATATAAAACTATGAAACAGCCCACCAAAAGCTAGAGATGCACAAATATTTTGAAATATTGCATGAACTCAGATCCTTATCCATCCCAGGGTCACGTTTTTAGAATTCCACCATGCCAACATGCATTTGCAATCATTTTTCACCTTTTTCCCTTACCATTTTTAACTCTACAACTTTTCATTTTTACATTTCACGTGTTTTTCATGGGCTGAGAAAAATATCTCACAAAAAACACTATAGGGCACCAAACTATCTCAAATAAATGATGCCATTGCATTCAAAAGGCCAAAGGGATGCATATTCATATAAAATTTCATGTGTTTTGGTGCAAAAATGATGATTCCACACTTCTTGGAGCTCCAATAGCGCCCAAAAAATGAAAATGCACATCTGTCGTTGATTAAAATCAACTTTAAATGCCAGCCCTCCACGTGGCAGATCCAAATCCTCTTCAAAAGTTCCCAAGTTACCTTTTTTCCTTTTAGATGAGGTGGGACACGTGTCCAAATACCTTTGGACCGAGCCTTCTTATTGATGAAGAATATGCAATGGCGACATCCTGTAAATTGACACTCGACAAAATGGCTCCTTATATGATTCAACCAAATACCCCCTGAATGTACCAAGTATCCTCCTGACGGCCCTACTAAAAACCACTTGGCTTTGATCATGACACTAATGATCCTTTTTCGCATAATGTCACTATATTCTTCTTCACATCATAAACTTCCCCGCGGGCCCGATCACACGTTATTTCTCTGCCATGTGTCAATCTCCCATTGGAGGCTAAGGCATTTCATCAGGCGTTTGCCTTCATTTTTGCTTCAAGCATCTAAACTCCATGTGGGCCCGACATCTCATTTTACACACATTCGATACATGCACAACTGTCGGTATCATCATTGGACCTGCATGAGCCACAACTCCAAATTTTTCCGTGGGTTTATGGTTCACACTTGAGATGTTGAGGGAAAATTACATACATAAACCTTCAGACACTGCACATTTCCTACGTATGTGCTCTTGAATTTCCAGTCGCAACTTGATAGCGAGCGAGTAGCATAGATGTAATTAGATGTAAATAAATGTGTGTATGGACCAAAATTAAATTCCCCTTACCCTATGAAGTGTATGCATAATAACTTCAACCCTTATCCCTTGAGTGAAGCTAGATGGATCGCAATGATTCTCATTTAGATGCCTATGCATATGTGTCACATTCTCATTGGTGCGTGCCATAGTAGATGATCCAGAGCTTGGTCCTTTAAGGTTTTACTCCCATAAAATCTGATAATTTTCAACTATTCATTCCCTTGACTTGACATCTCTGTGCCAGTTGATCACCCTAAAATTGGCTGACCCCTAAGTCGATAAGGATGCCCAACAGCTAGAAAGGACCCAAAAATTTTGAAGTGAGCAAGACTTCAAATAGGTCCATAGGTCCCACCCATCCAGGGGACCTTTCTTGGACACGTGTCCACCTGAGCGTTGGGTGTCTTGGACCCCTGGGCCAATTAGTGTCCTTTTGCATCTTGATACCAAATAATGTAGTATCAAAGGTCCCTCTATTTCGGTCAATCTCCCTAGACATGTGTCACCTTTCCAAGAATGAGACTAGAAAGGAAATTAAGAGGCCAAATATAGTGATTCCCCTAGTACTTTTCTCCCTTAGCCAAACATGACATGCAATGCATGTTATCCAGGACCGAGATCATCCGTACTAGCAGTCCTGTGATTTACGTGTCTACCATTTGCCACTTGGGCATGGGCTGTTCGAGTGAAAAAATTGGTAACATAAAGTAGATAGAGATGTGTAATTATCAACTATGTATATCGATGACAAAGAGCGTGCCGAGAGACAAGAAAAAACGTGGAGTGATAACATCAGGCCACGTGAAGCACATCCCTGTGGAAGCGTAGAGCCACGAGGAAGTAAAAAGTTTCTGATGACATCCTAGGGGTGGAAGCAATATAATGTTCCCAGACTGTCGCATTGTACCTATTTTTACCTAGCTGTGCCATGTGTCATTTTCCCATTGATGTGACTACGGGCACTTCGGGCAATATAGACTTTGAACCTGAAAAATTTGCAAGAACGAATGAAGTAGTCAAATAATGTGTATATAGAAATTTTTTGATCCAAATCGTATGCTCCTGCATTCTAAAAGGTGTGAAAATTTTGAAACGATATGCACAACAAGGAAATATGTGGCACGCTGATCCATAATTCTCCCTTCGCCAAAGAGATAGAAAGGATCTTGAAGATGAAGAAAAATGATTTTTTCAGGAAATCTCACGCAAAATGCGAGTTTTTGGGGTGATTTCACACCACAAGAAGTGTAGGGAGAAAGGTCTAGTGTCATTCTCCATCCTTGGACTGCTTCCTGAAATTTATACACCATGTACAGGATGGTTCTGAAATCCTATCTTGTCTCATAGTTAAGATCCATTTTGATCAAGTTTGATCCAAAGAAAAGGAAGATAGATTTTAAATTGATTGTTGGTGGACTATGCATGTATTGTGTCAAATGCTCATAAAAATGAACTATTGAATCAACCATGGGTTTCTTTCACTCTTTGGCGAAGGAAAATTTATGTATCTAACCCTGAGGTTTCTAAGAACCCAATTCTATATCTGGGCACTAATTTTTGTGTCATACTAAGGGGACCCATAATAACATTGAGGGCAGTTCTGAGCCCTATATGAGATTGGATAGAACTATTTACAGATTTTCAGCTCGATCCACATGAACGTATTGGAGTAAACTATGGAACTATGGAGACTCTTGAATGGGGTGACTGGCTCACCCAATAGTTTCCCTACCCCTCATTTGTGGTACATGTGACGTCGCTAAGAGGAGTGTGGCCCAAAAGGAGGACTGACTGCTATGTTGAAATTGTGCCCTTCAGGGGGAATGGAGTGTTCTTGGTAGAAACCAAGTCACACACAAACAAGTGGCTATGAGACAAGTGTTAGTACAAGAAAAGACAAACATGCATGTATAAGATGAAATATAATCTAAGCAGACAATCTGTAAGCTAAGACACAATTAAACATGCCATAAGACAATGTAGACCATGAAAATCATGCCACAAACATGGGACACCACTCACGATGTCACAAGACAATCAAGTCCGAGATTCTTGTAAGAACACAAGTTTACATAAAAGACAAATGAAAAAGTCTACAAATAAGAGAATACAAAGAGCAAGCAATGGAAAATAATGTAACAGACAACCATGAAAGTAACTAGCCCTGCATAACAAATGATTCACGTGAAGCACCCATTAACATGTTAGAAAAGATAAAAAGTATGTCAAAGCATGTAGAATATGATAAACTAATGTGTTATGAAACAATAACACATGTAGTGTACAAAAGTGGATGCCCCAAGGAGCCTTTATGGGAATGGTAATAGGTATTATGCCAAGCATCCATGTTGCATGTAATAGATCGGTATAATTTGTAATCACAAATAGAAGGGCAAGTGAATGTGTATGTATGTATGATAAATATAATGACATATAAGATATCTATTTAGAATGTGTAATAAATTGAACATGTACAAGTAAATGTAAGTAAGATTAAATGCAACCAATATATGCAATATGTTATGGATGAGACAGAGTGGAATTTAGTGTGAATGATAGGATCAGCGTGCCGCTGAGTGGATGTGTATGTATCCAATGAGGTTTATTTATTTATGCCCCCTCAACAGTCAATAATGAACTGTAAACGAGAGTGCGTCATCAAGAAATGTTTTGAATTACGTGTACAATAAATATGTGATCATCAAAGTGTAAAGTGTATAATGTAAACACGCCAGTGAATGAATAAGTTGATGAAAATGTGTTCTTTTGATGACTTCCATTTGATATGTATAACCTCAGCAGTTGAGTATGGACCATGGAACTAGAGTGCATCACAGGGTAATGAGTTCAACACGTGTAAATGGATGTGAGAAATATATGTCCAAATGTGTAGATTAGACGCCATATAAAACGAGATGAATGTTTGGAATGTCTAGTGTGTAAGTTAAGAAAGAGTTGTTGAACATGCAAATTTATTTTTTTAAAGGATTGATTATAGATATCTTGAGTGTGTGATGTTGTGTGTTGAGAGATATGTATTTTGAAAATTTTAGGCTAGTATTAGGTTGTGTCACATGTGAAAGTATCGAGTAGGTAGTATGTCGTGTTGGATGTGTGAAAGGTATGTGTTTTGTGTTGTTTTGTTTGCACATGGTAGAAATATGTTATTGATTGTGTAGTTTTTTGTGTTGAGAAAGCGTTGTGAGATGTGTAACATGATAGATTGTAAACATGTTGAGTGAGTGATGTGTATTTTCAAATGTGTAATGTGTTGTGTTGTTTGTGCATAAAGAAGATGTGTTATATGATGTAGAAGAGGTATGTGGTGATAGTACTAAGTATGAAGCATGTGATAAGTATGTAGAATGGGTTGTATGTGCACTAAGAGTATGTGGTGTGATTAAATTGAGGTTGTTTTGATATATATGCATGAGAAGAGTTTTTTGTAAATATGTCGAGTAAGAACATGTCACGAGTGTGTTGGTTATATAGTGAATAATACGGATGAGAAATATGTGTAGTGAAGTATGTCAAATGTGTAAGAATGTGTAGTGTGTAGTGTATAGTATGCAGTGTATGAGATTCATGTATATAGGATGTCTTCAACAGTCAAGTGTGAACCATAGCAAAAGATTGTGTCATCAGGAATTGACGATACAAATTTATCATGGTGTGTATATGGTATGTATGATGTGAGGAAGTAATAATATGTGTGTCAATGTTCAGGGGAGAAATAATCGTGATGCCCTCTAAGTGTATGAAAAGGAATAAACTATCCAATAAAATCAAAGGGAAAGGGTCCTCCACCCACTATTTGAGGTGATAAAGATGTGTGACCATCATCAGAATGGGATTCAACCACATTTCTATGATTGAAATCAAATGCTTCATTTAGATTGTAAGCTTCATCTAGGTCCCAAACATTGATATAGGCATTATCTAGAGCACAAGGCATAATTATAAGTTTAATTATAGAATATGGTCAACCATTGACTTGGGAATTTCATAGATACCTTTAATGGAGGAAGAGTTAGACCAACCTTGAGAGGAGGTTTCTTAGGTTGATTAGGTTGACTAGGTGGTGTTGGACTAGCCAAAGGAGGCACACTAGAGGTAATAGGATGGTGTTCACAAGGAATAGATGAATCCAATTTAGGAACCCAATGAGATGCAACAATTAAAGATAAAGGAGGATGTTTTGTAATGAATGAGATAAAACCTTGACACTCAAGATTCTTGATTCTTCATCGTAAAGCATAGAAATCATTTTCATTATGTCCATTGATTTGATGATGATTAGAATATGGGTTACCTTGATGTTTTGCAAGCTGGTAAGGAGGATAGCCTTGAGTAGATGGTAAAGTGATCAATTGACGACTAAGGAGCTTAATAAATATGTCATGTTTCTTAGTATTGTGATGAAAGCTGAGAGGTGTTGGTAATGGTATGACTTGAGGCTCACTGATATGAGCACATGTAGTAGACATAGAATGAAGATTAGATGTAGAAGGAGAACAAACATGAGCCTAAGAAGTGTCCTAAAGATGTTGGATTTCATATTTGAGAGATGTAATCATGGATTCCATAGCCTGAAATTTGTCTTGAATTAAAAAATGTAAAGCTTGAATTGAGTCCAACATGGATTGATTATATGGAGGATCATGAATAATATGGTCATCTGATAGACGATTGAAGATAGGAGTATTTCGTGTGGTGTAGTATCTTTAGGATGATACATAGTGTCTAAGGTTTATTACAAAACAACCTGGCAATTGGGATGCATCTTAACTTCAAGAATGTTATGACCCACGATAGAATAAAGATGAGGATCCAATCATATTCAAATGATTTTGGTTCACCAAAATGATTAAGATAAATATGAAAATATAAGTCTAATCTAAATGATATTTTAGCAGTAAATGAATAATAATTAAGTATATAAATTACACCCAAGAAAACTAAGTAAGAAATTATGAAACCCTAAGTACAAAGAGAGGGTAAGAAATCCTTAGTTGATTTGAAAATTTCCTAGAGGTGTGAAGAGCTAGAAAAATGGAAGATACGAAGCACTGACCATTGCATGGAAGCTCAATAAAATGTAGATATGGTAGAATAAGTTGGACTAGGATGCCTAAAGAGGGACATGGGTGCCTGCGCACACCCTAAACCCCTTTCTAGGTGCATGGGGTATACGTAAATGCTCAGAAAACCTCCTCTGAGGTGTCATAATTTTTTTTAATTTAGTCTCCTTTTGTCACTACGAGGTCGTACCAAGATCACCGATGTCACTGGAAACTTGCAATGAAGTATGACCCTGTAAAACCCTCAAATAGACATAAAATCCTAAAAAAATAAAGATGTTTAATGAAGACTCAGACTATCCTCAGTTGTCATAATGGTGAACTTATGACTGAGCAATACACTACATCTCAGAATCAATGTAGTTTTGTGTGTGTGTAAATTGTGTCAAAGGTGGCTCTTGTGTGTGTCACACTTTATAGCGAGTAAGTAAGCTAGATGTAAAGAAATGTAATAGATGTGTGCATGGAATAGAATGAAATTCCCTCCTATGAAGTGTATGTAGAATAACCAGCTCTTGTGTCCCTTGTATGGTGCTAGGTGGATGTAAAGGATCTCTTAGATGTTTGATAGATACAACCTTTAGGTAGTGATAGCTAATGCTTAGTGTTGGTCCTTTATTATGATCGTGTAACTTTATATTTATATGATTCCTTTGCTTGAATTTTTAATTAACCCCAAAAAGGCCAACTAACAAGAAGATAAAATTCTTAAACAACTATAAATGACCTAAAAAAATTTAACAAAGTACAAATGGGTCAAGGGCGCCCAAAGGGGACGAGGGCACCCAGTACTGGCATCCTTATTGGGAACTAGTGTTCAGGATGATAAATACCAAAGAATAAAAATGAAGACTGATCTAGTAAGGGTGTAAGACAAAAATTAGGAACAAAAAGAAAAGAAAGGTGACCAAAGACATGGGTTGATTAGTTCTTTTCTTACTTATGAATCATATGAATATTAATATGTAATCAAGACTAGATAATTACCCAAAGTGCATGATTTTGTGTCTACAATGCCACTCTCCATAGACCAGAGGTTTTTTTTTCTTTTATCCTTGAATTAAACAATTTTTTATATATGCTTGTTTCCTTCTTCCATCTCACTTTTCTCACACGTTCCTTGACCAACTCAGATATTCATGAGATTGATAGATTCTTACTATTTTTAGTAGGTTGATTGCCTCCACTATGAGTGATATGGTACTTCTTTCCTACCAAGTGGGTTGGACCACTTCTCTTCCAACTTTATATGAAAACCAAGCTTTTTCTTGAAGCATTAGTTGGAGTCTCTTGATTTGTAATTGCACCATTATGATGTCGGAATCTCACCAAGAAGCACACAAGTGAGCACAGATCTCTTTCCTTGTTACTCTCTTGCATACATTGCTACCAAAATACCTACAAACTAGCTAGCTCTAGTACTTTACATCTTATTATTTTATACCAACTAGTATATTTCCCTAGATAATATTGGATTCACCATTGGAAAATAATCTGAGGGGTTCAATAAAAGCACAGCCACTATTGGAATCAGCTTAGTTATATATTTCCAAGTTGGGGTGTAATTTAATTTTGTAAAGATTTCTCTATTTTAGTGTAGATTTTAATTTGTAATCAATTCAAACATTTGTTTTAAGAAAGGTAGAATTTATAAATAGTTTTATTTCCTTTAAGTATCTTCCATTGAGGATTTTTTCTCAACTCATCCCTATGGATTTTTCTAGGAAGGATTCAGAGGAGGTTCTTGTGTACAGAGTACTTCCATTTCTTCACTATCAAATTACCTGTAGAGTTAATTGAATTCATTATTTATATTTCATTAGCACATGATCAAATATTCTCTTGTTTAATTACAGATAACCAAGAAAATCTACAAAAACATAGATTAGATTAATTAGTTTCTTTTATTTGTCTTATTTTCTTTCTTTTAAAAGTCCTTGAAAAACACAAAAACAATTAGGTTAGATTAGTTTCATTTCTCTCAATTAATTAGTTGCATGTATATTTAATTATATTTAAGGAGAATAATCAATTTGGTTTAACTTAAGTCTACTTACATTTCTTTGGTAATTTAGGAACATAGATTTAACTAGAAGAGAATCAACACAACTCCATATGTTTCCTTATTTGGCTTAGGTTACCTAGACATTGACCTCTCCCCTTTCAGATTATTTTCTTGTTTTTTTATTTCCTTAGGTTAATTGTTTGCATGTCCGCATGACCATCCAAGGCCCCATGAAACACATACAAAGAGTGTGTGATCTGAGAGTACCACAATTGAATACCATTACACAATTGACAGATATTGATCAGGTCCTTAGGAAACTTATATTTCAAACCACCCCAATTCCTCCAAGAATTATCTCACATTTGATAGCCTTGCATGATTATATGGATAAATATAATGATTTATGGCACAATCAGCCTGGTCAAGACTAGATTCCGTGATCTATAGATTCAACCTTCTCACATGTCTCCTCTCACATCTTTATGACCTTGTCTAAATATTTTACATGGAAAATGCAAGACAATTACCATGTATTCCAAAACCCATTTGAGGTATATTTGGTGTTCTTACATTTATCAAAACCTTCATGTAGCCATTATCCTTGATCATTCCATCTCACCCAAATAAGTTTGATAAATGTTCATGGCCTTAAACGAGCAAATCCCCATAGTTCTTGTAGAAGACATTCATTTTCCTTGATCTACGATTTATCCATTTTCACATATTCCACCTATTCATCCTATTTACCTATTCCATATCCATATTTCCATCTCATATTAGATGTCCTGAAATGACCTCAGGAGGTCGAGTGTGCCTTAGAGTAATGCATTGATTCTTAGACGTATTGTAACTAAACCCATTAAAGAAATGACCTTGGATAACTACGAAATGAGCACCATTCCTCTAGGATTGGAAACTCATGATGGATATGCACATTTGTTCAAGGAATATTTCATTCACATTCTCATGAGGAATTATGATTATAAGGAGAGAATTGATCAATTGGAATATCATGTGAGAACACTTACCTCATATGTTCAAAATTTCATGGATCTGAATGTTTTTCATATCTTCTAATCGATGAAGTTACTCCCATTATTATCTTAGATCTATAATCCATTCCAAAGACACAAGGTTTCACCATGCATGGGAGAGAAAATGATAAATGGGTAGGAAATATTGTGGAAAAAGGGAAAACTATGCTTCTTGAGATACTTTCATTGTTCAAGTACATGAGCGTAATAGCCACAAAGGTTAGCATGAAAAGATAAAAATTTAACAAAGAAAATAAACACTGGGATCTAGTGTTTCCGCTAGTGGTAGAAATGGGGAACCCCATTCTCCCATATTGGTGGATAGGAAGGTATTCAATTCCCCATCCAAATATTTGTCTCAAGTGTGGGCTAGAGCTCTTTTCACCCAGTATGAGATGTTGAATCATGGTCTAGATTAATTGGATTCACATGAGGAATGTGCTTCTAATATGTAAGATGATGTCAATAATGAAGTACAAGAGCTTGGAGTTTCTAAAATAGATTAAAACACCTTAGTGGATGGCTTACTGAAGCCATTTGATGAACTTGTCAAGAAATAGGTTGGGGATTCCTTTTCATTCAATGAGGAAACATTGGAGTCTCTTGCCAAGATAAGGGTTGCAATATCAAACACTAAAAAACAACATTATTCGTGGTTCATGAATTGTAAGAACATCAAAGCCAACTCTGAGAATTGTCTCAATTCTTTGAACTTTGTTCACATTCCTCACACTGATAAATTTTCACCTGCAACGGCTTGATATAGTAAAGAATTCAAAGGAGTTGAGATCTTCCCAGAGGTACTCACCAAAATTACATATGAGAGTGAAGCAGAATCAATAAGGTCATTGTCTTCATCTGAGTAGGTATCTCTTTTCCTTTCTCTCTTCCTTCCCCCTTCCTTTCTCCTTTCATGTTCTATTTCTTCATTAGGGGATCACACTTTTCATTTTTGTCTTATTAACTTTCATCTTATTCATTTAAATATGACTATGGTTAAAATTATAATAAATTTCCCTCAATTAATACAAAGGGTACTTAATTTCATTCCTAGGAATATAAAAAGTCACAAGTTGTAAAAGACAAATGAAAGGTCATGTGGGGGTAGGTGAAGATTCTTTTTGAAAACTATATATTGTAATGACTTCCTCATTACAAAAGGTTGTCAATTTTGTAAGTTCATGAATAAATAACTACCAAGAATAAGAAAAATATAATAAATTCTTCTATTTTTATTTACATATGTTTCCTTGATCTCTCTCATTGTATAACTTTGTGAACATGTCAATAAAGAAAGGATTTTCATATTTTTGGATGAGTGAATAAGTGATATTTTATGTTTATGGTTTCATCTTGTCTTGATATAATTAGAAAAGTTGTTATTATTTCCAATTCTTTCTATTTATATTTCTAGTAAATATTTGTAAGAATCTAATTTAGCCTACTTACAATATTAAATCTTTCTCCTAATTTATCACTCCCACCTTCCTTGTGAATTCCTCCCTTACACAAAAGTTCAAGAATTTTCCATATGTGCAATGGAGTATTCATGTTGGATCCCCAGCTCATAGGCCAACCACAAATTTTTTATTTCACATACAATAAGGGAGACTCCCCTTCAAGTAAGAGGGATTTAGTCCCAGAGTATTGGTGAAAATCAAATAATTTTTCTAAGTGACAAATTGTTTCACCAAAAATGCATTAAATGAACAATTGTCCATATCTGAGAAATTTTAGGCCAATCACAAAAAACTAAGTTAGAAATCCAAACCCATAGTTTTATTTACTCCATTAATTTTCTATGTTCTTGCATGAACCACTTTATAGAGGAATATTTAGATATGAATGGAAATTTTCCATGAGTCCGCTAGTCAGGATAAAGTATGCTTGATCTAACAAATATAGATTGGGAATTGTGTGCAGAAATTATCCTTGATCATAGCATCCCACGCATAGAGATCATATGATATTTTTTGTCCTTGATGAAGAAGTTTTTTACTTACAAATTAATTTATTTTGAGTTTCTCAAGATTTGAATCTAGATATTCACACTTATCATCTTATACCTATTCACATCCATCATATCTTCCCCATTTTGGTTGTCTTGACCTTACCTATAGAAATCAAGTACACAGGAAATCTCGTGTCATTTTTCCTTTATACAGGAACCCAACTCAAAATATTCAATTATTTGCATGTCGAGTCAAAATCCCAAAAAAAAAAATTACTAATGGAGATAAGAAGTATGTTTCCAAAGGTGATCTTAGCCAAGTAAAGGCACTCCCCTCCCCTTATGGAACCCTCAAAACCAAGTCCAGGGTGAAACAAAAAAAGGATCTTTTTCCAACATCAAAAGTAACACCACATCTTAAAAATATTGACCCTCTAAAGTGAGTCAATCAATATGGATGTTGTTGACTAAGAAAATTATGTCCATATTTTAGGATTATAATAAAGGATACGATTGATTGAAAAGTGCCCCATGAAAACCAATTTACCTGTAGCGCCCTGATGTCGTAAGGATGGGTTGGGTGATATGGGTAATAATAGAGATAACATAATTCATATCCTACTTCCTATCCAATAACTATAGGGAACAGAAAACACCCATCATGTGTTGATGCACTTCCTTTATTTGATGGCACAACATGTATCTTAGACACAATATTTTGATATCTCCACATGAACTAGACAAAAGAAAATAATCATTGTAAATTGAGCAACATGGGAGGAAGCCTGATAATATTTATTAAACTCAATCAACCAATTTACAATAGCAAGACTACAACAGTCATGTGTAGACAAAATAAATATGTTGCACAGGTAAAACAATACTCACAACTGCTTCCAATATTACATCTGGGAAGCATAAAACTACAACCAAACAATTATATTGTTAAAACAATATAACAACATCTCGTATTTTTCAAATACAAACAAATAGATGGTTATAATTAAATATAAACATATAATTAATAAATAATAAATTTATTAATATGCAATGCATAATTAATTAGGATAATAATAATATTTTATCCTAACATTCCCCCCCTTAATTTTTCATTGCCTCAAGGGATGAGGAGAGGAACTCCCTAAACAACTCAAACTTGTCACGTGCAAGTGACTTCGTGAATATATTTTCTCGTTGTTCAGCTATTAGACAAAATTAAAGCTGGATGTTGTGCTTCAACACATGTTCATGTATGAAATGAACTTGCACCTCAATGTGCTTTGTTCTTTCATGAAATACTGGAGTGTGAACAATTTTGAGAACACCTTCATTGTCAACATACATGGTGGTCTATTTGTCATGTGGTATTCCAAGTCCTTCTAGTATGCAACGTAGCTAAATCGCTTCACAGACAACTTCTCCTGCAGAATGATACTCAGCTTCTATGGAAGAGTGAGAAACGAAGTGTTGTTTCTTTCTTCCCCATGATATTGGTTCAGATCCCATAAAGAATACAAATCTAGAAGTAGATTTTCTATCATCAATGTTACCTGTGTGATCTGAATCTGAATATCCAGTTAAGAAGAAGTTGTCGTTCTTCTTGTATTCTAGACCAAGATCCACTGATCATTTGAGATATCTCAAAATGCACCTTGTTGCTTTCCAATGAAAAAATTTGGGTTCCTACATGAACCTGGATAGATAGCTCACTACAAAGTTGATATCTGGTCTACTATAGGTCAGATAAATGAGACTGGATCAGCTGCTGATAGAGAGTGGCACTTACCTCAGGAGATGGATCTGAATGAAGTAACTGCAATCTATTCTCCATGGGTATAACAATTGGTGTGTAATCCATCATCCTAAACTTCTTGAGCATATTCTTGGTATATTTCATCTGAGAAATAAAAATATGATTCTCTTTCTACCACACTTCCAATCCAAGATAATAGTGCATCAGCCCAAGATTGGTCATGTCGAACGATCAATTAATATCTTTCTTCATTGCATCGATCATCCTCATTAAATTTCTAGTGATGACTATATCATCAACATAGACAAAAATAATCACCATCTCCCTCCCTTTCTTTTTGAGGTATAGATTGGGATCGTATGAATTTATAACAAATCCATGTTGTACAAGATGCTCATCAATCTTGATGTACCATGCTCGGGGTGCCTGTTTAAGGCCATACTAAGATTTCTTGAGTCTGCATACCTTTGCTTCTTAACCAGGTACTACATATCCCCTAGGTTGAGTCATGTAGACTTCTTCTTATAAATCTTCATTTAGGAAGGCACTTTTTACGTCTATTTGGTGGACTTTCCATCCAAACTGAGCAGCTAAAGAAAAGATCATCCTGATCGTTTTGATCTTAGATGTGGGAGAAAATGTCTCCTCATAGTCAATGCCTTCTTTTTTTACATACCCCTTTACTACAAGTCTTGCTTTATACTTGTCCATTGTCCCATTTTCTTTGTACTTTGTTTTAAATATCCATCTGCATCCAATGGGTTTATTTCCTAGTGGAATATCAACAAGTTGCCAATTGTTATTTTTCATCACTAATTGATATTCAAAGTCCATGGCATCTTTCCAAGCTTTTGACTGTAGGGCTTCTTGGGCTGTTGAGGGATCATTTGAATCAATAACTCTACTCATCAAGGTAAAGCTAACTTCTTCTCTTTCTTTACTACGAGTCCTTGGTCCAGGGGTGGATGTATCTGGTGGAGCATCCATTCTTGCATCTTGTAATGTACTTGTACACAATTTAGGCATACGCTAAACTGTTCCCATGGGTCGTGGTTCTATCTGATCAACACCATCATCCCCATCATCAGTTTCATCTTCTGAGGGAACATAAGCTTTAATTTTGACAACTGATGAAAAATCTACATCTTGTGAGTCTGGAGGAGGAGTCTCTGCTTCCTTCTTGAAAAACTCAACATCTCTGCTAGTGTAGATTTTTTTGGTCTTAGGATCCATTAATCTATACCAAAGAGTCTCTTCACTGTACCTAATGAAGATGATTTTCTATGAATTCATGTCCAATTTATTTCTATTATGTTTGGGTATGTGCATGCTTTCTTTGCACCTGAATACTCTGAGGTGTGCAATAGATGGTCTTCATTTTGACCATACTTCTTGTGGTGTTACTCCATCAAGAGAAACAGTGGTTGCCCTGTTCAACAAATACACTATTGTATTTGTTGCTTCTACCCAGAATTTATTTGCAAGTCTGGAATCATCGATCATGCATCACACCATTTCCATGATAGTATGATTTCTTCTCTCAACAACACCATTTTTCTACGGCATGTGTGGAGGAGGCATTTTTTGATGAATCCCATGAGTTTGTAGGTAGTCTTTAAACTCATCACTTGTGAATTCCCACCCTCGATCTGAGAAAAGAGTTCTGATGTGACAACTATTTTCATTCTCAACTACTACTTTGAACTTTTTGAAGGTTTCAAATGCTTCACTTTTCTTGTAAAGACAAAAAATCCACATTTTTCTCAAATAGTCATCAACACAAATCATGAAGTATTGAAACCTAGAATGACTTAGATGCATTAGACCACAAAGATCGGTATGAACCAGGTCAAGTTTACCATGAGCTTGAAATGTACTCCTCTAGAACAAAGCTCTATGTTGTTTTCCTTCTTGGTAGTGAGGAAACTTGTCTGTATCCTTATGAAGAGATGGTAGCCCATGTACCATATTACGCTAGTGAAGTGTTTCAAGATATTTGAAACTTACATGACCAAATCTCCAATGCCACAACTATGCTGAGGTGGAGTTCTTAGCCATAAGTGCTTGATCTTCTCTGTGAACAAAATCAAGTTGGAACATGCATCCCACATTGGAGGATTTTGTAATTATTTTTTAGCCTCTTGATTTGTCTCGAATCAAACACGTTTTCTTGTCGGATTGACTATCAAAGTCAATTTTTAGGTTGTGATCTGGGAGTTGACTGACAGAAAAAAGATTCTTAGTCAACCCAGGGACATATAGGACATCTGATAGTCTATATTTGTGCGAACCAAGGGGTAGAGAAATTTTCCCGATCCCCTGAATTGTATATGAAGAATCATCTCCCAATGAAACATGATTTTTTGATGGTGTGTCCCTCATTGAAATAAACTAGTCTTTGTGGCCATTCATGTGTCTAGTGGACCCCGAATCAACATACCAAACATCACTAGATGATGTGGATGGTTCACTTGATCGAGCAGTGAACAAGAACTCTTCATTGTCTGACTGTTCTTGTTGCTCAACAATATTACCTTACTGGTGGAGTATTATTTTCCAGTTCCCCTTTTTCTACCTTTGATTATAGTTAGAATGTCCCTTGTTAGATTGTTGTGGTGATCCAGATTTTCCTAATGAACCTTTCTTGTAAGTATTATACCAAAAATCTTGTAGGTTATGTCCTCTTTTTTAGATTGGACATTGCTTCTTCTATTGTCTATCCCCTTGATAGTGATTTTTATTTTGGGATTTTTGATAGGAATTAGGTTTTTCTTTACCTTTTCCTTTCCATTTTTGATGTGAAGAAAGTTCCTGATCTTCTTCATCATCCTTATTGTGCATTGCTTCTTATTTTTGCAGTAGGTTTACCAATTTGTCAAAACTAACTATCGTATCTTCCAAGTTTAGTGTTGTGAAAAAAATGTGGTAAGAAGAGGGGAGTGCTCTCAGAACAATGGGAACGAGAAAATCATCTGTGACCAGTTCTCCTAGGGCTAGAAGTGAAGCCCTTAATTCTATAACTCTTATTAAGAAAGCTTCTATTTTTTCATCCTGCTTGAGCTTTAATGTGTGTAAATGACTCTGAAAATTCAATATAACATTCTTGTTCTTGGCCTCGTATACTATGCTCAATTTATCCCACACTTCTTTGGTTTTTTTGGCATCTCGAATGTGGGGTTGCACATCATCCGACACTCCAAACAAGATGATTATTTTGGCCTTCTAATTTTCTTTATCAAACTGCCATTGTTGTGTTGTATCATTCGTTGATCTGGTCAGAGTACCATTCACAGCAAGCCATATCTCTTCAAACTCAGGCTGTGTCTTAATTTTTTTCTTCCATGCAGCATAGTTGTTTCCTTTGAGTAGTTGTGAATCTAGAAGAAAAAATTTGGGGGCATTGGTGCCCATTTTGTAGATATCACTGACAGGGTTTAGCTCTTATCACTCTAGGTATAAGGTCTCCCAATCTATACACCATCAGTCTGATATACCAAAACTTTCTATATACGCGCCCTTTCAATATACCCAATGGTATGTGGAAGAAGCTCACCCTTTCTATATACCTGGAGGTACGTGAAATAATTCAATATGTGGTACCAAGACAGTACTAATGGGGTCTGTGTGATTATTGACACCGGCTCAAAGAAATATCCTCATACACACGTGTAACTTCGCTATATACTTAGATAATTTCTCAGTATGGATTTATGTCGTGCAATCATTCACAGATGGATGGGATGGCTCATAGTGTTTGCACTGTGACCTTATTACTCCCCATTGATTTATAGCGATGATGCCCAGATGATGTTGTTGCAGCTATATTAGGTGTTAAGTGCAGTAGTATTCATGATGGATTTACTCGGAAGCACTTCCCAGAGGCACTATATATACCGAACGCTACGAATGAGATCTAGGATCTCGTGAGTGTTACAAAACCATTTTTTTGCTTTTTGTGATTACAATATTCTGTCATTTTCTTAGCAGTTACAAATTTTGCATTTGACTATGGCAACCTACAAATTAGTACAGTATAACGTAGTATATAAATTACATTCAAAAAATTGGAAAAATTGAATGGCAGGTAATTTTTTTTGTTTTGCGGGCCCTGGTGGCCTTTGGAGCCCAACATGACCCAAAATGACAAAAAATTGCAAATATATAGCTGAAAATGCAATTTCAAGATAGGCCTCCTTTAGCAAAAAATGTCCAGAATGAAAAAATAGGCCTAGTGGAGAAAAACAAATTACCCTAAATTTAGGGTTTTTCTCTCTAAATTTTCAGAGACATGTTTAGCTATAACTATGTTGTTTAGTGATGGTTTTTCTGCCAGATCAGCCTCCAACTTTGGTGGTTTTGCTAAATTTTCCTCCAAATTTCAAAAAATGAAAAACATGTTGTGTCTTGTGTGATTCAAACCATGCACCTCACACTTATAAGTCTTTACCTCTATCCACATTGGCTCTATGAGTGCTTAGTGTATGAAACTGAGAAAAATGTATTTAAAGAAGTTTAATTTTGAACTAACCTTTTTTTTTTAAATGTGATTGAACGAGGCTCCATGTGGCGAATGTTGGTTAGAGGTAGTTTTAGGTTTTTCCTTTTGCATAGAAAACAAATCTGAAGCTCATATTCACGTCTCTGTTTGTGAAACACCTTGTATTATTTGAGCTCGCCGCTATTTTGTTTATCCATTGTGCTTTTCTTTGTTTTTAGGTATTGTTCAAAGGATTTTTCAACCACTATTATGTGTAGGTTCATGATTGAAGACTAGTATGGCCGTGGCCTTTGATTTGCAATAACCATTTTTGTTTGTGGTTGTAGGTTCGGTGTGAAAGACGTCTTGAGAAAATCCAGTCAGGGCTCGGTCATTGAATGTAGGGCACAACCTTAACTTATTTGAATGAGGTCGATGCGAAGGGTTCAGCTTGAGGAGAGGGAGGGGTTGTCCTTTAGAAATATGCCACTATATGGCTTGGTCTAAAAACTGATTTGTTCAAATCCCAACGCAGCCAGTATGACTTGATGCAAAGAACAATAATGTAGCTTGATGTCATGCAAGGTGTCTTGACCAAATAGACCCAGCTTGGTCAAAGGATATCGATGGACTCGTACAAGCTCAAGACATAGGCCCCTCTAAATCTATAGTAATTTTTTCCTAGTGCTAGGTGCACTAGTGCAAAAAAAAAATTACCTTCCAAACACCTGGAAGGAACATGAGGATGTGAGAAGGCAGGGATGGGGCTGGGAGGTTGCAGGAGGCTGTACATGCTCTATGATGCTACAAACACTTCTTCAAAACTCCTCTATCTCAGATGCTCTCTCTTTCCCTCCTTTAAAGGTCCAGATTCTTGATCTGGTACCAAATGTAAATTGAGTAATAGGGGTAGAAGCTTGATAATATTTATTAAACTCAATCAACCAATTTACAATAGCAAGACTACAATACTTATAGGTATTGTATAGTCATGTGTAGAAAAAATAAATATGTTGCACAGGTAAAACAATACTCACAACTGCTTCCAATATTACATCCGTAAAGCATAAAAATACAACCAAACAATTATATTGTTAAAACAATATAACAGCATCCCGTATTGTTCAAATACAAACAAATAGATGGTTATAATTAAATATAACCATACAATTAATAAATAATAAATTTATTAATATGCAATGCATAATTAATTATGATAATAATAATATTTTATCCTGACAATAATATCATCCTATCATGCATCCATGTGCTTCTGAATACATTGAAAAGTAAACTTCACAAGTTTAGGCATGATCAAGGGATGTAGTATTTAAGTGTGAGAGATTAAATAAATCTAAGGAACTATTTACAAAACATCTACAAGGGTTTTTCCAATTTCATTTCTAGTGTGGAGGTTAATACATGCTAGAAAATAAGAAGACTCAGAAGGTTGGTATTTTAAGAAGAACCTAAAATAAAAATGAGTGGCACAATCCCATAATGATCATAATAATTGTTGGTATCCTATAAAGAGTAGTTGAGCACATAGCTCATGAGCTTCCTTGACCTAAAATCTGAAATGTTATTATCCTTAATAATAAATACCCACAAAACCCTCAAAAGGAGCGTCGATGTACACCCAAAAAATCCTTCATTGAAAGGAAAAGGGTTTTAAATCATTTTCAAACCTCTCAATCAAGCCATATGTGAGATGAATGTGAAGTATGAATAAAGGAGAAACTCTAGAGACATTTCCCCTTGACAATTATGGCCAAAGAAAATCACATTAGGCAAAAAAAATGTGTGATAGTAACGATACCAAATTTCTAATGCTCTCATAGGTTAAGTGCACAAAGTTGGGGGGCCAAAAAGCGGACAAAAACATGAAAAAAAGAAAAATGCGCATGCATTCTATTATAACACGATCAAATTTTAAATTTTCAGGTTTGGGATTTACCAAGGCATAATGCATACGTGTTATAATGCGTATGCGTTACATAACGAATACGTTTTATGCCTACTATAAAGAAAAAAAGAGGCTCGAGACTCTATCATTTTATCTCCCTCAAACGTGAGTTTCAGAGCTTAACCGTGCCCTCGTGTTTTTTCATTTAGCTGGATCTCAAGCTCAAAGGATCATTTCTGGATCACCAAGAAGATCTGAATCAATGATGGTGCCATGGATAAGAGGTAAACACAATTCTTTTCTCAAAATTGCATTGAAATATGATAATTATAGATTAAAATTTGAATTGAATACATATTTTTTATTGTTATAGTTAGAGGTCGAGGGAATCAACCACAACCAAACCCTATTATTCCTATCATCCCTCCTGACACTCCCACAATTTCTCAACATCCCCCAGGTAGTCAAGAAGATTTAGTAGCCCACATAGTTGAAAACAAAATTTAAATTGAGGATTTAATCAAAACAATGAGGGATTATAATCTACAAACCCCCAATGTGCCTCTCTTGCAAACACATTGGAGGCATTACTTGTTCAAGTTGACGTGGCAACGAGGAAAATTGATCATTGAACAACTTACAAAGAGGGTTTTAGGGTTTATTATTCCAACAAATTGTCATATGTGGATGTAAAGAAAAAATAAATTTCAAAAGACCTCATGTGTGCCTTATTCACGGATGCCCGCACTAATTTTCCTATTCTGTGGTCATGTAAATGGTTTCCCATCCATTGATGCAATAATAATTTGATTAAAAATAATTTTTGGGACTAATGGTGGATGGTGTTTGATTTTCCTCCTTGTAATAACAATGAGGTACCACTATACTATCTGAGGAAACTCTATTACAAGTTTATCCTTAATGAGATCCCACATTATTTTGATTTCTGAGATTTCCAAGGCCGAGGAAAAGGATCTACACAAAATCAACCAAGTGCACAATGTACACCTATTCAGCAGGGTAGATTCCCCACATAGAAGCCCCCTCATCCTGAGATTGTCCCTCAAGCAATGAAGGAGACAATAGAGATTGATACACTCCATGCACTTAGGGGCTATCTGCTATACTTTTTCAACATACGACGGAGATTTCTGAGCTAGATGCTCGTGGAGGTACACAGAGTATTCCCTTAGGGAGTACCAACATGAGGGCACATCTTTGAATGTCATGTGGTAGCATATGTTTGGGGCCCGAGGAGGACGATACTTTCATGTGTACTGATTTTGGTGCACCTGGTGCTAGGGGTGCACATGATAATGTCACTATGTCAGATGTCCTTTTGAGTGAGACATTTGGATTACATTCATCAGTGTCACCTTCAGAGGTAAATTTGTTATCTTTTTTTATGTGTGTTACAAAAAGTTTTTAGTACTTGATTTACTTAGATATGTTAAATATTTGAAATAATTGTATTTGTACATGTATATGCATTGATATTACAGTGTGCGGGAGGCACATCTTCATCCCGACCATAGGTGGCGAGCACCATGCGTACACATACATTCAGAGAGGTAATTTAGAATGTTAATTATGTAAAATTTTCACATACATGTGTGTGTGTGTGTGTATTTGCATGTATGTATGTGTGTGTGTGTGTGTATATATATATATATATATTAGTTTTGAAGTCAAATATATGTATGTTCTTGTATGTGCATCTAACTCACATGATATACATGTTTGATAAAGATTTTGACTTCACTAGACATCCCACCATCTCTGCGATAAGTAGATAAAGGTGTTGCCATTGTGATTTCATCTGCGTGGAAACTCACTAAGGTATTCAAACAACACGTAAATTTTTTTAAATTTCTCATGTAATTCATGTTATGTTAAATTACATGTTAGTAATGTCTTTCGTTGTATACAAGGATTTACAGAATCCCAAGACTGAAATAAAGATAATGATGATCTGGAGTGGGATAGCAAAAGGATTGTAGTTCTCACATGCGGACTTTCACAGGTTCATAACAGCAGTCACTCAGGTATTCATGGGAAAAGCAATGGCTATTCTAATCAGCAATCTCACTGCATGGATAATAATAGTGAAAGGTGGACTGATATTAGCACTCTTAAGGATTCTAAATTTTTTATTTGCAAGCAGTTAAGCACGGTGATAATGGGGGGAGCCCCTTGCCAGATTGAGCCTAACGCGGATCCGAAATGGAAGGATAATGAGGAAATTTGGAATCTTCTCAACCAGAGAGGCATCACCAACTTTATGGAGAAGATTCAAGGCCACGACCAAAGTATTTAAATGCGTTTTGTGAAGGATTGGAAGGATCACACTATGGATTATGGAGGGCAGAAGATTTCAATCAATGAGGAGTTAATTGCTAAAGTGATTGGCCTTGGCATGGAGGGGTACCGCTTTTTTAATAAAAGGGTTGACAGCAAAACTGAGGAGAGGAAATTTGTTGAGGGAACTGAGAAGTTGGTCTTTGTCATGGTGGGCCTGCAAGTTATTTTGATCCCTTCACCTTTTGACGAGGTTACCCATATGATGGTGTGTTTCATTTCTTTAAAGGGGAGGTTCGTCACTATGCCCGCTAAGCATCTTGTGTTCCTCAACCACTTCTGCAGGAGTCACACGATATGTTTCCCCCACTATCTGCTTGACTCTCTTGAGCACTCCATTTTGGAGTTTCAAAAGCATGCTCGTGCGATTCCATTGCACCAGGGACTCATTTTCTTGCTACATAAACTGTGTCTTCTTTGATCTCCCAGTATCCCTTCCTCCCCTGGCTCTGTTTCTCCTCTGCCCAGTACCGCTGCCGTTAGCCCCATCTCTCCACCTTCTTTCCCTACCACCACTGTTGTCACCCCTCTTCCGGCCTTCTCGGCTCCATCTTCCATTCCCCCCACCTCTTCTCCCACCCCCTTCACTTCCACTTTGGCCAGACCTGTTACCAGGTCTTCTAGAAGACTGAACCTTGATACCCCTACTGTGGGGAAGGTTCCTCAAGAGATTGAAATTGCCCATAACCTCCTTCATATTAGTAGTGCTAGTTCTCAGGAAGCACATATTGAGAGCTCCACAAAAAGGCTGGAAGCCTTAGAAGCTGACATGAAGCTGTTAAAGGAAGAGGTTAAAAACTTGGGAAAATAAAAAGGTAAGAGGAAGAAGGAAGAGGTGGCTATGGATAATAGTCAGGTTGAAGATATATACAAGAAGCTGAACTCCTTAGACACCAGTTTAGGGAAGGAAAAGACTCGCCATGATTATAATATGTCCATTTTTAATGCAATTGAAGAGTTTATTAAACAACATGTCTGCAGTGTCTCCAATCTCAGCGGAGTTCCGACAACCCTTTGGGGCACAAATAAGGAAAGCAAAAGGACCATTGAACAGCTGGATGTTACTGACTCTACCTGCATGATGGCATTGGCTATGTTCACCTATTGGCAAAATATCAAATCCAGCATCAATAAAGCCGCTAAGAAGTAATTGTGGGTGCTTTTGCTGCACTTCTTTATAATTATTGTTGTTTTTTTGCTATCTTTTTGTTGCTTTCCTACAGTGTTCGTACTATTTTTGTTTTGATGGGGTAGATGCTCTTGGGCTACTTTGGGTTTCATTGTCCCATTTGGATTTTGATCCTTTTAGTTCTAGTTCTCATTCCTATTCTAGCTTCTAGGCCCTCTTTTGTTCTCAAGGGTATAGTCCCTTTCAAAAAACTATTTGCCAAAAACAAAAAAAATGTCTTTCATTGTAGAGTTATTAAATTATGTTAATAATGTCCATCGTTGTGTGTATGTAGGAGTTACCTATGACAGGTAGCAGCCCTATTCATTTGATTCACAGGCATGGCGGGGTAAAAACAATAGTTCTATATTGATAAAATTAGTTAAAATATTGTCATTATGTACATACATGTACTTAGTTCTGTTTTCGCTAATTCTGATGTTGGATTTTCTGATCTTATGTGTATGTAGGGAACTTCAACCCTCTCCATTTTGAATTCGAGGGCATGGAATCCTCCATCTCATCGTCTTCATACCCCCATTTGTACTGCAGAATCTCCCAATGAATCATCTAAGCATGAGATGCAAATTCATCATGATCGAAAACTTGTGGTAATTTTTTGTATTTATGTAAATATTTTCATTCTAGCATGGTCTTAAATACATGTTGAAAACATATATAAATTAAGTTTTGACAAAAAAAATTGTTTTCATTTATAGGCTCATCTATAGGCAAGTATTTAGTGGAAGAGGACTCAAAGAATGGGCTTGGATGATCCAAATTCATCTCATAGATCTCCATCTTCATCTAAGGGAGGGATTCTTTCGAGCAAGGTCAAGAGAGGGATAGATTTTGATGAGTAGCAAATATATATGTCTAACATGACATTGTTTTTGTATGCCTATGTGCATGCCATTGTATGTACGCCTATATGGAATTTGAACTTGATGGTATATGACCTATTTAGGCATACTTGTATTTATTATGCACATTAAAATACTATTTGGAACTTGATAATTGTGTATGAGACCTTACATTTCCGAGATTATGTTTGCATGAAACTAATATGATGTGCACTTGACAATATTTAAGACATTATGGATTATTTTTTCATTTACTGGTGATGTACATGTACTAGCATTTTTAATGTATAATATGCATCAAACGTTGGAAATCAATATTTATATAATGTATGTATATAAAGAGTTACCTAATCTGAGTAATTATTCATTCAATTTATCAATGTATATGTGTATTTACCTTACTTCTGCTTCTTCTTGCTCATGTTCTCTTTGTACTGGTTCCTATCTTATCATGCACTTACTACATTCTTCTATGCTTCTTAATCTTCTCCCCTATTAAAACACCCGAGAGTCATCACAATTTGATACCTTTTTCTTGTTGATATTTTGAGAATGTCTCTCCATATACATTACTCCAATGCTTAAGAATGTCTCCAGATGTAATGACATTCTGATTCAAACACTCAATGATTTTTGATTGTCTAATCCTATCCAATTCATGTTATTACCTTTAAATCTATAGGCATTTGAAGTTATTTGGAAATCACGTCACACCCTTCACTAGGCTTGATGACTACCCCTATCCTTTTGAAGGCACTTTTGAAAGCATCCACAGGTTTATCATAGCATAAATTATCAATGAATGGAAGGTCACTAAGCCATAGGCCAGCTGACTCCCATCCAAAACTAAACAAGAAGGATTTACTAGGTGATTGATAACTCTCGTGTGTTCTTAGACATACCCTATCAAATTCATCCGCCAATCTAGTCATTCAGGGCTCTTAAGGGACTACGCTCGGATGAGGTATCCCGAAAGCATGGGTAGCATAGGGAACCAAAACAAAGCCTCCACTAGAATTCAAATGGCCAACCTGATATGTTGGCATAGTTGGTTCAGTCCCATGAGCTTCTATTTACAAACTACAATGTGTGAGAGCCCTACACTTACTCAAACTATAGTATTTCATACGTTTGCAAACAATAGGACAGTGAGAGAACCAAATGGATATGGAGAAAACTGGGAGAGGATTTCATATAGGGATTCAACATGGAGGTTTCGTATCTGACGAGACATCTCTAGGTGCCATGAAGTCTGAGAAATCACATGTAGAAGATATAACGTGTTTTGGTCTTAGAGCTCTTAAGAGACTATGCCCGACCGAGGTAGCCCGAAAGCACGGGGAGCATAGGGAACAAAAAAAATCCTCCACTAGCATTTACCTAGACACCTCGACGTGCTGGCATAGTTGGTTTGGTCCCACAAGCTACCGTTTGCAAAATACAGCATCTAGCAGCCATACACTGACTCAGACTACACTATTTTACGCGTTTACAAACAATAGGATAGTGAAATAACTGAATAGAGATGGATAAAATTGTGATAGGATTTCATAGAGGGACTTGATATGAAGGTATAGGATCTGATGAGACATCTCTAGGTGCCACGGAGTTTAAGAAATCACCCATCGAAGATATAGCATGTTTTGGCCTTAGGGCTCTTAAGGGACTACACCTGGACAAGGTATCCCAAAACCATGAGTAGTGTAGGGAACCAAAAAAATCCTCCACTCACATTCACTTGGTCACCTTGATATTTTTGTGTAGTTGGTTTGGTCCCACGAGCTTCTATTTGTAAACTACAACGTCTGGCAGCCCTATACTAACTCAGACTACAGTATTTCATGTGTTTGCAAACAATAGGACAGTGAGAGAACCGAATACAGATGGAGAAAAATAGTAGAGGATTTTATAGAGGACTTCAACATGGAGGTCTCGAATCTAACGACACATCTCTAAATGCCACAGAGTATGAGAAATCACCTTGTTGGTGCTCAATTTGAAACATCCCTATTTTGCTAAGGAGAAATGTGTTTTTTCCCTGTTACTGAGGAAGAAAGGTTTTGGGACTATCATATACTTTGAATTTGACAAAAAAAAACTTTTTTTGTGTTTTCATGCTATGTGTTGTTCATATTTCCTCCATTTTGCACCATTATGAAGGAATCCCCAAGTTTACTATGTGTTTTGCCCTAATTTTTCCCATTTTAAATGCCTTTGCCATTTTTTTATTTTTTCCCGGCCTTTAGAGCTCGAAATCATTCAATTTGTACTTATTTTCCCTCAAAAATCCCTTGCCATGGTTGTAAATTTCCTAAAATCACTTTCCATTTATCTTTTGATCAGAAAATTCTTCACCCATGAAGAAAAATTTGATTTTGGGGGTCGCGGGCAATTTCTACATTTTTTTACGATCATATGGGCATCCTTTTCCCGTAAAATTCTATCTCATATACTTTTGCATACGTGGCCATTTGTAATTGGAAAAAGATCAGTAGGTCATTTCTAAAAACTTAATATTTTTTGTTTTTGGGAAAATGTGCAAGTTGCCCCCGCAGCTCCGCAGGCCCCAGAGGAGGTACACGTGTCACAGGTAGAGTGAAGGCAGACGATCAGGTTGTTTTGTGCCTTAGGGAACTTTGGAAAATGAATGGCAATAAATAAAATCCCCTAAAGCCCACATCTAATTAGAGGAGGACACGTGGCAGGTGGGGAGATGGAAAGGTAGAGGAGTTTGATACTTTTCGGCCTTTGGTGAAAAAGAATTAAAGTATAAAATTGGACCGCAAAATCACATCCAATTGGATGAAGACACATGTCAGCATCAGAGCACAGAGTGGAAGATGGAGCCTCAGAGGAAAGCTAGAATTTTTTCCCATTTTGGAAAAGGGGGAGAAAATCATCAAAATGGACCCGCGAACCAAAAGGTAAACAGTCAAAATTCATCTGAGGAGTCAATAGCGAAGGAGCGGGCTGGCAGAGGAAATGTTGAAACATTTCCTTTGGTGAAATAAGATTAAAATATGAAATGATAAGTGCTTCCCCTCAGCCAATTATATGAGGACAAGTGTCTTGCAGGAGGGTGGAGCCACAGAGGAAAATTGAAAAAATTTCCTTTGTCTAAAAAGATGCAGAATGTGTAAAATTGAAGTGTGACTCTGTATCTAGTCATATTATGCATGTGTCAGACCCAAATCACAAAGGCAAAGTGGCGAAGGAAATCAAGAAATTTTCCAAATTTTCAAAAAGTTGTAAAAAGGTCAAAAGTGTCCCCGAGGCCTGTTTTTCCCGGATCTGCCACGTGGAGGGCTCAGATTTAAAGATAAGAACAGATCGACGGTAGCTATGCATTTCACTAGTTTGGCTGCCATTTGAGTTCCAGGTAGTTTGGAGATGCATTTTTTGCATCAATCTTCATCGAATGTTTTTCCAATTCATGTCTTTTTGGCCTATAGGGTCCGGATTAATCAATTTTGGGGTTCAATTTGTGAATCCAAGGCTTTTTTCCAATAAATTTTTACTCTAGTTCATAAAAAATGTGAATTACTAGATCCAAAGTTACAGAGTAAAAATTGGGAAGGGAAAAGTTGAAATGATGAAATAAAAGGGATCTACATGTGTGGGAAATGAAAAACGTGCTTCCACTTTGAAGAATGATGAAATTTTTGTAATGATTCACCTTTTGAAAGAACAACTGGAAATTTTTTGCGAGTTTGTTAAATGTCATTTTCCAAAAAATATTACAAAGCAAAGGTGCTCCAAATATTCCAGTTTTGGAGGGAATATTTGAGGGGTAAAGTGAGTGAGTTAGTAAAATTTATATATTGCATGAATTTGTCATGAAAATGGTCAGAGAAACTTAGAATTTTCACAGGAAAATCTAGGAAGAAGCCAATTCTCTGAGAAACCACCTGAGAACCATTTTACCTCCTTTTTGCATCAAATTTGTATCATGTTAGGTTGGTTACAGATGTATAGCCACTAACAAGCTCAAATATTGTTCTTATAACATTCCCCTACTGATAAATTTGGTCATTCTGGATTCTTTTGTGTTGTCTCTTGGTAAAATTTTCATTTACTTATGTTTCAGAATGTTTTCAATTTGTGTTTCTTGCTCCTGTTGCAATCTGGTGTTTGGGATTTCCTTTTGATCATGCAAATATAATTCTGGTAACATCTTAGTGGCATTTACAATTCTAGAATTATAAGAGCTTTCATCTAATGAAGGGATAAACAAATTTAAATTCACTCTACTTTCCTTGATATAGATTTGATTGTAAACCTTTGGGGGCACCTTAGGTCTAATAGAATAGAAATTTCTAAATGCTTTGTTGATTCATTTAACTCAAGATTTTGTGATAAATCATCATAGATTGTGTGGAAGAGTTTAGATTTAGGCTTCTATTTGATGCACATATCCTGGTTGAAGGAACACCTTAACCTCTTTGAAGCATTTTTGTTGTCTAAGTCTTTCAAGTTTTACAAAGGTCCTCGAAGAAGTTAGCAAATTCTAGTTAGTCTTGTCTGAATATCTCTCACCCCAAAATTCATTTCAAATTAACTGATCCTACCTATAATACCCCATGCATTGTATTGTGTGTCAATAAAAGAATACAATCCATTTACAAAAATGCACAAATAAAATTAGGATCATACCATGTCTTTAGTAGCCTTAGCCTTGTCTTGAAAGTATTTCCATCATTTAGTAGTGACAGCTCTGTTGAGTTTGAATAATGGGAAATTGAACATGTTTTTTGAAGGCCATCTCCATACAATATGCATAGTACACAGATATTTTCACCTCCTTCACAAAACAGAGGCTACAATATAGGTTCTCTTACCTTGGTTGATAGGCAAAACTGAAAATAGTGAGGATTAGATCAAATCCTTCCAATGTTCTACCCACTTCTTCAAATCTTGAATGCTAACAAGTCAGATAAATTTCTTCCCTAGCTACAAATGACATATAAACAATTTATCTGCCTCTGAGTTTCTTGTAAAATCCATGATGCAGCTCAATTTGTGAAGGAGATTAAATTTGGGTACCAACACACCTGTCGAAGATATAGCGTGTTTTGGCCTCAGAGATCTTAGGGGACTATGTCTGAATGAGGTATCCCAAAAGCACAAGTAGCATAGGGAACCAAAAAAAAGCCTCCACTAGCATTCACCTGGCCCCCCCGATGTTTTGGCGTAGTTGGTTTGGTCCCACAAGCTTTCGTTTGCAAACTATAGCGTCTGACAGTCATATACTGACTCGGATTGCAGTATTTTGTGCGTTTGCAAACAATATGATAGCAAGAGAACCAAATGGAGATGGAGAAAACCATGAGATAATTTCATAGAGGGCCCCAACATGGATGTCTTGGATCTGAGGATACATCTCTAGGTGCCACGGAGTCCGAGAAATCCCCCGTCGAAGATATAGCGTGTTTTGGCCTTAGGTCTCTTAAGGGACTATGCCTGGACGAGGTAGCCCGAAAGCATGGGTAGTGTAGGGAACCAAAACAAATCCTCCACTAGCATTCATCTAGCCATCTATACATGTTTTCCTAGATAATTTGGTCCCACAAGCTATCATTTGTAAACTACAGCATTTGGGAGCCCTACACTGACTCAAACTACAATATTTCATGCATTTGCAAACAAGAGGAAAGTGAGACAACCAAATGGGGATGGAGAAAACCAAAAAAGGCTTTCATAGAGTGCCCTAACATGGAGGTCTCAGATCTAACGAGACATCTTTAGGCTCCACGGAGTCTGAGAAATTACTTGTCAAAAATATAGCGTGTTTTGGCCTCACGTCTCTTAAGGGACTACGGCCAGATGAGATACCCTGAAAGCATAAGGAGCGTAGAGAACCAAAAAAAATCCTCCACTAGCATTCACCTAGCCACCCCAATGTGTTGGCGTAGTTGGTTCAGTCCCATGAGCTTTCGTTTGCAAACTATAGCATATGACAGCCCTATACTGACTCAGACTGCAGTATTTCACATGTTTGCAAACAATAGAACATCAAGAGAACCAAATGAAGATGGAGAAAACCACGAAAGAATTTCATAGAGGGCCCCAACATGGAGGTCTCGTATCTAATGATACATCTCTACGTGTCACGGAGTTTGAGAAATCACCCATCCAAGATAAATCGTGTTTTGGCCTCAGGGCTCTTAAGGGACTACGCTCGGACGAGGTAGCCCGAAAGCACGGGGAGCATAGGGAACCAAAATAAATCCTCCACAAGCATTCACATGGCCACCCTAATGTGTTGGCATAGTTTCTTTAGTCCCATGAGCTTCCGTTTGAAAACTATAGCATTTGGCAGCCGTACACTGACTTAGACTGTAATATTTTGTGTGTTTGCAAACAATAGGACATCGAGAGAACCGAATTGAGATGGAGAAACCACAAGAGGATTTCATATAGGGATTCAACATGGAGGTTTTGGATCTAATGAGATGTCTCCATGTGTCACAGAGTCCGAGAAATCACATGTCAAAGATATAATATGTTTTGGTCTCAGGGCTCTTAAGAGACTATGCCCGTACGAGGTAACCCGAAAGCACGGGGAGCGTAGGGAACCAAAAAAAAGTCTCCACTAGCATTCACTAGGCCACCCCAAAGTGTTGGCGTAGTTATTTTCATCCCAAGAGCTTATTTTTGCAAACTATAGCGTCTGACAGCCCTACACTGACTCAGAGTACAGTATTTCATGCCTTTGCAAATAATATGACAACGAGATAACCGAATGGAGATGGATAAAACCATGAGAGGATTTCTTAGAGGGCCCCAACATGGAGGTCTCAGATCTAATGAGATGTATCTAGGTGCCATGAAGTTTGAGAAATCACCTATCAAAGATATAGCATGTTTAGGCCTCAGGAATCTTAAGGGACTACACTCGGACAAGGTAGCCTAAAAGCACGGGGAGCGTAGGGAACAAAAACGAAGACTCCACTAGCATTCACCAAGAATTCTAGACGTGTTGGATCAAAAGGTATGGTCCCATGAGCTACCATTTGCAAAATATAGTATCTGGCAGCCTTACACTGACTCAAACTGCACTATTTTGTGCGTTTACAAACAATATGACAACAAGAAAACCGGATGGATATGGATAAAACCACGAGAGGATTTTGTAGGGCCCTAAAATCTAACCTAAATAGTCAGAGTAATAGACTAAATCAGCATTATATTTCTCACATATAAAATTAATTTCTTCCTTCAAAAAATAAACTATGGGTGTATGATCAATCAAAAAATAAATTACAATTCTAAACGAGTTTTAGGCTCAATTATCAATACTTCATTTCAGTTTTTCTTACCAGTATGTTGCTTTTGGAACTACCTGGTTTGATTTGTGAAGTTGAAGCAACTGGGATTAATAAAAATAATCAACTTGGCATGTTGTCCTTAAGATTATCCATGATTTTTTCGACAACATCACATAGATCTTCCATTCCAATTAAGTTGTGATCCTTCCACGCTTCCCATTTTTCCTTTTCTTCTGCTCATATCTTCTCTTTAAGTTCTTCAAGATGTTTTTTGGTAATCAAATTGACTCTTTATGACTTTCTGGAGGAAATACTTCTTGAATCATAGTGATATATTCACCTAATTATTTTTCTTCACGATTTTCATTTTCATCTAAAGTTGAAGACTGAAAATTTATATGGCCTTTGGCTTCTTTTTGGGCACAAACAACCTTTTGTAATGTCCAGAAAAATTCAGGCTCTTCATTCTCTGTTTGATTGAAGATATTCATTCTTTCAAAATGAACAGTTGGAACATTGGTGGTCTCCCTAACACAATTAATTTCATATTCTACATAGTTTCATCCTATGGAAAAATCATTGAACATTGGTGGTTTCCTCCACCTATGCTTTTGGGCTACCTCGTCTGGGCGTAGTCCCTTAAGAGCCCTGAGGCCAAAACACACTATATCTTCGACGGGTGATTTCTTGGACTTAGTGGCACCTAGAGATGTCTCGTCAAATCTGAGACCTCCATGTCAAAGCCCTCTATGAAATCCTCTCATGGTTTTCTCCATATCCATTCGGTTCTCTTGTTGTCTTATTGTTTGCAAACTCCCGAAATAGTGTAGTCTGAGTCAGTGTAAGGCTGCTAGATGATTTATTTTGCAGATGGTAGCTTGTGGGACTGAACCTTATGGGTCAACATATCCAAATGGCCTAGTGAACACTAGTGGAGGCTTTGTTTTGGTTCCCTATGCTCCATGTGCTTTCAGGCTACCTCATTCGGGCGTAATCTCTTAAGAGCCTTGAGACCAAACCACGTTATATTTTCGACATGTGATTTCTCAGATTCCATGGCACCTGGAGATGTCTCACAAGATCCAAAACCTCCATGTTGAATCCCTCTACAAAATCCTCTCGTGGTTTTCTCCATCTCCATTCGGTTCTCTTGTTGTCCTATTGTTTGTAAACGTGCGAAATAGTGTAGTCTGAGTCAGTGTAAGGCTACTAGATGTTATATTTTACAAATGGTAGCTTATGGGACCAAACTGTCTAAGCTAATATGTTTGGATGGCCTAGCGAATGCTAGTGGAGGATTTTTTTGGTTCCCTACGCTTCCCGTACTTTCGGGCTACCTCGTTTAAGTGTAGTCCCTTAAGAGCCCTAAGGCCAAAACACGTTATATCTTCGACGGGTGACTTCTTGGACTCCGTGGCACCTAGAGATGTCTCATCAAATCCAAAACCTTCATGTTAAATCCCTCTACAAAATTTTCTCATGATTTTTTTCATTTCCATTTGGTTCTCTCGATGTCCTATTGTTTGCAAAAGCTCAAAATAGTGTAGTTTAAGTCAGTGTAAGGCTGCTAGATGTTGTATTTTACAAATGGTAGCTTATGGGACCAAACTGTCTGGGCCAACATGTTTGGATGGCCTAGTGAATGCTAGTGGAGAATTTTTTTGGTTCCCTATGCTTCCTGTGATTTCGGGCTACCTTGTCCGGGTGTAGTCCCTTAAGAGCCCTAAGGCCAAAACACGTTATATCTTTGACAGGTGATTTCTTGGAATCCATGGCAAATAGAGACATCTCGTCTAATCTAATACCTCCATGTCGAGACCCTCTGCGAAATCCTATCATGTGTTAATCCCTCTCCATTTAATTCTCTTGTTGTCCTATTATTTGTAAATGCTTGAAATAGTGTAGTCTAAGTCAATGTAAGGATGCTAGATGATGTATTTTGCAAACAGTACCTTGTGGGACCAAACCAACTATGCCAATACGTCAGGGTGGCTAGGTAAATTCTATTTGAGGCTTACTTTTGGTTCCCTACTCTCCCTGTGCTTTCGGGCTGCCTCGTTCGGGCGTAGTCTTTTAAGAGCCCTAAGGCCAAAACACGCTATATATTCGACAGCTGATTTGCCATACTCTGTGGCACCTAGAGATGTCTCATCATATCTAAGACCTCCATGTTGGTTCCCTCTATGAAATAATTTTGCGGTTTTCTCCATCTCCATTCGGTTCTCTTGATGTCCTATTGTTTACAAACGGGTGGAATATTGTAGTCTGAGTCAGTGTAGGGCTCCAAGACACTGTAGTTTGCAAACGGAAGCTCGTGGAATGGAACCAATTACGCCAACACGTTGGGATGGCCAGGTGAACACTAGTGGAGGATTTTTTTTGGTTCCCTGTGCTACCCATGCTTTCAGGCTATCTTGTTCAGGCATAGTCCCTTAAGAGCCCTGAGGTGAAAACATGTTATATCTTCGATAGGTGATTTCTCAGATTCCATGGCACCTAGAGACATATCGTCAGATCTAATACCTCTATGTTAGGGCCCTCTATGAAATACTCTCATGGTTTTCTGCATCTCCATTCGGTTCTCTTGTTGTCCTATTTTTGCAAATGCATGAAATAGTGTAGTCTAAGTCAGTGTAAGGTTACTAGATGTTGTATTTTATAAATGATAGCTTGTGGGACCAAACCAAAAATGCAAACATGTTTGGGTGGCTAGGTGAATTCTAGTGGAGGATTTTTTTGGTTTTCTACACTCCCCGTGCTTTCGGGCTACCTCGTTCGAGCGTAGTCTCTTAAGAGCCCTGAGACCAAAACACGTTATATCTTCAACATGTGATTTCTCAGACTCCATGGCACCTAGAGATGTCTCGTCAAATCAAAAACCTCCATGTTGAATCCCTTTATGAAATCCTCTCCCAGTTTTCTCCATCTCCATTTACTTCTCTCGTTGTCCTATTGTTTACAAACATGTGAAATAATGCAGTCTGAGTCAGTGTAGGGCTTCCAGACGTTATAGTTTTCAAACGAAAGTTCATGGGACCGAATCAACTATGCCAACACATCGGGGTGGCAAGGTGAACGCTAGTGGAGGATTTTTTTGGTTCCCTATGCTACTCGTACTTTCAGGCTACATTGTCTGGGCGTAGTCACTTAAGAGCCCTGAGGCCAAAACATGTTATATCTTTGACGGGTGATTTCTCATATTTTTTAGAACCTAGAGACATATCTTTAGATCCTATAACTCCATGTTGAGGCCCTCTACGAAATCCTCTCATGGTTTTCTCCGTCTCCATTCAGTTCTCTCGTTGTCCTACCGTTTACAAATGCATAAAATACTATAGTCTGAGTCAGTGTAAGGTTGTCAATTGCCAATCACCTGAATAATATAGGTGGTTCATACAATATAGGTGGTGAAATGAGAATTTGTGTTTGTTTTTCCTTTCTAATATTTAATTTCTCTTAGCTTCACTTGGCTTCGAGAATAATAAATTCTCTCTTGACAGTTCCAACCACGTGAAGGTGGAATATTTTTTGGCACCAATGACCTACATAAACATGTTAGTAAGTAATTAAATAGAATTTAAAATCATACAAAATTTAAACAAAATCATTTAATTAAATATTCAAATTAAATTCATGAAGAACATACCTTTACAAATTTAATCCAATGAACCGCAAGGATCAACTCTATTCTTGATAGTAGTAAGAATTGCTTCATGATCTGATTCACGAACCTTCCACATATTCTTTTTTTATGGCCAACCTCGATATTTGATCAATTTAATATTTGTTGCAAGGACCAAATGTGATTAGTGAAGTATCTTCCGATGTACTTTATAGTCTTTAAATAACCAATTGTTTGATTTTTTGATAGGATATTGTCGAAGCCAAGTTCTAATGATTACCACTGACCCAATGGGATACTCAAGGTCTTCACCATCAATGACTGTGGAATTCAATTTTTTTCCCCTCTACACAACAAGACAAGAAGTAGTATGTTCCATCTTCGTTAAATTTCATCGCAATAACTGTAAAAACGTGCCCTATGTATCACAAAGTAAAATTGTTTAGTCAATTTAAAAATACATTAAGAGTTTACCATTTAATAATTTATAAATCTAAAACATGGCATGTACATCTATGTATGTACCTTGTTACACTAAATCATAGACTTGGTCAAAGTTAGGTTATGTTCTCATTTGATCTAAAGACCTTGCAAGTTGTAATGCTCATGGAACTTGATGTGTGTCGAGTGGAATTAGAGGTCTATAAGTCCATTCATCCACCCACTTTTGTGACTCACATTCATTCCACACAAAATCAATGCATGATATACAAACAAATGTTATGCACCTAGTATAAATAGTCCAAGCATTTGCATCTAAACTACGAGAGTGCATATCACTTGATCCTGCAACTGTCATACAATCTTCAAATTTTTCCAGATGTGTTTTCTTTATCAAACAAAAATATCTATGAACCATTGATCTCTCTTGAGATTCATGGCCCATATTCTTGACACACCAATCAACAATGTTTTTTGCATTTGTAAATTTAGTACCATCCTTGAAATTTAACTCTTCTCTTGTAAGTGCTCTTTTCAAACATGCTCCTACACCATCATGCTCTCCTTTTCCATGCCCTACCTCAGAAAAACTCCAGATATGTTGTAAATTTGTTTCTTTGTGCATCCTGACTATCAAATAAAATATCCATGAATTCTTGAATTGTGATGTGCAGTTGTCTGACCAAATGTAATGTTGATCGAAACTAATGTTCCTCTCATTCAAGTTCGCATAAAACACCTGGAAACACTCTTGTACATATTTTGTAGAATGTGTCTAATCATCACTGATGTAGAAATGATACTCTCTTAATATTTTTGATCTTGCTCAATGCTTTCAGGAGAGTGCATGAATGTTATATGCATGAAAATAGAAACTTGCACTAAGTTATAATATTTAGACTGAACCTCCATTTATGGCTGCAATGTGTAGTTCTTTGCGAAGTCAACTACTGAAACAATAGTACCAAGTAGGAATGTGTCCTTTCTTAACTTGAATTACTCATCTAACCATCGAGGTCTATGTGTATGCCTTGCATACTCATAAAAAATTTCCTCTCTAAATTTGACCATATATTATGATACAAGTAATTGTTTTCTAACAAGCTCACACCTCTTAGATTCTTTTCCATCTTTTAATTGATATACCACCAATTTATATTTGGTGAAATCAACCAATTATTTTCCTATTGAATATGTACTCTCCTCATGGATATAACTTTTCAGATTTGGCAAGCCACCGCATACATTGCACATTCCATCCAAACATGCTTTGTTATAAAAAAAAATTGTCTTGTTGATTTTTCACAAAATATTGTCGAAATAAATTCCCTCAAAGATTTTTGTGGAAGATTTATTCCACACTCCTAAAACATGATGTTAGTATGCAAAACACGATGTATTTGACAAAAAACATCATAATGCATTGAAAATTCAACATGATGCCTGCAACAACAAGTGGTACGTGAGTGATTGATTTTCACATAAAAGGTTTGCTCATTTCAAAGAATCTTCGGCTAATGTTAATTTGTGGATTTTCATTCTTAAAATTAGAGAACAATTCTTTTTGAGTCATATATAAGAAATGTTTTGCACACGATTCATGATTATGAGAACCTATTCTTCTTTTTACTATGTCTCTTCTATTTGGTGACACCCTTGTGTTCTCATTCCAAAATTTTACAATTAATTCTTTTAGAATATCATATGTATTCTTGTCTTTTCATGGAATTCTGCTAGAGAAAGCCCAATAGCAGTGTTATTGAATGACTCAAGATGTTTACGTCTCTCTATTTCTTTCATTAGTGTTTTTCTATTTAGCTTCAAATCACTGCTTGTTTGTCTAATCAAGTGTTTATTAACTGTTTTATCACTTACTATATAATTAGTAAGTACATGTCGTGTAGCATTACTATCTTTTGTCCGTCTTTTTCCACCTACATTTTGGTATGCTTTATGTATGTTTTTAACAATTGACAAATTTTGATCAAAAACATTAGATGTTATTAACCCTGGGGTTCTCATTATAGGTCTCATCTTAATTAATTTCATCAATGTAACAAATAATTGACATCTTTGTCTATCATTTAAATTCTCAAACTAATTATCCTAAATTACACTAGCTTTTCTTCTCACATTTCTTTCTGACATTTTGTTAGGCATTGGTTTTATAATGTTTTCTTCAATTTCAATTAAGTGAATTGGTTTTCTTTACAAAATGAAAGGAGGTGTTCTTAGAGGTGAAGATTCGTTTACAAGGTTACTTTCTTCATTCAGTTTTTTCATACAAATTTTGCGGTTAACATTTGGATTCTCAGGTAAGGTTTCAACAACTAAATTCAGATCAATTTCTTCATCCATACCAACATTATCATTTAGTTCTAAAAGGAATGATAACCAGATCGTACCAAGCCAAGAACATAGATTCTAATCAAACACCACCATCAATAAGATGAAAGCAATTCGCTAGAATAACTTTACATAAAACCTTTGCAAACAAATGAGCAGTAATATCATATATTATTATGGAACTCAATAAAATACAATGAGAATGGGCCTTGATTATATAGGCAAGGAATAACAATCTAAGAACCAGTCAAGGTCATACATCAAGCCATAAATCAAGGAAATAACTAGTCATCAAAGAACTAGTCAAGACCATAGATTTAGGAGAGAACTAGACACCAAGGAAAGAACTAGTCAATACCATAGATCAAGGAAATAACTATACCTAACAACTAGATAATATCTCCTAATATCTAAATAAGATAAAATAAATATCCACACACATAAGTGGGTGAGGATAAATACAATAAAGGTAAATAAAGTACCTAGGTGAACATAAGCTAAGGTAAATACCTACTCTAACAAGTTGAATATCATTATTCATTGCAAAATCATTATTCTCTACATTTTCATTATGTATTTCATCCCCATTTTCTATTACATTAGCTACATTTGATATAGTAGATGTACCTTTCCCTACTCAATTTTTTTGCATTCCCTTTAATTTCTTTATTCTCTTCTCTTCCAATTGCTTCAGTGTCTTGTTCTTGAATTTTCTCTTGTCCTTAGCTCGATGTTTATCTCCCATGGTTAGAAAAAATCAACTAGTGGGGTAGGGGACAAAATGAACTACTAAAAAATCATGCAAGAATGTAGAGAAAATTGCAGACAAAACAGAATGTTTTCATAATTCCCATGAAAGAGATGAAAGGGATGTTGGGGGGCCACAATATATAAACAAAAAAAATGCATATGCATGTTGTATTTTCTCTTTTTCTGAGCCATGCCTTAAGGCTTTGGATTTGGCTTGGATCCCCAAGCTTGAGGCATGGACCTATACAAACATAGCAAACAACGTGTTTTTTGCAAGAAAATGTTAAAAATGCCACTTCCTCTATGATAAATCAAAATAAAACAATCGATCTATTTTTAAAAAATTATACCACAACGTAGAGCAGAGTTTCTTCTTTCTAAAAATATAATTTTTCAAATTTTTTGACTAATATAAGGTTTCCATATCATTTATTTTCTAACTATGCCTTTATATAGCTATTTTTTGAAGTGTAAATATGTTTATCTTTCTTGGTGTATATTTTTTTTGGGTGATCGAAATTTTTTTAAAAAAATATACTAGCCCAAACTAGGCATAATTCTATACATATTCAAAAAAAAATCTATTTTTTGATTTTTTTTGAGGTAGTTAGGGGGGCACAGTCGGAGCTCCGTTATTTTTCAAAACATACAATTTTTATACTAGAAAAATCATACATAAAAAAATATTTGCTATAAAAATCTTTTAAAAATGGAGCCCAAACTAGATGCTCCTAGATATCTTTCTACCAAAGGGTTTTCAAAAATACTAAATGGTGCTCAAAAAATGGTGGGGGGCACGAAAGTCACTCTATTATGTTTTATAACAAAAACAAGAGCATCTGTTGGTATTTTAGTTATTTGACCCACTTAAAATTATCCATTTTCAATTAAATTTAGTAGCTTAGAAACTAGACTCAAAATTCTATGATTCATATTTCTACACCATCTTCCAAATTTGAGTGTAACTATTTTGAAAAATCATACAAGCTGAATTTTTTTTTCTTCAAAAAAATGTGTCCACTTAAGACCCCCCCAACTTTGTGCACTTACCCCATAAGAACTAGATAACCTTCCTAAATTTCACCTTGTTCTAATCATATAAATGAGAGAAAAAGAAAAAGGCCCTCAAAAATACTTAGAAGGATTGAACCAAGTGTAGCATAATCATTAAAAAAATCACAATATTATGGGACAATATCTAGTCCTCCAAGGCATCGTGATTAGTATCTACAATGTGGTTTGAGAAGATACCCTTGTTTCACCTGATTCTGGAGAGTTTCTTGGAGAATGACAAAACAAATAAGGGTAATGGGCTAAGAGGAATACCTATTGAAATGCTCGTTGATAGGTTGTTGCGCGTGTATGACTTCTGAATCCACAACCGATCGTGAGAGCTTCTTTTTTTCTTGGAGGAACTACCTGAAATGGAACACAAGACCACAAACTAAAAGTTAAACAATATGTGTAGTGGACTGCCTAGTGTGTGATAGATCCAGGAAGTGTGATACTTCCTAGATGGCTATCAATCCACTATTTAAAATAATTTAATACTGGTAATAAAATAAATCCTACTGTATTTAAAATGATTTAGGTATCTCATTTATCTACAATAAGTGAATTCATTCACAACGGGCTAGGTTATGATTTAATCTGAAGGTCAGGGTCACTGTCAGGATACTGTTATTGGTCAAGATCCGGTTTTCGACAGTTTAGGGTATTTGATGGTACTTTTAGGCTTTGACTTGGGTTTTTGGCAAAAGACACAAAGACCGACGTTGGTTTAGGTTAACCGGCAATGGTTATGGGTGACTGGCATCGGTATGGTCAGGGTATAAGAAACTTAATAAAACTTGGTTGGGTGATAGATCCAGGATTAGATGAAGGTGGAAGGGCAATGACAAGATTCGTATGGATCCTGGATATGCACAAGAATAATGAAAATCCAGGTGTGGATAGTTCAATGGTGTGGGTAAAGAGGTAATTACGTTTGCATGGAGATATAATGGTGGGGAATGGAAATGAAAGTAGAAACTAATGACAAATGTAAAAGGATCTGCTCAAATGACAAGGAAATAATGCAGGTTAACAAACTTATTGTTTATACGAGCTTGATGCCTAGTTGGTAATGGTGAGTGATTGAATGAACTTGGTGTAGTGTTGGCGCTTCCCCAGATGCTCCTATGAATACAGGCAGCTATGTGATTGCTTCAGGTACTGGTTATGGGTGTTCTGATGCTAGTACAGACGTTGGTTCTACTTGCATGCAACTCTAGTTTTTTCACTTGTTCTTAGAAGATGTTCTCCTATTTCTGAAATGTGTCAACCTCGAAATAAGGTTTTTTTGGGAGTTAAATGATAACTAATGGTGGTTCCAGCTTAACCGGCAGTGGTTAAGGGTAACCGGCGTCAGTTAGGGTGGTATTTCCTAGTTTTACTAAACTAGGTAGATCCCCTTGATTTTCTGGGATCTCATTTCATTTACCTCCCAGATTATACTAGGAGCTTCCTTCTAACATGCAGGAATGTGGCTAGAGGGAATGTAGGCATTGATTTTTAGGGTTTCGGTAGGTCTTACTTAGTTATGGCAAGTTACTAAGAATAGGTCTTAGGATGAGGTGGCTTGATGAGGTGGATATGTGGGCATTATCCTAAT
Source organism: Taxus chinensis (assembly GCA_019776745.2). Lineage (NCBI taxonomy): Eukaryota > Viridiplantae > Streptophyta > Pinopsida > Cupressales > Taxaceae > Taxus > Taxus chinensis. The sequence goes on along the minus strand of CM034148.1, from coordinate 40,106,164 downwards.
TAAGATATTTAAATAATGAATTATGTGAGGATAATGAATTAATTTAATTTAATTAATTAAATTAATATTATAGTAGGGTGAAAGGGGTCATGGCTGGGTAGATGTGTTCAATATATTTATTTGATGAGGGACCAAAGGGGAGTGTGACCTAATTTTAGTGTCTACATTTTTCCCCTTTTTGTTGCACGGCTTGTATTGGTAAGAGACAGTGATAAAAATAAGATGTGGTTGCCCCATGTGTGGGTGGAGGTGATCCCCCTCAAACCAAGAACTGACGAGGAAAAAGGTAGAAGTGGTGAGTGGTTTGATTAAAAGGTAAATATGATAAAGAGGAGGGTGGGTAACGGGGGGAAAAGGAAAAAGGTCTACTCGAGTAATCAAGGTAATGGGTCAAGGTCCAAGGTAGTAACATTCAAACGCACGCACATGTATAAACTATAGCACGATACTAGGTTGAAGAGTAGGAAAACTCTACATTGTCTAAGGTCGATAGGTTTATCCAAACAAGGTTGAAGTGATTACAGTATCTAAGGTATAGGATATGGCCAGGAAACACGACGTAGGTCAGGTATAGGAACGTGTAGGTGTGTTCCGGTACACCAAAGGTAGGGTTAGGATAAATAGTCACGGAAAGAGGCAAGGTAAGGTCATTAGGTCAATCAACATAGGTAACAATGCTGCAAGGTATAGCGGACACATGAGGTCAAAGGTCTCTAGCGATGTTCCAGGTCTAAATTATCTAGGTCATGGCATGGGTAGGGCTGAGATATGCGTAAAATAATGAGTCTCCAAATGAGGAAAAGGTTAGGTAGGAAAGGATGAGGTCAAGAAGGTGAGGTGAATGGTCAGGGTAAGCGTTGGGTGGGGTAAAAAAGAGTGACGGGTAGGGTAATAGGGTGAAATTGGGGGCAATGTGGAAAAGAGTGTGATTGATGTCGGTCAAGGGTAACCGATGCCGGTATAGGGTAACTGATCACAGTAAGGTAGTGCACATGAATCATGTTGGTGAAGGTAAAATTGGTGTCAGTTAGGTCAAGGATGATATAAAAATAAAAAATCCATGTTTTTTACAAATCATTTGTCTTCTTATGAATTGGGAAAATGACACAAGAGAGAGAAAAAAGAGGAAAGTGTCTGAACAGAATGGATATTTGAGTTGGCGAGTCGAACAATAGGTGATTGGTAGTTGAGAGGTGGGTCTATAGGATTAGATTGTGTAATTTTATTGGTTGGAGGCGCGGTTAGTGATTGGTGATGGCAAAGGCCGGAGAGGTATTAGGTGGGCCACCAATGCAGCTTCCAGACATGGCACCACGACGACGATAGCATGATGAGGTAAGGTTCAAACCCATGTTGTGTTTTATTAGATAGATGAGGGAATAGGTCAAGGTTTAACAAATTGAGTTTTTTTTTTGGGTGGGGGGAAAAAATGAAATTGGAAATGTGGTAGGGTAAATTGGGTAGAATAGGAACAGGGAGAGAGGTGGGTGGGTAAAGGAGGGGTCGAGGGAGCTGAGGGAAGTTTTAGGTGAGGATGGGTGGGTAGAAGAGAGGGAAAGGTGGATTTTTTAGAGAATGGAGGGTTTAGGTGTCGTGGTATTTACCGCAACAGTGACCAGCGTTGGTCGGGGTTAGCTAACGTCAGTAGGGTCAAACTGATATCCGTCATGAAATAAGTGACCGATGCCAATTTAGGGGTGACCAAGGTCAATTAAAGATAATTAGCACCAGTCATGTTTTGGAGAATAAGGGGCCAAAAGGGCCCTAGGTCGAGTGGGTGAGATAGGGAAGGGTAGAATAGGGTGCATTGTTGAAAAACCTAGAGTAGGTGGGGGGGAAATGGGTTTGGGGAAATGATAGTGGGTGAGTATGGGTATGATGAATGTGGATTAATTTGTTGTTTGTATGGGATGCAGGGGAGAGATTAGTTACAGATGAGAGATAGGGTGCCACCTCTGCTCTTGAGAGTGCGAGGTGCAGTGACCGATGAGGAGTGGCAGCACATGGCGGAGGTGGGCCTGAGTGGGGTCTGGCGCTATCGGCATGTAGTTTGGAAGCCAAGTTTGATGGTCACTCTCATTGATATATGGGATTCAGTGACCAACATGTTCCACCAATCGACAGGTGAGATGATAGTCACCCTGGAGGATGTGTTTAGGATCCTATGGCTACCAATATTAGGGACGTAGGTGTTTAGGATCCTGCGGCTACCAATGTTTGGAGAGCGACTAGCATACATGACATTCCATAGTGCCAGTCTAAGTTATGAATGGATGTACACATCCCATCCAGAGGAGATGAGGCTCATTGTTTTATTGATGGAGAAAGTGTGTTGTTACATGACATGGTGATAGATCAGACCTACTTTTCCTAGGAACCAGCATTCCTGGTGTACCTATACAAATTTTTGTGGGTGTATGGGTGTCTGCGCAACTTCAACCTGTGTTACACATTTTTACTACATTATTGGGCCTATGAGCACATAGTTGGTGTGCGGCCAATAGGTATGCCACGAGAAAATGCATTTCAGCCAAGATTGGTGTGGGTGGGGTACAGGTAATGGGTACCTATGATTGGAGAGCAGTGATTAAACATGGCCACACATGATGTAGCCAATTACACGTGTTTATTGGAGGGGCTTTCTAGAGTGGACATCATATGGAGACCATATGTGGGTTATCCCTCATTCAAGCAGATGCATGATGAGTTAGATGGTCTTCAGTTGTTGAGATGGATAGAGGGTGCCATGCTGGGGAGCACGAGATGATCCTAGTGGATAGGGTTAGATGGCAGTTTGGACTGCCATAGGACATACCTCCACCCTTCCCGTAGTACAGGAGAGATGATGTGGATAGGCCATTTTCTCTACCATAGCCAACAGTTCCCTTAGGGCAGGAGGAGTAGGTGGTAGATCAGCGGATTGATGATCCTAAAGTTACAAATAGATACAGACAGTGGTGGGCGGCTCATTTACGAGCATTACCACCCAGGCTGAGGTAGCCATATTTAGCCACCATCACGGTGTAGAGGGATGCCCTACATGGGTAGGTGGTGACCCTAATTACCCAGTTGGGTGTGGTAAAGGGATAGCTTGCTAGCTCAGAGGTGGAGGTGGCCAAGTTACGTGTACAGGTGGTCAATCTTCAGTCCCAAATGGCCCAGGGTGGGGATGGAGATGGAGATGGGGATGATGGTCGGGTGGCTACCCTAGAGGCATAGGTGACAGGGTTATAGGGCTAGTTGGCCACATCACATGCATAGATTGGGGATTTACAGGCCCAGATAAAGGCATAGGGGTAGGGGCCGATGGCACCACCATAAGCACTGGGATAGGGTCCCAGTTTACAAGCAGGGGTGGGATAGGGTCCCACATGATAGGTATAGGGTCAGAGGCCGATGGGGCCACCGTAGACAGTGCCCATATCCAGGTTGTGGGAGGTGAGAGAGGAGGCCAAGTACTATCAAGACCAGCTGATGGTGACAGGGATAGATTTTTTATCATATGCCAAGTACAGGGCACAGCAAGCCTCTAGCGAGAGGACTAGATCATGAACGCATAGTGTGGAGAGCATAGGGGGCCAGCGAGCCCCTAGGCATGGTTAAGGTGAGGCCAACAATTCCCAGAGGCTAGTTCCAGTTGGTGCACTAGTAGGGACCCAGCCACCACCTATGATGGGTGAGGAGATATTAGCAGGTCATTAGACAGGGGCTGAGGAGGTAGAGGGGATAGGCGATATAGATATGGAGGATGTCCACCGAGACGATACCTGATATATGGCTCCTGATTTTGACATAGTTTTGATTTGTGATATATACCAGCCTACATGTCAAGAGAGTGTTATATTTTTTATCACATACTACCCTACGTGCCAAAGAGAGTGAGGATGTACAAGGATTTTGTATTATTGAGCATATACCGGCCTGCGTGCCAAAGAGATTTTCTATTGTTATATTGTTATATTGTATATGATACCACCTACGTGTCGATGACATTTTGTATTGAGTATCGACCTGTGTGACAATTATTTTGAGAGATGTACATGATTGTATTATCAATATATATTGTATAGAGACACACATGTTTGTTTATATGATGAGATGGATGAGATTTTGATGATTTTTTGGTGTTTTATGAGAATTTTAATTTTTGTCATGATATGGATGAAAACTTAGGTGAGCGAGGTATGGATTCAGGTTGGTTGAGGCATGGATCGAGTCAAGTCTTAGGCATGGATTAAGTCAGATTGGTTTAGGCATGGATAGATTCAGGTCATAGGCATGGATCGAGTCAGGTTAGTTTAGGAATGGATGGAGTCATGTCATAGGCATGGATCAAGTCATGTTGGTTTAGGCATGGTTTAGTTAGGTCTTAGGCATGGAGTAAGTCAGGTTGGTTTAGGCATGGTTGAGTTAGGTCTTAGGCATGGAGCGAGTCAGGTCGTAGGCATGGTTGAGTTGAAATTGGTTGAAGTTGTGATTCATTAATTTGTGCAATGAATGATAGGATGGGTCATGTTTAAGATGCTTTATAATACATGCATGATGATGGTAGAGAAATGGTAGTCATAATAAATGTATGTTGTGATGATGATAAAAATGTTAAGCAACTTGTTGTTTGGTTGGTTTAATTTCCAATTTTTGACATAAAAAAAAACTAAGCAGGGTATAATATAATTTAGGAAGATGAAAGATGAATTGGTTAGGGTAGAAAGTGGCCAAGCTAACCTCCAAGGGCCACATGCCCTCGGAGTGCTACCTACATAGTCCCAGTGAAAAGGGACCTCAGGCCAATGTAGTTCTCCTATAAGCTAGGGAAGAATGTGAGGAGGGAAGAGTATGGGTGGCTATGTTATAGGCATGATTTGGGTTTAGGTCTATTAGGTGTGGGTGAGTTGTGGGAAACTTGGTATAGGCGATTTTAGTGTGGTAGAAGAAGAAGATTACCCCAAAGGTAAGCGTCGAGGACCAAGTCCTGTATAAGGTAATCAATACATAATATATAAGGTTAAAAGATAAGAGAGGGAAAGAAAGCCACCTAATTGGTTAAGATCATACCAAGTAGGTCATACCTTGGAGCAGGTGATGAACATGAGACCCTAAAGACATTGCATAAAATATTGATCTAAAGGTGAAAAGTAGTCACATGATCACCAAATGGAACGGTTTCCAAGAGGTCCCTTGAGGCAACAGGAAATGGGAGTGCGAATGGTGAGAGGGGTGAAAGGTGGTTAATTTTGATATGGTATGAGGTAGCATGCTCTTTGGGAAATAGATCTAAGGTCACAATAGGCAAGTCTGTGACTAAAAGGATTTCTGTGTTGACTGATATTTGAGATAGAATGATCGATATGGGAAGTCTATATGGGATGAGGAAATTAACTCCTTGAGTTCTTCATGAAGTTGATCGATGCAGGAAGCTTCAGATTCTCTTGCTCTCTTTATTTATTAATTTTTAAATAGCTTTACATATCCATCCTTCGAGAGAGCAGTGTATTTATAGCAACAATTGCCGAGAGGAAGATGTCCTTTTGAGGGAGTCATCTTTTTATTAGAATTTTGACTCAAGGAGTTAGATCACATGTGAGGGATTTTTAAGTCATTGAAAAGACCAAGGTGAAGAACATGATTCTTGTTCAGAAAGTAGGGTGAAATGACCATGGGATCTCATCTAAAGGTAGACAAAAAGTATCCATGAGAATCATGCTATGTACAACGCCGTGGTACACATATTCAAAAGAAGATAACAAGTGACGGGTACGCACATGATTCTTTTTTAATCATTGGTGAGATATAAGAAGTGGATAGCACTCAAGGGATGAGCATGGAAAGAGGAAAAAAGTGATGTGGGACTAAAATTCAATAGTAGAACGATCAAAGATGCAAGGCATTAAGGGGCTCAAGTTCGGGTTTACCATCAAGTGAGGATAAATAATAAGCACCTGATCCATAAGTATGGGTCATGATGTATGGTCCAAGCCAATTAGGAGCAAATTTTCCCTGTTTACTTTTTTGTGCTTTGGTTACATGTTTATTTTCTTTTTGAACAAGGTCACCAACTTGGAAGGTTCATTCATGGACACATTTTTCATAGGCACGTTTAATACATTTTTGGTAAACTTGAAGGTGGTCAAGAGCGTTGAGACGGTGTTCGTCTAATAACTCAAGTTGTGCTAAATGGTCCTGACGAAAGTCGTCATCATTGAGCATGTCATGGAGATAAATGCAGAGTGAGGGAATCTGGACTTCGAGAGGCAGAATAGCCACTGTACCATAGACTAGAGAAAATTGTGTGGAAGTAGTGGAAGTGCGAATACTAGTGTGGTATGCCCACAAGGAAAAAGGAATGTGTGTATGCCAGTTCTTCCCAGTATCGTTAACCACTTTCATGAGGATTTTGTTTAAGGTTTTGTTAGTGGATTCAGATTGGCTATTGGTTTATGGGTAATAAGGTGACGAGAAACTTAACTGAATGCCGAAGGCATAGAAAAGTTGTCACAATGTTTTGTGTTTGAATTGTTTTCCATTATCAGTGATGAGGCGATGAGGAACATCGAAATGACAAATGATGTGATGATTGATGAACTCACATATTTTCTCGGATTTGGTGGAGATGAGTGGTATGGCTTCAACCCATTTTGTGTAGTATTTAGTAGAGGTGATGATCCATTGATGGCGTTAGGAAGAATGGGGGTTAATCTCTCTGACAAGATCTAAACCCCATTGAGAGAAGGGCCAAAGGTCACGGGAAACCTTTAAGGCGTGACTGGGTGTATGATGAAGGTTGGCATGTTGTTGGAATTTTACACAACACTTGACGTAGTCACAACAATCATGGTTAAGGGTTGGCCAGTAATAGCCTAGGTGAAGAATACGCTTAGTAATAGCAAGGCCACTAAAGTGACCTCCACATATGCCATCATGAACTTCCTTAATGGTATAAGGAATTTCAAAACTCATGAGGTGTCATAAGAGAATACCATCAAAGCTGCACTTATAGAGGAGGCCTCCCTTGATGATGTAATGAGAGACATTTTTAAGGAAGGCACGTTGTCCATTACGTGTGAGATCAGGGGGTAAGATGGAGAGAGAAAGATAGTCAGAGTATTGTTTATAATAAAGGTCACTCCGGTCTGGGGCGACGGTTCCAATGGGGTAAATGTCACGAGGTAAATACAAGGGTGGATACAGTCTTTGTATGGTGACAAAGATTTTATAATCGGTAGACAAAGTGGGTATTTGAGAAGCCAAGCAGGCCATGTTATCTGTAAATTTGTTGGTTGAAAGGGGGATGGTTTGAAGGGCATAATAGTCAAAGGTGGTTGAAAGTATGTCTACATGATGTTTATACTTTTGAAGTATCTCATTAAGACATTGGTATATACCATTCACTTGGTCTATAACCAATTGAGAATCACCAAAGATGTTGATTTATTTGACATCTAGGGAGTAGGCGGCTTGGAGACCTAATACGAGGGCTTCGTATTCAGCAATATTGTTTGTACACACAAAATCAAGTTTTAAAGATAAAGGCATGGGTTCACATTCAAGTGGAATGAGGATAACACCAACCCAACCCCCATGCTGACACTTGGAACCATCAAAGAAGAGTGTCATTTGGTAAGTGGGTTTGTCTAAGGAAATGGTAGTAATTGACTTATCTAGAAAGTCAAAATTAGAGGGTTGATCCCATGCAATAGCTGCATCGGCCAATTGGTTGGCGATAGCTTGGCCCTTGATGGACTTTTGATGAATGAATTTGAGGTTGAGGTTGGCTAAAAACATAAGCCAGTGTGTGGCATGATGATTTTGATAAGGTTTGGAGTACATGAAGTGTAAGTGGTTGGTGTTGGTCACAACATAGGTTTTTTGGTTAAGTAGGTAATTACGGAGTTTTGTGGAAATGAAAACTAAGGCTAAGAAAAGTTTTTTGAGATGGGTATATCAGGTTTCATAGTCTAAAAGAGTATGGATTATGTAATAAACAACCTTCTCCCTATGTTGTTCATCACGATGAGTGAGCATGGCCCCCAAGGAGTGATCAGTAGTAGATATGTGTAGGTAGAAGGGTTAATCGTCTTTAGGTGGAATGAGTACAAGTGGTTAGAGAAGGTATTGTTTTAAGGCCTTGAAAGCTTTGTGGTAGTCATCATCCCATTTAAAGGAGACATCTTTCTTAAGTAAATGATGAAATGGTTGACATCGATCAGACAATTGTGAAATGAAATGGCAAATAGACTGTAACTTACCTTATAGGATACGAAGTTGTCTAAGGTTAGTGGGTGGAGGCATTTCAAAAATGGCCTTGACTTTATCAAGGTCAACTTCTATACCATGGAGGGAAATGATAAATCCTAAGAGCTTTCTTGAGAGAACCGCGAAGACACATTTCTTGGGCTGAAGGTGAATGCAATATTTAATGAGATGGACAAAGATGGTTTTTAGGATAGTGAGGTGCTCAGAGCGGCATTTATATTTGGCCAGGAGATCATCCACGTAATCTTCTAATATATGATGCATGATGTCATGGAAGATATAAGTCATAGCCCACTGATGTGTGGCACTAGCATTTTTAAGGCCAAATGGCATAACTCGGTAGCAGAAGGTCCCATAAGGGGTGATGAATGCAGTTTTATGCTGATCCTATAGGGCAAGCAAGATTTGGTTATAACCTGAGAAGCCATCCATGAGTGATAGCATCTTGTGATCAGCGGTAAGGTCAACCAGTTGGTCAATACTAGGTAGAGGGAAGTCATCTTTTGGGTAGGCTAGTTTGAGGTCATGGAAATTTGTGCAAATGCAAAGTCCCCCTATCACCTTAGTGATAGGGACAATGTTAGAAATCTAACAAGGATAATCAATGGGTAATATGAAGGAAACGGAAAGAAGGTGCTGAAGTTCTTCTTTGACGAGAAGGGCAATGCGAGGGTGCATTTTCCTCAATTTTTATTTGATGGGTTTGGCATCGAGAATGGTTACGATATTGTGGACCACTATGGTGGGATCAATACAAAGCATGTCTGTGTAAGACCAAGCAAAAGCATGGTTATGATCTTTGAGAAAAGAAGTGATGGCTTCCAGTTCAACAGCATCTAAGGATTGACTGATATTTAAGATATGTGGGTCGTCCTGAGTATGAATGTTAATCTTGATAATCGATTCATTCAACATGGTTTCCATCTCAGAGGGTAATGACTGATGAATATATGAGTCTTCTACACCAAGGTACATGAGTATAGATTCATCATCTTGACATTCAAAGATGTTAATTGAAGGTGTATCACCATCGATCATTTCAAGATATAGGAAGCGATGAGAGGAAGGAGCCTCACCCTCACGTTCATAAGTTAGAGGACCCAAATAAATGGTGTTTATAAAAAAAAAGTTAGGAGGGGTGGATTCTAGATCCATCGACTCTATCGGCGAAGGCGGTGATGAAGGCAGAGTGGGAGAAGAGGGTGGAGAAGGGCTGATGTCCTCGATGAGTTCAATGCGGGCCTGCTTGGTAGGTGGTTTAGAAAATCTTATGCCACTATAGTCGTTATGTTTTCAGGTAGTACATGGAATAATAGCATGGAAGCCTTGCTCATAAAACCCAAAATCAAAACCCTTCCACGTATATTAGTGCAGGAAGGTGTGGGAGAAATGGCGATTGATGAGAGACTGGAAGTCAGCAGAAAATGGGCAGGTTTGTGACGGTGGTTTGGGTGTGTAAGTGGTAGTATCAATTCCCCCATAGGTGATACTAGTATAAAGGTAAGGAGGACCATAAAGGAGGTGTTTTCCTATGCAGTGATCATAGCAAGGATGTTGATGAAGACTTCCATACTCTTATGGAGTAAGGAATGTGTTGACACTATACAAGCGATACTCTCCCAAAGTGAGGTATTGAAAAATGCCTTCCAAGGGATCGGTGGTCAGTATGTGGGTAGACAGAATAGATGATGTGTCGCAGGTTGACACAGAGGTGGAGCTAATAGATTGGGAGGTTAATAGGTCAGCCGTGGAGGTTGTGGCAGCGGTAGGAATATAGGAGGCATGTGCGGTTGAGGTAGAAATTGTACTGGTAAGCAAAGGTGTAGATGAATTAGTAGTGGTCATGGAGGTAGATGTCTTAATGGGTATAATCATGTCATTGGGTCGGTAAAGCATGTTGCAAGTTTTAAAAGGTGAAGGATCAGCTGGAATAGTATAGGTGTGTCCTTCATGTTCAAACTTTACATAGTGATGCAAAGTGGAAGGAACACAACCCATGAAATGAATCTAGGGTCTACCAAGCAATAGGTTATATTGAAATTCCCCTTCCAAGATGTAAAATAACTCTGGAATAGTGTGGGGGCTGACACGAACATGGAGGATGATGGTGCCTAGTGTAGAGGTGATAGCGTCATTGAATGAATGCAACATGACAAGATGTTTATGCATGTAATTGTCAAGAATGCGCATTTGAGCAAATGCATGGGATGAAATGATGTTAATGCTAGCACCCCCATTGATCATTACACGTCATACACATATATCATCGATGTGGATAGAGATGAAGAGATCTGGGTCTAGGTCATCAGTTTGGTGCAGTGCGATCTCTCCCTCTGAGATGCTAAGGGAGGCTACTTGGTGAGTAGGGTGAGGTGTGGATAAAGGTGGCAATTTGGTGAGAGAGGCTACATGATGGGGTGTGATAATAGAGGCTATGGGTGTAGGGTCATTGGGTAAAACCTTAATAGATTACAAGACCTCCATGAGATGTTGACGATGGGATTCTGAGGTTTGGATGAGGTCAGATAAGGACATGTTGAGGGGGGATTGGTGTAGTTGTTTGAGCATTGTGCAATGTGTGACCTCATTAGAAATAGGGTATGTGGGGCCGCGGATAGTAATTTTAGGTGTGGGTGTAGATGGTATGTTGGGTATAGGATTGGTTGGTGTGTCAGTACCTTATCCTTGCCTTTGTCTCTCTAAGGCATGGGTAGTGACATGGATGTAATGAAATCGCTAGTATAATTCAGATTATGACTAGCAATAGAATACTAAATAACACAATATTTCAAAATAATTATCTCAATATGTAATTATAATAGCTTCGCCACTTCGAGGGGGCAACCTCCAAACCATATAAAAAGACTCAAATGCTCAAATGAAAAATGAACTATTACCTATACTCCCCTATATATACTATTCATATGCTATGGCCGTCACCAAGGCCAACCTATTAAGCATGATAAAGTATAAATGATATAATAAAATGATATTGTAAGCCACAAATCGGCTACTCATATCCTAATGCAAGAAATAGCTTAAGGGCATAGCATGCCCTTCCCCTTCAAACCAACGTTGTCCTCAATGTTGAATAATCCTAGATGTTGCTGCAGAAAAAATTCATCCTCCCAGGTTGCATCTTCTATGCTCAGATTATTCCACTTGATCAGATATTCCTTAATGTCTCTGGTTCTCAACCTCTTAGTACGTGTTTGCAGAATCTTCTCTGGCTCCAAAATGATTCTTCCTTCCTTTTGAAGTTCTGGTAACTCTATCTGGGCTTCAAATTTATGTCCAATAACCTTCTTCACTCATGAAACATGGAATACTGGGTGTATGTGTGAAGATGGAGGAAACGCTAGTTTATAAGTAACACTACCAATTTTCTGTAGAACCTGATAAGGGCCATAATATTTAGGATCAAGTTTGTTGTCCTTTTTATATTGCTTTAGGGACATCTATTTGTAAGGATGGAGAGGTACAAAAACCTAGTCACCAATTTCAAAATCTCTTTCACTACGGTGTTGATCTACTTGTTATTTCATCATGTTTTGTGCTAATGCTAAATTATCCTTAAAATTAGCCCAAACCTGTTGTTGATGTTTAATGTGTTCCTCAACATCTCTGACCTTAGTTTTCACCCTTAAGGAGGAAGTGATAGAAGGTTGATGGTAACCATATAATGCTAAAAATGGGGTCATTTAAGAAGAGGTATGAAAAGATGTGTTATACCACCATTCTGCAAGTGGTAGCCATTTAATCCACCTTTCCTACTTATCTGATACAAAACAACGTAGATACCCCTCTAAGAATTTTTTGACCACTTCTATTTTCCCATCAGTTTGAGGATGATAAGATGAACTGTGATCTAGCTGAGTACCCAAACATGAAAATTATTCCATCCAAAAATTACTCGTGAAAATAGGATCACGATCACTTACAATTATCTTTGGGGTTCCATGTAGCCTTGAACTGTCTCCAAAAAAATAGTTACGACTGTACTAGCTACAAATGGATGTGATAGGGCACAAAAATGGGAATATTTTGTGAGCCTATCCACAATCACAAAAATAACATTCTTACCCTCTGAAAAAGGCAACATGGTGATGAAATCCATGGAGACCTTCTCCCATCTTTGGCTAGGAATTGGTAAGGGTTGCAACAAACCTGGTGTCTTAATTATTTCCCCTTTGTTCTATTGGCACACTAAACACTCTGATACAAAATTTTGTACACCCTCCTTGATTCCTTCCCAAAATAATTACTTTTTTATTCTATGATATGTCTTCAAAAACCCAGAGTGTCCTCTAACAAGCGAGGCATGTAGCTCTACAAGAATCTTATGCTTCAACTCAGAATCTTTACTCAATTATGACCTGTCCTTGTACCATAGGGCATTACCTTTCCACTCAAATTTGTTAGGTGTCATAGATCCTTGCTTGATATTTTGTATTATAGATTGTGTATCCTTGTCTTAATCCCATTCCAATCTTGCTTCATCCACCCAATCAGCTGTCAACTTGGACATTCCACATAGTAAGGAATCTACGGATGTATCCCTTCTAGACAACACATCAGCTACTAAATTTTCTTTACCCTTTTTGTATATGATTTCAAAATCATAACCCAACATTTTTTTTACCCATTTATTTTGTTCCTCAGATGATAACCATTGCTCCAAAAAGTATTTAAGACTATCATGATCATTTTTTACCTTGAAGTGTCTACCCATGAGATAGGGCCTCCATTGCTTGACCACATGAAGAATAGCCATCATTTCTTTCTCATAGATAGGTTTGAGCAGATCTTATCCTTTGAATTGGTGACTCTCAAATGTAATTGGTCTTCCTTCTTGCATTAGAACTACTCCCAATCCTGATCCTAAAGCGTCACATTAAACAATGAAGTTTTTTGAGAAGTTGGGAGTAGCCAAAACTAGGGTGCTGCACAAGGCTTCCTTCAGCTGCTCAAAGGATTTAGTGGCTAAGTATTTCCAATGGAAGGCATCCTTCTTTAGCAATGTAGTGAGTGGGGTTGCTATTCTACCATATCCCCACACAAATCTTCTATAGTTAGTCCTACAAACCCACGAAGATTTTTGAGATTTTTGGGCCTTGGCCATTCCACCATAGCTTTGATCTTCTGAGGATCAACTTTGACACCTTCATGGGATATAATGTGACCCAAGTACTCTACCTCTTTTACACCAAAAGAACATTTGGATGGATTTTCATAGAGAGTATGTTTCTCGAAAACTTCCAACACTTTATTTACATGTTGTAAGTGTTCTTCCCATGTATTACTGTAAATCAATATGTCATCAAAGAAAAGTAATACAAATTTCCTTTAAAATGGCCTAAAAATAGTGTTCATCAAGCTTTGAAAGGCTGAAGGCACATTGACGAAATCATAATGGCCCTCATGAGTCTTGAAAGTCATTTTATGAACATCTTCCTCTTTTATTCTAATTTGATGGTACCCCAAACGAAGATCTAATTTTGTGAAATAAAATGCACCGTGCAATTCATCAAATAAATCATCAATTACTAGAATAGGAAACTTATCTTTGATGGTGTACTTGTTGAGTTCTCGATAATCTGGACACATCCTCTATGTTTCATCCTTCTTATGTACCATGACCACTGGTGAATAATATGCACTCTAGCTAGGCCTAATGATACTTGCCTTCAACATTTCCTGAACCATTTTCTTGATGTCACTTATCTAGGAATATGGGTATCTGTATGGTCTGGTATTAGGTGTTTGGCTCTAAGGAATCAATTGAATGGAATGATCATGATCCCTAACAGGTGGTAGTCCTTTTGGAATTGCATCAAAAAAAGATGAGTGAGCATCAACAATCTTCTGAAGATCGAGTGGCATTGAAGACTCTGTATGTTGTACTTCTATGGAAAATAACTTTGCTATAAATCCATCTACTCCTTTTCTGAGAACCTTCTACATCTGATGAGAGATAATAATTTGTGGAGACTTATCTACCATCCCATTCAATTGTATTATTGTTCCATCTGAATGAAATCGCATGAACAATTCTTGGAAATTCATCTCTATAGTACCTAAGGTTGTGAGCCATTGGACACCCAAAACAATATCTACCCCTCCCATAGAAATACCAAAAATAGGTGAGTCTAACATGTAGTCTCCCATATAAATCTTGATACTATGGAACTTTCCTGTGCACTTGACTGTCCCACTATCTGCAATCATAACTTGCATTTCTGAAGCTGGGTAAATAAAACAATTGAGGTGGGTAGCTAGCTTACTATTTATGAAGTTATGAGTACTCCCAAGTCAATCAACACTGTCACCTTCTATTTTTTGAGATAGCCAATAACCTTGAGTGTTTGAGGAGTACTAATACTTGACAATGCATGGCAAGAAATTGTAGGTTGGTGATCCTCTACTTCAACTTCTACTGGTTCCTCAGCCTCTCCTATAATTTCAGCATCCTCATCATCCTCATTACCTCCGTCAATATAGAACAACTTCTTCTCAGCACATTTGTGTCCTAGTCCATATTTTCTATCACAGTTAAAACATAATCCTTTTTCTCTCTTTTCTTAAATTTTTTGAGGAGTCAGTCTAATTGGCCTAGAAAATGAAGGGGAAGAGATACTACGGTCTCTGGTGTTAATGAAAGGAGGCCTCCTACTACAAATAACTTTTTCCTCTACTCGACGTGCCATGATAATAGAATCAGAAATCTTGAGTGGATGAAACATGCGTACCTCATGCTCGATTTGGTCCTTAAGACCCATAAGAAATAGGTCATTCAGATTCTCTTCTGGTATATTCTCCACCCTTAAGGATAGGTTCTAGACTTGATGCGCATAATCTTTGAATGATCCTCTTTGTCATAACTTTTCTAATTAACTAAATTAATTCTCTGAAACACTGGAACTATAGTTCAATTGTAACTCCTCGGTAAAAATTTTCCAAGTGACACCGAGACCATTCTTCTACCTCTAAGCACATAACCATCAATACCAAACAAATTAGTTTGGTTCAAGATATAGGGATGCTAATGTCACCTTTTGTCCTAATGGTGTTTGATGTAGCTCAAAGAATTTCTCCATTTGGTTTATCCAATTTGGGGGATCTTTACCATCAAATTTGTGCATATCCACTTTCGGTATCATGTTTCATGGTTACGAATAAATTGGATTTTGATTGGGCTAGAAAAGTGATCCAACATGGTTATTTTCTCCATGATTTTAAAATGAAGATCCTCCTTGGTTGATATGGTCTGGATTCGGGCCATACTTTTTACCCTTTACATGTTGCATGATATCATCCAACCGATGATTGATTTGGGCTGTGTCTCCTTTAGAGGCCATCCCAAATTGTACATTTCACAACTCATACTCAAGATGGACCACCTTATGATCAACTAACGTAAACCCTAGTGCTGAGGAATCTGTATTTACCCCTTCTAACTCTATCTCTTCAATCACTATCCCATCTTTATCTGGGGTTTTACCTAGAGTAACTGAATTCTTTTTTGCTCTTGTGGAAGGCTGCGCAATGATATCAAACCTTAGGGTTTAGGGTTTTAATAAAAATTCTACCAAATAAGAAACATCACAGAGAAGGTACTAATACTATTTATTTGAGAGATTTCTAAAAATGTAAAAAACTTGAAAAATTC
Source organism: Taxus chinensis (assembly GCA_019776745.2). NCBI lineage: Eukaryota > Viridiplantae > Streptophyta > Pinopsida > Cupressales > Taxaceae > Taxus > Taxus chinensis. Next base: position 40,090,242 of record CM034148.1, on the reverse strand, counting down.
CACAATTTGCACCCTAGGGAGTGATTTTATGAAAAACCCTAAATTTGTAATAACTTATGCAAAATAAATCAAAAAAGTCTTAAATTTTCAAGGAACTTTACTTAAAAAATTTCACAACTCTGGTAAAAATATCTCCAACCAATTGGCTTTGGTTCGAAATATATTGCAGAAACAAAAAAATTAAGGTTTTTGCCCTAATTTTGCCCCAAATTTCAACTTTGATACCCCTTGTAATGAAATCGCTAGTATAATTCAGATTATGAGCAGAAATAGAACACCAAATAACACAATATTTCAGAATAATTATCTCAATATGCAATTATAATAGCTTCTCCACTTCGAGGGGGCAACCTCCAAACCATATAATAAGACTCAAATGCTCAAATGAAAAATGAACTACTACCTACAATCCCCTATATATACTATTCATATGTTATGGCCAACACCAAGGATGACCTATTAAGCATGATAAAGTATAAATGATATAATAAAATGATATGGTAAGCCACAAGTCGGCTACTCAAATCCTAATACAAGCAATAGATTAAGGGCGTAGCAGTGGATCATGTTGATCTAAGGGGAGTTGGAAAATGGAGAAGGTGTAGGATGAGTGGTATAATGACATGATTGGAAAAAACCTACCGAGGGAGAAAAGCCTTGTGAAGTGAGCTAGGCACAACAACATTTAGGTAATGGTGTGGCAAGTTCTCTGATGTGAACCATGTTAATTTCAAATCTTGGGGGTGGATCTAAGAGTTGTAGGGGTGGAGGTTGTGTTTATTGAGTAGGCAGTGAGGAAAGGACTATGGGAATGGGTTTTGGTGAAATGCGGCCCTCATCAAGAAGGTCATCATCATCAAATTTTACTTCAGGAGGACATAATTAGATAAGGATGGTTTTCAAAGCCTTGCAGTTCTCCACATCGTGCCCTAGCACACGATGGTAGGAAAAAAATTTAGTCTCATCAAACCCTTTTGGCTTGGGTTTGAGGGGGTCATAAGTTCTAAGCGGCGGTAATGTGATGAAAAAAGTCTCAAGGAGGTTGCTTAATATTTTGGCATAGGACCCTACTAGTGGGCCACAATGGGAAGTGAAAGTGGGTTTGGGCGTAGGAGCGGCTGATTATTAAGGAACGGTCTTTACAGGAGGGGGAGTGGGTCAAGATATGGTTTTGGGTGCTAGAGTAGTCTTGGGTGTTGGTCGTGTTTGCTTGGGTAGGGGTATGGTAGATGAACTGACATGAGGGTGTATGGTTTTTTTGACTACCTTATTGGAGGGTAGTGGATTTTTGTCTTTGGGTTGCACCTTCTTGGGTAAATGTCATATGGGTGTACGAGATCTTGAGGGAAAAGTGGATGGGGGAAGAGGACAAGTTACCCAGGGGGATAATGGAGGTGCTATGAAGGTAGATGATGTGGATCATGCAGGGGGTGTGAGGGATAGAGATTGAATTGTAGTGTGTAGTGAAGAAGTTGTGGAGGGTGTTGGAGGTATGGGTGGTAAAGATGCAGTAGGTGTGGGTGTAAGCCGTGTCAGGAACCTGGGTATGTTAGAGGTTTGCGAGGAAGGAATGGGCTGTTGTGTTTTTGGTTTATTGATGGGTGAAGGAACAGATGAAATAGGTGAAGGTGATGAAGGTATGATTGACACAACTGAGGTGTGAGTTCTATGGGTTTGGTTCTTCTATTTGGGTGCCGGAGTAGGTTGGGTGTTAACTGTGGAGGATGTACCTAAATCTAGTTTGATAGGTGGATGAGTAAGGCTGATGGTTGGGGTGACCCCTAAGGTAGTAATAGGTTTAGATGAGGAGGACGATGTAGGTGTGGGTTTGGACTTAGATGTATGTTTGGTTATGGGTGAGGGTGTATGTTGAGCTGTGATAGGTGTCATGGAAGAAGTTATAATAGAGGTGGTTGTGTTTGGTTTGATTGGTCGAAATATCTTTGGGTAGATAGTGGAAGTGTCAGCAAGTGACATTTGCATCTATGTTGAGACAGGAAGTAGAAGATGCCCCCACAGTAAGGCTCTATCCACATAATCTAAGTGATTGGCTAAACATGAGAATGACACATATGTAGGTGAGGTTGATGAGGACCTAGTGGCAATTCCCGTAAAATGTTTCTTAGAGATGGGAAATTTTTTAGCTTCGGCTTCCGTGGGTAAGAGAGCCGAAAGTAGGTCTGCAGGATCTTGGGTCGCTGATGGAGAATGCTCACCTATAGGAAAAGGTATCTCTACTAGATCCTTGATAGGTGGAGGAGAAAATGGGTGCTCCTCTATAGGTGGAGGAGATGATAGGTGCTCCTCTGTGGGTAAAGGAGATAAAAAAGTATCCTCCATGGACCAAAGAAGTATTGTGGGTGACTTCTCTCTAAGTGGAGAAGCCAAAGGTGAAATAGCCTCGATATTATCGGAAGGCTCCTCCACAGGTGAGGAAGGAGGTGAAAGGTGTTCCTCTGTGGGTGGAGGAGTAGGTGAAGTGGGTTCAAGTGTAGGTGGAGGATTTCAAGCTAGAATTTCCTCTATGGAAGGAATATGAGGTAATTTAGAATCAACGGGTGCATCGCTGAAAATAGTGTGGACCTCGAGGGTATGGCTATCATGAGTTGAGGTTTCGCCAGTTTGATCAAACGAAGGGGCATGATTAGGAAAAGGTTTCTTAAAGATGTGTAGGTTTTGATTGGAAGGTGCGTTAGGATTATCCACAGTTAACTCGCATTTCTCAAGCATTTCTTAGACAATGTTTTTAAAAGTGATGCAATTTCCGTCACTATGACCCTTTACTCGATGATAGTTACAGAACTTCGTGTTCTTTATACCATGTGGGTGTGGGGCGAGCAAGGTCAAAACCAGTGTGTGGTTTTATAAGAGGGAGGGTGATGGCCCCAACTTTGATGAGCTTTTCTAAGATAGAAGAATAAGGTTCCCCAATTGGGGTATATTTCCATTGTTCCCATCTGAATTGAAAAGTTTGAACAGGTGAGAGATAAGATGAGGGGCTGGCCTGATTTGATGGATGAGCTGGGCCATCTTTGAGTACCACAGCATTAGCAGTCCCCTTGGCCTTTGAATAATTGTTCTGTGGTTTGGAAGAAGAAGAGGTATCATTCGACTTGAATATCAAATTCTTATTACGTAGTTTTATTTTCTTCTCTTCGATGGCCCGAATCTCAAGCTTTCATGTCATGGTGAATGCTTCGTGGAAGGTTTGGACCTGCAGGGTCAACGAGATATGTTTAGCGTAAGCCTGCATGAAGAGCTCGATGAGTTTGGTTTGCGATAGCTGGAATGTGAATTGATTAATCAAGCTACGCCAGTGACCAACGAAATCTGTGATAGATTCATCATCATACTGATGCGTGGAGTATAGGTCAGTCATGGTAACCTTCTTAATGATATTGATGGAGAAGTGATCCAAGAAGGCTTGGGCTACCTAATTAAATGAAAATATAGAGTGTCTAGGTAACCCACTATACCAATCTAACGCAGGTTCAGTCAGAGACATGGGAAAGGTCCTCAAGAGCAAAGCATCATCGTGGGCGATTAGGTAGCACCCGTGTTTGAAAGACCACAAATGTTGTTGCGGGTCTTCCTTGCTATTGAAACGGTTGAATTTAGGCATTTTCCAATGCATGGGGTATTGACAAATAGGGATGGATGGGTGTATAGGCTTGTTACAAATCTCATCGTATGTAAGAGTGTTGCGGGAGCCAGAAACCGATGCCTCCAATGTCTGCATCTTGTCCATCATTAACTTGATTAGGTCATTGGTAGGTTGTGATGGATGGGTGCCTCTTGTAGTGTAAGAGGGTTGGTGTTGGGCCTGCAACAAGGGTGCATTCCAGTATATGGTGCTTCCACATAGGTGGATTGAGAAAGAAGGTAGTGAAATAGGGGATACATACCCAAAGTGAATAACAGATGAAACAGGAGGTTGCTGATAGTATGTATATGGGGGTGGAAGGGTCATGGTAACCCTAGTGGCAATGGGGGCTAACGATTGCAGAATAGAAAGGACCACCTTTTGAAAAGGGGTAGGGGTCACTAACACCGGGGTGGTGGTAGTGTAGCTACGATGTATATGAGAGACAATAGGCAGTGGATGAGGTTGTATTCTAGGTGGTTGGCGAAGGTATAGTGGATGTGGTGGGTATAACAGATGTAGTAGAGGTAGCAGACAGTTATTTATAGGAGTATAGGGCCTAACTACGAAAACGACTGGGGGGTAAGGTAGATGCGGGTAGCACAGAGCCAGACGAGGCTGACGCAGGAGTAAGAGTGAGTGTCATCGGGATAGATATGGGCATGTCGTATATCAATTGACCTGAGGCATCTTGAGTGGATGAGTGGGAAAGGTAAAACTGCAAGGCAACAGGATTTTGATCAAGGAGTCATGTGAACTCCTCGTCACTAGTAGTAATAGTGATAGGTTGGGTGATAAAATAGAAGGTGGTGAAGGGCTAGGTGGGAGTGGTTGACAACTGGTGTGGAATACGAGGACGTTTTCTTGTCAACACGACAGTACCATGTGAACAGGTACTAATGTGGTAAGACTACTTTCTGTAAGTGACACAGAAATATAGCACAGGCAGGATAAATAGGCGGTGGTGGGTGAATTGGGGCTAAAATGTCAACTAGAAAATGACACAGGCTAACTGATGCCGATCACAGGTAACCACTTCTAGTCACTCTGGAAAGTGGACAGTTGGTCAAAAACAAGGTATAAGCCCAAATTTTTGAGGTATGCAAATTTATGATGAGATTTACCAGTAAAGTGAATATGATGAGAGTTACATGGACTCTAAATAGTTGAAGAAGGTGAATATGTGTCCTTTTGGGAAGGTCAACCAAAATAATAGTGAACTGACGTCGGTTGGGTATAACCAATGATGGTCAGAGGGTAACCGATGATGGTCGTTGGATTGACACCGGTCACTGTGAAATTGAAACAGTGATGAAGAAAATGTGGTTGTGAATTAAAATTTGATGTGGAATCAAACCTAGAATTCTAGGAATGATGAGAATATGGTCCAGGCACACTCAGATAAAGCTAGAATACACCAATTGTGATGAGGAGTGTGTAGGGAGAAAATAATAAAAATGAAGAGTGTGACCTCTCACCTCAAAATGCAAGCTAAGAAAAAACACTAAGAAAAATACGATCCTAAGAGTGCTTTTTCTATTATGTTTGTTTAGCTTATGCTATTTAAGGACTGGCTCATGAACTGTAGAATACAGTTTTTTGGTGAGGATGGCTTCCTACGAAGAAGGAAATCTACAAGGAGAGGTTTTAGGTATGTTATGGTGGGGGCGGGCCTCACTCTGAAGTATGACTTGACAGAGTAGCAAGCTGGGTGCCCCCTATGTCGTGATCGTGTGATCACCTACAGCTTCTTCTAGGAAATATGTTGTTTAAGAATGTGTATATTTTCAATTTTTGTGAGGTTTGGTAAGACTCAAAGAAAGAGAAAGAGAAAGAAGTGATTTTCTATGATTTGTTTGTCAACCATCAGTTGGTCATGACTTCCAGCGTATAGGTTGCCCTAATTTAATGTGAGCTAAATAAAAAAATTAGGATGAAATGAGGTTAATTTTAAACCCAAATAAAAATATGGAATTTGATGACATAATAAGAGGAATAGGAGAGATTATGACCCTTCACTAATGCAATGCAAATGAAATAGAAGAAGATTTCTTTTTAAGCACCAAAACACGATTTCTTTGAGATAATAGAAAGAAGAGAAGATTCCAAGGGAGAAATTTTAATGTGAGAACCTTTTAGAAAGGAAACAAACATGAAAATTTTCTCCTAGAAATGAATGAATGCAAGGAACCCTGAATGGGTCCCACTGGATGTGCAAAAAATTTCTCACATGATTCTGGAGCATTTCTTAGACAATGACAAAACAAATAAGGGTAATGGGCTAGGAGGAATACCTGTTGAAATGTTGGTTGATAGGTTGTTATGCGCGTATGACTTCTGAATCCATAAATGATCATGAGAGCTTCCTTTTGATTGGAGGAACTACCTGAAATGGAACATAAGACCACCAAATAAAAGTTAAATAATATGTGTAGTGGACTACCTAGCGTGTGCTAGATCCAGGAAGTGTGATCCTTCCTAGCCAACTGTCAATCCACTATTTAAAACAACTTAATACTAGTAATAAAATAAATCCTATTGTAGTTAAAATGATTTAGGTATCTCATTCATCTACAATAAGTGAATTCATTCACAACATGCTAGGCTATGATTGAATCTGAAGGTCAGGGTCATTGTTAGGATACTGTTATTGGTCAAGATCCAGTTTTGGATAGTTTAGGGTATTTGGTGTTAGTTTTAGGCTCTAACCTGGGTTTCTGGTAAAATACACAGAGACTGACATCAGTTTAGGTTAACTGGTGATAGTTATGGATGACCAACGTCAGTATGGTTGGGGTATAAGAAACTTAATAAAACTTGGTTGGGTGATAGATCCGGGATTAAATGAAGGTGGAAGGGAAATGACGAGATTTGTATGGATCCTAGATATGCACAGGAATGATGAAAATTCATGTGTGGATAATTCAATGGTGTGGGTAAAGAGGTAGTTAAGTTTGCATGGAATAAAATGGTGGTGAATGGAAATGAAAGTAGAAACTAATAACAAATGTAAAAGGATCTACTCAAATGACAAGGAAACAATGCAGGTTAACAAACTTACTATTTGTATGAGCATGATGCCTGGTTGGTAATGGTGGGTGATCAAATGAACTTGGTGTAGTGTTGGCGCTTCCCCAAATGCTCCCATGAAGGTAGGTGGTTGTGTGATTGCTTCGGGTACTGGCTATGGGTGTTCTGATGTTGTTACGGATGCTAGTTCTACTTGTATGCAGCTCGGGTTCTGTCACTTATTCTCAGAAGATGTTCCCCTATTTCTGAAATGTGACAACCTCAAAATAATGTTGTTTTGGGAGTTAAATGGTAACCAATGGTGGTTCCAGCTTAACCGGTGGTGGTTAAGGGTAACTGGCATCAGTTAGGGTGGGATTTCCTAGGTTTACTAAACTAGGTATATCCCCTTGATTTTTTGGGATCTCATTTATTTTACCCCATGGATCAGACAAGGAGCTTCCTTATAACATGTGGGAATGTGGTTAGAGGGAATGTAGGCATTGATTTATAGGGTTTGCGTAGGTCTTAGTTAGTTATGGAAACTTACTAAGAATAGGTCTTAGGATGAGGTGGATATGTGGGCATCATTCCAATTAAGATATTTAAATAATGAATATTGTGAGGATAATGAATTAATTTAATTAAATTAATATTATAGTAGGGTGAAGGGGGCAATTGCTAGGTAGATGTGTTCAAGGTATTTATTTGACAAGGGACCAAAGGGGAGTGTGACCTAATTTTAGTTTCTACAACCCTAAGGATAATGACACTACACAAAGAAGGGCCCACCCAAACAAATAAACAAGGTGTACAATATGAGACAAGGTAGCACTCTCAATAAATATTTTGAAAATTCCTAGTCAAAAACTAGGTTTAGAAACATGCCCCTCATCCTAATATTCTTTTGAGAACATAAAAATATTTTATATAAGGTGTCCACAAGGTAAATTACTTATATAATCATAATTTAGGAACAAGATGTCAAATTCTGATGGTTGATTTTAAACTAAGGAAAAAGAGTTTGTCAAGAGAACTGGAAAATTGAATTACCTCAACTTTTTTTCATGTTATTATCACAACTTCCATTAAATTACATATATATTTTTATAGAAAAGGGTAAGAGATTATTCAAAACATCTTCACAACACTATAGTTGCTTAGAATCCCGCAATTAGTTACAAAATAAATTTATCACTCAAAACAGACATTATTTGACAAGATGTATAACATGTATATATAGAAAAAAATCTAATTTTATTTGAAAATGTTAAGCAAGTATTTAGAACAAAAATTAGTTTCATAATTAGATAAGAGCTTCAAAAATACAATGAGAACAAGGCTCTTTACTAACACATAGTTTAGATGGAATGTTATTAAAAGGAAGGCTCGTCTAAGAGATTCATAAGAGAAAACTCAATCAAACAAGGCGACCCAAGAATCTCATCATGACCACATAGCCATATGGTTCCACCATTTTTGTAAGTGAAGAGTATATTATATGTGATTCAATTTCATCTTCATACTTTGCACCAAATATTATATATAATCTTGAGATGCATTTATTACAAGACTACTAGATAAAATTAACTTGACTAAAGATCATATGCATGTGTAGAAAAACATGGCCCTTTAACTTGATTTGGTGTTTGATTCACAAATTTTCCTATCACACACCAAGTTTTTAACCCAAAAGGATGGTTTAATTACATGCCTAAATGACAATAAAAGTTGGATTCAATCATGAAGTCAATTTTCAACATATCTTTAATTATTTCCATCATCAAACCATTAGTATAATATTTTCTAACTTCTTGAAAAGTCTCTCACTCAAGGTAAATGTTGTTACTATCACATCCAATACAACAACAACAACAACAACATGCCCATAAAAGGATTCAAAACTAGGTTACACATGAGTCTTACTTCCCATTCATGCACTACTAATGAGAACCACAAAACACTAGGATTAATATCTAGAATCACTAGAGCTACAATAATTCAACCAAAAAACCACACTAGAGTGATTAGAACATCAATTATGATCCAAAAAACATTCGTCCAACTAAGTCACTCAACTACACTATAGCTTACTCAATAAATTCATCCTTCATTAAGCTACAATGGTCCATTACATGACACAATCCTATGGGAACCATTTTTTTCTCTTACCCCGTGTTGGCACCATACATTACAATCTTGGTCAACTCCCACATTCAAGGATTCCATCTTCCACAAATTTATCACAAGAATAAGAAAATACAAATCAAGTGGAACTCTAGGAATAATAAATGATAACAACAATCATTAAGGATGTGTTCTACAAGCTAATTTGTCTCGCTATCAACATGGAAAAAAAATAAAGCCAAAAGGTACTTCTAATACTAAGGTTAGGTCTAGTGATTAAGTACCTCATCAGGTGTTGATTATCCAAGTGATTCCCCAAAAGATAAATTCTCCAAATTTGCCAAAGTCTCTTGAGAACAACCATGGGTATCCTTACCAAGTCAATGATTTTAATAACCATACAATTATTTATAAAATATTGTTAAAATAGCCCAATCTGAAGACTGTAAGAGGAAAGTAAGTATATTATTATTGTTAACATGTACAGGTGATAAACGCTAGGTCAAAACTAACCAAGATAAAATAAAAGGATATTATGTAATAAGAAGGCATCAATACAACAAAATATGTCAAAGCTCTAATAAAAAGGTTCATGTACGATAGTGTAATGTTTGTTCAACACTACTTCCAAAGTGTAAAACCCACAAACCAGATGATAAAAAATAGGATTAAAATATGGGTTATGATAAAAAAAAGATGCACTAAAATTAGAATTTTATATTCATATTTGGATTTTAAATATTACTTGGGTGATTTTAACTATAACTAATAGAGCCATTGTTCACCTGGCTAATCAAGTAAATTAAAATACCACACCTTAATGGAAGCTCATAAGTCACCCATGAACAACAAAATTTCTTTATTAACTTTTCAAAAAATGAATGAAGTAAAGCTTATAAATTAAGTAAACCAATTTAAGAAAATAATAAAGCACACTCAAGGTAATATAATTAAATCAATAAACATAAATCAAGTCAATCTCTGATAAAAAATTATTTTCAAATGAATTCAATGCATGACCTCCATTCTTTTGAAACCCTAAATTTTCTCTAAAATCCTTACGAAAATTTTATAAAAGAGCTTTATTAGTATAATTTTCTCATTTTATATATCACACATTAAGGGGTTTCTTTTTTATAAATTTAAACTTGTGTCTTTCCTCTATTTTATTCACCTTGCATCTCATGGCTTGTTTTATTTATTTTCCATGATAATATTTTAGTTTTCTTTATTGTATTCATTTGCTATATTTTAGCTTGTCTCGGGGTTAAATATGAGAGATATATTTATGCATACAAAAATTATATATATATATATATATATATATATAAATATATATATATATTTCTAATTATTATTGGAAATATGAAGTGTATGTACATAATATGTATTTGGTTAATGTTTATTTTGGTTGTGCAAGGGGTTAGCCAATTGTTGGAGCTCAAAATTTCACCCATCCCAAATCAAAATGATCTGGGGATTTGAGGAAACATAGGACTACCTCCAAGTTATGGGACTTGAACTGAGAAAAACCTCGAGAGAATTTTGGTTCCTTTACCTATTCTTACTGCTAAAAATACTCCTAGGAAATTAAATGCAACTATCTAACTCTACTCTATCATTCCAAGGGACGAGAATGAGAAGAAGATGCATAAAACTGAAATCCTAAAAGAAAGGGACGTGATAGCACCAAGAAAAAGGTGAATATGCTCTAATGAGGGAAAAGGGAGGAGGAAAATGGAGGGATGTGTCAGACAGAGGTGACACAAACCTGAGACTTCATTTACCATATATTTTCCAAGAAACACGACAAAATGAACCTATAAATGAGAAAAACATATAGAACACACTAAAACAAATAAAAGAGGAAAATTTGCAGATAACATGAGCTATGGTTGATAAAACACCACAAAAAAAATTTAATTGCAATAGAAGCATACCCCGATCATTACAGTTGTAGAAGAAGGCACAAAAATGCATTGCAGAGTCCAAATAAAGGTTTACAACTCACATCTACTTAGATTTTTTTTGGCAGAGTTTCTTTACAATTTTAGAACATCCCCCCTTTCAAATGAGAGCTTTTTTACATTATATAGAGGAGAAATTTGGATTTCCCCTTCCAACCACCAACAACATGCATTAAATCTCTGAAAATAGGTATGGGAAACCTTTAAAATCCATTTCTCAATGGTACCTTTCTTACAAAAGAAGACATGGGTGTCATACCTCATTAAAACTAGTTGTTGATCTACCTTGAACTATGTTGGTTGGTTGCATAATTCTTGTTAATGGTCACTAGCATTTATTTCCTCATGTCGGCTAGTAGCATGTTGACCTGGTGTCTTCCAAGAGCATGTGTCGGCCTAATGTTGGCCGATATCATGTGTCATCTGGTAGCATAGTTTGGCATGGTGTTGATCGGTATCATGATAACCAAGTACCATCTGATTATATTATTCTTGTTTTCAGTCAATTACATATCCTTTGGTGTCAGGTGGTTACAACAATCTCTCTACCGATCAGTAGCATCCAAACTTGCTACTGTCTAGTAGCATGCGTACATGTTACCAGTCGGAAACATCATAACTTTCTACAACATTACATTTGGTTCCTTTGTCCACTTAAAACTCTGTAACACAACATTTCTTCCCACCTCCTCACTGAGGCTGCACCATACTACCCAAATCTAAATTTTGCAAGTTAAACAATATGCAAGGGTTACAAAATTAGATAACAATGTGGTGACTCACTGGGTAATATTCCTTCTATATTAAAGAGATCAATGGCCTTGAAGCATCCACTAGGAAAAGAGTCAACCTAAAAATATGAAAATTGATCTGAACTCAAAATTCTACCCCAACTCATACCTCTCCAGAATCCTCCATGAAACCTATGCAAGACCATACCATCTGAAAGAAACAAAAAAATGTGCAGAGCAATTATGTAAATGGAAACTTATACTACTAACAAGATAATTTTCTAGTAACACTTAGAAGAATTAAAAATTAATCTACTATGTATAAGATACAACAAAACAACTTAGTGAGAATGCTTGAGATAAATCCCATTGACTGGGATTTGTAGTTCATTTCCATCAAGGTCAGATAACTCAAAAGAGTTAGCTTATTTTCAAGCACTAATGATATATGTTCCAATCCAAATTGAATCAAATTTGGAGTGTCTCCACAATTTATCTTTGTTAGCATCCCATTTCAAGACCAGGTCACTAACTTTAGATATATGAGACCTAGCCCTTTTATCAAACCACTCTTTAGTTGATTTTTGATGCTACTCCAATATGAGCATGGCATGATTTCTTAACTCATCAAGCATAACCAGTTGTTCCATTCTAATTTCTCTTCATTCTACACCTTCAAATTCCAAGTGTTGGGTTAATTCAAGTGAAGGAAATTCAAGTGAAAAAAGAATCCTAGATTCTTTTCCATAGACAATTTTATAAGGGGAAGTACTAATTATCTTATTCATTGTAATAATTTCAACCTAAGGAGCATTTCTCACCTTTGTATGCCACTTCCTTTGATTGACATTTATTTTTCTCTTCATAATTCTAATCAAGTTCTTGTTAGTGGATTCTGCCAAACCATTACCTTAAGGGTAGTAGTTGGAAGAAGTCTTTATATAAACTTGAAGTCCAAGAGCCCAATCAAAAAAATTAGATCCTAAGAAATATTTTTCATTATCAAAGATGATATTTTAAGGGATGCCAAACCTTGTCACAATGTATTCAAGGAAATCCAATATAATTTTTTCAGTTGCTTCCTTGAGTGGCACATCCTTAATCCACTTGGTAAAGTAATTTGTCATTGTTAAAACCCATTTATGACTAACACTTGATGGAGGGTTGATCATGCCAATGAAATCAAGACCCCATTGATAAAATGCTTGATCTTCTTGAATTAGATGAAACGGAAGGGCAGTCAACCTCTTATTACTAGTAAAGAAAGCACATTCCCTGCATTTTCTAACCCATTGGTGAGAATCATCAAATAGTGTGGGCCAAAATTAACCTACTTTTGAGATTTTCATTGCAGTGACTTTGGCTAATAAATTTCAACCAGAGAAACCATCATGAATTTTTTTCAAAACTTTCTCACAATTCTCACCTTTAATGCACCTGAGAAAAACTTCATCAATGTTCCTTTTAAATAAAATCCCATCAATTAGTGCATAAGGAATGGACTGAAGTAGAAAATGTTTCCTTTTTGTCTTGTTTAGGCCAAGAGGATATGCACTAGTAGATAATAAGTTATTCATATCACTAATCCAACTATGATCATCAACTACATTACATTCATCCTGTTGAATTTCACCATCATGTGAAGATTCCTCATTCATGAAAAAGGAGGTTTCTTTGTCATTCTGAGCATCCAAAGCAAGATGCTCAAAAAGTGTTCTACCTCTTACTAGCTTTTTTACCTTAATATTCACATCGTATTCCATGATTTTGGTCACCCATCCACATCTTTTCTCACTTATTTCTACTCCCATAATAAATTCTCTCACACTAGAGTGCAAGACTAGAACTTTGATATGAATAGTGGCAAGCATACTTTTAGATTTCTTCAAAGCCCTCATGATAGAAAAGACGTGTTTTTCAATATGATTATACTTCAATTCATATTCCTTCATTTTTTTACTAAAGATTACCACTGTCTGTTCCAATCCTTGATCATTTTGTTGAGTCAAAACAACAAAAATGCTAGATTAAGCTCCATATGCATATAGGATGAAATCCTTAGCATAGTTAGGATTAAAAAGTGTAGGAGCTTGATAAGTTTCCTACTTAATCTTGGAAAATCTTTCCTTCCCTTCTGATATCGATTTGAAAATTGAATCCTTTTTCAACATTAGAGTGATAGGTTTGACCAATCTTGCAAAATTAGGAATGAATATCCTAACAAAATTAAAATTTCCAAGGAATGATTGCAATGATTTCTTATGAGTTTGCAAAGAGAGAGACAAGTTGGATTAGGTTCATTCCAAATAAATGGAAATTACCTCCTTAGACACAATATGCCCCTAAATTTTTACCCCTAGGGACAACAAATTTATATTTCTTAGGGTTAAGAGAAACCCCATAATCCCTACATCTCTTAAATGCTTTCTCAAGATGACTGATATGATCTTTAATTTGTTTTGACAAGATGGTAATATCATCTAGATAGACGAGGATGAATTCATTGATATACCCTTTAAAATCAATGTCCATTGCTCTTTGGAATGTAGCACCTACATTTGATAAACCAAAAGGCATTTTTTGATATGCATATGTTCCCCATTTATTGTAAATGTAGTTTTTTACCGATCCTCCTCCCTAATCTTGATCTGATTGAAACCTGAATATCCATCAAGCATAGAGAACCTTTGAAATCCTACTACAGTTTATAGAATTTGCTCCATATAAGGTAAAGGATAATCATCTTTTAGGGAGGCTTTGTTCAAATCTATAAAATTAACACAAAGTCTAATTTCTCCATTCTTCTTCCTCACTAGGACAAGGTTTTCCGCCCATGTAGAGTATTTTATAGGAAAATTTATTTTTTCCTCAATCAGTTTAGATAACTCATTCCTTATGAGGGGATCTATCTTGAGGTTGACTGGTATTTATTTTTGTCTAATTGGCTTCACGTTGGGATCAAGATTAATGGAATTTTGGAAAATGTTTGGATTAAACCCTTTAAGGTATTAATAATCCCATGAGAATACATCATTGAAATTTTGACACAAGGAAATAAAATTTTGCTTCTCATTTTCATCACATAGCTTTCTAAGAATAAGTTCCTTTCCTTGTCTAATGGTGAATGGTTGGAAGTCTTATTGCCTTGATGTTAAATTATTCTCTTCAGCTCTAAATTCATCATCAGGACTGAAAATATAATCTAAAGTGACCAATCCTTTTGGAAATTTTTTTTCTTTAGCTGAATAATTTATTCACCATAACTGTCATGTAAATCAGATTGCATTTTTGAAGAAAATTCAGCTTCATTATAGATAAATTACATAATTTTTTCATCATTATCAAATGTTTTCCAGTTGGTTTCAGTATCTAGAATGGATGGTCTAACCACTAACTTGATGTGTTGCAAATTACCTTTAACAAGATCCTCAATATGTGATAATTGTGAACCAAGTGTTGTCATCTAATCTACTTCTTTTTTCAATTTCCTAGGCATAATTTGTACATCAAGAACGTTAAAAATCTCTAAAAGATCCAAAACTCTATGTTTATAATATTTCAAAAGACTACTCTTTGTAGCACACTTCCCCCTAACCTAGTGGATAACCAATTTAGTATCCCCAAAGATTTTTAATGTTTTGATTCCCTTCTTTTCAGTAATTTTAAAACCATGCACCAATGCCTCATACTCTGCTACATTATTTTAACATGCAAACTGCAATCTATGGGCAAAGAAAAAAATTATCTCATCGAAAAAATTAATACAACACCTACCCCAGCTCCATTTTTTCTTCTAGAGCCATCAAAGAACATTTTCCATAGTCCCGAAGCATTATCCTTTTCTTTCTTGAGTGGTGCAGGTAAAGTAGACACTTCTTCAAGAATGTAGTATGTTCCAAGTCTAGTTTCTAAGGTTGTATCATAAGGATGAAACTCATAATGTTCCTTGGCCCATTCATCTAATAAAATGTCATGTATTGAAGGAAGAATAGGTTGCTCTTATGAAATTGATTCTTGTTCATGCTTATCTTTCATAAGAAAATTTGATTGGAGAGGAGTGGGCTGATAGGACTTGACATGGTAAGAAAATATAGGCTCAATTTGTATGGTAAATTTTATACAGTATCTAGTTCTTAAGAGCATATGAATCCAATTTGAAGATAAGTAGCCACTTATTTTGGAAGTGAAATATCTTGATAAACAAATGGAAAACATGGGAGGAAATTCAATTACTGATATATCATGAAGTGTGGTTAGAATTGGACAAGCATGGAGGGTTAACTCAATATCTTTTATCACTACCGGGACACTAACTATAGAACCATCAAGTTGTAGAACACCTTTAGAAATAGTAATGTACTTAAGACCTAGGATACCAACAATCATTTTGGGCATTACAAAGGTACTAGCTCCTGAATCAATCATGTAATTATGAACTAAATTTTTTCCAATAATTAAGGACATATAAAAGGGTGGGGTTTTACAAATTTTCTTACCTTCTCATCTTTTTTGTGGCACAAATTGACAGTAACATTAGTCTTTTGAACAATTGAATCAGTTTGAGGAAGTTTCTTGAGACCTTCATGTAAGAGATCCCTTTGTGATGAAATAGTGATGTATAAACTCTCTACTTTAGAACCATCTACAGAATCACAATTATGTGTTGTTGTTTTAATTTCAATTTTAAAATAACAGTTTAGATATAGTGAATAAATTGCTTGTGCTTTATAACCAATTAATCCAGAGAAATAAAAAATTCTAAGCTTATGAACACCAATAATTTTATCCTAGAAACCTCCAAAGGAGGACAACTAGTCAAGAAGGGAAAAATACTCTTTCTTACCACTTTTATTGGCCAATTCGAATAGGAAGTTATATAATTTACAATAATTATGAAAGAGAAGTAGATAATATCTCACACTTCCTCCCAATTACTTATTTGCTCTACCTTCAAGTTCCTTTCTTCTACAAACTCAATTCCAGCACTAATAACTCTTTCTCACTTACTCTCACATCTTTGATGATATGTTCCTATGTTCTCCCCAAGTGTTTATAGCCTCCTCCATGTCCTCTTATGCCCTGGATAATGGGAAAGGTCATGGTAGGGAAGGGACAAATTTAGACGCTCCAAATTTGCATTCATTCATGCTTCCATTTATTTTTCTATCCAAAAGTGATATGACCGTTTCCCAGTGCAGACCTGTGGTCATAAGACCACTACCCTGACTAGGTGGTGGTTACAGGATTGTCACCCTGATTTTTTGGTGCTTCTATAACCTTCACTTTGCACAGAGTGGCGGTTCTATTAAAAGGAAAATGTAACCTCCTTTTCTCCATTTTCTCCTTCTGGTGTTGGTTGATCTGATGAATTAGAGTCATATAGGATCCCTATGGATCACACCTCCCCTGCTTTGGAGGATTTTGGTCCCAAAAAATCTTAGTGGGGGAGTAGATGAGGAAATAATTCCCTCAATTTCTCCTTATAGTACCACCAGGCCTACCTTAGTGTCTTCCCTTTTAGTCCAACCTATAAAGACTCCTGCGGACCTCTTCTTGTCTCTTTGACCTTCTGCTGCAGCACTACATCCTCCTCCAATTTTCCTCATGAGTCCAAGACACAATCCTCAATGGAAGGTAGTAGTTGTAATCCTTCATATTCATCAAGCAAGGATGGCTCATATAGGTGCAAGTTCTCATAGTTTACTACTGAGTACATCCTCATAAATGGTGGTAAATCAAGCCAAAAGGCATTTTCTCTAACCTACTCCAATATGTTGAAGGGTCCATATCGTAGTGGCTTGAGCTTCCTTGTTTGACCTTGTAGTCTCTCCTTGCTCAAGTAAATCCAAACTTTGTCTCCAAAATGAAGCTTATGATCTATCCTATGTTGATCGTGTCTAGCCTTGTACTTGGCTTGGTATTTCTTCAACTATTCTTTAACCTTGAGATGGATTTTCTAGATCCTATTAATGAATTTTTTTTCTCTATTCACCTCTATGTCTTGTGTCTCCTCTGCATCCTACTGCTTAACTGCTACTTCCAACATATTTTTAGGTAGATATCCCAAGCATACTTCAAAAGGTCACTTCATGGTGGATGTTTGTATTGCCTAGTTGTAGGAATGTGAATGTAGGCTAAGGACTCATCCCAAGTCCTTGGTTATTTTTTATTATACCCCCTAATCAATTGTGCCAAAGTCATGTTCACCACCTCTATCTGTGGATGGAAATTCATGCTCCTTTATAACTTGGTATCCATCTTGTCCCACAAAGTAGTCCAAAACTTCCCTAAGAACTTGGAATCCCTGTCAGAAACAATAAAATTTGGCAAGACCAACATGCACCCATACATTGGCAAAGAAAAGATATGTTGCCTCATGTCCTTTTAGTGTCTTTTTACATGCCATAAGAATACAAATCTTACTGAATCTATCAACAACAACATATAGATAGTCATGGCCATGTTTAGACATAGGTAATCCTCCTACAAAATCCATAGAAAATGTCCTGCCACATATGAGTAGGTACTGACAAAGGAATATACAAACCCTCCAAACTAGTCTTAGGATTGTTGTTACAACAAAGTTTACATCCATGTATAAATTTTGATACTTCTTCTTGCATATTGGGCCAATACATGTACCTTTGCAAGTGGGCTAGGGTCTTACCAACACCAAAATGTCTCGCTACTTTCAAGGTATGTGCTTCCCTCATTAATAGAATTCTTTCTTATTTCGGCACACAAAGCTTCCCCCATCAGTAGAGCAGTCCTGCAAGTGGGCTAGGTTTTTACCAACACCAAAATGTCCCACTAGTTTTGAGGTATTTTCTTCCCTCATCAATATAATTCTTTCTTATTTCGGCACACAAAGCTTCCCCCATCAGTAGAGCAGTCCTTCAAGATAAAAATATTCAATCCCCATCCTTTTAGCCCCTTGGGACTGTAACTATTGAAATGTCACCCCAAAGTCTCAGTTTTGGGCATATGCCTCTCTGTAATATTCCTTCGTGAAGGGCTTAATCTGAGAGATAGTGGCCAAGAGAGGAAAAATTCTCCTATGTGGGTGGCCTAGACAACATGTATGCCACCAAATTTGTACTACCCTTCTTGTATTTGATCACCAGATAGAACTACTAAAGGAACCCCATCCATTTGCAGTGCCTTGCCTGCTCCAATTTAGACTATGCTTGCAAATACTGGAGAGGTTTGTGGTCAGTGTGCACAATAGTTTCTTTACCCAAAAAATAATGCTTCCATTTTTTAATTTCCTAAACTAGTGCATACATTTACTTTATCATATATTGAATATCCTTTGACTATTGAAGTGAAATGTTATCAAAAATGATAGCATACGGGTTTACCTCCTTGAAGCAACCACTGCACCCATAGCAGTAATCACGGGCATTTGTCTCTACTTCAAAAGGTTATTGCAAACTAGGAAGAGCAAGATTACTAGAGCATGACTAATCTTGTACTTTCAATAACTCAAAGGATTTTTCTTGTTCCTTACCCCTAGTCAAAACCCTTCCTCTTTGTGGCCACTGTGTGAAGAGGTGTTGCAATCACGAAGAAGCCTGGAATGAACTTCCGCATGTACTGGACTGCTCCCACAAAACTCCTAGTCTCTATGGCTCTTGTTGGTTTTGGCCAATTAGTGATGGCTTCCAACTTATTTGGATCCACTTGTAGCTCTCCTCCTCCAACCACGTGCCCAAGATAGACAAGTGACTATTTGGAAAATTCACATTTCTTCATATTGCAAAGCAGTTGTTTCTCCCTAAGAACTTGCAAGAATTGCTGTAAATGAGTTATATGTTCTTTCCATGTGGCACTAAAAATCAAGATATTGTCTAAATATACAATGACACATGAATCTATGAAATCCCACAATACATCATTCATCAATCTCATAAATGTAGCGGATGTATTGCATAACCTAAAAGGAAGTACTAACCATTCATAAAAACCCTATTTTGTTTTGAAGGCAGTCTTCCATATATCATCCTCCTTCATTTTGACTTGGTGATAACATGAACTTGAGATCCAACTTCATGAAGAATTTGGCATGTTGAAGCTAGTCCAAGAGATCATATATGCGAGTGAAATGGATATTTGTTCTTTATGGTGATCTTGTTCAACAGCACGGTAGTCCGATGCACATTCTCCGAGAACCATCCTTCTTTGGGCACCATCATAATAGGTGAACCACATGTTGAGGTGCTCGGACGTATCACACCCTTGGTCTAGTAGCTCCTAGAGTTGTTTCTTTACTTCAGTACTCTCAAGCAAGGACTTCATATACAAACTTGATGTTTGGTAGAGGGGACTTTGTTAATAGTTGAATCTCATGCTCTACTTCCTGTTTTGGTGGTAACCCATTGGGAGCCTGAAGTACTTCCTAAAAAGACTAAATAATACTATCCAAATCATGCTTTCCCTAGTTAGAAATCTCTGAAACTTCTACCCCATCTTGTTTATCCTTTAATAAAAGTAAACAAAACTGATTATGATTTCTTTAAATAAGTCATTTTGCTTGGTTGTCACTCACAATAGTAACCCATGTCTTATGTTGGTGATGCCCAGACGTTGTAGTTGATCCCATCCTTGACCCATCTGTACTGATTTTCCCTTCTCATAAATATAGCATCCCCTGATATACAAGTAAGGACTCCCAAATACACATCAAAAGCATCAAGTGGAATAACGTCACGCTTCCAAAACATCAATATACTGGGAATTTATCCCAAACTTGACCTTACATCTTCTTAGTTACCTGAATTTCAACACCCCTTATTCACCCAACCCAAAGGATAAGGGTGTGGATGATCATGTAAGTCTCAAGACCAAGATTCTTTACAACTACTTCATAAATCAAGTTCGATTGAGAACCGGTATCAACTAAAGCATTTACCATAGTTTTCTTGATCTAGATTTTGATCTGGAATAGTCTACTCATATCCTCTTCCTGGTTATCCATGTTAGTGGTCGTACATCCAAGCCTTTCATCTAAATAAGATTCATATTTGATTTCTACCTCCCCTTCTATTTCTTCACAGCTGTCATGGACTTCTCTGAGTCCTTGGTTCAGTTCTTCAGATGTAACTCTGGATGCAACTTCCAACATGTAGCATGAGTATGACCATTGATATCACAATTCTTGCAAAAATTCTTGTGATCTTTACAGGTATTCAAAGTAGTGGTAGTCTTGTTTACCTTTCCCCTTTCCACTTACCCTTGTTACTTGTGTGCCCCATACTCTTTTTTCTATCTGATTCATCGACTGGCTTTTCCATCTGGCTCTGCTTCCCCTTGCTTCTTTTCATCATCTATGTAGTATGCTTGCACACACGCCTCATTGAGATATTTTGGGCTTGGTGGAGATGAATTTTCTTCGAAGGTGAGTTGTGAAGTCCTCCCAAGTACTTAGTTAGAATATCCTCATCCTCCAAGTCCATGATTCAGCAAGATGGCCTGCCTCTGAAACTCCCTCATATTATAGGTCCAGCACACTTTGACCACTGCCTTGTCCTAAAAATACCGCCATTTAATCATTTGGGTTAGTTTTTTGGCCAATAGGATAGAAGTTATTCTCTAAGTAATTCTTTAAATTCTTGTCAAGTATTTCACAATAGGACACTTCTTCTTTTCACGAGTGGTTAAGATGGGTTTCCTACCAAACCAGAGCATGTCCCTCCATTTTGAGATGTGCAAAGGTATATCCTCTATGTACCTCAGTGACATTATGGATGCTAAAGTAGAATTTCAACTATTTTAACCATTTATCAAGCAACTCGGCATCTACTTGTCCTTCAAAGCTTTTAATATCAACTTTCAGTCTCAACTTTAAAAGGATTATGATCAGATTTTACCTTTTCTTTTGTAGTTGGAAGTCTCTTCTTCACACTCTTCCCCATAATCTTCCTCGTGGTGGCTCTTCCCTATGCCAAAATTCTTCAGCTAAGCACTCGAACCACTGAGTTCCATGGAGTCTTGCTTGAAAAAAGTTGTCTCCTACAAATCTACAGAGTTCTTCTTGCCTTCCTAAACATCCTATCCATCATGGTCTCTTAGCATCTCGATTCTACGAACCAAGTTCTCTTCCTCCATTTGTCCCTGACATTCTTTGTTTCCATTTCTTTGTCAGAAATTTTTGGATCACAAGGTAAAGCCTCTTCACCTTTAGATCTCGTCATTTTCATACAAATCCAATAATGAATACCATAGTCCATAGATACTTGTTATCTCTGATACCAAAATGATCTATAAACTCCTCAACTTTGGAATTATCCACACAATCACAATTATAACGTTGATGTTTCTACTTTTAATTAGAAAATGATAGTTTATAGCTAGTGAATGAATTATGCTTATGGTTTAGAATCCAATTAATTGCAGAGAAAGGAAAGAATTCTAAGCTCATAAACACCAACAAAATTATTATCCTGGAAACCTCCAGAAGAGGAAAAACCAGTCGGGAAGGGAAAAACGCTCTATCTTCCCACTTTTATTGGCCAATTCAAAATAACAAGCTACAGAATTTACAATAAGTATGAAAGAGAAGTAGATAATATCTCACACTTCCTCCCATAATTTCTTGCTTGCTCTGTCCTTCAACACTCCTTTCTCCTACAAAACACACTTCCAGCAGTAAGAACTTCTTGCTCACTTGCTCGTCATGTCTTTGATGATCTTGTTCTCTGATCTACAAACATGTATTTATAGCCTTTCTCATGTCCCTCTCATGCACTAGAGAATGGGAAAAGTCATGGAGGAGCAAGAGGACAAAGAACAACACTTCTAAATTCATGGGTCCATTCATGTTTCATATTTTTTTGTTTTCTGTCTGAAAGAGTGACAGGACCCCGCCGCCCAATGCATTACCGATGGTCCTCAGGACCCGCCACCCCTAGTTGGGTGGTGGTATCTAGAAATAACCGCCATGTTGTTAAGTATGATTAGTAGTGGCGTCTGACTAAAAGATAACGGAACCGTCATATATGGTGCCGCCAATAAAGTAGAGTACGGTAATAGTCAAAGTACAATAGGAATGTAGTGGTAAAAAAGTAAATATTTTATCATAAGTGGTTCTGGTAATGTTAAAATTTCAAAGTTGGGGTAAGTAGAGAAGTAGGGTCTACATGATTAGGAATTAGAAATATTATATTTGTAATAAGGACAAAGAGTGATGTCATAAATATTTTGTGTATTTTATTTGTGGAAAAGACTAAAAAGGTGGAACCCATATGAGATGATAAGGTTTATCTTATCTTAGAAGATAAGCCTACATGTAAAGGAAAGAGTTTAGGCATGGAATATGATTGGTCCATTCTAAGAGATTTTTTCTATCCTATCTTAGAGATAGGGTGGATAAGCTTGAATTCCTATAAATAAAGAGGCCACCTTCCTCCTCATTTAGCATAGAAGGAAGTAGTGAGAAGATATTGTATGACTAAGTGTGTAAAGGAAGCCATCATTTAGAAGGTGTGTTAAAGAAGCCATTATGAAGTTTCTCCCATAGTTATTGTTGGAATCCAAGTGAAGTTATATAACACTTGAAGTACCCCATGGGTGAGATTGTAACAATTTCATGTCGATTATTATAATTTACACTTATATTTCAGATTTGTCATCATTCCTTCATATCATAGTTTGTGGTATTATTGTGTTATGTTTGTTTTTGTGTTGTCCAGATTACATCCACCAAACTAAAGGTTGTGCAATAGTAAATAATCATAACACGAGGAGTTCCTAGTGGAGAATTATCATAGTGTCAGATTGGTGTTGACATTTTGGTTCCATTGCTGGGACCATTCCTCATTGGTGGATTTTCTGGAGAAATATTCCCACTTAGTCAAAAATCATTTGGAGGGTAACCTTGCATTTTACTGTGCATAGTAGTTACACATGGTAAAGTCATTTTTTATCATGAATAGTATTTACCACAGTAACTTTAAAGTTTTTTTACTCATGAATAGTGATTTACCACAGTAACTTCACTTTTTACCATGAATAGTGTTTACCACAGTAAAGTCAGTTTTTACCACAATAAGTCAAGTTTTACCGTGGTCATTCCTATTTTACTGTATAAAATGTGTATAAGTCACTTTCTATTGTAGTGATTCTAATTATTTGTGCACATAAGTCTTATTGATTGTACTTGTGAATTGGTATTTCATTGTGGTTACTTTTAAAAATGGGGAAGATTCCATGTTTTTTCAGCCCAATCTAATGAAGATGCTTCCTCTTTCATTCAAGAGTTTAAACGATCTTGCATTTGTAATGGCCTCATAAGAAGGGAACAATGGACTGAATTTTTTCCTACCTTTTTGGATGGTTCAACCCTTAGGTGGTTTGAAACACTAGGTGATAATGTGAAAAAGACTCATGGGTTTAATTAACTGCCATCATTTGTTCTAGTGAAGAATTTGGTGAACAACAGAAATATGCAGATCTCGTTATGTGATATCACAAAGCTATCCCAAGGAGAGAAGGAAAAGATAAGGGATTATCATGCTCATGTTCTAGAGCTAAGGAGGAAGCTCGATGCCCAGATCCTGGAAGGAAGGACTAGCGGATGGGTTGATGAATGGCATGGATAATCTCCTCTGTAAGCACTTCATTCTTGGGATGAAGCCAGAGATCAGAACAACGAGTGAAGTATGACCGCCCAGCTACCATTGAACAAGCAAAGGAGATTGCAAGAAGGCAAGAAGAAAGCATGGAAGAGGAGCCCAAAGAAATTATTGCTAAAGTAGAGCCTACACCAGCACCTTTGGTCCAGAATCCACAACCACTCTCGGTGAGCACAAATCTTTTCTCCTAGTACATCTACTGAGTATGAAGATCTGCTCAAAAAGATGGGTCAGTTAACTATTAATCTTCTTCAAGGAAAGGAATGCAGTTCTCAGGGAGGAGATAGAGGTCTAAAAATAAATATAATTGAAGTTGTATGTTATGGTTGTTATAAAAAGGGTCATTATAAGTATAATTGTCCAGATAGAGCTTCTATATCTGGTACAAGAGATAATGATAAAGGAAAAGTACCTGTGAATTCTTTTGATGTAGTAGATAAGAGCATAAATAATGAAGTAGATGTGTTTGTAACAAAAAGAAAGAAAGAAAAAGATAATCAAGATGGAAATGATCCTAAGAAGATGAAAGGAGAAACTAGTAAGAAACATAGGAGAAGAAAGTTGGGTGTGCAGGATTTTCTAATTTCACAGGGGCAAGGACCATACTCCATCTTGGAAGATCTATCCAAAAGGCCTGCAAATATTACATATGGTCAACTCTTGGCTATGTCTTCTGAGAAGAGGCGGGAGTTGCGAAGTGGACTCAATGCTCGACGAAGTAAGGAGGTTGAGGTACCTATTTTGGAGGCAGAGGCAGATCCTTATGCTCCACAAGCTGAGGTATTATGTAATGGTATTTCAATTCATGATGTCTTAGTTGATGGAGGTGCTGCAGTTAATGTAATGACCGAGTCTGTAATGAATATGTTGGGTTTAAAAATTGATCACCCTTCAACACTTATGTTAAGGTCATTAAATAAGGGAAAAACTAAACCAGAAGGTGTTGTTTCAAATGTGGCAATATCTGTTATGGGTGTTGTATGTGTGGTAGACTTTCAGGTGATGAAAAATGGTACTGTTGCGTACCCAATGTTGTTGGGAAGACCATGGCTAAGGAAATTTCATGCAAGAAACTACTGGAATGAAGGCTTCATGACACTTGGACGTGGCAGAGAGAGGGTGAAGATAAATGTGATCCCTCGACATCATAAGGCAGAACCTATGGATTCAAGTGATGAAACTAATGATTGGACATCCTCTGATTACTCTAGTACCAGTGAAGTGGACACAGAAGATGAAGAAAGTGAGGTGGATGTTTCAGTCATGGATATCCTTCCAGTCACACCAACTCATGAACCCATAAGATTATCTGAAGAAGAAATTGATGATCGTCTCCAACAAATAAAGATTGGTGATGCTGTGATGGAGAGTGAGAAGGAATCCTACCTCCAACTCTTTCGAAGGTACATACACCTATTCACTTTTGATTACAAGGAACTCCATCAAGTAAGTTGGGTAGAACATTCTATTGAGCTGGTAGATGGTGCTAAGCCCATAAATCAAATGCCATATAGAATGAATCCTAATTTTTCCAAGACTGTAAAAGAAGAAATAGATAAGTTGCTTGATGCAGGATTCATATTTGTTGTGGAGAATTCAGAATGGGTTTCTCCCATTGTGATCTCAATAAAAAAGAATGGGAAGCTACGCATTTGTGTTGATTACAGGAAGCTCAATAAGGCAACAAAGAAGGATCATTACCCTCTTCCATTCTCAGATCAGATCTTAGACGAAGTAGCTGGCCAGGAGTGTTATAGTTTTGTTGATGGATATAGTGGATACAACCAAGTTCGTATAGCAGAGAAAGATCAGCTGAAGACCATGTTCACCACTCCTTGGGGAACGTTTTCTTATAGAGTTATGCCTTTTGGGTTGTGTAATGCTCCAGCAACATTCCAGCGTTTGATGAATAGGGTGTTCGAACCCTACATTGGGAACTTCATCAGAGTATTTCTGGATGATTTTTGCATCTATGGGAGCAAGTTGGACCACCTGCACCAGATGGAGACAACATTTCAAAGGTTAGATGAAGCACAAGCCTCACTAAACCCTACAAAGTGTGTCTTTGGATGTTCTAAAGGCGTTTTGTTAGGGCATGTTGTATCCAGAGATGGTATTGGTACTGATCCTGATAAAGTTTCAAAAATCAAAGATTTACCATTTCCTATGAATAGAAGTAAGTTGAGATCATTTTTAGGCCATGTGGGTTACTATAGAAGGTTCATCAAGAATTTCTCAAAGATTGCACAGCCACTAACCCAGTTCTTGAAGAAGGATGTTACTTATGAACCAGGAAATAAGGCGCATGAAGCTTTTGGACAACTGAAGGAAGCTTTGGTGTCTTCACCTATTTTAAAGAATCCAGATTGGAGCAAGCCATTCATTGTGTACACTGATGCCTCAGATGCAGCACTAGGAAGTACTTTGAGCCAAAAGGATGAAAATGGGAATGATCATCCAATTTACTTTGGGAGCAGACAAATGAGCAGTGCTGAGGTAAATTATACTGTAACTGAAAAAGAGGCTCTGGCTATCATTTTTGCTGTAAAGAAGTTTAGAAATTACTTGCTAGGGAAAAAATTTCTAGTTGTAACAGATCATCAGGCTCTAAAATATATTGTAAATAAGCCTAACCCATCAGGGAGGATAGCAAGATGGATAATTTTTCTACAAGAATTTGAATTTGATATTATAGATAGGCCAGGAAAGAAGCATGTCAATGCAGATGCACTCTCTCGAGCCTATGATGGTTTAGGATCATCTTGTGATGATGATGATTTCCCCGATGCAGCATTGTTATCCCTTGACACAATCCCTAGTGAATACATAGATATTTAGAATTATCTGAATGAATTCAAGTTTCCTGATGGTGCCAATGCAAAGACTAAGAGAAAGATTACTCAAGCCAGTCGTCCATATTCTATTCTGCATGGAGTATTATTTTGAATAGGACCTGATGGACAGTACAAGAGGGCAGTTGGACGTGATCAAGGGAAGGAGCTGCTAGAAGAATTCCACAATGGTACATGTGGAGGGCACTTCTCTAGACAACTTACAGCAAGAAGGATCTTGGATGCAGGTTATCACTGGCCCACTCTTTTTAAAGATTGTTATAATTATTGTAAGACATGTGATATTTGTCAAACACATGGTAACCGTAAGACTTCATCAGCTCCATTATGCCCTATTCTTCCACTTGGTCCCTTTGAAAAGTGGGGAATAGACATTTTAGGTCCACTTCCAACTACCCCATGCCAAAATAAGTATATTGTAGTTGCCACAGATTATTTAACCAAGTGGGTTGAAGCTAGGCCATTGAAAACAGCTTCCATGGATGAAGTGGCAAGGTTCATATATGAACGCATTGTCACCAGATTTGGTTGTCCATTAGAAATTGTAACAGATCAAGGAAGCCACTTCATTAATGAGGTGGTAGAAGCCCTAGTCAATAAGTTTTCTATTAAGCACAGGAAGGCAACAACATACAAGCCAAGCACAAATGGATAGGTGGAACGAACAAATTTTGTGTTGTGTCAAATTCTAGCAAAAGATGCAGCCTTGCAGGTACATAAATGGGATAAAAGGATTCATGCAGCATTGTGGGCATATAGGGCAACATCAAAGTCAGCAACATGATACTCCCCATTTCAGTTGGCCTATGGCATTGATCCAGTTCTTCCTATTGAGTTTGATATTCCCACTGTGAGAGTTATGAAAAATGAAAGGATGGATGAAAGTGATTCAGTAAAAGAAAGGTTGGTACATCTTCATTTGCTAGAGGAAATGAGGGAAATAGCAAAGGATACAAGCCATAAGAAGAAAATGAAGCAGAAGGAATACTTTGATCAAAAGATCCGTTGGTCTCCATTTCATGTGAATGACTTGGTTCTAGTATATGATTCCAGATACAAAAAAAGAAGACAGAGAAAATTTCTTCCAAAATGGATGGGGCCCTACAAAATAGCAGCTGTGCATGAAAATGGTACGTACCGACTGGAGGAATTGGATGGCACTCCCATTACGAAATGGGTCAACCACGACAAGTTGAAGATTTTCCAAGCACCAGAATAGTCTACTCCAAGGACGGAGTAGAAGCTAGGAAGGGGGAAGATGTCGACACTAAAATTTTCCTCCGTAATTTCTATTTCATTAATGTATGTATTAGGAATAGGATGTTGTTAAGTATAATTAGTAGTAGCATCTCGATAGAAGATAACGGCGCTGCCAGTACGATGCCGCCAATAATGTGGAGTACGGTAATAGTCAAAGTACAATAGGAATGTTGTAAAAAGTAAATATTTGTCGTAAGTGGTCCGGTAATGTTAAAATGTCAAAGTTTGGGTAATTAGAGAAGTAGGGTCTACATGATTAGGAATTAGAAATATTATATTGGTAATAAGGACAAGGAGTGAGGTCATAAATATTTTGTGTATTTTATTTGTAAAAAGTCTAAAAATGTGGAACCCATGTAAAATGATAAGGTTTATCTTATCTTAAAAGATAAGCTTACATGTACAGATAAGAGTTAAGGTATGGAATATGATTCGTCAGAGTGGATTTCTTATCCTATCTTAGAGATAAGATGGATAAGCTTGGAAGTTCTATAAATAGAGAGGCCACCCCCCCTCATTTAGCATAGAAGGAAGTAGTGAGAAATATTGTAGGAAGTGTGTGAAGGAAGCCATCAGTTTAAAGGTGTGTTGAAGAAGCCATTAAAAGGTGTAATTGTAAAGTTTCTCCCATAGTCTTGGTGAAAGTCAAGTGAAGTTCAATAACACTTGAAGTACCTCATGGATGACACTCCACCAGTTTAAAGGCTGTGCATTAGTAAATAATCATATTTTGAGGAGTTCCCGGTGAAGAATTATCATCAGTGCCGGATCTTATGATAGACGATGGTCCATACTTGTGTTATGTATTTGTTTTGTTTCCAGATTACCTCCACCAAACTAGACCTCATCACATTAGTCACACATAATCATCAGTCACGACCTTTTCCCGGTGAAGACATTCCTGGGTTAGTGACGGATACGGTTTTAGATAAATGGTCACTCCTCTAATCATTAGTTAGTGATTTACGTTTTTAGGATAAATCATCACTCCAATGATCTTGTCATGATATACACTTAGGCTATAGAGTCACACACACTTCATCTATATGTCACATGTCATCACTACACATCCCCCATAATACGTTATACACAGTGCAAAAATCTACCATTTCCCGATGACACACTCTCATTTATGGTTCATTCTTGACTTCTGCGGGGCATAAAAAAATGAATCTCACTGCATACAATTCTATTCACTTAGGGGATAGACAATTGCTATCATACATATTGCATTCCATTCCATCCATCCACAACATGCCACATATCTTGGTTGCACATACATTTACTTACAATTGCTTGTACATGTTTGCTTTAGTACACATGCTAGATAGATATTTTTTATGCCATTATCTTTACCATATCACACATGAGCGTTTACATATTTTTCCTAGTTGTGGTCATAGATACAAGTCCACTACAGTTAGCATGGATGTATAGCACACTACCAGTCCCATAGTGGCTTTTGGGGCATCCACATTCATATATTATAGGCAAAAAGTAATTAGAATTCACTTTTAGTTCCATATCACAATACTTTCAAAATCAATGCACCATACATGCTTGTGAGCTTAAAAAAGACTTTATATACTCTAACATGCTAACAAGTGTTTCATTGAACATGTTTTGTAAGATTACTTGCTAGCATGGCTATCTATTAATCTCTATACTCTACATTTTAACTATTGTATGCAAATGATTTACCCTATTTAGATTGGTGTGCACATCTTAGGTTTGATTATATGCGTCCACTGCAGCCAAAGGTTTTGTAAGAATGGAGTCTGTGTCAAATCCATGGCCACAAGACCATTTGACATATCTGTCCATATGACTTTAAA
The DNA here is from genome assembly GCA_019776745.2 of Taxus chinensis. Lineage (NCBI taxonomy): Eukaryota > Viridiplantae > Streptophyta > Pinopsida > Cupressales > Taxaceae > Taxus > Taxus chinensis. The sequence continues at coordinate 40,060,186 of CM034148.1, read as the reverse complement.
ACTTGGATGGATGAATGCAAGAAATGGAGATAGGCTAGCTCTTCCAATGCAATAATGCTCTAAGATGATAAAATGGCTATAGCTTAATTCTCTATGCTTCATTTAGGCATGTGTAGGTGGAAATAGAAAGATAGGAGGAGGGATCCTTATATATCCCAATGGATAGAACAATCTCTACATCCATCTTCATGCGGGATAAATGGAGAGGTTGGGGTAGTTGTGGATAAGGAAGGTTTAGAAATGGTTGATTCAACCTTATGAGAGTTTAGTTTGTCCTTTAATGACCCATGGGGTTTGAAGGGATTTATTACTTAACCAGAGTGATTAATTAATAGGTGTGTAAGCTTATAGAAGCTTTTTAGAGGAATAGTTAGCATGATTTAGACTATGAGAGTGGATTTAATTAAATAACATGATGATTTATTGATTTAATGGAAGAGGAATCTAATTAATTAATAATAATTAATTAATCTAGGTAGAAATGAGGATTAATTAATGGAAGTTTGTTAATTGGTGTATTTTCTTGGATTCTTTAGAAGGGTTAATTAAGATAGCGTAATGTAGCTAATTAATGGTGATCAGAAGAAGAAGTGTGTTATATTGATGACATGTCATCAATTTACGGGAAAGAGGTATAATTAGTGTAATTTAAGTATTTAAATTGCTAGTTTTAAAATATATAGGTGTGTACATTTTCCCCTCTTTGGAGTGGCGTGAGTCATCTTCCACTTTGCAAAGATAGTAGAAAAATAAAGTTTGAAAGCATACTAGAAAATTAGTAACAAGTGAGAGATGCCCCCTCGAGTGTCGATGGGGTGATCACAGAACGTGGTCGACAATTAAAAAAGGGTGAGATAAAAGGAAATAGAAGAATGGGTACCCTAGGGATCACCCCATCATTGAATAATAAGAATCAGTGTTTATAAGAGAGTGATGTAGAAGAGGAATGATAGACGGAAAGAAAAGAGCAAGCTTTCATCCAGTGTATTGAAATAACTTTACGTTGTCATCATATTGCCAAAGATCTATTGAGCATCAGTCCTTATTAAAAATATAAGCATGCAAAAAAAGTTAGGATGACATGAAAATGCATACTACAAATAATTAGTCATTGCTGAAAACACCCACTCAATGCAACATACAAAAGCAATGCAATATGATAAGGAAACAAGCTCATTTAACAGGGAGAACAAAGTATAAACTACACATATTCCAACCAACAATGGTCAAGATGTATTGATACAAATGTTTTTCCTATCAAGACTGAAGATCCCTAAATGTTCGTGATTGACAAAAAGCCGGTTAAAAATATGCCCTGAGAAAGGATACATGCAAGGGCAAATGATGAAGGAACTTTGGGTCCAATAAGAAAGTGTAGTGCGCTATGAAATAGTACCAAGCAACTATATGTGCCCCAGAGTATTGACAAAGCAAGTAGGCTAGCTTTGTAAATGGTTGTAAATATGATGATCCATCGAAGTTGTTTTATCCATCGAAGATCTAAATTTCCAGCAAGATATAGAAAGAATACCATTTGAAAGACACGTTAGTTTCATCTGCTATGAGGCCGGTTTACCTAGTTTTGTGAGTTTTACAATTTTTAGGATTTTTTGGAGATTTTTTTTAATTTTGTTTGGATTTTGGATGGATATATTATTCTTTGAATTTTTAATTTCACATAATTTTACGGGTGGGATGCGTAGAAGAAAGTACAAGAATTAACATTTGAATCTCCCAAATGTAAAAGAGATGCCCCACTGGATAAGAAAGAAGTCCAGCAGGTGGCAAATAAGGTTAGTCTAATGGAAAAATTAATGTGAATAATTATTTAACAAAAAATAATTATTCGATGGAGTTTGTAGAAGGGATATTACCTAGGAGCAATAAAATTTTCCTAGTGAGAAGAAAGGGGTATCAGATGAAAAAGAATGCCCCAACACAATGAAAAATGAAAGAAAAATAATTATTTAAATACAATAATTATTCATGGCACCCAGTAGAAGAAAATATTAGAACAATAATGGCGGATTAAAACTAGGCTTCCTATTTTTGAAAATGCATCACGGCCGACGAGAATGGTTTAATATACCCCACCTAAGGGGGTAAATCATCACGACCAATTCATTTGTTACCAACTGCTACCAAAATTTTACCGCGAGACCCTTGATAGTGACGAGGATGATGGTGAGAGGATTGAGCCCACACTGAAGACACACTGACCTCGCAGTGATATAGGACTAACCAACGTCATGAAAATGATGGCTTCTTCAACATGAGTAACTTGAAATAAACTTCATCAATTAGGGGACATTTAAGTTGCATTTAATGATTTAATAGTTAGGACTGGAGGTATCACCTTATTGAAGCAGGCAGGCAAAGCTTATGATACAAATGTACAACTTTCCAATCTTAAGGCTATGGGTGCATCTTGAAATGCTTTTTACCAAAATAGCTTATTGGTACGGTATGGTCTTTAGGTCTTCTAAGATCTCTCCTTTTGTTGTGCATAATGTCTCACTACTTTCATAAATATGTATCTGAGTATAAACTTACAGGTACTGGAGCAAATGACACCAAATAGCAATTCATGACACATTCACAGCATCAAATGTCCCTAGTAAACACTCATAGTTCAAGAAATCATGGTGGAATAAGAACACAAAGTTTCTTATTACAGAAGATAAATGATCCGCATATTTTAGGCAAGCAAGAAGAGCACACATAGATGAAGATAGAGACCAAAAGGTGAAAACACTTCTATATTGATTGCTTTCGATTCTATTTAGGCACTTAGAAGAGATGTAAAAGAGTCCAAAAGTTTGCAATGAGCCAAGATCTTACATTTATAGATGAACCGAAGAGAGGAGAAGAAGAGAAGGAAAGAAATATGATTTGGAAGCTCAACCACCAACCATCAATGCCTCTATAAATCCACTTACAATATGTCAAGTCTGGTTACTGCACATGGTTTGGCAACATTGCAGACATCAGAAGGATGGAAGATTAGATCAAATTTGATCTGAGTTAAAGTAGAGCATGATCACATACGTAACTGGCGTGAAAGAAATTTTCCATATTTTCACCCAAATCAAGACATCCAGTCAGTTCTCCACGTCTTTTGGCATGTAGTAGATGTCGACATATTTCTAAAAAGTCCTCTCTTGTCCAAATCTGAGCTTCCAGTTGAAATACATGGTTGTCTAAAGGTGCGAGGTTGGGCGTTTAACATGGGCTCGTAATATGTGAAAGGGTCTATCCATACAGGGGACAAGTGGAAACCTCACGTCTTAAGATTTTACCCCCTCTTTTTACTCTTGGAATTGTGCTGAACTAACACGTGGCATCGTCTACGGGCCTACTTCATTTCCTTTGTATTCTGCCTGATTCCCTCCTGTTGGCGGAGAGTTCTACCTGACCCGAGACATGTGGAGGGCTGGCGCACTCATGGAATTGACCCCCAAAATTTTCTTTTGAAAGAGCGTCGATTAGATGCGTGGAAGCTTCCACAAACTTTGGAATTTTCAACGGCCGGATCTTTCCCCTCTTGACTCTGACCACATGGTAAACCCACACTTTTTTGGGGACTACTTCCATATTTTAACCTTGAAGATGCGTTGAGATGACACATGGAAGCTTCCTTCGGCCTGTCTCGAGCTTAGACTTTTCAATAGCTGGTGATCTACACCTGATTACTTACCATCGGACATGTGGAGGGTTGGCGTTAGATGTCAAGGTCTACTGCAGATATGAGTTACACCTTTGACCATTTACACCGATGAGGCACCCTATGGGTGCAGTCTGCATTCACTTGAGGATTCGGAGGCTTTGACACTTGTATGGCTTTAGAGATGTGCCATTAGAGACAATGTATGAGGGCACTTCCAGGCGGCATCTTACATACTTAGCTGATTCAATGGATAGCTTTGTCTTCTTAGACTCTAACCACGTGGATTTCCTGTGCACATTTGGGGTCTCCACTTTTGTGCATCATACCAAAAGTGTGCCGAAGAGACAAGTGGCACCTTCCATGGTCCTTCTATACTTATCCGATTCAAGCCTCAATTGAACACTGCCTTGGTCTCCGCAACTCTCTTGCTGTGCTCTACTCACTTCTAGACTCAATTTTTGGGACATTTGACTGAAGAATCCAGGGCATCAACTCAGGCCGACCCTATCTGTTCTTCCTGTGCAAGATCGCAGATCGAGGTGGATTTTGGGGCCATGCATACAGGAAGCCTGGGAAAGGGCTAACTTCTCTATAGGTGGTACCTTCAGGTATGGGACCCTGCCTGGTAGGAAAGAGACCATATGCATCATATCACATTACATTCATCCTGCCTTCGCACGAACTTTTAATTTGATCCATCCACGCTGGGAGAGATTTCAGTTGAAGCGGGTCATGATGAAAACTTTTATATTTTTTGGCTTTTAGAGAAATGGCACTTCGGAACATTTTGACCCACCCATCCACTTTTGATGAGGCAATACTCTTCACGTGGCTCAGGCTGATGCATCGGCGTGGCTGATGGGTCACTTTATAACTTTTATGGGAAGGGTCCACAACAGGATCCAAAATTCCAAAAGTGACCCGACGATCTGCCTCCCCACTTTGAATTTTGATGCAGGCTTGATATTTGGGAATTTCTCCTGTCTTGGCAGATGGATAGGCTCATTTTACAGAGGGTTCGATCCCTTTTGGAAATAAAACAAAATTTCCAGGGACAATTTCTCCGATAGACCTGCCTCCCCACTTTGCTATTTGATAGGGACAAGATCACAATGGTCCCTTTGCAGGTTAGCCTGAGCTTAAGAATGGAGAGGCTCCGCCACTTCATAGTTTCAAAAATGGCAATCAGGATCCAGCAGTTGACAGTGGAGGGTAGATTCAGGACTGATTTTGAAAATGTACCAAGCTGTCATAAGTTCACAAAAAGAACCCAGGATACAGCCTAAGATCCAATTAGAGGTGACCACGGTATCTACAGATGCTGGAAAAGATACACCAGATGGGAAAACAACTGTAGAAAAATGCAGGTGACGAGCCTACTAAGACATGCCCAGAACCAGTTATAGCCACTGATAGTCAAGAGAGATTTTTCGGCTGCAGACAGATAAATGTAGTGGAATACAAGGCTCGACGCGGTCCATAACCATAATAACATAGATTGATAAATTTCATGCATCCTTGACACAGGAGATAGGGAAAATGTTTCAAAACGCATAGAGTGAGGAATTTTAAGACTTGGCTACAGTGGAGGGATAAAAAACCAAGTACCTATTACTCTGGGACCTGCAAATTCATCTATTCACAAGAGGGGACTTTTAGGACTGACAACAAACAAGCACCCACCTATAGTCAACATTCGATTGGATCGACAATATCAGTGAGGCCACATGTATCCGTGGAGCAGCCATTAGGGTAGCCTATGCAAGACTGTGTGGGTACACAAGTCATGAGTCTGTCCACCACTTGCGCAGAACAATCTAGTCCATCTGAGGGTTCTAGTTAGCCATGAATCTTCAGTGTATTCATTGATTGTTCTTGTATCATGATATATGCATACATCTTATGAAGCTGTTATCATTCGTGACAGATTGTATACGATGTACCAGTTTTTTGATGTGCGCCTCTGATGTAAGGATTTATTCTTGTGATCATTGTATGACATTGTTGATGTATGCCACTGATGAAGGCATTTTTATGAGTTGTGCCCTTTGATGGCCCATTTTCTATCGATGATGTATAGCCTCTTGTAAGACATACATTTTTATACCTATATACATGGAAATTTTGATGTGGCACCATTTATTATGAGATGATGTAATTTGATTAGTTTTTATGATTGATTACATGGATTATGGATGTGTCATGATGTTATATGATTTGGCTTCACACTTTTGTATTTAACATGATGATAGTTGAGATGTTTGTACCACATGTGTTTGATTTTGATATGATATATCCATAGATGATATCAATTGTATTGTACATGTGATGTTGCTAGATTAGTGGATGGGATGACATGATGAAATTGGTGCAGGGGGGGATAGATTTTGATATTTGTGGATCCCTCTTGCCCCCATCTGATGACATGATATTTGATGATTAGATTAACATTCATGTATGATATATACTTAGCTTTTTTATTCATACGATATATAGATGACGTTAGATGTGATGATATTGATGGAGATGTGATGATATGATAAAAAAAATTATGTACATGCAATAAGCAAACACAATCAAATGCTATCAAAATTAACTAAATACACAATACTAACCAACACGAATTAACACAAATAAGTACAATTATTTACAAGCACAAAAAAACACACTGCATATGTACAAGTAAGAATGAACCTAATCTAAGAAATAAAAGATGAGTCTTATCAGAGTATGTCTAAGAAATAAACTAAACAAATGTACAAACAAGCAACAAGCATACAAGCAAACAATGTTTTTGCACAAAAAAAGCAAGAAACAATACTAATTGTGCTTTTGTGAAATAATTTTCTATTGTTTTTGTGCTTTTGTGAAACATTTTTCTATTGTTTTTGTGCTTTTGTGAAACAGTTTTCTATTTTTTATGCTTCTTGAAAACAATTTTCTATTGTTTTTGTGCTTTTCGAACATTTTTGAATGTTTTTGTGATTTTCTAACATTTTGAATGTTTTTGTGGTTTTCTAAGATTTTTGAATTTTTTTGTCAGTTTCTAACATTTTTGAATATTTTGGTGATTTTCTAAGGTTTTTGAATATTTTTGTGATTTCCTAAGGTTTTTGAATGTTTTTGTGATTTTTTAACATTTTTGAATGTTTTTTGTGATTTTCTAACATTTTCTGAAGCTATGCATAGGGGGGGTAACCGTTAGTAAATGTATGGTATGCCCCCAGCATTAGATGGGTATTAAAGAATACCCTTAAGGGCTAGTTTTTACCACTAGTGCTTCAATTGATAATACCCCCTCCCATTAGATTATTATGAAGTCGCAAAAGTGCCCCCTAGCGTTTTCATGTACCTTACCCATTTTTCATGATAATATTTTTATCCCCTTTTATTTCTACCTTCATAGATTAAACAAGAGGGGATATATCATATTTCTCACTCATTTTTTTACATATGAATTTTCTCTCGAAAAGATAGGTTCAAGCCATTCGAGACCTATCTACAGATTACCTTATGAATGTGAAACTATCCCTAGGCATTTAGTAAAAGTACTTCAAATAATTAAGATGGTGAAATAATATCCCTTATGTTGAAGTAATGAATCCTAGTTTTCTACCAGGCTTATTATTTCTTGGTTAAGAATCTCTTAATTGAGATTTCTTTATTCAAAAAGAGATTGTAATTTAACTTTATGACCACACGTGCCATAAATAGCAATGGTAAGGTATTTAGTTCTATAAACTAGGATTCACATGTTTTCTCTTTTATATTAAAATTAAAACTTGCTTTCCTTTGGCCTGCTTATCTAACCTACCCCCAATACCTGATTCAGAATATGAATAAATTAAACCCTTTCACCCCCTCATGTATACCGATATATTGACTTTACTTTTATTAATTTTAAATACCTCACTATGAACCCATGTGCTAGAATATTGCCTAGCTAACGAATTCCCCATGGCTATGCACAAGTAACTGAGAAACGTGGATGCCCCCAACGTTAGACAAAGAATATACAAGGGCAAATGCCATGTGCTTATAAATAGGAAGGTGAAGTCACATAAGTTCCCCTAGGATTAGATGGGGAATATGCAAAGACCATCCTCTCACAGATTAACAAGAGGAGAAAAATCCAGATCAAGGCTTGATAAGATAGGTTCATAGGGAATCTCAGATGCAGACGCAGAACTAGCCCTAGGCTAACTAAAAGTACCCTTCAGATGCAAGATGATTTTGAACAACGAATCCTCCCAAGGTGTCGAAAACCATTTTTCACAAAAGGACCTATCCAATGTGCCACAATTGTGTGGTTTTCACATATGGACGAATTGTTTTCTCATTTTCTTCTTTTCTTTTTTTAATTTTTTTGTATTTTGATCATTTTTACTCTTTTTTCAATTTTGGTTTACATTTTTTATTCATGCGCCATATTTAAGCATATAACCTCTTAAGGTACATGGAATTCATAGGTATGTGGAGATCATCACCACTGGGATGGGTAATTTTTTATGCTCCCATACCATATTTGGCCATTATAACGTAAGGTCCTAACCAATGTGGTTCGAACTTGCCTTTCTTCTCTCTTTCTGCCCTTTGTGTTGAATTGTTGAAAGAAGCTCGATTTCTAATGGCATGATGGATTCGGTTCTAAATACTAGGGAATAAGGTGTCATACCAATAGGAGTGCAAATGGAGGTCCTATAAGCCCAAAGGGCTGGGTGAATTTGCAAATGCCAATTGCGACCTATCTTACTCACCATCTTTTCCATGATTCGAACCAATGTTTTGTTAGTGGCTTCATCCTGCCCATTACCTTGTGGATAATATGGCGTAGACCACTTCAATTTTTTTTGAAATCAATGACAAAGGTCCTTCACTGTTTTATTCTTGAATGATTTTCCATTTTCAGTAACTATGGCCGTAGGAATGCCATACCGACAGATAAGGTGATTCATGATGAAATTTGAAATCTGAGCTCCTGTAACATAAGTCAAAGGAACAACCTCCACCCATTTAGTGAAATATTCTGTAGCTGTGATGCTGTGAGTATGACCATCAGATGAGGTAGGGGTGAGATTTCCTATTAAATCCAGTCCCCATTTGGAAAATGGCCATGGGGTTGTGATTGGTTGCAATGGCTATGATGGCACATGGATGAAATTTCCATACTTTTGACATAATACTCATTTCCTTGCATAGTTTCAGCAGTATGTTTCCATATTAGGCCAATAGTAGCCTACTCTCAACAATTTCTTAGCTAGAACCATTCCATTTGTATGGGCGCTGCACACCCCTTCATGCACCTCTTTAATCGCTTGGATTGACTCTGCTACATCTAGACAACACAACAAATTCCCATCTTAGCCACGATGATAGAGCGTATCTCCTAAGAGGGTGTAACGGGCTATCTGGAGGATAAGGATTTTTTTTTGGAATGGGAGATGTCAGGTGGGAAGGTGTTGTGTTTAAGATAGGTGTAGATGTGCACATACCACGGGGAATAAGGAACAACAACTTCACAAGCCAAACATGATTCTGGCACATCATACTCAGGCTGGCATAGTTTCTCAACAAAGAATTGCATGTCATTGCTCTCTGGTGGAATTTGTAGCATAGACCCTACTGTTTCCATAGCGTCTGTAGATCTATTTTGTGCTCTTGGAATCTGCTTGAATGTGATATGCACAAAATACTCTTTCAAAGTTTCCACCAATTTTTTGTAGGGGATGAGTTTCTCATCCTTGACTTTATACTCATCATTAAATTTCTTGAGGATCAATTGTGAATCACCAATGATCTTAACATGATGGATATCTCATTTGATTTCTAGTTTCATACCTACGATGAACACTTCATATTCCGCAATGTTATTTGTATAAGGAAAACCAAGGTGAAAAGCTTGAGGTATAGGGTTGCCTGAAGGAGTAATTAAAACCACATCTTCCCTCGAACCATGAAAAGTAAAATATCCATCAAAGTACACTTGCCACATGAAATATTCTTCAATATACAATAATGAAGCATCTGGTAGCTCCAGACTTATAGGCTTTGTCCATGGTTACGGTGCTTCTGCTAACTGATCGTCAAGTATTTTTCCTTTTACCAAATTTGGATGCACATACTCAATGTAAAATTCACTCAATAGAATTATCCAGTTAGCCATTCTACCTGTAAGGGCGGGTTTTGAAAACAGGTACTTTAGCGGGTCAAATTTGGAAATGAGCTTGGTTTTAGCGTTTAACAGGTAATGACAAAGTTTTGGGAAGGTAAAAACTACAGCCAAACAAGATTTTTCAATTTGAGTGTAGTTGAGCTCATAAGCAATGAGAGTATGACTGAGATAGTACACAACTTTTTCTTTATGGTCGAGGTCATATTGGGTAAGTAGCACACCAATAGTGACTTGCGTAGTAGAAATATACAACAGGAGTGGCTCACCAGGAGTTGGAGGCACGAGGACAGGTGGGTTGGCTAAGTACTGCTTAAGCAAGGTGAAGGCTTGTTGTTGCTCTAGTCCCCAAATAAAGGAAACATCCTTTTTAAGTAGATGAGTGAACAAATGACACTTATCGAAAAGTTGGGAAATGAAGGAGCGGATGGCCTGTATCTTTCCTTGCAAGATGTGCAGTTGTTTGATGTTTTTGGGAGGAGGCATTTTAGTAATGGAAGTAACTTTAGATAGATATACCACAATCCCTCTTCAAGATACAATGAATCCAAGAAAATTTCCTGATAGTACGCTAAACATGCACTTCTTTGGATTCAATCTAACTTTTTATTCCCGCAGGCATTCAAAGATACGTCACAAAATATTAGGATGATTTTCTCTTGTCTTGGATTTCTCAAGGATATCATCCACATTGTCTTCCATGATGTCATAAATCATATCATGGAAAATCATGGTCATTTCCCTTTGATAAGTTTATCCTACATTTTTAAGGCCAAAGGGCATTACCTGATAACAAAAATTCATTGTGAAGGTTGTCTTGTGTTGATCTTCATTTACGATTCTGATATAATTGTAGCTTGAAAAGCCATCTATAAGAGATAAAATTTCATATTATGTAGTTGACTCAACAATCATATCAATATTGGGCAATGAGAAATCATCCTTTGGACATGCCTTACTAATGTCTCTAAAATCCGTACATATTCTTATCTTGACACATTTATTTTATACGGGGACTATGTTTGATATCCATTCTAAGTAATCAATAGGTCGAATGAAGCTCACCGCTAATAATATTTCTAGCTCTTCTTTAACTAGAAGGGTCAGCCGTGGATGCATTTTTCTGAGATTTTGTTTGATGGGCTTGGTGTCTGCGTGTACCATTAGGTTATGCACTACCAAAGCTAGATCTAAACCCAAAATATCCTTATAGGACCATGCGAATACATCTACAAATTACTGCATAAGCATGGTGAGTTTTTTCTGTTCCCCTGTTGAGAGTGAAGCTCCTAGTTTGACTATCTTTGGATCATCTTATGTTCCAATATTCACATCAATGGTTTCTTTCACTAGCATTTTTGACAAATCCTACATACGCGTAGGATCGGGAGGAAGGTTGAGATATTCTTCCAAGGGCATCTCTACAAGATTTTCACCCTTAGTGTGGTTATTTTTATTGTCCATTGACTTTTTTACTTGTTTGTTAGCCAGTGCCTCAAAGAGCTTTTCACTGTGTGACTTGGACTTTTGTTTTTGCCGAGGAATTTCATTGGAAAATTTTCCCTTTCTTTTTCTCAAGTTTTGCTAATCATGAAGCTTAGCTTCCTTGCCGAAGTATGCAAAGGTATCTAAATCAATGTAGAAACCCTTCTTATGGTCTCCAATCGTAATTGTATCTCAAATTCCTGTGAATTCTGTAATGGCTTCATCATTTTCAAAGAGATATAGTGGCACATGATGTTGTTTGTCCCATTCAACAAGGTAAGGGTAAATGAGGTCAATTTTAGGTTCATTAGGGGTTATGGTAAGGACATCGGTATTCATGAATAAGTTCATGGAGGAAAGATCCTCATATTGGCTATAGTTTGAATTTGTATTGTTGTTTAAATAATCAGAGCTATCTTTGGACTCAGAACATGGGGCATCTTGATCATTGGGGTGTGATTCATAGGGTCAAATGTCAATGTAGTACCTATTCATCTTGAAATGTGGGAGAGGAACTAGTTCTCTCGGTTCTTACTCATTCTTTCTGCATCCTAAACCTTTGTAGCCCATGGAATACATCATTCAGCTAGACTTCTCATACCCAGGGATTTGGTAGCAAGTGGGTTGAGTATCTTCTTGGACCCAAGTTTTAGGTGGGTCCAACAATTTCTCTTCACTAAGCAACCCTCCAGGTAAAAATGACCCAATAGTTCACTCATCTCTAGGCCATCTGAAATGATAGTTGGGTCGGCCTCTAGTTTTAGGTGACAATGAGAGGTATGAAACCAAAAGATATTGTTGCACATTATACTCCCCATAGTCATATTCCATTACCTTCATCTCCCATGAATCAAAAATGGAAGTTGATGTAGAAGCCTCACGGGTGTAATAACTTAGGGAGTCTCAATCTACCCATGACTCCATGGCTTCATATTGAAGAGGAACAACTATATCAAAAAAGGGACATGTATAGGCACCCTTACACGCAAAAATATTGAGATCTCTATAGTGAGAAAAGGGCTCTGGATCTCCTTGTATCATGATAGCGTGTCCCTCATGTTTGAATTTGATGCATTGATGAAACATTGACGGCACGGCCTACATGGCATGAATCCATGGCCAGCCAAGAAGCATATTGTATGGGAGTTCTAAGTCCAAAACATGAAACTTTGTGTGATGACAAGTGGGTCTGACTTCCATGGGTAATGTGATTGTGCCAGCTGATTCCCTTTCCACATTTTCATATGCAATTATGGTAATGATGTGGGACTCGAGATCTTCTTCAGTATATCCAAGTTGCTTAATTAAATTCAACATGCATATATTCATCCTTGATCCATTGTCCACAAGCAACCATTTTATCTTTCGGCGGGTAACAAAGACCTCAATATATAAGAAGAGATTATGCGTTGGATCTTTAATAGGGTTCTCCTTATAATAAAAGAGATATACTCAATTGGCACAATGTTATCCACCATAGCTTAAAGATGTGAAGGGTCAACTTCTAATGGCACTCCTTATCCCTGAAGAGTTTTTTACAAGATTTCCTTGTGTACATTCAATATTTTGAGAAGATCCAAGATTGAAATCTTGGCAGACGTCTTCTCAAGTTGTTCTAAGAGGTTTTACCTACCATTTTGTAGGATTTACGACGAGGGTTTAAGAATCATGAGGCAGACACACCTTATTACCACAGTGTGATCCTTTCCCTTAATTTGAATGGTGTTCACATGGTCACTAGGAGAGTGGTTACATCCAATGAGAAAATTGTAATGATTATTATCCTTCTTGGTATATAGATAATTTGTCACTTTGTAACTTTGGGATGACTCTCCTCGATCCGGATTTTTCTCATCTAACTTGCCATGTTTAGGGAGTGGTTCTTTGAATATTCCCATCTTTTCATTTGGTGTTTAAGTTTTCTCTGGGTTATCCACTTCTATATCCCCATTTTCGATGAGGTCTTGGATGTAGTGACAAAGTCATAGACATTTTTTATTTTGTGTCCCTTGACATGATGTGATTCACAATAGTCATGTTGTTTGTACCATGATAGTTTTGGAAAATTGTCATCAAAAGGTTTTGTCACGGGATAAGTCGCCATGTGAGCTGCATCCAATTACTTCAATATGGCCAAAAAAAGTCTCATTGAGAGGAGTGAACATTCTACATTTAGGCAATGGTTGAATAGGTCCTTTGGTCAGTTTAAAAGGCTAACTAGTTTGAACCGTTTACACACATTTGGAATCTATGATTCCATCTCCCACCACATTCTTGTTTTTTTTTAATATTTTCAAATTTTTCATAGGTTTTGCATTTTGGTTATCCTTAGAGTGTGTCTTAATGGTTCCTTTAGAAAAAAGGGATTTATCTATTTGAATGCCCTTTTCAATAAACTCTTCGAAGGTGCGAACACAATGCATTTGCAGATGAAAAGCAATTTTTGGGTTGAGATTAGGCACAAATATGCTCACCAATTATTTTTCAGGGAATGTACAAGGGAAGCGACTAGCTATCCCTCTCCATATTTGTAGGAATCTAGCGAATGTCTCGTTAGGATGTTGTTTAGTGCCACACAAGTCCACCATGGTTATGTCACTTTCTATATTTTACGAGAAATGTCATACAAATATTTCTGCCAGTTCAGGCCATGTAAAAATAGACCCCTGAGGTAAGGGAATGAACCATTCCAAGGCTTGGCCCCTATACTCTTTAGAAAGAGTCGTATGAGGTTATTTTCATTGTAGGCCACTTCTTGGCATGCCATATAAAAATATTTTACATGGTCTCGTGGGTCACCTTTCCCTCTGTATTTGTCAAATTTCAGCATGTTAAAATTTTTAGGGAAGGTTTGAAGTGTCATGGTTTTTAAAAATTGATAGGGACATAGCTCTTCATATTGATATTTTTCTTCTATTCCCCACAGTGCTCTCTTGGAGGCTTGTAATTTTTTCCTTCATAGACTACATTTCTTGAGTGAATAATCTTTCTTTGGTAGGAGAAGCAGGGATATATGCATGATGGTGTTCTTTATTGTCTTCTCCTTGATTTTTCAGTTGAATTTCACTAATTTTGACCTTAGGTTTTGTCTATTGTACATTCTTGTTTGTTTCGTTTTGTACATGAGATGTTGACAAATCCAATTGTCAACTAAGGTTGCTAATTTGTTGTTGAATAGTGACTTTTTTTTGAAAGGTTCCTCTTCTTCTTCGTGTTGTGGAGGTTGTTCAACATTTTGTGTTCTATTCTGACTTTACGTGGTATTTTAAGGAAAGGTATTCTATATCCCACTACATTATCATTTCCCATGTTAGAATTAGAAGCATGTCCATGTGTTAAGTTATCATCCATGTTAATAAGATGTTTCTCTAATTCATTATCATCATTTATAGGTGGGATCACCTCTTGTTCGATATACATTCAAGCTCCCAACTCCACAAATCGTGTCATCACCCGATCCTTGTTTCTAAAAAGGAATTCATCTAACAAGGTGGGGTCGAAGTTAGAATCTACATGTGGGGATTCCAACTCATCACCACTATGATCTATCTTTTCTTCTACTTCTTTCTCCACAAAGAATAAAGGCCCAAGATCATGGCCAATAAAAGGGTTTGACCCTTGTTTTTTTTAGGCTTCCCAAATTTGCACTTGTCTAGTTTCCAAAGCCTGTCTTTTGAGTCCTAATCATGTTTTAGGAGCCATAATGTGTAATAGTTTCACTAAGGTATTTGTGACTGTGTTCAAATATTTTTATCAAACCTAAGTGAAATAAAGAATGTCAAGAAATTAAGGTATGTTATGAATGTCAAAGAACCAACGCGACACAATAATTTTCTCTTAAATGAATGAGCCAAGCAAGAATCAGTCACACAATGTTGAGTTTCATACCAAATAATCAAATGAAGTACTTCCTTAAAAAAAAATTGAAAGGTAGTTTGTGTTGTATGATGATTAACAAAATGTCCCTACTTATGTTGAGTTCAAAGGAATGAACAAGGCGTAAGTAATAACAATAAGTTAATGTGACCTCCAAACAAAGTATACTAAAAGCAAGCCAAAATTCAATCAAGAGCTATATTCCAAAGGGTGTTAGTTACGATTGTGAGTGACACAAAAATTTCACCGAGATATGTTAACTAAACTTTGTGAGAAAGTAAGGTATTGATATCAAGATGATATTGATATAACACGCACAAGTGGTAACACTTAGCACTCTTCAAAATCAAGGTAATAATTGAAATAAAACTAAAGCTATAGTATACCTATGAATTGTTAGAGTGTATATAGTGTAGCCTTACAATATAGGTATTTAGGTCAAGTTTACAAGAAACAAGACGTAAATACCAAAATTTTAGTTACATGATATAAACAAGATAACCATTCAAAGGAGAATAAAAGTGATGAACCAAGCCTAACTACGATGATGATCTTGACTTGGGTATCAAGATCAAAAAGGCTACCAATGATATAAAAATGTCTCCACATACTTTAGACATTTAACAACCCAGCCGCAAACATGGATGGGCGTAAATGAACAAAAAAGTGGGGAAACAATCAATTGATAACACAAGGGTAGTCACCCTTATTTTGATCAACAAAGTGTCAAAAGAAAGTGAATGAAATGGATCAATTGGGGTTGAAAAATGTTGGCCTCACTTTGGCAAAGTTTTGCCTCGCCTTAGGGAAAGTGAAAAACTAAGAAAAAGTAACGCTTCACATGTTTCGCAATGAACAATAGCTCTCAAATTAAATTAGCTTTGATGTGGTTCAAGTGGGCTCTTGGTCAAAGATAGCTTCCTAGGTGGTTCACTCAACTAGGTGTCACAAGTCATCTAAGAGTGAGCTCTATTTACCCAAAACATTGCACTGACTAATTTGGGAGTATCTCAGCTTTACTTTACCCCCTTCAAGCATGGTGGGAAATAAATGCATCCATCATGTACTCTCACTAGGGTCGTGATACGGATGATTTGTGACGTTAAATATCAAAAATGGTAATACTAGTAAAGTAGGTTGTGTGGAGCACTTCCCATTTTGTCCACAAGGTTCCCTCTTGCGTGGACTACTTTGGGGTTCCTAGGACCACCCCCATTGTTGTAGCAAGGCTTATACCAAAGGGGTTATGTCCTAGTTTTAAGCAGACTTGACGTACCCTTATCTGAATCTACAAATACAGTGTGTTGATTGTGGTGTGTTTTTTCTCTTTTTTAATTTGGATGTGGTTTTTTTGAACACCTTTTGGAAACCTGTATGGAAAATGTATTAGTAGTTTAGTTTTATTTCAACTCCACCCTTATTTGACAAGTGGTTGTGGTTTTGCACAATGGATTAGTAATTTTCCATAAAAATAATAAACTTTGTTTATGATTCTATAACCACTACTCTGTACAAATTAGTAGTTCTATTAAACGGTAAACAAAACCTCCTTTTTCATTATTTTCTCCTGGTGTTGGCTGATCTGATGAAGTAGAGTCATCTAGGATCCCTATGGATCAAATAGGTAGAGCACCCCACATTGTCACATTAACATTTGTTTTCTTAATTTTCTCAACAATGTTGAAAGGAAGGCCCATAGACCTCTACATTTGAGGTACAATATTATCTTTCCTTTATTGGTGAAACATTGGGATGTGCAACTTTAGTTGGGAAACAACTTCTTTGTCTAAATAAAGTCTACTAGGAACCTCTTGAAATCTATTTTTACTTGCATCTAGATGACTGCCTTTTCCTTGTTGATAGTGTTTCCTTGATTAGAAGAAGATGAAGGTTGATAATCTAACATCCTCTTCTTAAACCTTGTGTTATCTGTGTACATAAATTTGCTAGCAATACAAAAATAATTAGAACTAAAACCGAGTAGTCCTAAAACAAATTTAAATCACAATCAATGCACCATAATGCTTAGAGCTTAAACAAGACTAATCTAACAACATCCTTGCATTAAAACATGAGCAAATATTCAAAATAACATGTTAATCCATTAATATCTATCTCTATTGAATGCTAATCAAATGAAATGAACCTATGTAAATCCTTATCAATCAAAGGTTTGATTGTATGTTTGAATCCCAAGGTTTTCAAGAATGGAGTCTTGTCAATCCATGGCTACAAGAAATGAAAATAACTAGCTCCTCCAATGAAGAATACTCTAAGATGATAAAATGGCTATAGCTTAGGCTCTATGCTCATTTAAGAATGTAGGTGTAAATAGAAAGGTAGGAGGAGGGATCCTTGTATAGCCCAATGGATAGAAGAATCTCTACATCCCTCTTCATGTGGGATAAATGGAGAGGTTGGGTTAGTTGTGGATAAGGGAGGTTTAGAAAGGGTTAAGTCAACCTTAGGAGAGTTTAGTTTTTCCTTTAGTGACCCATGGGGTTTCAGGGGATTTATTAATCAACCAAAATGATTAATTAATAGGTGTGCAAGCTTATAGAAGATTTTTAGAGGAATAGTTATCATGATTTAGACTATGAGAGGGATTTAATCAAATAAATGATGATTTATTGATTTAATGGAAGAGGAAGCTAATTAATTAATAATGATTAATTAGTCTAGATGGAAAGGGGGATTAATTAATTAATATAGATAGAAAGGGGATCTTAATTAATTAATCTAGATAGAAAGGGGAGCTAATTAATGAAAGGTCGTTAATTGGTGTATTTATTGGATAGAAGAGTTAATTAATTAGTGTAATTTGGCTAATTAACTGTGATAGAAGAGGAAGTGTGTTATATTGATGATATGTCATCAATTTATGGGAAATATGATAATTAGTGTAATTTAAGTTTTTAAATTACTCGGCTTAAATTATAGGTGTCTACAATCAGCAACATGAGTTTGAGTCCTGTTGGAGCTCACCACTACTTGATTTGTTTCACAGAACTCATCAACCCCAAAGAACACAAGATTAGTATGTGGATTGACTTATTGAACTCCTACATTAGGATTGGGTGCTTCTACAAAGTGTTCCTGCATATTGGAAGAATTTTGAACCATACAGGTCTGATTTTTCAATGCACTTAGACAAACAAACTAATTATGTGGTTGATTGCATAGAAAACACCATTCTATTTCTTGAATCACATTATTTTACAGTGGAACCAATGTTGTACTTTCACTAATAGCAACAAGTGGCTAAGTCAGAGTAACTATTTGAAGTGGAAGAGGTGCATTTTGACCTTTCCACCTATCATTTTATTGATTTTTCCCATACCTTTGATTAGGGTATTGGTTTATCTAGGGATGGTATCCATGGTTGAACCCTTGGTTAGAATATTGTACTTGGTTAAGATAAATTCTATAAGATTGGGCTTCTTATTTTTCCAAGGATATACCTTTTTTTGAAAAAAAATTGATTAAGCCCTTCATTTCATCATCATCCTTCTATTTTTTAGGGGAAATCGGATGTTAAAGGAGAGGTTTGGAAATTTTTCTCAAGAATGGGGGCAATAGCAATTTGTAGAGTGATGTAGCCTAGAATTCAGCAGTATAATCCTGGGCATGCTGGCACATCACTCATCCTAGACTGAGCGCTCACCTGAAGTGTGCAAAGGTACCAGGTCCCTCCATAGGGTTGCTGTTACAATATGTTAGCATGATGAAGACTTTAATCATTCAAGTCTATAGCTAATATATCTTTCAAATAGTGCATATTCAAATCTAGATCTAGAAAATAGAAGACCTAACAGATAACCATAATGGGATCAAGGATGCAATATTGAATTATAACCATGATAACACCTTGTTTCAATCCATAGAATCCATTATATTAATTACAGTAAATACATAGAATCTTCCTTACAATAATAGTACTATACGCTCATGCACGTAAAAAATCTAGCAGCATAATCTCACTATACCCTAGTTCTCACACGTATGTCTATGCTCTCTCCCTCTCTCCTTATATCTACTACATAGTTCAATACATATTTTTAAGGGTGGGAACTTTCCCTTCACCACTTATCTAATCCCAAAATAGGTCACATGCTATTATTAGCCACGCATCGTTACAAAAATAGGCTCACATGCAATAATGTTAACAATCGATCTCTCTTTGTCAATTATCAATTTGCCATTCTATCTTTAGCATGTATCCATATAAAGCACTTTATATTTTATCATCAAAAAATAGCCAATGTGTGATGCGCAAGAATCCAATTGGTTTGAGTTCTCCGTACGCTATCTCTAAAAATATATCTTCATCATGAAAATGGCTAAGTCCCGAATCTGTCTCTATTTTGTGCATGATCCTCTCTGATGCTTCCATGCCTTTGAATGCGCTCTGTTCTCCCACGTGTAGCTCTTGTTTTTCTTCAATAAGTGTCAGGGTCTAACTAGTCAACATTACTCCACACTAGTTTCATTTCCACCCCAGCAATAGGTGTCTTAAAAAAAATCAAAGAATATGAATAGAAGAATAGAAATAATTTAGATGAATGAAAGAATGCCTTTAACATGTAGTTCCTTCTTCTGCAACCTGAATAATCAATTTTGGATACTCCTCTTTTATCTCTGCCTCTAAGGTCTGTCAATTATTGAGCACAGACTCTTCTTTCTCTGTAATATCCACTGCAGTTGATTCTAATTCATCCCTTACAATCTCTCCTTTTTCATTCTGTAATATCAACACAATGCTAGACATTCTAGTCATTCTTGCTTCCAATAAATCCATCTTTTGAGTGATGATTTTTCCAAGCTCATCCATTCTTTCCCTGTGAGGTTCCTGAGCGGATGTAAGGGCCTCGTGCTTCTACTTAACAAGTGCTAACTATTCTGTGTGGCCTAATGTTTCATCTTTCATGGCCTTCAATACCACATTATCTTCTAAAATGGTCCTGGTCCTTATAACAGCCTCTGGCGTTGTACAAATATTCAGCGCTTGATCTACCTTCTTGAGTTCCTCTTGTAAGCTCTGAAGAAATCCTTCATATGATTTTATCTTCCACATAACTGAATCCTTTTCTCATTCTACTTATTTTTCTAGATCCTTTGTCTTAAGCATGCGTAGAGGTTCATATTAAAGCACTAAGTCCACCAATGTAGTCACATAATGTATTTCTGAAGGAAACATCTTGGGTACCTTTGGCTCTAAATGCGGCCTAGCCTTAATGAAATTGTCACCAATCTCCTCTGTCATATTGATAAACACAATGTTCTTCTTCTGTGCCAAATCTTTCTCCTGATTTAGGCATGTTATCTCCTCATCTTTAGTCCTGATCTCCTCCCTTAGCAACCTAATTATGGAAGCTTTGTCCATATTCCAATGTGTGACCTATGTTGACACTTTAACCAAAGCATTGCTCACCTGTTCATCTGACATAATAGTAGGTTGTATTATTATGTGTCTGGCCTAAGGTGACTTTTTCAACCTCCTTGACACACATGACTCCTCACATACATCAAATTTTGGTTCATCCATGTATGTGTGCATCGACCATGATAATTACTTCCTTGTGTGCACTGTCACCATATCTTCATCCATTAATTCCCAACCGTATAACTCATTTTGTGTCATTTTTCTTTGGAAACAGGCATGGACAATTTTACTTATGTCCTTGGTGTAGCCCATGGCTGGTGAAATATACTCCCCACTTGTTCTTCTTGACCTAGGATTTTTAGAAACTTGGGCTTCCAAATTTTGGACTTGTGCTTCAATGTCATGAGAAGTCTCTGTTGTTATCTCTTCTACCCCTTTTTCTTCCTCTTCTCCATCCTTCATTTCTTCATCTTTTTGTTCCTATATGTTCTTTGGAGGTGTAGGAGAATTGGGCGCACTTTCCTCTGAATCTTCTATTTCCTCATTCAACTTTAATTCCCTCCCTTCTCTTTTTTTCAATTTTCTCCTTCTGTGGATAAATTCGGGGTGATCTGTGCACAATTTTTAGAGTAGCACCTTGGGTCCTTGTCCTCTTGAATACTCTCTTGAATCAGTGCTTTCCTTGATCCACACCCAAGTCCTCTTCATCTTCCTCTTGTGGTTGTGGTGGAGTAGTTACATGCTCAACTTCATCCTTATTTTGAGGCTATGTTCTACCTTTGTGTTCCAAGCCACCTCTATCCTCATGCTCCTCCTCTTCATCATCAACTTGAACTATTTATGTGGTCTTGCGTGTTGAAACATTTTCAATTGTATACTTACCCTTTAGCAGCCCTATGAGCATGAACTCATTCTCCACATACTTAGTGTTCTCCAACTTGGGTTTGAGTTACAGGTACACAAGCGCTACTCTGGTGTCCCCAACTACCAAGCTCATAGGTTTCATGCATATAATATCTTTAAAAAGTATTTCAAGGTATGCATTGCACCCTAGATATACATACTTCTTCCTCAGAGTGTGGTAGTCACAATCTACTTTATCTGCATTGAAGGTTAAGTGGCATGCATCTGAAAATTGATGAACCAATGTCTAGGAATACCTTGTTGTAAAGGAATATGGCAATTTACACCATGGGCTCCAAGCCTCATCCTTCATCACAAATCACGCGATGCAAGAATGATTGTATATGGTAAACTAAACTACCTTACCCACCACCGATGATAAATCCTTCTATATGCACCACTCTTCTTTGAATGCCACATGGATTCTATCATACCACATCTCTACCCTCTGCTTAAAGGGTCCACTCATTGATCCATCACACAAGTACTTGCCAACCCTTTCTATGGGTGACTTATGTTCTGTGGGGTACTCCCAAATC
The DNA here is from genome assembly GCA_019776745.2 of Taxus chinensis. Taxonomy (NCBI): domain Eukaryota; kingdom Viridiplantae; phylum Streptophyta; class Pinopsida; order Cupressales; family Taxaceae; genus Taxus; species Taxus chinensis. The sequence goes on along the minus strand of CM034148.1, from coordinate 40,038,164 downwards.
TTCTCCTTTGTTCCATTAGGCACCCCAATCTCCATGAATACTAGGGACAATAACACAGCACAAAAACTTATTTTGTCACCTGTCAGTGCTTCTTTGATGATTTTCTTTTCTATGTGATCTGCAATGTTGTAGACCACTCCTTGAGACATCTTCTTAGCGACGTGTAACCACATTGTATTTACCTACATCCATCTTCCTTGGTCATTTAGCTTTGTTAAAAGATGTGTAGATGCCTGCACTACTGGGTACTTTTTCAACTTGTCAATTTCCATACCACGCGGACCCTTGATATACCCCAGCTCCTTCCTTGTCTCTAGGATTATAGTGTTATCAGTCAAATCATTATCCAGATCCAGCCTTGAGGCCCTTAGTCCTGTCACCATTGAAATCAAGGTAGTTGTGATTCTTACCCTCCATCCGATGAAGTAGAAGAATTCCTCATGGACTATGCTCATTAGCCACCGATAAAATGGCTCATACTTTCCAAAATATGGTAGCTCATAGAGTTGGTAAACTCTATTCTGCTTAAGCAATTTCTCACCAGAGTCATCATATACTGGCATATCCTCTGTTGTGAACTTTTTTGTTTTTGTGCTCAGTAACACATCGAGCTCCTTCTTATTATCTAATTTTTGATGGTTGTAGTCATTGATTTTACATTGGCGGATATGGGAATCCCATTCTTGTCCCACAATCACGCCTTCTAGATACTGTATTTCTAAAAAATTAATCTCGGGAGCAATCTCTTCTTCCACCTCAATCTTATTCTTCCATTTATCTCCTACTGTGGGTTCTTTCTTTGGTGCCATTTGAGAAATATCTCTTTTCTACTTCACTCAAACCCTTCTCCTATGGGAATGTAAGCTTCTCCAATGCACAAACCTTCTCTCCATGTTTGGTTTCACACTCAATGCACCTCACTATGATTTCTTGGCTTGTTTACGCTTAACCCTTTTCAAATTATCACAATTGCAACGGTAAAAATGAACTTTCATCCCATCCTTATATAGAATTTCAAAAAGTTAGTGTTATCCAAATAACTCTCCTAATTATTTTGGATATATCGTATCTTCACTTTGACTCTGATGTTTTACATTTCAAGTTACATGCATGCAAGCTTGCTCATTTGGCACTTTGCATACGTTGTAGTCCTTTTGTGCACTACCCACACCTTGCAATTCTTTCACTCACCTCTCTACATACGCCTTCAAAATTGGTTAAGTTCTAAGTCTTCCTGTCCCACGCCCTCTTTTCTTTATGCTGTCATGTTCCCTTCCTCAGTTGGGTATTCACACCCTACTTCCATACTTGTCTTTCACAAGTCTGTGTTCTTTTCTACGACGCGCGCACCTACGCATACGCATTCTCTCTGCTTTCCTCTCGCTCGCTTGCATCTTGCCATGCGCCTCACTTCCTTGACTACAATCCATCCACGTGCCCTCACACGTTCCTTCTTTCTTCTCCCTTCACATTCTTTTCCCCTTCCATTTCCCCCTTTCGTGCTTTCCTCCCACGCGCTCACTTTCTTCCCTTCTTCCCACACATGTGCCTTCTTTTCTGTCCCCTTGCGCCCTCCTCGCACACCCTTCTATAGACATGCCTTAAAATCATGGTCGTCCCTTCTCTTCTCATACGTGCTCATGCATGTACACCCTATAGATCCACCTGCTTCCTGTTTACACACCTACGCACGTGCCTTCCCTCTGTTTCCCTTCCGTGCACCTCGCACCCGACTCCAAACTTCAAAAGGCCATAACTTTCAATCTAGAGCTTCAATTTTTGACAAAATTGGAATTTTCAGAACAGGCACAACATCCTCTATGCTACAACACCACAAAAACTAGATTTCTTAATTTTGATGAGGGTAGATATATGAAAATTAAAGAAACATATCCAGCTCCAGTCAATTAAATACCCAGTCCCGTCAAATGACAGAAATTCCTGGCAAATCCAAAACAGCTGCCTCCACTCAGAATGCCATATCTTTTGCATTTCTCAACGAAATCACACAAAATTAGTATCATTGGAATTTTGGCTCCAAGACCAATGCACAAAAATAAATAAATTCAGGATTTATAAAGGAGGTGAAGGTGAATTTGTAGAAAATGCACCCATTTCATAACAATGTTTTATTTGGTAGTTAGGGGTGCATTAAATGAAGCATGGGCTGACATTTCTCACTGCTACAAGTCATGGGACAGCATGGTGAGCCTTTTGTAAGCAATAGAACATCATTTCACTTCATTTACTACCTCTTGCAAGTGGTGAGAAGACATATTTTGGGATTTCATTTTTTCCCTTTCTCTCTCTCCTCTTAGAATTCTATAAATTGTAGTGTTGGGTTCATTGTAAAGGGAGATATTTTTGAGAAGCAAAAATTTTTCAAATTTTGTTTTGTGAAGACAATGTGTTGTAGTCCCTTGTAGTGGACTCCTTTCATGGTTATCCTGGCCCTTATTTTGTAATAGATTGAACTATGCATATTTATGAAGCACTAGATGCAAGTTTGTGGATGTATCTTCCCTTGCTTGTGTTTGGTTTGCATTCCTCTTGCCCTTCAATCTCATTACATATATATTGTCTATATCTATGTTGTTGCAGGGATTCATTATTATTGTGCCTGTATGAACTATGGTTGTGAATGCATTTGCCAGATTGTGGAGAACTATTATCACCTCTTCTAGTATGCATTTTTCTTCTATTTTTCACACATTGGAAAGCTATCCTCATTCTCTCCTTTTATGGTGTATCACTACTTTAGTGTAGGATTTTTTTTCATGCACTCTCTCTCCTAGGTCCCTTGGAAGGTTAGATTAGGATAGATATTTTTTCCTGCATTAGAGTAGATTGTGGCAGGTAGTTTAGGAGTAAGAACCAGCTTTCTCTGGAGGTCTATCTCAAGTAGCAAGTCCCACAACTTGGAGATAGTACCCATGTTATCCAATCACATTGTGAGCTCAAGCACACACACTTGTGCAAACCATAGGGTGTTGTGATTTGGAGATAACAATTCTGGCATGCCCGATGGGACAAAGAAGTCTTCATTTTTATTGCAGCAAGATTGATGTGCACTTGTTGTAAGTCTCTAGCTTGTAAGAAGCTTTGAAATTACACATCTGACGACTCCAAAAGGGGAAAAATCCACTGGTTTCAGCAGTCCAAGCTTGGCAGATTCATGAGAATAATTCAGACAAGGTCAAGAACAAGAGAAGAAGGATTGTTTGTCTATCTGCACTTGTCTCCCAAAAGAGCAAGAAGAGGAAGAAGAGCTCAAAGGTCTCCATCTCCACCGAATAGAACTTTGTCAACACCTCCACCTGGTAGGCCTTTCATCCAATCAACTAGAGTTCTTCGACCAATCAGGATGGCACAACCCAATCCTTATGTCAACTTCACTGGAAGCAGCTTGCTTGCTCTCAATGCACAAAATCCAGTTCTAGTTACAGCATTTAAGAACATTCCATATTTCACTGGAGAGAACCAGACAACTCTGATTGACCACATCAAGACATTGCAAATGTCTGTGTAATTCATGAAATTAACTGAAATGGACATTGCTTGTTAAGTTATTGGCATCCTCCTTTAAAGGTAAAGCTTTGCAATGGTTTAGAAGTCTAACAAGCAGGGTCTATCTAGAATTGGGATCATTTATGCACAGCTCTTCACAATCAATTTGGAGAAAAGGGGGATAATATGTCTTTACTAGAATAGTTGATAACTATCAAGAGGGCCCCTAATGAATAGTTGGCCGACTTCAACTTCAGATTCCAGAGGATGTGGGATAGGATTCCATTGGCCGTGAGACCAACAGCTGAAGGTGCTTTCCTATACTTCCTTAAAGCTTTAAATTCTGATATTTCCATGATGATTCAATCCATGGGAGGTATAACTTTACCTGCATCCTATAACATTGTTATTAGAGCTGAAAATTGTTTAATTCAGGTTGGTAAACTTGCACCTAGGCCACCTATGCCTCTATATCTAGAACTAGGAGCTCCAAGCACTAGTCAAGCACCTACATTAGCCCTCATTCCTACTCCAAGAAATCATAATTTGACTGAAGCTTCTACCTCATCTTCTAGCACCTCAAATGAGCTCCAAGAAGTCATGAAGCAACTACAAAACTTGGGTAATGATTTAGTGACACTTAAGAGGCAGAAAGCTCAAAATTTCAGATCGTATCAACCTCAAAATTAACCCAATAGACCTCCATATCAGCCTAATAGGCCACCCTTTCATGTTGTAAATCACAATCAAGTTAGGCCTTCTGCTAAAAGACCATTCCAGTCTTACAATCCTAATGTTGCATCCACATCTAGAGCTTTGGTACCAGTACAAAATAACATGGCTCAAGAATATGACTGGTGTTTTTCATGCAATCAACCCCATAAATAGTCAATGTGTTTCAATGGTGCTTTGAATCAAGCTCTTATGGTTACAACAATGGGTGTGGAGCATTAGACAGGCCAAGAAGGAAATCAATAGAAGGAAGCAAATCAGCAAGAGGCACCTCCTAATGAGACCATGCTTGTCAATTGGTAGGCCGAAGATTTCTTTGGTATAAATCAAACACCTTCTCAAAGTGTAGTATCCAATACACGGTCCAAGAAAATAAATATTAGAGAAGGAAATTCATCCAATTCAAATGATCCAAAGCCTCCTATTACTCCACAAGATATTGGTAATCAAAGTGCAGCTCTTAATGTGCAAGGTCAGCCCAAACCACCTTCTAGACCAACCCAAGTGCCAGTTGTAACAGCCCATGTGTAAGAGAAGAATGTGCAAGGTAAGGGGCTGCAAAGAGATAGCTCATCTCCATTCAACATCATTGAGAAATGAAGAAAATGAATGTAAACATCTCGATGTGGGAGTCATTGGCTATCCCAGGACAAAGAGACCTATTGCAAGCTGCTATGGCTAATTGGTTGGCATCAAATCAGCCACCCAATTAACAAGAAAAAGTGCTTACCAATGCATCTCATCAAGGAGGAAAATCATGGGAAGCCACCAAGGTAAAAATTTGAAGCCCCCTCCATTCTATATCTCATTGATCATAGGAGATAAGTTGGTACATAATTGCATGATTGATTCGGGAGCAAGTAGCTCAGTCATGCCAAAACAGATAGCTGATCAATTGGGCCTTCAATATGAAGTCATCTCTAAAGGTGTGGTGCAATTAGATGGGACAACAGTAACAATGGTTGGAGTAATCAAATATTTGAGCCTCACATTACATGCATGTCCCAATGTGACCATCTTACAAGATGTATCAGTCATAGACTTGCCACCACTCTTTGCATTGTGTTTGTCAAGAGACTTCACTGCTAAAATTGGAGGTTATTTGTCCGCTGATTGGTCACACATGTTATTCAGAACAAGGTATGGAGCTAAGGCTACAATCAGATCTGAGCCTATTGCAAACTTTCACATAGAGCCTCATGCACCGAGTCCAATCAATGTGAATTGTTCAACATTTTGATCAAGAATATTTTCAAGTGCCCATGAAGTAGATACCAAAATCAGATGCATTCCAGACTTGACTCTTGATGAATGGGAAAACAAGAGGCATGATTTTGACCCTTACAAAGAAATGGAAGAATCTGAGTTAGGAGTCTATTGTTTGCATGAAGAGAATCAACCTCTTCCTAGCATCACCAAGCCAGATCACAAGGATGATAATGAAGTATGATAGTTATTCTTTGATGGCTCAAGGAGTAGACAAGGTGTAGGAGGAGGAGCTATGCTCATTTCACCACAAGGTATGAAATATTACTCAACTTTTTGTTTCTAGTTTTCTTGTCTCAAACAACACAGTGAGTATGAAGCCTTAATTCATGGATTACATTGGGCAACAAAGAGAAGTATAAAAAACATGCAAGTCTTTGGTGATAGTGAGCTGATTGTGAATCAAGTCAAAGGACAAAATGCTGCCAAGAATGATCTATTGAAGAACTACAAGAATTTGGTATGGGATCTCATTGAAGATTTTGAAGCTTTTAGCATCAATTCCATCCCAAGAAAGAAGAATGAAGCAGCAGACAGATTGGCAGCAATTAGGGCAACATTTGATGTTGTAGAAAGTATCAAAAGTGATAAATCTCAACCTCATATCAAGGTGGTTGTAAGACCAGTTGTTCTAGATAACAACACAAGTTGGCAAGTCTTCGAGAATGATCATAAAATTGTCAATTTTCTACAATAAGAAGCTGATTTCTATGTTAGAAACCAAGGCAAGTTGGAGCAGTAGTATGGTGACCAAGTGGTGCAGCTGAGAACTAACAAATTACCAAAAGGTCTTGTAACTTTGGAGTCAATCTTCAACCCGAATGATCAGTTCTGGAAGGAGAAGGAAAACATTCAGGCAAAGGACAAAGATTCAGAGCCCATTTCAATAGATGAAGGCAAGACATTGCAATATTGGAAAAGTAAGTACCTTACAAGAGAAATATGAATTTGTTCAACTTTGTAAAGAATTCCTATATGTCTTTGCTTGGACTTATAAGGATTTAAGAGGTTTCAACCCAAAGTTGGCACAACATACTATTGAGCTGGATCTGGAATCCAAGCCTATCAGACAGAAGAAAAGTTTGGCAAATCCTCACATTGAACCCCTCATTAGGAAAGATTTGAACAAACTGATTGAAGCTAGCATCATCTTCCCTATCAAGCATTCAAGTTGGGTTGCAAACTTGGTGCTGATGAGAAAGAAAAATGGGGAAATCAGATTGTGTGTAGACTTTTGTGATCTAAATAAAGCATCACTCAAGGATCATTATCCACTTCCATCAATGGAACAAATCTTGAAGGTTGTAGCTGGTTCTGAAAGGTTTTCATTACTAGATGGATACTCAGGCTATAATCAGATAATGGTGAAAGAAGAAGATCAGTTCAAGATAGCCTTCACCATGAAATGGGGCACATATGCTTACAAGAAGATTCCATTTGGACTATCAAATGCCAGAGCAACATTTCAGTGAGCTATGGATATGGCATTCAAAGGCTTAATCAACAAGATAGTGTTGGTATATCTAGATGATATCACCATTTTCTCAAAGAATGCAGCAGACCACCTCTTTCACCTCAGGAAAGTATTTCAAAGGTGTAGGAGATTTGGGGTATCATTGAATCCAAAAAATGCATATTCTTGGCTCATGAAGGTAAGCATCCTAGGCCATATTGTGTCAAAGAAGGGTTAATAATTGATCCTGAAAGAGTTGAAGCCATCCGAAACACTTCCATTACCACACCATAAGAAATCTCTCTAAAGTTTCTTGGGAAGGATAAACTTTGTGTGTAGATTTTTGCCTGATTTTTCCACTCTTGTGAAGCCATTAACAATGATGTTGAAGAAGATTCTTGCATTCAAATGGATAGCAGAAGGAAAAGAGATTTTTGAGGCTATCAAACATGCAATATCACAAGATTTAACTCTTATCAACCTGAACTTTTCAAAGGACTTCATGTTGTATGCTTTTGGAGGATCAAGATACAATCTCAGCTATCTTGGTACAGCTGAATAGAGAAGGTTCAGAACAGCCCATAGCATTCTTCAGTCAAATCCTGGAAGATTATGAAGTAAAGTATTCTTTCATTGAAAAACATGTCCTTGTTGTTATTATAATTTTGAATAAGTTTAGACACTTGGTCTCAAATAATAAGATTCAATTGTTAGTGTCTCATGCTAGTGTTAAGGATTTTCTTCTAAATAAATATTTGAATGAGAAGAGAGCAGGTTGGATCACTTGCATAATGGAATATGATATTAAAATCAAAGTGACCAACTAGTCAGTGGCAAAGGTTTGTGTGATTAACTTGCTTCCAAACAACAAGTTGATTCAACAGATGAAGAAGAGGTTGTCCTACTACTGTAGAATGAGTAAGAGCAGCCAGCTAAAAATTCTCCCATTCAATGTTGGACTTAAGACTTGGCGTGTTATCTCCAAATAGGTTTTTTCCCTTCATAAATGAGTAAATCAAAGAGGAGACACTTTAGATTGTAGGCCATTGCATATGTTCTTGTTGATGGTGTTTTGTTCAAGAAGGACGTCAATAGTGTTCTTTTGAGATGCATTGGAATGGTTCAAGTTTAGAAGATATTACATGAGTTCCATGACAGGGAATCAGGAAGCCAATTTGCTCCATGAGTAACAGCTCTCAAAATCATGAAGGTTGGTTACTATTGGCCTATGGTGTTTAGTGATTGCTACTCATGGATCAAGAAATGCAAGAAATGTGCATTCTTCATAGGGAAAGAAAAGTTAGCAGCCCTTCCCCTTCATCCAATTTCATTAGATCAACCATTCATGCAATGGGGATTGGACTTCATTGGAGTCATCAATCCAAATTCAAGTCAAGGCCAAAAGTGGATACTTACAGAAACAAACTATTTCACCAAATGGACTGAGGCAGTGGCACTCAAGGAGGAAAATGAATCCAACATCTTATATTTCTATAAGGGAATAATCACGAGGTTTGGTGTCCCTGCCACTATCATATCAGATAATGCATTGGCATTTCTTGGTGTAAAATTCACTAAATGGGCTGTCAAGAATGGCATATACCTCAGCACTTCATCAAACTATTACCCTCAGGGTAATGGCCAAGCAGAATCTACAAATAAGAACCTACTAAGAATCATCATAAGAACTCTTGATGAGAATAAGAGAACTTGGCACACAAAGCTCAAATCAGATCTATGGGCTGATAGGATCACACCCAAGAGGTCTACAGGAAGCTCTCCATTCAATCTTGTATATGAGAAAGAAGCAGTTCTACCTATATCACTTGAGTTGTCAACATTGGAGCTCATGAAACAGTTGGAATTAGCTGAGCATGTGCCTATGGAAATCAGGTATGCAGAGATGATGGAATTAGAAGAAGTAAGGGAACATGTAGCATAGACCATGGAGAAAGATCAAGCAGTAATCAAGAGGAGCTTTGACAAGAAATATAAGGCTAGAACATTCCAAGTAGGAGATTTGGTACTGAAGTGGGATGTTGATCGCATAAATCCAGGAAAACATTCAAAGTTTGATGTCATATGGAGCGGTCCATATATGATCACTGAATCCAAAGGTAGCAATGCCTTATGGCTAACTAAGTTAGATGGAAAAGAATTATAGATTCTAGTAAATGGAATACATCTTAAACATTGTTACTGAAAGGGGAATTCATCAACCTTGTACATATTAGTCTAGGATTTTCAATTCCTCCAAGTGCTTATGCACATTGTTGTTGTTATTAGAATAGGTTTCATTTCCCTAAGTGCTGGCACACATGTCCTATTACTTCTAGTGTATGCTTCTATATAGTTCATTGCACTCCTATAAGAGAGTTTGTAGCACATGGGGATAGAAGCAGCAGAGAGTAGTTCTGAGTCAGATTCAAGATTACCAGGTAGACTCCATGCCCAATGGACTTTTAAGGCTCCTGATCTCTCCCTCTAGTAGACAGATGAACCTGAAAGTCACCAAATTATTATTTAAATAACTCTCCTAGTTATTTTGGATAACTTGTATTTTCATTCTTATTCTGATGCTTTACATTTCAGGTTGCGCATATGCCGGCTTGCTTGTTTGAAACTTTACATAGGTTGTAGTCCTTCTGTGTGCTACCCGCGCCTTAAAATTCTTTTGTGCACTCCTCTATAGATTCCTTCCAAATCAGTTAAGTTCTAGGTATCCCTGTCATGTGCCCTCTTTTCTTTCTACCACCGTGTGCCCTTCCTTAGTTGGATATTTGCACCCTGCTTCCATACTTGTCTTTCACAAGTATGCATTCTATTTCTGCAGCGTGTACACCTATGTGCATGCACATTATCTCTTCTTTCCTCTCACACGATTGTATCTTGCCACATGCCTCACTTCCTTACTATAATCTCATATGTGTGCACCATCATGTGCCTTCTTGCTTCTCCCTTCACATTATTTTACCCTTCCATTTACCCCTTTTTACGTATTCCTCCTGCGTGCTTGCATTCTATCCCCTCATTCCTAGCGTGAACTTATGCAGACATGCCTTCTTTTATGTCATCCCTGGCACTCTTCCTCTTACGCGCCCTTCTGTAGACATGCCTTAAAATCAGTAGCCACACACCCTTCCTTTAGTTGAATTCCCCACATGCCCTACTTCTGTGCCTTCTTTAGGTGTTCACTACCTCCCGTTAGTGTGAACACCTATGCACACACCTTCTCTTTTTCTCCCTTCTGCACCTTGCACCCCAACTCTCGAACTTCAAAATACCATAACTTTCGATCCAGAGCTATGATTTTCACAAAATTGGACTTTTTAGAACGTGTACGTTGTCCTCTTTACCAAAAAATTGGATTTATTAATTGTGATGAGGGTAGATATATGAAAATTAAAGAAACATATCCAGCTCTAGTCAATTAAATACCCAGTTCCGTCAAATGACAAAAATTCCTAGCAAATCCAAAACAGCTACCTCCACTCAGAATGTCATATATTTTGCATTTCTTAATGAAATCATACAAGATTGGTACTGTTAGATTATGGATCCAAAACCAACGCACATAAATCAAGATTTATCAAAGAATTAATGGTGATTTTTCAAAAAATGTGTCTAACTCATAATAGTGTTTTATTTTATAGTTGGGGGCATTAAATGAAGCATGGACTAACATTTCTCACTGCTACAACTCATGGGACAGCATGGTGATCCTTTTTCAAGAAACAAAACATCATTTCAATTCATTTACTACCCCTTGCAAGTGGTGAGAAAATAGATTTCAGGATTTTCATTTTCCCTCTCTCTCTCTCCTCTCAGGATTCTATAAATTGGAGTGTTGGGATCATTGTAAGGAGATAGTTTTGAGTAGAAAAACTATGCCAAATTTCTTTGTGAAGATAATGTGTTACAGGCCCTTGTAGTGGACTCCTTACATGGTGATCCAAGCCCTTATCTTCTAATAGATTAAACTGTGCATACTTCTGAAGCAATAAATGCAAGTTTGTGGATGTATCTTCCCTTGTTGTGTTTGTTTGCATTACTCTTGCCCCTTCAATCTCATTGCATATGTATTGTGTCTATCTTATGTTTTTGCAGGGATCCATTATCATTGTGTATACATGAAATATTGTTGTGAATACAGTTGCTAGATTGTGGAGAACTGTTATCACACCTTCTAGTTTACATTTAGCTTCTACTTTTCACATGTTGGGAGACTAATCTTACACTCTCCTTTTCTGGTGTATCACTGCTTTAGTGTAGGCTTTGTTTTCATGTAGTCTCTCTCCCTAGTCCCTTGGAAAGTTAGATTAGGATAGATAGTTTTTCCTGCATTAGAGTATATTTTGGCAAGTAGTTTAGGAGAAAGAACTAGCTTTCTCTAGAGGTCTATCTCAAGAAGTAATTCCCACAACTTGGAGATAGCACCCATGTTATCCAATCACAATGTGAGCTCAAGCATACACACTTGTGCAAACCATAGGGTGTTGTGATTCAGAGATAATAGTTAGTGCATTTATTTCTCCTCCACCTACTAAAAATTCTCTCATTAATCGACCATTTTCATTATTTCCTCGTGGTATATCTTCGTGCCCAAGCTATAACCTTCTAGCACACCCATCTACATTTTGGCTACATACTTATCTCCAGTGTGCTTCCATGTGCCTAATTACCTCATCACAACACCTTCCACTAGTAGTATTCTTGGACCCTGCTTACCTCACGTTATATTTGTTTCTTTATTCCTCTCTATCTACGGTCCTTATGTCCAGAAGAAATATTTTTTTCAATTTCCCAACCTTGAATAGCACACATAGATAGTTCCTTTTATGCGGACTTATTTCCATCAGTCCTATATCTGGATATCAACAACCTACCCCACACTAAGGGTATGTGCAGTCCTTTGTGCATAAAAATTATTTAAATAGTAAATAGCTTCTTGTGTGTAAATGTGCTTATTACACCAAACACACCAACTAAATCGACAAAGCATAGCAAAAAAGAAGGAAACAAACTAAGGGAGTGAATAATTGAAAAGCTAATCTAAATGGAAACACTGCCTTATTATAAACACTAAGAAGACTTATTTGTAGTAGGGCTTTAGCCTACTCCCATTGAAGTAACTGGGTAACCATATTCCATCAAGGGTCTCTAACTGACAAGCGTTTGATTCGAGTATGTGAGTGATAACATACGGTCCCAACTAATGTACCTTAAGTTTTCCTAGATGGCGCAAAAACTTAGAATCATAAAGGAGCACCATCTGTCCTATCTCAGGATTTTTATCCCTAATGTGCGTTTCATGCCATGCTTTCTACCTCGCCTTCTCTTTTTTTGACTCCAACATGCTATGGCTCATCACTCATCCAACTTGATTAACTATTCAATTTGTTCCTCTAAAACTTTCTCATCATCAAGACCTCTAGCGCACATAATACACAAAGAAGGTAACATAAATTCCATAGGAAGAACTTCTTCTATGCCAAACACTAACTTAAATGGTGTGGCTTTGTTCAACCTTTTATATGTTGTCTGATATGCCCAAAGTACAGTAGATACTTTATCATCTTAATCCTTTTGTCCAACATCACAGATTTTTGTCAATGTTTTGCTGAAACTTTTATTAAAAGCCTCAACAATCCCATTTTCTTGAGGATGATAAGGTGTAGTCTTATGGTGTGCAATCATGAATTCATCTAATATAATTCTGATTGTCTCATTAAGAAAATGTGTGCCCTATCACTGGTCAAACTTAAAGGGCATCCATACCTTGTAATAATATTTTCCCAAAGAAACCTAGTTATTGTGGTCGTTGTACAATCCTTTGTAGGTTTTTCTTATGCCCACCTTGTCAGATAATCTATGTAAGTTATGATGTAACATTATCCAATTCTACGCACAGCTGGCAAAATAGGACCCACAAAATCTATAGCCCATTTCTCAAATGGTTCTACACTAGTAATGGGTCTTAGACACATTTCATCTCATTGACTAGGTTTCCCAAGGTGTTGATAATGATCACAAGCCTTACAAAATTCCTTACAATCTTTATACATGGTCTCCCACCATAATCCAACAAGTAGAATCTTGCACACAGTGGCATCACCGGCATAGTGGCCACCTGAAATACCACCATGAGATTCTTCCATAATACCCATATGCTCATGTTCCAATACACAACGGTGCAAAACTTCATCTCAGCATAATTTTTACAGGTCGCCATTGATTAACATACAGGGGGTTATGCATACAGCAAGCTATTTCTTCTCCAAGGATTTCATTCTAGCACTATTCTTGTTCATAGAAAGACAACAATGTCTTCTAGTTCAGATGGCGCTCATTGTAACCTGTATAATTGTGCATATGGCATGGTATCCTCAATTTCATATGCTTCTTCTCCTCAGTGTATTCTTGATAGGTGGTCTTGTCCAAAATTACTTTTCCCTAGTTTTACCATAATTGTGAAATCAAATTCTTGAAATAAGAGTACCCATTGACATATGTGCCCTTGTAGAATGGGCTTGTTTACCAAATACTTTCATGTCATGTGATCCGTATAAAAGATGAATAGTGTAGCTAGTAGGTACTAGCAGAATTTATGTAGTGCATATATCATTAACAAAGCTTTTTGCTCTATAGTTGTATAATCATGTTCTGCAGGAGTCAACTTTCTACTAGAAAAATAGATAGAATGATCTACAATATCTTCTCCAAGTTGAGTTAACACCACACCATTGGTCGTGCCATAGGTGTCAACATGTATATAAAATGGTTGGTCCCATGAAGGAAAATGCAAAATAGGCATAGTATTAAGTTTCTCCTTTAACATCTCGAATGTACGGTGTTGCGGTTCTCCCCAGTAGAACATACCTTTCCCTTTTAGTAACTCTTCTAATGGTGTGGTAATTTTGGCATATCCTTTGATAAAATTCCTGTAATACCCTGTATGACCCAAAAACCCATGCACCTCACTCTAAATGATAGGATCCCTTAGGCCTATAATGACTATAACCTTAGTTAGATCAACCAACAAAGCTTCCTTGAAAATTATATGTCCTAAAAGTATCCCAAACAGTGTAGCAAATATGAACTTCTTGATGTTTAATGAGATACTAAATTGTCTACATATTTCAAACATTAAGTGTAAATTATCACAATGATCCTTCACTAATATATACATCGTCCAATCATCTAAATGGGCCTGTAATAAGTTGTGAATAAATTTCTTGAATGCTTGAACAACTATGCATGAAAATACAGCAAGCACATTTTTCAAACCAAAAGGCATTACAATATAGGCGAAGCTACCCCATTCCATAGTAAATGTAGTCTTTTCCTGATCCTCCTAGGAAATATGAACCTGATGATACCTAGAGAACCCATTTGTAAATGAATAGATTTCACACCCTACAATGCCTTCTAGTATTTCCTCAGTGAATGGAATGGGAAAGGGAGTAGTCACACATGCAACATTCAGCTCCCTGTAGTCTACATAAATCCTGATCTGTCCATCCTTATTAATAGTGATCACCATTAGACTAACCCATTCTAACTCATCAAGGGGCTTGATAATTCCAGACTTCAACATTTTTTCAATCTCTTCTTTGACCTTTTTATGTAAGTTGGGGTTCATCTTGTAGGGTCTCTTTCTAACTGGGAGCACACCATCTTTAATTTTTATCTTCATCTTCCCTAGCGATGCATGTACGCCTTTAAGTTCATGGTACCCCCTATGAAATAAGTCCTTGTAATCCCTTAGTAACTCTATGATTTTATCCACTTCAGAGCCTAACCAATAGTCCCCAATTACGACTTCCTTAGGCTCAGCCTTTGATCCAATATTCACCTTCTTTGTCTTCATAGGTTCATGATAGACATGTGTCATCATATCCGCACTGTCCAATACCTCACGCCTACCTATTGAATGATTTACATCCATATTTTCTACTTCCTCATCCACTAAGTAGACCATTTTTCCTTTTTCTTTCTCAAGGAAAGCACATTGAAGTAATGTTGCATCAGCATCTATTTCTTCATCAAGACGTGTTCCTAAGTCTCCTTTATCCAATAATTCTTGAAGGATTTATCCAGCCTTGGCACTATCTCCCATAGTTAACTGCTTTATGACTTTCAATGCTTCCTCCATCGGAGGCTTTGTGGAGAAGAATTCAAACATCTAGGTCATTCCTTAAATTAAATTCTACCAATTTTCAGTCTCTCTATGGAGTTTTGTATATACATACCACGCGTGCATCCTTGTAAAGTGGAATAAAACTTGTGCATCCATAGTGAAGGTGGTAAATCTTTCTCCCCTTCTATCCATAGTCTCTCACACTTTTAAACATGGTGTTAAATAGGTTGATTACCATGATAAGTGTAGATTTGAGTAGGTGCATTACTCCTAAAGAACCTAGTAGCAAGAGCAATCCTAATTTCATCCCATCCTACAAGATTATCCTTGTGGGCCACCCACTAGCATGTTGTTGTCCCACGTAGTATATATGTTAGCATATTTATTCTTTCCAATGGGTCTATTTGTTGTTCTTCCATAGCATGTAGGAATACCATAGGATATCCTTCTCTGATGTAACAAGGTACTGATTTGTTACCTATACTCCTGACATAACGCGGTTTACTACCTCTAGGAAATATGCTCTTTACTTCATACCCTACAAATGCATAAGTACTATGAGCCCAATTATCACAAGCAACACTTATAGTATTGCTAATAGATTGTGCATCCTCACACTGGATTATTCCTTCTTTAGTTGGCTCAAGTATCTTTGGATCTCGGATGGCACATACATAAATCCTATTCATATCTTCTTCACTTAATGGCTCAACATAGGGTGCAGATTTTCCATCTATTAAAGGGATAATAATTCTCTCCTCCTTGTTTTCAAAACTAATATAGCCCTTGTTGAACTAAAGATCAGAATTATTTACATAGCACCAAGAATTCCCCAATAGAGCTGGGAAACTATCGGACTCTTCCAGCGCTAAAACTACAAAGTCTCCAGTGAACTTGGCTCTTTGTATGGTAATGGATGCATCTTTCAAAACTCTAATGGGAGTGGCCTTAGTCTGATTAGCCATGAACAATACATTAGAGGATGGCTGCAATGGGGGTCTTTTCATTTTTACCCATGCATCTAAGGTAAGAACATTGACTTATACACCTATATAAATTAGTATATTACTTAATAGCCACCCATCCACAATAGCATTCAAAATGATTTCCTTGTCATAATCTAGGCTATGGGGGGAATATTTGCATGCAAGATCTATCATCCAGTCTCAATACTTATGTGTGGGGTGTTTCCCTTTAGCCAATCCCCTAACAATGGAATGATATTTCCCTGGCACAACATTTTACACATTTCCCTTAAGTCATCTATATCATTTTGGACCATCTCTAATACTTTCTTTTGCTCCATCTTCCGTGATTGCTCTTTTAAGTACTATATCTCACCCTGAAGATTCCTAAGAACTTCCATGGTTTCCTGATAAACCTCCTTTTGATGGGAAGGATCTTGATATCATGCATGTAGAGCCTCCTCCTTAGTGATGGTAGGATTCTACTGCAATGCTTCTCTGGCACGTGATGCCTCAACATGGGTTGTAATCTTTACTCACAACTCTTCTTACTCTACCACCAACTTAGGCATCCATTAATTTTCCACGGTGCACTATATCCTAACCATTCATGCACCTTTATTTTCTTGTTTATGTTGCTTACTAAGATGCTCATACAAGTCTGGGCACTCCTTGTAGCTATGGTTCTTTCCAAAAAAATAACATGTAATATTCTGAGGAAATTCACGTCTGTAGTGGTCAGAAGATCCGCATGTATAACATATTCTATGAGGGAACTTACTTCTTCCACTACCATGTCCTCGTCCTCCAAATCCACCATAGTAGCCTCATTCTCTACCACTACCACCTTTAAAATGCCCTTCATTCTACTCGTAGCATGCCTGATTGTGATCATGTTCCTGATGTGCATTATTTTCCTTAAAGTTATCTGAAACTCTGTTCTATCATACACTAATATCTATAGCATCATGGATCTGACCAATCAGTCAACAGTCTTTTGTGTCATGAGTCATGGACCTGCAGATTTTACAGTAGCTTGAAATGTTCTTCCTTATCACACGTGGTAATAATGGGTAGCGGATAGCATCATGGTTCAAATGGCATATCTCACAATCCAGCAGTAACGATCATATCGATCTGCGAGGACAACTATCCTTTGTGTGACCTTCTACTTCACAATTTGTACACCAAATCCCTGTACATGTCTCATGTGTTGAATTTGCTGATAGTTTCTCCAACTATTTTTTCATAGCTGCTATATGTGCTTCTAAAAATGGGCTCACCCTAGTATTTATACTTCCAACTACCTCATCACGTAGGGCTACTTCAAGTGATTTGCACAGATTAATGTATGTATTATGTGATAATGCCCTTCTGAAATGGGTAGTTAAACCCCCAACAAACCACTATGCATTCTTACTGGCGTGTATATCATAAGAAATTTCATATAATAGCATTTTAAAACGGGCATCATACTCTCTAACACTCTCAGTAGTGCCTTGCTTAATATCCTTGATTCCACAGATACTCTTCTTCTCAAACTCGGGGATGTGAAAATATTTAAGGAATGCATCTTCTAAATTTGTATAATCTACGTAATTCTGATCAGGATCAAACTTTCTATACCAACTGTGTGTGCACCCTTGTAACGTAGTAGCAAATTGGCTAGCCCTACGCTAAGAAGCTGTGATTCATTTTGCATGCCATAATATTTCACACATATGCACATGTTCAGTAACATCTTCTATTCCCTTATAGTCTAGAAGATGAAGAGACATCTCCATGTAAATATTCTGGGGTTGGTGCAGACCTTTCCCACCTGATCCAAAACCTCATGTGTTTCCCCTACCTCCAGAACCACTAGATCCGCTGGAACTGGAGCTACTAATGACTCCTGATCCTGAACCTGTGGATGGAGTTGGACCAAAAGACGTACTTCCCTATGTCCCAATAGTAGAATTTAATTGTACCCCAACACTCTATGAAGCGTTACCACTCCAAGAAGTTAGTCTAAAAATTGGTGCTCTTATATTCTGCAATGATGATACACCTAAAAAATTACTCCCATATAACAATGAAGTCTTTTGCGCTACCATTACTGTTCCCCTCATAAGACTCACTCCTACTCTTCCACTACTTGAATTAGCTTGTTATACTAGATGCTAGAAAACCAAGCACAAGGGCAAGGTTTCTAGGTGGATTCAGATGTGTGCCTGCATCCTAGGTCGTCTCTTTTGGCATGCTTCTACATGAGGCCAAGGAGGGTTCCCTATCATGTTTTCCCAAATGGGGGAGTTCTTGAAGCTCAGGTTCCATGTCTTCTATGTGAACTTTAACTCCTTCCTGAACTATCTTTCTCCACAATGCCATTTGTTTTACAACCTACTGCTACTTCTCGATCTCCCTCTCACGCACCTCATTATACTTAAACCACCTTTCCTCTCTCTACCTTTCTATCACTATGTTAGTCATATTTCACCAAACTTGATCCTGACCCAGTGCATGGTGGGGTTTAGTTAGCCATCACTTTACTCTCCAAATTCAAAGTTACCATCAGGATCTTGATCACTAGTGGAATGCCTTGCAGGCAAGTTCCCCTTGGATATCGTAAATATTATAATTCAACTACTTCTGGACACGAATAAGTGGAAATTGAGTACTCCAAAATATAATTGTTCAAAACACCATGGAACCATGTATTCACATCTCAAGTCCAAATCATATCAGCATCATAAAGGGCCTGAAATTCTTCCTGTATCCAAACAAGTGCGCGATACCTCTAATTCTACTTAGATGCATATGCAATCAGCCACTCATATAATTCTACTAGAAAGATAATGAATAATCTCTCATATAAAGTGTCATACAAGTTCTTCTCCACCTACACGCATGTGTTAAACTCAGATCCAGTGCTAAACCATCCTACGTATTCTTCTTCCAGATCGTGTATCCAATCTTCAACACTTGCTAGGTCAACTGATATGTCTTCATCGTGAACCATCCTGAAAATAACTAAAAAAGAGGTCCCAGCAATGGAACTAATGATGCAGCCTAGAATTCAGCAATACAAGCCTAGGCATATTGGCACATCACTTAACCTAGACTGAGCATTCACCCAAAGTGCACAAAGGTACTAGGTCCCTCCTTAGGGTTGTTGTCGCAGGCCGTTACCATGATGAAGACTTTAATCATTAGATCTACAGCTAATATATCTTTCAAATAGTGCATATTCAGATCTAGATCTAGAAAATAGTAGACTTAACACATAACCATAATGGGATCAAGCATGAAATATTGAATTATAACCATGATAACACCTTGTTTCAATCCATAGACTCCATTATATTAATTGTAGTAAATATATAGAATCTTCCTTAAAATAACAGTAGTATACGCTCATGCACATAACAGATCTACCAACATAATTTCACTATACCCTAGTTCTCACACTTATGTCTATGTTATCTCCCTCTCTCCTTATATCTACTACACAGTTCAATACATATTTATAAGGGTGGGGACTTTCTCTTCACCGCTTATCTAATCCCCAAATAGGTCACATGCTATTATTAGTCACGCACCGTTACAAAAATAGGCTCACATGCAAGAATGCTAACAATAGATCTCTCTTTATCAACTATCAGTTTTTCATTATATCTTTAGCATGCATCCATGCAAATCTCTTTGTAGCTAATCATCCAAAAATAGCCAATGTGTGACTCACAAGTCTCCAATCGGTTTGAGTGCTCCACACACTATCTACAAAAATAGATCCTCGTCATGAAAATGGATAAGTCTTGAATCTGTATTTGTTCTGCATGTGATCCTCGCCAATGCTTCCACACCTTTGAATGTGCTCTGTTCTCCAACGTGAACCTTCTATATTTTCTTCACTAAGTTCCGAGGTCTGATTAGTCAACACAGAACTTGAGGAAATTCAGGAAACAAAGGCATATGCATCCTAGGTGTAATTTTTCCAACTTGTATCAAACAATTCTTATCCCTAATGGCTATTAGATAGGCATCATGAAACTACTTAGTACCCATAGATTATATCAGAATAGAAATATCATAATTCAATACTCTTAAGAAGTAAAGAAAATCACCTTGTGGAGTTGGTCTCAAGAGAATTAGAATTTTTTCCCATGTTTTCTAAAATATCGAATTGAATTCCACCATAAGCTCATTCAGAGATGTCTTAAAAGTTGTCAATTGTTCTAACAAGGAGAGATTATCTACCTTTCCCTAAATTGATTGCAAAGATTTGTTCTGATTTGATCCCAATTAGTAATAGAGTTAGGTCTTAAAATCCTATACCACTGAAGTACTTTTCCCTTAAGTGAAGAAGTTAGCATCTTTACAGCTATATCCTCTTCAATAACTTGATGAATAGCACAAACATTTTCAATGTCTTGAATGTGATCATTTGGGGTAGTATGATTTTTTCTAGTGAAGAAAGGGATACTTTTCATGGCTTTCACTGGAATATCATGTTGTGCATTAAGAGCAAGAGGGATACTACCAATGAAGGTGATAAATGGTAAATTTCTTGGTTATACCATGAATGTAATAGGTCTTAAAACTCTAAAAGATAAAAATAAAGGCCTACGAGGAGGTGGTCTAGAAATATTTCTATTCAGTCGTGAAGGTGATCTTTGAACTACTCTACCTTTTTTTCTCCTCCTTGGTGATAGCTACAAGTATTCAAAAGCTCCTTCTTTTACTATTCTTGACCTTGTTTGAATTCTTCTCATAAAACTGAGCACTCTGACTACAAAACCAATTGATATATTACTTGGAGTCACCAGATGTGTAGAAATAAGATTCCAAATGTTGGAAATTACTAAGTTACACACCAAAGTTAGAAAAATACTGAAGATAGAGCTTTCAATTTTTTTTGCCAGGCATGCCAGAACTATTGGAGCTCAAAATTACACCTTTCCCAAATTAGAACAATATGAGGCTTTAATGCAACATGGGGTTGTCTCCAAGTTGTGTGAATTGAATTGAAACAGACCTACAGATAAGGTTGGTTCCTTTACCTATTCCTACTGCTAAAACTACTCCTAGGAAATGAAATGTAACTATCTAACTTTGATTTATCATTCCAAGGGACCAGGATGAGAAGGAGATGCATAAAACTGAAATCCTAAACTAAAGGGAGGTGATAGCACCAAAAAAAGGGTGAATATTATCTAATGATGGAAAAGGGAGGATTAAAATGGAGGAGGGAGATTTTAGACAAAGGTGACATAGACCCGAGACTTCATTTACCATCTATTTTCTAATAAAAACAACAAAATGAACCTATAAATGAGAAAAGCATACACAACACACTATAACAAATAAAAGAGAGGTAAAGTTGTAGATAACATGAGTTAGGGTTGATAAAACACCAAAAAATAAGTTTATTACAATAGAATCATGCACATACCATTACAATTGTAAAAGAAAGCATAAAAACACATTGCAAAGTCCAAATGAAGATTTATAACTCATAGATGCTCAAAAACAATTTTGGTAGAGTTTCTGTACAATTTTAGAACATCCCCCCTTTCAAATGAGAATTTTTTTACATTATATAGAGGAAAAAATTAGATTTACCCTTCTAACCACTGATAACATACATTAAATCTCTGAAAAGAGACATAGGAAACCTAAAAAATCCATTTCCTGATGGTACCTTTCTTGCAGAGGAAGACATGGGTGTCATACTTCATTAAAACTAGTTGTTGAGATACCCTGAATCATGTCATCTGGTTACACAATTATTGCTAATTTTTGGTAGCTTTTCGTTCCTCATATCAGTTGGTAACATGTTGTCCTAGTGTTAGGTGGTAGCATGATAACTAGGTACCAGGTGGTTGCATCATTCTCAATATCAGCCAGTTTCATATCCTCTGGTACGACCAGTTGCAACAATATTTCTATCAACCGGTAGAATAATTATTGTTCTTCATCCCTATTTCCCAGCAGCATCCAAACATGCTACCAGCTGGTAGCATCCCTACCTACTATCAAATGGTAGCATCATAACCTTACTATCATTCGGTAGCATGCATGCCTGCTACTAGATGATAACATCATAACTTTCTTCAAACTCTGCAATGCACCATTTCCTCCAACATCCTCATTGAGACTGCACCGTACTACCCAAATTTGAATTTTACAAGTTAACCAATATGCAAGGGCTGCAAAATTGGATAACACCAATCTTATAAGCTTATGTTATAATGGAGGGGTCAGTGTCATTTCTCAATGGCATACCTCCATTAATGAAGTTCAGGAAGTGATGTCTCATTTATTATTGTAAGATGGGTAGAGTAGCATAGGTAAAGGGTTGTAACCCTTTAATTTTATTTAGTGACAAGTGGGGAACTCAACTCCCCACAAGATTTTTGACTACCACATTGGTGTCGTTGGGATGTGACTCCCCATCCACATTTTAACTTAGGGTAGGGTGATATTCGAGTATGGGGCCACCTCCCACACTTATTCCTTTTATTTTTAATTTTAATAATGTAGGTTGGTTATCAAGTATATTGTACTCACATTTTAATCAAGATAGCTCTTTTCTATATGGGATAATTTTATGGAGAATGACTTATGTGCTAGCCATTAACTTAACCTCCTATAGCACCTTCCTCTTTTCTATTGAATTAATCCCTCTATATCTTAATTAGTGTGGCATACAATTTTTTCCTACATCACTTTGCAACAATACAATATTTGGAATCAAGTTATAGGTATTGAAATTTATGCCTTCTCTTTGTTGAGGGAATTTAAGATATTTGAGTTCAAGAGCCACATTTGATGCATAACATCCTCAGTTCATAATACATGCACTTCTCATCAAATTCAAGTATTTTGCATCAACTTGATAGGTAATTACACTTATGCTCAACATTGGAAAAAAAATGGATACGATCCTTCCCTTTATTTGGGGAGTTTTAAAGATTTGAGTTCAAGAACCATATCTAATGAAAAACATTATAACTCATGCCCTTCTTGACTCGGCTAGTTATACACAAACTATTTATATTTTTATATTTTTGTATTGAAATTATGTAATGATTTAGATATAGTAATTTATATGGTAAGCTACTAAGCGAAGTAATGTGAAATGTTCACATTGGTATTTTCTTTGACAAATAAACCATGATATTTCCATAAGCATGTTTTTCTAATGATTTGCACTCACCGTACACACTCATTTTTAGTATTGCTTCCCTTCACCCCACGTTTTCTCACTTTCCCCATTCAAATTTCCTACTTTCCCTCATAAATTCAATTCATCCCATTTTCCCACCTTTAATTTCAATTCATCCATTTCATATCATTAGTTCTCCATATTTAATTAATCATCCCTAATCATCCCTAGTTAATTATAATCCTTCACTAATTTATTTCTTCTCTCTAGATTCATCCATTATATCCTTTCTATGCTCTAAACAACCCCCATTTAATATTTTCATCCAACCCTTTCCTTTATTTACTCCTTTTCACCCCTCACCTACCCATTTCTCTTCCCTATGCAACCCTAACTCGTCTTTATCTATCTAAACCCTAATCCCGCTCCTAATGGGATTCATCCATTAATTTTATCACCTTCCCACCACCTAAAGTGAAGGATACCCGCAATCAGCAAAGACCCATCTAGGTCGTCTTCAACCCTATAAATCTAAATCTACCCCTCCCTTTCTCAAAGATGCAAAAATTTGAACTTTAGAGCTTTCTTGCAATCTTACCTTCATTCTTGAGTCTCTTTATAGCCACCACATCCATCTCAGAGTCTTCTTGGAGAATTTGTGCATAAAATTTGGATATTTAGGGATAATTCCTTCACCTTGGCATATTTTTGTTTTCATTATAATATTATTATATGTATCTGTTGCTAACATCTTGTGCAGGTTCAGCTGTCATCAGGGACTCCACATCAACCTTTACATCCTTCTCTTTTTTTTGTAGGTCTTCATCTCATCTCATCTATTTTTGTTCAATCCCTAACCAGTCCCAGTTGTCACTGACCCTTCTTGATCTTCATCAACCGAGCCTCCTCCACATCATTTTATTTTTTGTTCATACCCTCTATCACTAGATCTCTATTTTTGTGACCATCTAGCTTTCAGATCACATAATTCTACCTCTGTACCATTCCAGATCTATTTTCTCAGGACCCAATCACCATCAATTCCCCCTGGCCGTAGTCGACCAAACCTATTTTCATACCACTTACCATCATTTTTACTTAATTTTCTTGCATCCTTTCATCCATATCTAGATCCAATCTTTCTTATAAATCATTGTTTCCAATTTCAGATCCAAATCCAACCACAAAGAAGTTTGCAATTATGTTTTGGTGCACATTTTTCTCATTCATCCCTAGTCACAATTGACCAGCCCTCTGCAGCCTCATTTTGTTATTAACCCGTGCAAGTGTGATTTACGTTACATCTATCTAGATCAGATATGTAATTTTCATACATTTCTACATTTTATTTTTCTATATATCTAAGATTATGCATATTTTATCAAATCCCTTATCATTAATTTTATCCTATCTTATCTACAAGATGATTAATATCCATCCTAGGAATCTCACACTTCTCGGGACTGGCCTATGTCGAGAAACCCTCCATCCTATCTACTAATCCATTTTTCTCCTTAGTCTTCTTTGTTGTGCATGTTCTTCAGCTCGCAATGAGGATTTCATCTTTGCACCCGTATCTATTCGTCCCATCTCAAGCTACCATAAACGCTTGCATAATTGGAGTTACTTGTTTCTTTTATTACTAGTTCATTAACTTGAGACATGAACGAGGAAACTTGGTAAAAATTTTGTCATGCCTGGTGGGACCCACCCTTTCTAGATGAGTCTTTCATTTATTCTTCAATTAATGTTTCTTCCATATCCATTTCCACTAAACTTGTAGGTTAGAGTGCTAATTTTTATTTCTTGCATTGGATCGAGGTTGCTTGGACTTGATTTCTCTTTTCTTTCTTTATTTGAAGATCAGATAAAAATAAAAAGTGTAAAGCATTTATTACTTGTTTTTTCTCCCCTTCCTTTTCTTTTTCTACATCATATCTTGTTTGTTTCCTTCATTGAATACCATATTTAGATTTGGATCTAGAAATAAACCTTCATTTCTTGCTTGAAAATTTAATTTTAACTAAGGGGTTTAACTTATTGCATACACTTCATCACACACATCCAAACTCACAAACCAATTTACACATCTAAAATTTTTCCTCCCAGGTGGAACTATTGGGATTTAATCACCTAATAGGAAATCTGAATCGATGTTATGGTCGAGAATAAATAATTTTATTGTCAATATATTGGTTAAGCACCTAACTCCCTTATTTTTATAGGACCGTGAAATGAGGGGTTAGGCCCCAATACATGCCCCATACCAGCACCAACATAGATTCGTGCCTCACGTACCATCAAGTATGTTGAGGAATCCATCCTAAACCACCTAAAACCATCCATAGAATGGCCATTTCCATATGTTCCTTTTGAGCCCATTTTCCATTTTTTATCACATCTTTAATAAACAATATAACTAAAATTTTACAGCTTGACTTGTCTGAATTAATTAGTAACAACATAGTTTTATTTTCTTGTTTGTTTCATGACTATTATAAAATGATCCCAAGAAAAAATAATGGAACAATATATGACATCAAAAAACTGTAGACACCAAAAATCTGCACACCTCATTCCCACACAAAAAAATCCAATAATACTCTCATCTGCGTACTATTTTACGACTTAATTCATCTGTTTGATTAATCAACCTTACTATCACATCATTATGGTCTCCCTAAACCTAGGTCGCTACAACCACACCCCTTTAATTAATTAATTTACCCCACATGTCCTAATATCACATTACCCTCCTTATAATTAGATTAATTAATTAGATAATCCACTCCACCCTCACACCTTGCCATGAAAATTCCCCCTAACTCACTAGTTTTAACTAGTCTAAATAAACAACCTTCTAAAAAAATTACCCTAACCTCCTCCAACTTATCCCTATAACTAATTCTCACTTCTCACTAGTTATGACTAGATTAAGTTAGGAAACCTTGTATTTATCCTTCCTCCATCCTAACTACCCCTATTCACCTCTAAACCATCACACTTGACATCTCCAAGTTATCTATCATGATTCCCCTAAATCCCCTGCACCTAAGTTCAAAATGGAAGGTTTATCACTTTTTATCTCACCCTAGCTCTAACTAACCAAAAATGATGATGATTCTCTTAAACACTGGCAATCTATAAATACCAAGCTCTATGCCTCTCTTCGGGACCTTTCACGGCCATCTAGATGGACCAAAGAACTATTAAGTTTTCTCAAGCATTCAAGCAACGTTACCAAGATCTTATCAACATCATTCTTCATTTAATACATCCCTCAAGCATTTTGGGAGCCCCTAGAGGACTCTTTCACCATCCAAGCACAACAATAACTAGCTTTTCGTCACCACTTATTGTTAAAAGGTTTGTCTCCATTGTTTTTATTTTGTTTTCATTCTGAAATAAACTTGTTAGATCATCATACATTTCTCTTTTACATTTAATAGATTGTAATTTCATTTTAGACAATCAAATAATTTATTTTTGGTAGTTTTTTATTATTTCATAGAATTTCCTACAATTAGCCTAATAGCTTGTGATTCATGTGTTTTCTGTCAACTTAGTAATTAGTTTTCATTAGAATTTGTTATTAATTGCTTTAGGTTTTTTGTGTTACTAATATTTGTGCAAAGTATGGATCTTGTAGATGGACATATTAGGAACTAATCATCCCATTACCAACATCAATTCCCTTTTGATTTTCCAACACCCATTGCACTAGGAGGAGTATGACTTACTACATGACTTGGATTTGTGTGTCATCCATGCAGCCCTCAATGATCATCTAGAAACCATCTTCACATCTACCCAGAAAATCCAAGAAGCCACTAAGGAATTTTGGGAAGCATACTATGAGGTGCATTAAATCCAGACCGATCTTACATGGTTCAAATACAACTATGAAGTGGGCCTAGACATACCTAAAGACACGAACACTGCATCTAAATCTGACACTAAGAGAAACATCAGCCTTTCAAAAAAATATTCTGATCTTGCACGTCTATATAATATGGAGGAGGATATATCTGACTTCTTTGTGAAATACTACATCTCAAAACTTGATTCATACTTCATTGAAGATGATGATTTAGCTTCCTCAGTAGGCTATAACATATTTTCTGAAAACTTAGATGCTCACCTAGATTTCGACTTTGGATTCTAGTCTTGTTACTTTTCATTATCATTATTAGTTAATGTACATAATAATCTAAATAAGTGACAAAATATTTGATCACATATTGTACTCCATTTCATAAATAAAATCTTAAGTGTTTTAAAATCAGGTTGACGTCCACATAAGGAAGTCTTTTGGCTTCTAGGAACTGGCCTTTGTCAGAAAAGATGCCTACCTATTTTACTAATTCCAGTTTTTGTAGTATCTTTGACTTGTAGGTTTAATTACAGGGAAAATATCTTAATTCATTCATCACGAAGTGAAAAATAACCAAACACCTATTACATCCCGCGGGTACCTAGAAACCCCATCATACACGAGGTTAAGTCAATATTGCCTCATTGTCATATCAAACCAATCGCAAAGGAAAAAATTTCCTCAACATTCTAGCACATCTGGTGGGACCCTTGTCCATTGTTCTTCTATTTCATTTCATTTAATAGAATAGTAATTGTTTTCATTGTGTAATAATCTCCTGCGATTAGCATAATCACCTTCATTTGGGCCAATCACCTGTGTTTTCTCTATATGTTTTTCTTATCATCTCATAATTTATTTTATGCTTCTTGCTTTCTATTTTTTGTTTCTTATAATCTGGATGTAGGTTCTTGATTCTGAAAACTTCATTTTCTATATTTTCCACTTGCTCAATTCGGAAAAATTGTTTTAAAAAAATTAAAAATATAGGAGCGCTCTCACTGTAAGTCCTAAAACCTTTCTTTTTCTTTTGTTTTCACATTTTTTTATTGTCCTCATCAAAACTAAACTTTTCATTTTGGGTCTTAAAATGAACTATTTCATACTTCTTGATCATCTAGCTTTAATTAGGAGGAAAATTCGTTGCATTCACTTATCCTCCCCCACACAGCCAAATCACTTATAAATAAAAAATGCATTCAAATAAATCCCACCCAGGTGAAGCTGATTGGGATTTCATCACCCACAAGGAATCCAACTCAGTGTTTTGGCTGAGTATAATCTCTTGTCTATCGAAATATTTTGGTTTAGCACTCAACTCCCTTACTGCAGCAGGACCGTGAAGTGAGGAGGTAGGCCCCAATATACATGCCCGTACTGGCAACACTATAGAGTTAGGCCTCGTGTAACTTTGAGTATATCAAGCACTCTACCCTTAAACATACCTGAAACCATCCATATCTTACCATTTCCTAGGACCCTCATTAACCATCTTACACATTTCACTTTTTCATAATTAATCAAGATAAATATTAAACAACATATTTTTCTTGCATTTGTTTGCAGTTTGTAAATCAACCCAATTAGTTATTTTTCATTTTATAGGTGTTTGTGTGTTTATTTATCATAGTACTTACTAGACAACAAGATCATAACCCAACTTCCAAAAACATGTCTACTCCACCACATACATTTCAAAAACATGTCCCATTTTACACTACAACACTTTTGACACCAACACAACAACAAATCCCATAGTATCAAACAGTTACATCCATTCCATTTTCTGACACCCAATAGACGTGGAGTGAATCAGGGGTCAAATATAACAACAAAATGGGATAACAACTCTTTCATCCCCCACAAAAATACCATGGTCAAATATTTCATACAACTGGACCATAAGATATAGACCACCTCTTTTCTTCTAGTCCTTAACCAAAAACATTGGAACCTCCTTTATACAATAAGGGAGACCGTATCTTTGAAGAAATGATAGACTCAAACCCTATTGCCCTCAATGCCTATCTAAGGAGCCATAAATGTTAAAATGAAACCATTTATACCCCAACACACTTACAATCCTTCATCTATCATTGCACAACTCATTGATCAAAAGCAAGACTCCATCATCCAGTAGTTGTACCTATACACTTCAAATCAACCTAAAACACTGAAAAATAGTCAACCCAAGATACCTATCAACCCTAATAACCCCTTTGAAACATCGAATGAACAATCTTCCACCAGTAAACCCAAATCATCTAAGGTCTCTTCAATCCCCATCTATAACCTCCATAGGATTTCATCATAAAACACATCTACTCATTAGTCTACACCCTCACCAATTCCTTCTACATTTTCCACACCTCCCCTAAGTAGTATCGTTACTTCCTCGTGTACCCCTCCAGCCTCCTCACAAGTACAAACTCCTCCCATTCTACTATTTTGTCCTCCCAACATGTTACTAGTCCCATTCAAAACATCACCATGTTTATCCCTACAGCTACACCACTGATCAATACTAGTGCCATTGCTAATGCTCACCCTATTTCACAATACATACCACAACCTTCATAACCACTAATCTCCATGTCGTAATCTACACCCCTACAAAACATCCCACAATATTGTTGGTGTGTGTGACATGCCTAGTCATCATCCACATCACCTGATGAGTCATCTCACCTTGCGAGAGTCATAGGTCTTAGGAAGTCAAATGAAAAGTGTCAGATTCTATCATAGAATCCATCATTTTCATTTGTGTCAGTGCTTCATAGGAGTTACATTCCTTATTTGGAATTGTAATTCCACCTTTAGTGGCATCATATGCGTCAGTGGCATCATTGAGGTTCTTTCCTTGTTTAGGCATGGGGGTTACATAACACCCCTATTTGTACTTCCTTTTTTCTATCTATGAGCATGAGCAAACCTGTTTTCTTATTTACATTTTCTTTCCATTGTTTGAATCTTGCTTATTGCGTTGGAGCTTGATGTTACCATCAGATTACAACTTCATTGTGGTGCATTATTTTTGACATTGGTTCTCACGAATCCCTATTTCATGGTATCAGAGCTAGTTTCAGTAGAACATGCACTCTTCATTTATCAGTTGCTTATTACTTCTAGTTTCTTCTTATTTCCTCACGCAATTTTTTTCAATTATTACTTTGGAATTGTATTGCTCACCTCGCATTGAGGTTTCAACAGTTGTAAGTTTGAGGTTTTTTTTTGTTGGGCATGTTCGTGTTTTTGGGTGGTCACCATTTTCTAGTTTTCTGGGTTCTCATCCTTTGCATGCATGTTTCAGAATTTCATAGTTTTATATCTAAGATCTTAATGTTGGTTTTATTGGGTTTATGGTGGTGAGAGGCCTTCTCTTCAGCCAACTCGACCCTAGCTCACTGAATTGGGAAATAAGTTGGTCTCTTTCAACTCACCGCTTACACCCTACCATTTGGCTTGTCTCGATCTGTTGGTTCACTGACTCGTTGCGTTTGGACTTGGACCACTCATTCTTCACTCTGCTCGAGCTTCAGCTTATATTCTGGTTTTTTGTTAGCAAGGTTTGCATTACTCCAGGTGACTTACACTCTTGGTAACCCCTGAATCTTCATAACTCATGTTGGTGCTTCTCCATGCTTGTCTGGTTGGAGGCTTACTCCCTCTGCGTTTGTGGCTCGTGCACAAACCCTGCCGTGGTCTTGTGCCTTTTTTTGTCCACCTCTGGTTTGTTGACTTCCATCTTGATCTGTTGTAACCCTATTCGAGCCTCTCTGATATTTTCTTTTGCTATATTTTCCATTGGTTTCTTGTCGACATGATCTCTGGCTTGAAGGATCCTTGGTTTCTGATCGACGTGATTTATGGCCGCCATTGGTTTCTGGTCGACCATCATTCTACCTTGATCTCTGGAGGATCCTTTTTTGCATTATTCATGGTGATTTTTGACAGCGTGGTTGTGGTCCCAACTTGATCACATCTCGGCCTCACCAAGTTCTTAACATCCATTACCTTGGTTCTCCTACTTGTAACCTCTTTGGCACCAGTTCAACATTACCTCCAGTAGCTCAGTCAAGTCTGCTCACCCATTTTTTGTAGGCCTAGAAAATCTCCCAACCGTTACCTCTCCATACCTGCGTAGCTCGATGGTCTTAGGCTATTGCTGGCATGTGGCTCAATGCCTACACCACTCTGGCACCTCGACAATTCTTTTGCTGACCTATGACCGTGTCAACTAACTCATCGAGATCTCCCACTCCCACTCGGCGGCTTCCTCGGTGTTGCATTCTCTCCAACAGCTTAGTCAATGTGGGCCTCTATCCTTCCTTTTTTTAAGGATTTATTATTGGTTAATCATCTCCTTTTTAAAAAAATTGAGGTTAAAAACATTTATTTAATTGGCCTTGTAATTTATTTTGGGTATTTTTCTTGTTTTATTCATCCTTTCTTCGAGTGTTGAAGATGGAGGGTGAGGTTTGGGGTTGGCAAGAGGTTAAATCCCCCCTTGCAATTAAAACAAACCCTATCTAAAATTTGATGTATTTTCCAACGAGCATACATATAACACCCTTTGCATACGTTTAGGAAACTTTTTTAATCTGTTTGCAGGATTATTAGAATTTTTCCATCAGTTACGAGAATTGTTTTTTGCTATAACTTTTGACTCATTGCTCGGTTTTGAGCACTTTTTTAGTCAAAGTTACATTTTTTTTTAGATGATGGGATTATCAGTTTTGTAAACACACTATTTTATAAAGTGTTGCATTCTAGGGGTGTCTTTGTATTGCTTAATTCAGCTCATTTCAAATCATCTTAAACTTTGTTCTATCCCTTTTATTTCTTGTGGACTTGTTACCATGTCCGCCATAGTCTTACAGCAAAGGGATTCTTTCATGTGACATTAGATGCTATTTCTCACAAGGCTTTCTCTTCCCCTTCTTGTTTTTACTCATTCTTGTGCTTGCTTACAGTGTCAAACTATTGCACCCAACAAACCTTGATTGTTGCCTCCACTCTTGCACGTTATTAAGCTGATTACAAGGTGAGTGACAGATTGGTTCTCGTCACACAATCGCATCTGATTGTAATCATCACACTAAACTAAAGTTCCTAACTTTTGGGGGTGTGATATTGTTTCGGGGTGGTAATTTCCTTTCTCTCTCTTTCCTTCTTCCTTCGTTGGTTCTATCTCTTCATTATGGATATCTCTAAACTACCCATGCTCACACCTTTTAATTTATTCAAATGGAAATCTAAAATTATATTGGTTTTACAAAGTAAAGGGTTATACTGTGTCGCCATGGGGTTAGAGATGAAACCTAATGATGAATCTAAAAAATCTAAGTGGTTTAACCATGAAGCCTTAGGTCTTCTCTATATGTCTGTCTCTCCCGACTTGCTCTTCCACATCAAAACTTCCTCAACTCCTGATGCAGCATGGAAAATGCTCAATGATATGTTTGGGAAGCAAGATGACATGAAAGTGCATGAGTTGGAGAAAAAACTACTAGGGTTAAATCCTAGTGACTTTGAAAACCTACAGGCCTTATTCTCAAAGTTTTTCCACACTAGACTGCTTCTAAAGGAATGTAAAGTGGAAAAGAAAGACTCTCAATTGATCTTGTCGATTCTTTCTAAGTTAGGTCTTTAATACTTTTTCTTCGTTTCAACTTTCCATGCTACAAAATCCACCTTGGGTAGTGCTTGGAAAATTCCCTCTTTTAACAGTTTTTCATCCCAACTCATTCGAGAACAGGACAAACTCATTCAAATGGGGACTCTAAAATCCATGTCACATGCCCTTGTGGTGAATAATGGCAAGGAAAATGAAAATAAGAAAGAAACAAAGGACCAACCTAAGAAATAAACCAAGACCAACCAAGCCCCAGCTAAGCCCAACACTAACAATTCGACTTCTAAGCCTAAAGTGAAGAAGGAAAAGTTTAAATGCTCCTATTGTAAGAATTCTAGCCATGATGAGCATCATTGTTTTTGGAAACAAATTGATCACTTAACTCAGTTGCTTGAGAAGAATAAAATAAGTGTTCCTAAATTTGTTAAACAAAATGCTCAGAAGGGTGAGTCTTCTAAAGCAAAGGAGTCTAAAAATGAAAAGAAGAAAGGTAAGGCCCTCTTATCTAGATCAGCTCCATCATCAACTTGGATTATCAATTCTAGTGCCTTGCACCACATGGCTTCTTCAGAGGTTGAATTCTCTAGCATTGAACCATGTGACTTGTCCCAAATCATGTTGGGTGATGACACTCATGTGTCAGTTTCCGGTAGTGGATCGGTAGAGATAGAAGGTGGAACATTTAGCCAAGTGTTGAGTGTTCCCAATCTCTCTACCAATCTCCTATCGTTTTACCAAATCACCCACCTTGGTGAAGGAATGCGAGTGGAATTTGGTCCTAACTCGATGATGATTCATGAGCTTAACTCTGAGTGCATTGTGGCTGAGGGAAAGGCATATCACCGTTCACGATTGTATACCTTTTCCCACTTCTCTTCTTATTTTGATCTTGCAGATCTATATGATATGGAGAAGGATATATTTGACTTCTTTGTGGAAGACTACATCTCAAAACTTGATTCATACTTCACTGAAGATGATGACTTAGCCTCCTCAGTAGGATCTAACATATTTTCTAAAAACTTAGATGCTCACCTAGATTCTGACTTTGGATTCTAGGCTTGTTACTTTTCATTATCATTATTAGCTGATGTACATAATAATCTAAATAAGTGATAAAAAAATTGATCACATATTGTACTCCATTTCATAAATAAAATCTTAATTGTTTTAAAATCAAGTTGACGTCCACAAAAGGAAGTCTTTTGGCTTCTAGGAACTGGCCTTTTCCAAGCAACCTACCTACCTATTTTACTAATTTCATTTTTTGTAGTGTCTTTGACTTGTAGATTTAATTATAGGGAATAGAGCTTAATTCATTCGTTGCGGAGTGCAAAACAACCAGAGACCTATCACATCCCATGGATACCTTAGAAACCCCACCATACTTGAGTTTGAATCTTTTTTGCCTCATTTTCATATCAAACAAATCACGAAGGAAAAATTATCCTCAACAACAACATCACCATCTCTACTATTTCTTCACAACAAAAAATTTCCCTTTCCATTCTTACCTCCATCCCTTTGGTCATCTATTCTGCAGTCACCTAACCCATGACCACCATCTCATCTTTACAAAAATCCCAAGCCACTCATGTTGAGACTAATCCTTTTCTTTACCACCACTCTATTCCATATAGGCCCAAAACTCCCCCATCTGCTAAGTCCATTGAAGCTTTTGGGCCTCCTCTCATCCCTCATGGGTCTGAGGAGTTCCAAGAGCTCCTTGATGCAAATCTAGTTTCCCTCCATGAATATCTTCTTCATGAGTCTACCAACCTTCCCATCGATGGACCACATTTGCAACAAATCTATGCTTATCATTCCAATCTTGAATCCACACAAGTCCTCTCCTCTCAACTTGTTTTATTTTTTTTCAAGATCTATAAATGAGCTTTCTATTTCCCAACACGAGCATGATCCTCATCCATCTTCTTCCACCATCCCTCATGGTCATCAAACTACCCAATTAGTTGTCCCCATACCTCCTAATTTTCCTTGTGTCAACACCACTATTACATTCTCTAATCCTATCACTTCATCATCCACTACGATCACTTGTGCCCCCATACAATCATCTCAAGATTATCACTTTCTCCCTCCTTTAAGTAAACAACATAATTCAACCCAACCCCTCCTTACCACCTCTCACATTCATGCTAACTTATTCACTTCACAACCTCATCCATTAGAATATACTCAAACACATCAACCCCCACCTAGGAACACTTATCATTATGTAATCCCCAATCAAGTTGTTCAAATATCACAACCACCTATTACTCATATTCTAACCCATCCTACATCAAATGTTCCTTTTTATTAACAACCCACTCAATCTCTTCAATCCTATCATATCCCTATGTCATAACAACCTTCACCACCATCCATCCAATCACAACCTCTTAACTACATCCCCATTTCACAACCACCTTTACAACATCCTATCCAATCACAACCTCTTAACTACGTTCCCCCTTATCAACCACCTCCATAAACACCCTCACACCCTCAAAATTATCAAGAATATCAAAAAATTAATCCATCACCCTCATACACATCATAAACTCACCCTTCAACCTCATAAAACCAACCATCCAATGATCCCATCCAAGTTTTTCTAAGTAAAATGGCTAATCTGAAAGCCGCTACTTTTTTCGCATCCCACAATTTTGGTTTGTTTCGTCGAAAAGGGGTGAACTAATGATCTAATTGTGCATTTTATCTTTATTGTAAACTATGTTGAGAGTTGTAATCATAAATGATTTCATTATTAAGTGTGCTTGAAACAATGAACTTGTTGCACTAATTTTTGAACATGTTTGTATAGCATTTCTGGGATGATATTTTTTCCTGTATTATGTGACTAAGTTGATGGCTTGGTATGGTAGTTCCTAGATCCTAACTTGCACCTAAATAGTGCCCGTAATATGATTTATATATCAAGTTGAGTGGATAATGTCAATGGAATACTAAATTAAGGTATGAGATTGGAATTGTATGTGCAAAGGTAATAGGACTAGGTTATTTTAATTAAGTGTTTACCTTGGGTCTTGGCCATGTGACTAAGGTTTATGATTATCATTAGCTAACATTTGAGGGTTTAATTTTTTATCGCCATGACCTAAGTTATTAAGGTTTAGTATTGCATATTTAATCTTAAGCAGGATATCCTTTGGTGATGATCTTTATAATCACCAACACTTTCAAATCTTGTGTTGATTGGCATTTAATAAACACCACTGACCATGTCAATGGGGAAATAAATAATTTTTGTGGCTTAGCTATCTTTTTGATCAATTGAATGTTGGAGATCTGTTTCGTGAGTTAAGTGGAGAATTTATAAATTTAAATGAAAAAGTTAGAGGCAACGGTTTTGGGGGGAACTGCATGATGTCCTCTCATGCATTAATGGCATTAAAAAAAAATCCCAGACCTCAAGGAGTGCATGAGGTAGTTTTGGGAAAACATCAAATTTTTTGGGGTATTGTTGTTTCATTGTTTTGGTGGTTGTTTTGTTAGATCTCTGCATGTATGGATTTTTCCTATCTTTGTGTTCTCTGTCTATTTTTGAACTACTTCATTCATATTGCAACTGTTAGTGAGATATTTTGGGAAATATTAATGATGGATAATGATAAAAGGAGATGGAAATATTTTTTGGTTTTTGGCTATGATGTGGAGTCAAATCTAGGCTTAATCTTGCTGAGGAAAATTGGAAAAATAATAAGAAGGATTTTTGGCTTTCATCTTCAGGAATGAATCGATTTGTTTCCTTCTTAATTGTTTATTCATTTTGATATTTGCATAAATTGGGTTTCTACAATTATATCTGGTTTGAACTAAGTTTTTGGGTGAGATTGATACTAGGCTTTGTTTATTTCTATGAAGTTGTAAACTGTGAGTGAATGTGCATTTTGTGGGCTTACTACAAAGTTTGGAAAAAGTTGTGTTATGTTATTTTTGATGGGCATATGTAAACCCTTCTTCTTGGTTATTGTGATTATCATATGAAGAATACTTTATTAAATTTGGTTCATACCTAGATGCTTGAGATATTATAATAGTGAAACTTGACATTACCATTTAATGGTATGTAGTGAAACTTGATAAAACAATGGGTATTTCCCCAGATTTTTTTTAGAGAAATATGTGTTTGGGTTTTGTTTCATGACCTACTTATGGTCATATCAGGTGTTTGGTTTTTGTAGTATTTTGTTCTAAATCCATTTTGGTTTTGTGGGTTCTTAATAAAGTAATCAACTATCTCAATCAGTCGGATTCATATTTTTTATTTACCTATTCATCTTTAAGCCTCATCTTGTGTTCATTGAGTTGTTTCAAGTTGGGAAATTTGAGTTTTGTATGGGAAATACATGGCTTGTTTTTATTGATCAAGGTTTGTAATATCGATAACATGTTGGTGGGTTGTCGAATATCTTGTTGGCTTGAAATAAAAATGAAATTTGGGTTACCCTACTTAGTTAAGTTAATGTTATTGCAGAATATATATCAGTTTTACTATATTGAATAATGGAGGTGATCTTCAGTTTGGGTCTGTAATTCATTTATCCTTCTTATGATATTTATGTTCACCATTTGCAGAATTTTTGTTGAATAAGGAAATTGTGGGTGATTTGGGTGGTCTTCAACATGATTAAGGTAAATGGTATTTACCTTAATATTCTCGAATAGGAAAATACATTTCTATTTGGGATGTCATTTTCATTTTTGAAATTGTGTGACTTTATCCTTTTCGATATGGCAGATTTCCTGTGCTTGGATGACACTTTTAATTAAAGATGTGTTTTCTATGTTGTTAGTATGAGGGGGATAATCCTAGGAATTTCATGCAGATTTGTATCTTGTACATCTTCTTTTTGGTATTCGATTTATAACTACATTGTATTTTTGGACCTTGAACTGATTAAGGAAGATTTTTTGGCACTCTTACATTCTTTTGATCCATTTAAGGTAATAATAATTACCTTGACTTTATCGAACATATTGATAATCATTGTTGTATAGTGATATATTTTATTTAATTGTTGTTTGACTCTACCAGAGTGGATAGGTCAATGTTGTGTTGGAATAATTTTGAGTATAAGGAATCATATTTCTTTTTTATATTGAATATATCATTTTAATGATTTGGAATATTACCTTATGTAAGTAGAAGGATTACTATTTGACTTAGGAAAAGGTAGCGGTTATCTAAATAGAATTTTCTTGAAAAAGAAATGGAAAATTGTGTAAGAAGAGTTCTATTTCTGATTGATAATTTGTTCCATTATTTTAAAGTGTATTGGATGATATGCATGTTTTGTTATATGTGATTATGTATTTCATTCTTATGAATTTTGTCATTAAAGCACTCGGAACTTATGACAATGAATAGTTCTTTGATAGACGCAAAGTAAATTATTCTAAGTATATGATGATTTGATTCTCTGTATTATTATGTTATTATTATGATTTTAATATTGCAATATTTTATTTATTTAAATATTATATGGCATATGTTTTTAAGAAGGAAAGAGAACCCTTCATGCCAATTCAATTGCACTTACCTTTTTTAATATTTTGCAAATGGTGGAATTTAAGTCTTCTTGGCAGATGTTATTTAAACACCTGACTATTTATAATAGTTGAATGAATGCTACATTGTATTATTAATATGATTGTAAACGTGTAAATTCTCTTTGTTTTTTTGAAATGATAAAAAGCTAGTTATCCTAATCTGATTTTGGATCTACCTTGAGAAGGGAATGTATCAGTTGTATATATTATTTAATGTTGTATTAATATAGATTAGTTTGATTGGAATATACTTCTCTACTTAATGAATGTAATATTATGAGACCTATGTTGAATACTGATGTATAATGCTAAGAGATAAAAACTAACATATTAAATGGTTAGTAAATAAATATGTTATAATCAAATATACATGAGATAAGTAAATAGATGTATTTGTAATCATTGTAAACATGAAGGAACCATTTTACATGTTTGTTTAATAAGAATTAAATTGATGCAATATTTTAGCAACATTATATACTTTTAAGGTGAAATGTTATCGATGTAATAGAATTGTTTGATCCCACTATAATTCTGTGTGGGAATAGTACATCGATATAGAACAAAGTATGATGGTGTATATAAATAGTGTAGATGTATATGTTTTTCATAAGTAAGCTAGGAAAGATTAAGGATTTAATAATGGTCATAAATGATGTTGCCACATCATTTTGAATTA
This sequence comes from Taxus chinensis, assembly GCA_019776745.2. Taxonomy (NCBI): domain Eukaryota; kingdom Viridiplantae; phylum Streptophyta; class Pinopsida; order Cupressales; family Taxaceae; genus Taxus; species Taxus chinensis. Next base: position 39,999,183 of record CM034148.1, on the reverse strand, counting down.
TTAAGGAATTATAGGATTCATGGAGCGACAATTGTGTCATAGGAACTTATTAATTAAGGATTACTTATGAATAGTAAGAAGAAACTTAATAACTTAAGAAATGGAAAAGAATCCATATAACTGGATAAAGTGATATGGTGAAAGATAAGTTCCTAATGACGAATGTGTCATCACAAGAAAAAAAAAGAATGGAAAACATGTCTCTGAAACTTTGGCCAAAGTAGTGTAAGTTGTTGATTACGCTGTCCTAATTTCACCAAGATATAATGTGTAGGATATCAGATGGGATTCGATTCACTAAGTTGCAGGTATACACTTAGAAAGAATCACTTGTTTGTCGATTCCTAAAAAATGAAACCACTAGTATACTTTGTATATGCACTAGTAAAGAGTAATCTATGGGGGATCAGTATCTAACTGAACCATATAGCTACAAATGGTTTGACTATTTTCAGATGGATTGAATTTAAATTATGTTGGATTTAAATGATGCATATTTAAATCACTAAAGCATGAAGTTAATTAAAAGGAAATAAATTATAAAAAAAAATCCTAGTTGAGAAGCGTAATAAAGAGGTGTTTAAACTTTGGGATCTAAAACTTCATTTTCATACAATCAAATCTGCAATGAACCAATCAACCCATCCGCTCCGGTAAATCCTTATCCTCCTCATTGGAAAACACCTAAATTTTCTAAGTTCAACAATAATAAGGACCATCAACAACATCTGTGCACTTTTAGACATGCATGTTACCTTATCGCCCACGATCAAGACCTCATGATTGACACATTCCCCATGTCATTAGTCAGCCTAGCACTAGACTAGTATATTGGTATCCCACAACACTCATTGTCATCCTTCACTCAAATCATGTAACTATTCCATGAAAAATTATCGATAAACATTGCGCGTAATATCACCATCACTACCCTTTATGACATTTAACACTATGATGACGAATCTATCACAGAAGTTTTCATTAGATGATGTGGCATCATTAATTATCTCTCAATTTCCCTTTACAAACTGATAATTGAACTATTCTCACAGTCTTATATGAAGAAAATCTTGTCCACTCTTCAAATCCAATCAGTTCATACCTTTGAAGAAACATTCACCATGGATTGCAAACTCAAACTTCACACCCTTAAGCAAGGCCACCTTAAATTATGATCAAATAAGCCTAAAAAGAGTTCACTAAATCCCCCACGCATGGTGACAAGCCTAAGAACATCGCCAATGCCATCATGGTCAAATATTTGTCTAAATCCACTTCTCATACAAAACCCATGCAACATGTTTCTAGACCACTTCCCAACTATACTCCTCTTGGAGAATTGTATAGTGTTATATTTGACAAGTTGATGGTAGTCAATCTCATTTGACCTCCTCCCATCTGACCATTTGATGAATCACGACCTAAACCAGCATGGTACCATGAATAACATTACTGCAAATATCACCAATTTCATGGCCATGATATCAAAAGATTCCGCTCCTTCAAAGACGTCGTACAAAAACTTATAGACTCTGGTGACCTTCAAGTAGATAATCCCAACGTTCCACCTAATCAACCCCTTGAAGTCTTTAAACATCCTTTCCCAAATCATGCATCCAATAATCAAAATCAACCATCTACATAAAAACCACCTATTTCTCACATGATCAATGTTATAGAATAAAAATCCAACCCCATCACCTATATCCATCACCACATCACTTGCCACATCTACATCTATTTCAAACTCTTCTTCTACGATCACATCCTCGTCAACTCATATACCTACCATATCAACATCAACCATAACCACACCTTTGACACCAACATAAATCCCAATCATACCCATTTCTCCACCCATGTCATCAACAACTTCATCCATAACTACCTCAACACTTTCATCCAACACATCTATACCTACCCCTACATCTACTATCATGACTATACCTACATCGACATCTGACTCTATGACCACCCATCTCCTAAATCATCAACCATATAAACATCTATCCCTAATACATCTATAAATGACAATCTCACGTCATCTAAAACTTAAATCACCCTTACATCTACCAATCCTAAACTCACGCAATCTAACACCCCTTTAGAACTTGTCAAACAGATCACACAAAAGCCACTGCCACCATCGATATCCATAACTCAATCTATATCACCTAATCCTAAGTCTGTGGATCCTCCAGTCAAAAGTATTTTCATTCCCACCAAAGGTAAATCATCACAACCTAATACAAAGAAGCTTGGCACCCCTATCCAAAAATCTTCCACACATCCACATAATAAATTGGAGTTACCTTATCCTAATCCTAATCCTCCTAAGTAATTAAGGATTACATCATCATCACTCTTCATATCATTACCATCAATATTAGGGCCAAGCCCTTCATCTACAATCACCCCCACATCCAAATCAAAGAAACCTATTTCATCTTCTAAATCAATTCTCGCTTTGAAATCATCCACCATCATAACCATCAAATCAGAACCTAATTCATCTAACTCACTATCACTCAAAACTAACATCAAGACACAACCATCTTCCTCTTAAAATACTAAGATGGAATCTAAGGTTCCCATGAAATATCATTAAAGCAATTATTCTACATATATCATTCTTAAAACCACCTCATGTATGACCTCTCCTTCAAACAATCCCATAGGTTCTTACATGAAAATCTTTCAACGTTTGCTTTAAGCATCCGTAATCACCCATCCACCAATCAAAATTTTCAACCCCTGAGGTCCATGACCTTCATGGTTTGATTCCAATCTTATCTACACATATCAATGGGAACCTAGACATGAAATTGAGCTTTACATAGCCCTTCAAACCCTCATCCATAATCTTATTAATGAGGGTGACCTTATTCTTGAAGGATATCACCCTCTCTCATCCACAAATCTCACTTCATCATCTCAATCATCATCCACTAAGACATAAATTCCCGTCATTCATATAAGACTTATGTTTCCATCCCACCTTCGACTTCAACCGCTCCTAAGGATGGTCCTCCTCTCTTTATCAATGTTACTTAGGTCACGACTCATTCCCATCCTTAAGGATTTCAATCAACCATGCAATCAAAATCCAAATTCACTATCACCACTCATCTTAGTGATCCTAGACCATTCCCTTCTTCATCAAAACCCAGGGTATCCATCTTAGTTGTCCCTCGGCCTGTGGTTATAGAAGAAAGTATTATAAGGCAACTCCATTAGGCCCTAGTTAATATTTCCCTTTATGAGCTCATCCAAATCTCTACGGACTATAAGCAAGCTCTTATCAAGGTTCTTAAGCATATCCCTACTCCTAGCGATGAGGCTCATCCTTTTTTGTATATTATAGGAGCCCTCACTACATCAACTTCCATATCCTTTGATGACACTGATATCCTTGACATTGCACCTGAACAGAATGATCTTCTCTTCTTCATCATCATGCACGACAATGACACTTTCATCCGTCATTCTATGATATACAAAGGAGCTAGCATCAACATCATCTCATCCTATACTTTTGATCAACTTAAGCTCCCTAACTCCATTATGTCCCAATCACCCATATTCCTTCACACTTTCAATGATGTTGTTTCCCACGCTTTAGGCATAGTTATCCTTCCCATTCATGTTGGTTAAAAAATCCTCCGTGAGATATTCTTTATTATAGAATGGTAGTTTTAGTATAACATCTTCCTTGTCTAACCATGGATTCGTGACATGTGTTGTGTCCCTTCCACCCTTCATTGATGCATCAAATATGAGTAGGAGGGGAGGATACTAACTCTCCATGTAGACACTCCTCCATTGAAATCATGTTATATGACTTATCTTCCTAATGATTTTCTCATACCCATGCAAGATCCTTCTCAACCATCTACTAGCTAATCTATTATTGCATCCAAGCTTCCCAATTATGACTCTATAGACAAGGTAATTAATAAGCTCTCACTAGGGGAGTATCAATTTCTCACACTTATCACTCTCCCCATGCTCAACTTAGTATACCTAAAAAAGCTCCAATGAACCAACCTAATGTTGGGGATATCATTCCCTTTTGTCATCCTCATCTTTGCACTAATATCATCTATGGTGGTATCAATCTCCCTTCATATCACATCAACATCCAACTTCACACCAAGTTATACACCAACAAATTTGATTGTCTTTACAAGAAATCATTTTCCTGTACATATCTTGATCATTGTGCATGGAAAGGATTTGGAATGGGGAATAATGAACAAGACATGCATGACCTATTCATTGATCAATCTCACAAAACCCATCAAAATTATGACTAAATTATAAGGAACAATTTGTTGATCCTCTTCTACCATCCTTAGCACTCATGGACATCAACCCACCATCTTCACCATCCCACTAGGTTATGCATACAAATAACATTGTGTCTATCACCTATGGATTTTTTTACTCTCCACCTATTTTTATCCCAATTTTTCCCTCCTGACATAATTGATCAAACACAACCCTATGTAGAAGGAAACCTAAGGGTCGGCTCCATCCTGCGCGCTCACACTCAAATCCAACAGTTAAGGAGGTAGGTGAGCTCTACAATGGAGGAGCAGGGTCAGAAAATTGGGCCGAACGGCATCAAAGGATATTAGAACTTGACATAAGAAGATTGAATCAAGGGGCTCAAAGTTTTAGACTTCACATATGATTCAACTCGAGTCCCGAGAGACCTAAATATAAACGGACTCATGGAAGGCGCCGTGTGTATGCTCAACGCAATTCCAAGGGGGAGAATCCAAAAGGAGAACCCAAATGAGCATAGGCTCGCCACGTGACCAAGATTCAAAATGGGGGGCAAAACCAAAAGTTGAACCGCCAAATCGACTAAGTATAGAAGAATCGGCAGAAGCCTCCACATGTCTCAATGGCACACCTTCAAGGGGAGAAGCAAAAGGCAGTCCCTCAAACAAGCGCAGAGCTTCTATGTGCCCAAGGTCTGAAAAAGGGACAGTACTGGCCAAATTGACTAAGTATGGAAGAGACGGCGGAAGCTTCCACATGCCTCATCGGTGCATTTTCAAAGGTCAAGCCCAAAAGGTAGTCCTCAAACAAGTGCTAATCCTCCACGTGTCCATAGCCTAAAAAGTTGCACCGGCCATTGAAAATTCTTTGAGCCAGTGAAAGATTCCAAGTGTCTCTTCTACGTAACTTCAAAGGTAAATCCAAAAGCGGGTCTCCAAATAAGCGCGTAGCTTCCACGTGTCCCAGAACCTAATGAGGCATTGTTCACTCGAGACCCTAAATTGGTTAAGTATAAGAGAGTTGGAAGAGGCCTCCACAAGTCTCATCAGCACAACACCAAGGCTGGGTCCAAAGAGTAGAGACTCAAACATGCGCCAGCCTACCACGTAGTCAAAGATCAAGAAAGGAAGTAGGCCCAAATTGGCTAAGTATAAGAGAAACAGAGCTAGCTATGAAAGGATTTAGCATGTCTCATTAGTGCAACTTCAAAGGCATGGCCCAAAGCAGAGATCCAAACAAGCATAGGATTGTCATGTGTCTTATAGTAAAAAAGGAGATAGAGCCAGCCGTTTAAATCGACTAAGTATAGAAGGGTCAGTGGAAGCCTCCATGTGCCTCGTCCACACAACTTCAAAGGGAAAATCTGGAGGTAGGTCCCAAGTGTGTGTTGAGCCTCCACGTGTCCAGGATCAGACATATGACCCCGCCAAACAAAGGGGACACATGGCCATGTTTCAAGTCAAGGTGGGAAGGTAGGTCACCAGAGGAAGTTTGAACTTTTGACCCGAGAAGGCATAAAGTATAAAAGTGAACCGCACCTCTGCCAACACCCAGAGAAGCCACGTGTCAAGCCTAAATTACATGCAGGAAGGCGGCCTTCGAAGGATTTTTAACCAAAGCGGGCCAGCAGACCTAGGGAGGACTTTTCGCCAAAGGGGAAAGTGCAAGCCAATAGGCCTAGGATGATTTCTTTTGCTAAGCGGGTCTATGGTGCCGCTGAGAAAAATTTTCCAAAAGTGAATTTCGGTCTTGCGAAGCTGCAGAGGAAATTTTTCCAAAAGTGAATTTCGGGCTTGCGGGGCCATGGAGTAAATTTTGCCAAAAGTGAATTTTGGGCTTGTAAGGCTGCATGGAATGTTTTACACTTCTGTATTTTGTGCAAAGTGAATTTTGAGCCCGCACACCCTTTTTGAAAAACTTGTTTTTTCACCATTTTTGTACGAGTCTGATTCGAATGTTCAAATGAGCATATCTTTCGATCCAGTGCTCAAAATTTGACAGATTTGGTACCATTGGAAAGGTATCAACCTCCAATACACCATGAAAACATAAAATATTATTTTTAGTAAGATTTGGTGAATGAAAATTTGGAAAACATCTTTTCCCCCATCAATACGGTATCTCATTGCTTTAACTTCCAGGATTTTCAATTTTGGTCTGTCATTCTTCCTTCTTCAATATGTGAAATAAACATGGGTAACCAAAATGGACAGATTGTAGGTGGATTTATAAGAGCATTCATGGCTAATGGTTGAGCTTCCAATCATATTTTCCGCCTCCTTTTCCTCTTCTCTCTTTGCTCGATCTATAAAGGTAAGAGTTTGGTTCATTGTAAAGGGTTGGACATTTTGTTTTACACCCTCCCTTCTTCCATTGTCTGTAAGTGAATTTGTGGAGTTTTCCAAACCTTCCATTCAATTTGTAATACAAAGTTTTTCCTCTTGGCCACTGTAATGTACTGTATCAACTCTGGAGCAATAATATATATTTGTGGATGACTCTCAACCCTCTCATGTGTTTGTTGTTGTCTTTTGATCTCTCATTACAATTTGGTTATCTGTGCATGGTGGTTGTATTGCATTTCTATGGTCTATGTTAAATTACAAAATGTGTGTTTAACATTCCTTTGGTTCATCACCTTGTTAGCTTAGGTTTATTTTCTCACATCTTCTTAACCTTGTCTCCTTGGCAAGATAGAGTAGGTTTTAGAGTAGATCCTCTGTAATTTATTTGTGTGCACCTGAACGGAGGAATAGGAATCAGCCTTCATCCGAAGAGATCTCTCAATTTCAAAGTCCCACACTTTGAGAGATGCTCCACGTTATGAAATCACATTAAGAGTCTCAATGCACCGAGTTGTAGACATTCAGGGGTGTTGTGATTTTGCACTAACAGTTTTGGCACACCCGGTGGGACCAAGAGGTCTCCATTTTTATTACAGCAAGATTAATGTGAACTTTTTGTAAGTTTTTAGCTTTTAAGAAGCTCTGAAATTACACATCTGGTGACTCCAAAAGAGGCAGAGTCCACTATTTTCAGCAGCCCAGGCTTGGCCGATTCATGAGAAGAATCCAGACTAGATCAAGAAATAGAAAAGACAGATTGTTTGTCTATCTACACTTGTCCCCAAACAGAGGGAGAATGGGAAGAAGAGCTCAAAGGTCTCCATCTCCACCAAATAGAACCTTGTCAACACCTCCCCCTGGTAGGCCTTTCATCCAATCAACAAGGGTTCTTAGGCCAATCATAATGGCACAACCACCTAACCCTATGTCAATTTCACTGGCAACAGCCCACTCACTCTCAATGCACAAAATCCAGTCCCAATTGCAGCATTGAAGAGCATTCCATATTTCACCGAAGAGAACTAGACTACTCCTAGTGACCACATTCAAGACATTGCAAATGTCTACGTAATTCATGAAATCATGAAGATGGACATTGCAGTCAAATTTTTAGCCTCTTCACTTAAGGGTAAATCTTTGCAATGGTTCAGGAGTCTAAGAGTAGGCTCTATTCAGAATTGGTACCATCTGTGCAGAACTCTTCACAATCAATTTGGAGAGAAAGGAGATAATCTATTCTTTTTGCAACAATTGACAACCATTAAGAGGGCTCCTAATGAGTAGTTGACAGATTTTAACTTCATATTTCAAAGGACATGGGATAGGATTCCGTTGGCCCTAAGACCTACAAATGAAGGTTCTTTTCTATACTTCTTTAGAGCTTTAAATTCTGATATTGCCTTAATGATTCAATCAATGGGAGGTGTGAGCTTACCTGCAGCCTATAACATTTCCATTAGAGCTGAAAATTGTTTAATTTAGGCTAGTAAACTTGCACCTAGGCCACCTATGCCTCTATATCAAGAACTAGGAGCTCCAAGCACTAGTCAAACACCCACACTAGCTCCCATACCTACTCCAAGGAATCAGAGTTCAACTGAAGCTTCCACCTCATCCTCTAGCACATCAAAAGAGCTACAAGAGGTTATGAAACAACTATAGAACCTAGGAAATGAGCTAGTGACTATCAAGAGGCAACAATCTCAAAGTTTTAGGCAATATCAGCCTCAAACTCAGTATCAAGCTAGGCTCCCATACCAACAAAATAGACACCAGCTCAGACTGCAAATCAAAATCAAAACCAAGGACAACCTCAAGTTGTTAGGCCTTTCTAACCATATGATCCAAATGCAGCTTCAACTACAAGGTCCTTGGTTCCAACACAAAATAACATGGCACAAGAATATGATTGATTTTTCCCATGCAGTTAGCCCCACAACTATTCAATGTGTTTCAATGGTGTACTAAACTAGGCCTTGATGGTACATACCATTGGTGTGTCCCAAGAGCCTAGTCAAGAGGAAAATCAGAAGCAAGAAACCCAGAAAGAGGCACCTCCAAGTGAGACCATGCTTGTCAATTGGCAGGCTGAAGATTTTTGTGGTATGAATCAAGAACCTCCTCTTAGTGTGGCAGCAAATACACAGTCCAAGAAGAGGAATATTGGAGAGGGAAAATCCTCCAATTCAAATGGTCCACAACCCTTTTTTTCCTCACAAAGTGCAAATCCCAATTACCAGAGTCAGCCTAAGCCACCTTTCAGACCCACTCAAGCACTTGTTATAATGACCCATGGGCAAGAGAAGAATGTGCCAGGAAAGGAACAGCAATAGCCCATCCCCATTTAACATCATTGAGTAGATGAAGAAAACAAATGTAAACATCTCAATGTGGGATTCGTTGGCTATCCCAGGATAGAGAGACTTGTTGCATGTTGCTATGGCCAATTGGTCAACCTCAAATCATCCCCCCAACCAACAAGAGAAAGTACTTGCCAATGCGGCTCATCCCAAAGGAAACCATGGAGGAAAACAAGGTAATAATCTGAAGCCCCCTACATTCTATGTTTTATTGATCATCGGGGACAAATTGGTGCACAATTGCATGATTGATTCGGGAGTGAGTAGCTCGGTCATGCCAAAGTAAATAGCCGATCAGCTAGGTCTTCAATACGAAGTCATCTCCAAGGGCATAGTGTAAGTGGATGGGACAGTGGTAACAGAGGTTGGATTCATCAAGGATTTGACCCTCACATTGCACACATGCCCCAATGTGACCGTATTGCAAAATGTATCAGTCATAGACTTGCCACCACATTTTGCATTGTGTTTGTCAAGAGACTTCACTGCTAAAATTAGAGGTTATTTGTCTTTTGATTGGTTACACATGCTTTTTAGAACAAGGTATGGATCCAAGGCTATGATCAGATTTGATCTCACTGTGGATTACCATATTGAGCCTCATGTACCCATCCCAATCAATGTGAATTGTTTAGCTTTTGATCAGGAAGACCTCCCAAGAAATTATGAGGTAGATACCAAGGTTGGGTGTATTCCAGACTTGACCCTCGATGAGTGGGAAAACAAGAGGCATGCTTTTGACCCTTGCAAGGAAATGGAGGAATCTGAGCTAGGATTTTATTGTTTGCATGAGGAGAATCATCATCTTCCTAACATCACTAAACCAGACCACAAGGATGATAATGAGGTATGGTAGTTATTCTTTGATGGCTCAAGAAGTAGACAAGGATCCAGAGGAGGATCTATGCTTATTTCACCTCAAGGTATGAAATATTACTCATCCTTCCATTTCTAATTTGCTTTCTCGAACAATATAGCAGAGTATGACGCCTTGATCTATGGACTGCATTATGCAAGAAAAAGAGGGATTAAAAAGTTGTAAGTGTTTGGCGATAGTGAGCTAGTTGCAAATCAAGTCCAAGAAAAAAATGCTGCCAAGAATGATCTCTTAAAAAACTACAAGAATTGGGTATGGGACCTCATTGAGGACTTTGAAGCTTTCAACATTGGGTCCATACCTAGGAAAAAGAATGAAGCAGCAGACAAATTAGCAGCAATTGGGGTGGCATTTGATATGGTAGAGAGTATCAAGAGTGAGAAATATCATCCCCATATTAAAGTGGTTGTAAGACCAGCTATTCCAAATAACGACACAAGTTGGCAAGTCCTCGAGAATGATCAACAAATTATCAACTTTCTACAAGAAGAAGCTGAGTTCTCCACTAGAAACCAAGACAAGCTGGAACAGTGGTATGGTGACCAAGTGGTGCAGCTGAGAACCAAAAAATTACCAAATGGTCTTGTAACTTTGGAGTCAATCTTTAACCCAAATGATCAATTCCGGAAAGAAAAGGAAAATATTCAGGTAAAGGGTGAAGATTCAGAGCCCATTTCCATAGATGAAGGTAAAACGTTGCGAATCAGAAAGGTAAGTACCCAACAAGAAAAATCTGAGTTCGTTCAAATTTTTCAAGAATTCCTAGATGTCTTTTCTTAGACTTACAAGGATTTAAGAGGTTTCAACCCAAGGTTAGCACAACACACTATTGGGCTGGATCTGGGATCTAAGCCTTTCAAACAAAAGCAAAGGTCAGTAAACCCTCACATTTAACCTCTCATGAGGAAAGAGTTGAACAAGCTAATTGACGCCAGCATCATTTTCCCCATCAAGCATTCAAGTTGAGTTGCAAACTTGGTGTCTGTGAGGAAAAGAAATGGAGAAATCAGATTGTGTGTGGACTTTCGTGATCTAAATAGAGCACCACTCAAAGATCACTACCCACTTCCATCGATGGATCAAATCTTGTAGGTTGTAGCTGGATCTAAGATGTTTTCATTACTATATGGATACTCATGCTATAATCAGATAATGGTGAAAGAGGAAGATCAGTTCAAGACAGCCTTCACCACCAAATGGGGTACATATGCTTATAAGAATATGCCATTTGGACTGTCAAATGCCAAAGCAACATTTCAGTGAGCTATGGACATGAAATTCAAAGGATTGATCAATAAGATGGTGCTAGTATATCTAGATGATATCATTGTCTTCTCAAAGAACGTAGCAGAACATCTCTTCCACCTCATACATGTATTTCAGAGGTGTAGGAGGTTCGGAGTGTCATTGAATCGGAATCATTGTGTATTCTTGGCACATGAGGGAAAATTATTGGGCCACATTGTCTCAAGAGAAGGGTTAACAATTGATCCTGTAAGGGTTGAAGCCATCTAAACACTTCTATTACCACAACACAAGAAGTCTCTCCAAAGCTTCTTAGGGAGAATAAACTTTTTTCGCATATTTGTGCCTGATTTTGCTACTCTTATGAAGCCTTTAACGATGATTCTAAAGACAATTCTTGCATTCAAATGGATAGCAGGAGGCAAAGATAGTTTTGAGGCCATCAAGCTCGCAATATCATAGGCCCCAACTCTTACTAACCCGCCGCTCCGAGACATGTGGCACCTTCTAATTGCTTGGCGGGGATGCACTCCATTTTTCACTTTTACGTTTTTCACCACTTTGGAAAAAATTCTGAAATCCTCTCAACGCCTCAATCACCGTCGATGAATGGACACTTGGCACCTTTTGATTACTCAATGGAGTTGTGCTTCCATTTTTTCCTTTGACACATTTTGACCAAACGCCAAAAAAACTTGAAGTCCCTCCAATGCCCGCCACTCCACCTTGACACGTGGCATCATTTCATTGGATGCGGGCCTTAAGCAATTTATTTCCTTCGCGGGCTCACGGGGGCGCAAATGAATTTTGTGCTTTTAGCCCAAAAAGTGATAATTTATCAATTTCATCCTCTGCTTCGCCGGTGTGAGCCTCTTTGGTACAAAACTCTCCCAAGCTTCGTGGGCCCGCCCAGGGAAAATTTCCCCTCCAAAATCCGTCGAGCCATAACTCAAAAAATACAAGGAGTTAGGAGGACTTCTTTACCTTTCTGGAAAGGGGAAGAAAAATCCTATCTAATGAAGCCATTTCTAGAATCTTTTGAGTGCTTGCAATGTGTGAAAATTGAAGTTGAAGTAAAAGGAAGGAAAGAATGAAGGCAAGTTAGCCAAAATAAGCAGGGGCTCATTTTGGATAACAATTTTGGCAAATTAGAGGGAGCATCTACCTGTTAGATGAATGATTAGTGGCCTTTTGCAGCATCCATTGGGCATGGAGTCAAGCTTGATAACCAAATTTGATATAAACTATGAAAATCTGACCTCTAAGCCACTTGGAAACCCACTGAAACTTGGATTTGATCTTTACCAAAAGCCACTGAATGCACTGTGCAAGAGCAACCAAAACACCACCAAACAACTATGTACAAAATTGGAAATCATACATACCCCAAGTGGGATATGCAGAGTGTGCACAAGTACTTATTCTACTGAAAAAAAACCTACTTACACTACTCTAATCAAGAGCAAAGGGAGCTCAAACAAAGCATACAACTGCCAGGGAGAAATAACTTCCCTTCCTCAAAAATGGCAGTCATGCAAATTATTTGGAGCTGATCATGGCTGTTAGGATGAGTGGAAAACTGAGAAGAATCCGGTCCTCCACCCAAATCATCAAGGTGTCAACAAAAAACAAATCAAATACCTCTTTTAGTTGCTTTGCATTTGGATTGAATAGGCATTGCAGTTGATCCTTGGCTCTCTGATGCTCATACTCATGCTCAGAAGCAGGCATGACTGTTTTTGGCTTCTCCCTTAGCTCCAATGAAGCCAAGTACCTAATTGGGCAAGGTATGGTCCTTAGAATGTGCCCATTGCTTTGAATTTTAACTCCAAAAATGGATTCTTCTTACAGATCTTCTTGGATGGATGATGTGGAAGAGATGATGGAATCCTCATGCTCTTTTCCTTCCTTTATGGTATTATGGAACTCTTCTATAAAATTCATCTCATTATTATTGATTGCAACATCCAATGAAGTTGCTTTTGCATTATTGTAGCCTATTGCAATACATTGTTGGCTCTAGATTTCCTCCATTGTAGCTTTTGAAAGATCAAATTCTTCCAACTTTGATTCAAGAGGCATGTTGCAAACTACAAGTGGAGCTTGCATGTTCTCTTCCGTGGAAGCAGGTTCTTGTGGTTGAAGAATGAATGATGAAGAAGGAAAAGTTGCAATTTCTATAGGCTCCTTCTCATCAAAACATTCTTCTAAGTCTGATGGCAAATCAAACTCTTCAATTTCCTACTGCAGCAAGGTCTCTCCCTTTTGTATGGTGACCTTCAAATCTACATTCTTTTCACCATGTGGAGCTTCATCTTCAAACATGAATCTTGTCAGCTTGAACTCATCCAAAAAATCAGATTTTTGGAGACATGAAGTGGGATAGAAATCTGTAACTTCTTGTGCAACCTGCTCATGATTCAGTGCCTCTGAATTTGTTTTGGTCACCTCCATCATGGATTCATCAATCAAATTAGGCCCTTCAAATGAAAGCAAAAAATCTTCAATAATTTTTCCTTCATCTAGTTCCAATTCTAATTTGATTTCTTCCAGTTGCTCCTCTTCAATGGGACTTGGAGCTGATTGTTCCTCCTCTTTCATGGTTGATTGTGCAACTTGAATTGGACCAGAATTTTCTTCCAACAGAGTACCAACATGGACACTACACTCTGAGCAACTTCATGACTGATCTTCTTGCTTCTCTGCTTCTATAAAATCAGCCTTGGCCACTACTTTTTCTTCAACATCCACCTCCTCGTTTGGCTTAAACATCAAGGGGATCTTTGTAAACCCAAATTTAGCAGCCCAACTCTTTAGATTGTCTATCATTTCTTTTCTGTTGGGCTCCTTTTCTTTCTATCCTTGATTGGATTCTTGAGTATCTTCCCAACATGGACTTGGGAAAGTAAGAGGAGTGGCAGGTTGGGGTTCAACCAACTTTGCAATTGTTTGTGGTGGGAAGGGAGGTGGAACTTCTTGTTTGTTTGGAGAGGATGATTGTTTGGAAGGGAAAAGGAAAGAAGAATTGAGATGAGGTGGAAGACTAGGGGATGGAGAAATAGATTCAAATTTTGGGACAGTAGATGGAAAGCTTGAAACTTGACACTGCTAAAATGATACAGATTAAAAAGGGAAAAAAGAAAGAGTATGAGGTGGTGTGCTTACCCATTGACAAGGTTGCCTAATACACCTCTCATACACCTCTATTCCTTCAGTCCACTTTGCAAGCAATGGAATCGTTATAGCATTGAAGTAAAGTTTCTCCTGAGGTCTGAAGTGTCTTGGAAAAGGTCCAACCCATGGACAAGGTGCCCTGTAACCAATTCTAAAATCCTTCATCTGAGCTGTTGCTCTTGATTGCACCATGTCAATCTCCATTTTTTGGATCTTCTCTAGCAGAACAGCATCTTACATTTGATTGTCTTCATTGTATGCATACCCCTACTCTTAGAAAGCTCCATAGCCAAACTGATTTTGGCACTGTTGCTCATAGGTGTAGGCATGCTGATCTTGAAACTGCTCAAAATGCTGATTTGAAGGAGTTGTAAAGCACATTGGAGGTGGAATGTACAGTTGTTGTTGTAAATGTGAATTCCATGATGGAAATGAAGTCATGATTGCACAACTTCATGGGGTGAAAGAATAATGAAGAGATGGAATGAAAATGGAATGAAAAATGAAAGAAAATGAATGGAAAGAAGGTCTACAACTTCAAAGATGGGTTGTTAATCAGATGGAGTCACCAGATGTGTTTGCAATTGCCTCCAAAGGCTGAAATTTTAAATAGGAACACATTAACCTATGAAAAATGAAGTGGAAGACCTCTTGGGTCCCACCGAGCATGCCAAAACTGTTAGTGGCACACAGTGGTGTAAGATTTGTTGTTTTTTGCATGAGACACTAAGAGAAGATGAAATATCTAACCCCAGTGTCCCATTGGGCATGCCAAAATTGTTAGTGCAAAATCATAGCACCCCCAAATGAGGTATGGATCTACTTTTCTAGGGAAAATTCATTTGGTGTTATTGCACAACATTGAGCTTTCCCAAAGTGTGGGACCTTTGTAAGGGGGAGAGCTCTCCAAAGAAAGTTGGTTCCTCTTCCTAAACTACCTGTTACAAGCTATTCTAGTGCAGGTAGGCTAATCTAATCCTAATCTAACTTCCAAGGAGATAAGGAGAGAAATAAAACTAGAAAAAATAGAGCCTACACTAAAATGGTGATACACAAGAGAAGGAAAATGTTGATCATCTATCAAAACTACCATGAAACAAAGAGAGGTGAGCAATGGAGAGGATGGACAAGTGCATCACAGAAAAAAGATGGATTTCACACATAAAATGTTCCAAAACTCCATGAACACAGCTCCAAAACCTGCAATGAACATCCAAACATGCACAAATGCCTGCAATGAAGAGAGGAAAGAAAAAAATAACCAAAAAAATGAGCAAGGATGGAAAAATGCATCACAAAACACATTTTTTATTGCTCCAGAAGTTTGTACACAACATCATTTCATGGGTAAGAGGAAAAAATGCCATTACAGAGCAGAGGAGGAGGTTCAAACTCCATTTTCAACCTTGGGGAAGAAAATATGGGAGAGGCAGAGAAGAAGGATGAACAACCTTTGAAAAATGATGCCTATGTTACATTATATAGCAAAATGTGAGAAGGGAAGGAAAAAACGTGGGATTTTATGCAACCACTTTTCAAAATGTGTTTTAATTCTTCATCTGTTGATGGGATCGAAGCAAAATCTCATATTTCCATACATCTACTTCACAGACCAAATAAAATGACCCCTACTTCATTAAATCTAGTGGTTAGAACTAGTTTTTTGTCTTTTCCATGCCAAAACGTGTTTTGAAAAATTTCTCCCATCAAACTCTGTCAAAATTCAAAATTGAGGGGTCCATCATGTAGAGGATTTTAAAAAAATTCCAATAACACCATAATCATGAAAAATTGAGCTCTGGTTCGAAAGATATGGCCCTCTGAAGGTTTGGGGCAAAATTGGTAAAAACAGAGTCAAAATCGGGGTCAGCGGGGTCAAACTTTAAATTTTTCCCTTTTGGAAAAATTCCCCAAAATCTCCATGGCCCCTCAAGTCCACATGACACGTGGTGCCTTCTAGATGAT
Source organism: Taxus chinensis (assembly GCA_019776745.2). NCBI lineage: Eukaryota > Viridiplantae > Streptophyta > Pinopsida > Cupressales > Taxaceae > Taxus > Taxus chinensis. Next base: position 39,982,927 of record CM034148.1, on the reverse strand, counting down.
CCACGGCTTCAAAACAATCATTTTCCCCCTTTTCACAAAATTGGAAAATGTTCCAAAAATCCTCTGTGGCCTTGGCGCTCTGAGACACATGGCACCTTCTGATTGCTTAGCAGGGATGCACTCCATTTTTCACTTTTACATTTTTCACCACTTTGGAAAAAATTCTAAAATCCTCCCAATGCCCCGATCCCTACCCATGAATGGACACATGGCACCTTTTGATTGGTTAATGGAGTTGCGCTTCCATTTTTGCCTTGACGCATTTTGACCAAACGCCAAAAAAAACTTGAAGTCCCTCCAACGCTCACTTCTTTGCCTTAACATGTGGCATCATTTCATTAGTTGCGGGCCTTAAGCAATTTATTTTCTTCACGGGCTCGCAAGGGTACAAATGAATTTTCTGTTTTTAGCCCAAAAAGTGATAAGTTCTCAATTTCTTCCTCCGCTCCGCTGGCCCAAGCCTCTTTGGCACAAAACTCTCCCAAGCTCCGCGGGTCCGCCCAGGGAAAATTTCCCCTCCAAACTCGACCGAGCCATAACTCAAAAAATACAAGGAGTTAGGAGGACTTCTTTACCTTTCTGGAAAGGGGAAGAAAAATACTATCTCATGAAGCCATTTCTAGAATATTTTGAGTGCTTCTAATGTGTGAAAATTGAAGTTGAATCACAAGGAAGGAAAGAATGAAGGCAAGTTAGCCAAAATAAGCAGGGGCTCATTTTGGATAGCAAGAAACACCAAGGGGATCTCTTGGGGAATAAAGACACTCTAGTGGGCTATTTTTAGTAGTGTAATAGTGGGATCAGGTTCTAAAAATGGAAAATACACGATTGGAGACCCCTGATGTCCCTTTGACCAAATTCCAAGGGGAAAAGGGGGACATTTAGGTGTGCCACCAAGGAGGGAGATTGAAAATTATAAGCAACATCACTTAACTTGCAACTTAAGGCCATGATGAGCTGACCCTATGTGCACTTGGAAGGAGGTGATGTCCCTTTGCTAAAGGTACATGGGAAACACAATAATGCACCACAAAAGAGGAGGAAAATATGTGTGAGTTAAAGTTGCAACCTGGGGTGTTAGGGAAGTGTTTTCAACTCACCTTCATAACAAATTTTGAATCCTTCATGATGTTCCTACCCTTTGCACAGTTTTACAACCTTGATATCCCTTTTTCCCCCATTAAATTTTGTAAGGTGAGACCCATTTGGAAATTTTTAACCCATCCAACCATGGTTACTCAACTATGGTCAACATTCAAATTCAAAAACAAGCAAAATGGGGGAAAAGTATGTTTGAATGAAAAGGTGAGTTTAAAAATGAACATGGATCAACATTTAGTCAATATCCTCCATTTTTTTGTTTTTTTTAACCACACTCCACTGTTGTTATGACTCTCACACTATTCAAAAAAAATAGGCATCCACCATGGCCAAAACACATTTTTTCTCGTTGCTTACAAACCCCACATCCGATGGCCATAAAACTCATATTGTGGCTTCTCCATGAGAATGCATTTGGAATGAGTGTTTACATGACCTCATTAAATTCTCATTAATTTTTTATAGCCTCCCAAATTTTTCATCCATTGAAAATTTCTCCTCAAATCTACGGAGTTGCAATGATCTAAATTGCCTCAAATTCAGAGCATGTGATCTAAAGAAAATCAACTTTATTTTGATCATTTGTTTGCCCCATGAAATTGAGTTTTCTTAAAGATATAGATGATTGTTATTTTTTACATTCTTCCCTATGTGAATATGAAAATACAAACATGCAAGTTTACATTTTTTTCTCATGAAGATCTGGATGAGAGAAACTATCAAAAATTGGAGCAAAACATCTCGATGTGAGATAGAATATTTGGAAACCTGTTCATACGATCCAACACTCTACGGCCAATGTCTATTTTTAGTAAGTTACTATTCAAGCCCCTTATTAATAATAGTAATTCAAAATAATTAATGGATTCCCTTCACTCAGTTCATCCCCCTAAGAGGAAAGCACTCAAAAATGACAATTCAACAAAATTGCCAAAACTAGTCACCCAAAAAGAACTTATTAAAAACAGTAAGTGTCTACAAAATGCTCAAGATGGTCTTGGTTGTTCATCCTCTACATGCCTCACTAATATCAACCTTTAAATAGGAAAAACACATGCTTGCAAAGGGTAGACAGGGGGATTGTATCTCAAGCAAAAGAGGAGCCCTCTCGGTCCCCAATTTTGGTCACAATGATACATTTTGGTCACAATGGTGCATTTTGGTTGCATTCTTCTTCTCACTTCATCAGATGAGTTAATCAAAGGTTTCAAGCATCTTCCATCCAATATCCAACCTTATTCATCTCATGGTAGGAATTTTCCTTGCATCATCTCATTGATCACTCCATTTCTCAAGGGTCGGGATCATCATGTTGAATTGTGCTAGAAATGGTCTCAAGTTATATCAAGAACTTGGTAGTTTGGAAGCATATCAGTGTTTTAAAAATTGGAAGGTTTGTTTAAGAAAGGGAAGGAATCCTTCTTTGTCTTCAGTGGTAAAATGTTCATCACCTCCCTTTTCAATGAGTTCAAAGGTGCTACAGGAGGTGCATTATTCTAGAGAGGTTTCAAAGGGGTAAAGATTTCGGGGGATCAATCTTCATCGGTGGAGCATCATCATGGAGGGTCGTCATATAACATGATTTCATCTTCATCTTCATCATAGCTGATCTCCATCAAGGGTGGAAGCACCTTCATCCATACTTGGAAGTATATTTTCCCCCCTCTCTTCATTTTTCCCCTCTTCTCCCCCCTTTTCCAATCCTTCATTGTGTATAATCATGAAATTTTGTCTTTTTCACTTAAGTGACTTTCTAATGTTGTATTGTAAAATTCCCTTTTGATTCATAAAAAGAGGACTTACTCACTTCCTAGGAAGATGAAAAGTCACAAGTGGAATAAGATTTGTAAAGGTCATGTGGGTAGATGATAAGATAATTTACAATGCTATAAATCGAAATTACTTCTCCATTCCAGGGGAGTTTTTAGAAGTTTTGGTTTTTGGCTAACAATTGTGGATTGGTGTTTGTTGTTGAACTTTGTATCACCACTACACATGAAATAAGAGTTTCACTTTTTCCATTTATTTTCTTATGTTTTCCTCTACTCTCTCTCTCTCTCTATTTCCTAATTTTGCAAGCATAGTGATCTTGAACAACCAAGAAAAGGCTTTGTACTTTTGAGGAAGAGATTAATGGAACTTTGTGTCTTTAGTTTTTTTATCTCATTTTTGTTTGCATAAGTTATATTCTTCTAATTTAATGTGGACTTACTCTAGTTATTATTGGTGAGAATCCGATAGTGCCTACTCACAACAATAACCCGATTTCTTTGTTTCTCCAACTTGCTTTTACATTCCTTCACTGCAATTTCCTCCATTTTACTTTGTATAAGAACTTTTCCATAGGTTCAGTGGAGTGTTCCTATGTGATCCCCAACCTATTGGCCACTCCACAAATTTAGGTAGTTGACATTCAATAATGATAGCCTTTTTGTACCCAAGGAGGGGCTTAGCCCCATGACCATTGGTGGAAACACCTAATTTGCAACATGAAAAAGTATTTCACCAATATTTTTTGGTGACTCTACTAGGGAGATATCTACCCTTGTGCACCCATAAATATCTCTTGAAAATACAAAAAATTATGTATATTTCAAAAAACAAAAAAAATCAGGTTTCAAAGAAAAATCATGTTTTAAAGGAGACTCCATAAAGGAATCAATACATGTCACATTCACTTCCCTCACCACAATGATGAAATTTCAATATTGGTGTTCAAAATCAATGAGTGAAAACAACCATGAAGAAGAAGATGACCACCAAGACCTGCAAATTTTTTATCAGCCATCATTCTAGACCAACTCTTGCAAGGGTAAGGATTCAGGAACAACGAAAAAGATATCTTGCTTTAAACAAAAATCTACAATTAGTCAAGGAAATAAGGTTAGTGGAATTTCTGTAGTAGTCATGAAAAGAATGTCTAGAATAGAGAAAATTGAGGTCTATGAAGATCCTTTCATCAAATCATAGTGGCTTTAATTCACGTGGACTACTGCTATAGGAAATAAAATGAGACTTAAAACTCTATTAATGATGAAGAATCTAAGGGCCTGATGAGAAAGATGCAGAAGAGGTATAAAAAGAATGAGGATGAAGAATATCTTGAAGGTAATGTAGAGTTCTTTTTGTTTAAGACTCTTTAACAGCCACCATCTTTTGCCGCTCTTGACCTATTTTCTTTTATTTGGTTGAGCCTAAAATTGATCAAGTACAAATTTGAATGTTGAAGGTTTCCACGCATTCCTTTGGTGCACTCAAGGCATGAAGTGGAGAAAGAACGTTCTCAAACTTGTGTCGCATCACCCATATGTCCTAAACCCGATAAAGTTTCCTTGATGGGTTGAAAAGTCAAAAACATAGTAGAGACGCACAAAGTCTCCATGTGTCAGTTGAGTGCAATTTTAGACAAAGAGAAAGAAAAATTCCCCCAGACAAGCATGCACCCTCCACATGTGCCTCAAGTGTAGTTTTCAAGACACAATCCCAAGGAATGCCCTCGAACAAGCACACGACCTCCACATGGCAGCAAAGGATCATCAACGACTGAAGGAGTGCAAGTTGAACAAATTAAAGGCAATAGGAAATATCACCAACATGTAGTTGAGATATTGATCCAAAAATGAAAGATCTTGTAAGAAAATTGAATGTTGTTGGTGGAAGGTTTGATTCTAGACATTGAAGCAAGATCCAAGAAGATATATAAAGGAATGTTCCAATCCAGGAGCAAGGAGGAGGAGATAAATATAAAAAATAAAATTGACTGGAGCCGTGAAAAGGATTCTAGGCTTAGTTATTGTATTGGCTAGCCTTAGAAAGACTCTGATATAGAAGGAATTCGTAATATGTTCCATATCGGCCTTATGTATTATTTTCTCTATGAATAAAGAGTTCTTGTTATGTGCATCTTAGCTTTCAATATTCTGTGTCTTTCTTCTTTCATTGCTAGTAGTTTTTAGATAAATTTGAAAATCTATCGTGTTATATGCCCTTGGGTTTTCTTTATGTATCTATCATCTGCATATCATTATGTTTTACATCTTCTCAACCTCTGATAATCTAAGATACTTCTAAAAATAGTAGATCATGTTAATACGCTCTTCAAACTATTTTAAGTAGTTTCCCAAGATCCATCTATGTGTCTTTTAAGATCTTTTTCAGCATATCACCTTAGTTAGTTTTGCACTTAATTTCAGTTTTCCTCTAACCTTATCTCATACCATAAAGAAGAGCTAACTTCTTTAAAATCTGGAGGTTATCTTAAGGTGCATGTCTCACTTTCCTAAGGTATCCCACGAGTCTAACTGTTCATCTGTAAATATAATTTTCAACATTTTTCCTGGCATGCCCGATGAGATGAACATCTACACATCTTAATACTCCATCGTCGAAGATCTGTTGATTTCAGCAGTACTAAGTTTTGGTTTTCTCTAGTTTAAGAGATGAATGCGAACAAGAGCGAGGACAAGAGAGGAAGGCATGTTTGAATACTTACAGCTATCTCCACCACGCAAAAAAAGAGGTAGAAAGATTCAGAGGTCTTTATCTCCTCTGAACCAGACTCTCTCAACACCTCCACCAAGTAAGCCCTTATTACAATCAACTAGAACCCTCAGACCTATGGTGATGGCTCACCTCCAAGCTTAACCCTCAAGTTAGTTTGTTTCATGGAATCAAGGGAGTCCGCTCATCCTACCCACACCCCCGACGGTGTGGAATCCTATTCCAAATAACGTGCTAAAATCACTTCCCAAATTTAGCAGAGAAGACTTCAAAACTCTGGAGGAAGACCCCCAAGACGTAGTGGAAATATGTGTGGTACATTGTATCAGGGGACAGGAAGTCACCTTATGGTTGTTAGTTGCTTCCTTTAAAGGGAAGGCTCTAAATTGGTACAGATCCCTGACTCCAAATACTATCGAGACTTGGGACCAACTGGGAAATGTATTGCTAGCAAAATTCGGTGAGAAAGGGGATAGACCCTTGCTCCTATAACATCTTATCAACATCAAGAAGGGCCCGCAAGAGCTTATGACTAATTTTAACACCAGGTTTCATAAAACATGGCAAAGGATTCATGCTCTAGCGAGGCCACCTACAAGTATGGCTATTGTTTTTTACTTTAAAACTCTGAATTTGGATATTTCTTTGATGATTCAATCATTAGGAGGGGACTCTTTACCAAAAGCATATGATATTGTGATCCAATCCTAGAATAATCTAATAGATGTTGGTAAGCTTCCTGCGAGAGCCCCTTTGCCAATATATCTCGAAATAGCTCATATCCCATAAGCACAGGTCCCGAGCTCTACTCAAGCCTCTACATCTCTATATAATTACCCATCCTCTCATCCGACACCAATTCCCAGTACAGTTTCATCATCCTCTTCTCTTGAAATGGAGGAAGTCAAAAATATCCTTATAAACTTCTCTAACGAGATAGTAAATCTTAAAAGGAATTAGAGTTCTTACCCAAGACAAAACTATCAAAGTTATCAAGGTGGAACGCCTCCCTATCCCTCTCAACATCAGAATACTCAAAGACCAATGTTTGCGAAACCATCTAACCAACTCGTCCTGGTGCCAACACCACTCCAAACTATCCCACATAATAGCAAAAGAGAAATGGTACCTAGGCAAAACAATTTGGCAGAAGATCCCAATGCATGGTGCTTCCCCTGTAATACATCCCACATGCCAAGAGACTTCCCACAAGGGAATTTGTAAGAAAAGGTAGTCAAACAAAGAGCAAGAGAAAGCTATGATGTTAATGCATAAAGACCTTATCAGTCTTCGAGAGACCAAAATGTGGCCTACATTGTGCAAATTCAAGGGATGTCCCTAGAACAGGAAGCGGAGATCGCACGAGAACATGCACTTTTCTCTTGGATACAAGGAGAAGAATTCATATTTACAAATGAGGAAATTTTTTTCAAGCTTGTTCAATTTAATTACAACACTCTTTTTTTTTAAAATGATGATATAAACGGACACTCCTATCCCAAAGGCGAATGGAAAAATGCAAAAAGAACCTCCAACCATCACAATCTCACCATCAATGGTCATAAAAGAAGCTCCAAGAACTATCCAGAATCAGGATGCCCTCCATCCCATGGTTGAAGGAATAAAACACCAGTCATTTTCCAAGGCATCATTGCCCAGACCAATTAACATGGTTCAAGAACTCAAGAAAATGCCAGCTAATGCATCCTTGTGGGATCTTTTGGGAATTCCAGAGAAAAAGGAGTTGCTCCAAGAATCACTTAAATCAAATGATGACCGAACTACCTCCGGGAAAGAGAAGGAACGGGTAAAATCGATTTAAGCCCCAACCGAAGTAGTGTTGTTGAATCAAAAGGAAGAAGTAAGTAAACCAAGGCCCAACCCCTTTCTATGACTCTTATCATAGGTAGGAAATTATTGCATAATTCCATGATAGACTCTGGTGCAAGCACCATAGTCATGCCCAAACCAATTGCAAACGCCTTGGGAATTAAATATGAGCCCTTAAAAAGAGGATTCATGCAACTAGATGGAAAATCCATCCAAACCATATGAGTTATTAAGGGACTTCCATTGTAACTTTATTTATTCCCAAACATAACCATTTCATAGGATATATTAGTGATTAAAGTTCTTCCAGTCTTTGTATTGTGTCTCTTCTGCGATTTCACAGCTAAAATAGGAGGCTACATATATCTTGATTGGTCCCACCTGATTTTGTGGACTAAGTATAGATCTAAAATGAAGGTATTATCAGAACTCCTTGCCAAGGAACATATAACAGACCAAGTAGTCTTAGGATTTGAGGTTTCCCACGCTATGATCACCATAGAAGAATCATATACAGAAAAAGGTGATCTTCAAAGAGGTAGTCATTTATCCAACCTTCCCCCAGGTGATCCCTTTGAGAACTTCAATTCCATTGGTTTGGGTACTTACATCATCTTTGACGAAGACTCCACGATTCCAAAGGTGATAAGAGGAAAGGATAAAAGAGAAGGAAAACCCATCAGAGATTCCCAGATATGGACCCTGCATTTTGATGGAGGCTAAAAGAAAAAATGATTCAGGAGCTAGAATATGGTTCTTATCCCCAAGTGGAAAGAAGATACTCTAGTATTTCCACTTCCAGTTCTCTTGTACCAATAATGAAGCAGATTGCGAGGCCTTAGTACATGGCTTGGCCATGACATGAAAAGAAGGCATCAAATAGTTAAGATTCTTTGGTCAACTCAAAATTGGTGGTGACATAGGTAAGGAACACTTTAGCCACAAAAAACCCAATAATGAGGTCCTATCGACATAGGGTGTGGGATCTCATCGAAGATTTCGAAGCCTTTAATATTGAAGTGATCCCCCAAGACCAAAATATAGAGGCTGATAAGATGGCCTTAATCGAGATGCATTTCAACCCAATACAGGAATTGATAGTGAATGAAAGTACCATAAAATTAATCATATCACCCTTCTATACCTGATAACATTGACCATTGGTAGGTTTTTAATAGTGACTAGAACATTATACACTTCCTCTAACAATCTGGCCAGTTTGCAAACCAACTCCAACCCAAGATCGAAGAAGCATATGGAGACCAGATCATTTAGTTAAAAATGAACAAACTTCTTAAAGGGTTGATAACCCTAGAAAGTCTTTTTTATTCAAATGATGCCAGTACATATCAAAGGAAGTTTGAAATGGTAAATAATGATTATGTCGAGCTAGAAATGACAGAAGGGAGAAGGCTAATTATTGAGATATTAGTCACTCAAAAATAAAGGGAAAGACTCGTGGCTCTATGTCATAAGTGTGATAAAGTGATGGCTTGGATGTATGATGACCTACATGGTTACAACAAGGACATCATCCAACACACCATCAACCTTAAAGAAGGAACTAATCCCATGTGCTAGAAACAAAGGCACGTAAACCCAAAAATAGAATCCCTCATGGTAGAGGAACTAAGAAAACTCTTAGAGGCCAACATAATATTTCCTATCAAGTACACAACATGGATCTCTAACTTAGTCCCAGTGAGGAAGAAAAAATAGGGAAATTTGGCTCTGTGTAGATTTCAGAGACCTAAATAGAGTCTCCTTAAAAGATCACTACCTCTTACCTTCCATTAAGTAGATATTACAGATAGTTTCAGGCTCAAAAAGGTTCTCTCTGTTTGATGGTTTTTCATGTTATAACCAGATATGGCTTGTGGAAAGGGACCAACATAAGACCACTTCCACAAAAAAATGGGGAACCTTCGCATACAAAAAAATATTCCATTTGGAATCACAAATTTTGGGGCTACCTTTCAAAGAGAAATGGACTCCGTGTTTGGAGAACTGATCAATAAGGTGATTCTCATATACCTAGATGATCTCATAGTGTTTACTAAAATAGAAGAGGATCATTTTGATGCCTTGTATGTTGTGTTTAAGAAATTTCAATAATTTGGGATCTCTTTAAACCCAAAGAAATGTTTTTTTGGATTCCCCCAGGGAAAACTCCTAGGACACATTATTTCAAAGGAAGGGATATCTATTGATCCAGAAAGGGTTGAAGCCATTTTGGGACTTCCCTTACCAGTCAATAAGAAAGTGGTCAAATATTTCTTAGGAAAGATCAATTTTGGCATCAAGTTCATTTTGGACTTTTCTGGGACAATCCACTTGATCACATTAATGCTCAAGAAGGACCTTAACTTCAAATGGACCACTGAAGGTTGTCATGCCATTTGAGGTGATTAAAGGGGCTATCACATCCACCCATTACTACGCAACCCTGACTTCTCAAAAGATTTCATCATGTATGTATACGGGGGTAAACATATCATAACATCTATACTAACACAGAAGGGAGAGTCTTAAGGAGAAGAACATCCAATCATCTTCTAATAAAAAACTCTCTATGACTATGAAACAAGGTATAACTTTGTAGAAAGAAAAGATTATGCTATAGTTAAGGGTCTAAATAAATTCAAGCACCTTGTCACTCATAGTAGAATCCAGGTCATGGTGGCTTACTCTAGTGTCAAAGAATATATAACAGAGGGTGAGATAACCAGATAAAAGAGATAACTGGATCACTAAGATCCTCAAATACAACATCGAGGTAAAAACTACAAAGATAGTATGGGTAAGGGGCTTGTGTCAATATATAACACAGGACCCCATGCCCCTAATTAATGACAGAGCCCAAAGGGATACTCTATATCTAAGAAAGTGACTCAGGTAGCTGGGTCTCAGATAGGATCCACTTCATGCAAATAGTGAAGTACCCAAGCCACCTTACCTTAAAAAAGAGGAGGTACTATAGGAAACAGGGATCCCAATTCACCATGATTGATGATTTCCTTTTTAAAAGGAACTTCAATGGAATCCTGCTAAGGTACCTGGATAATGAAGAATTTGAAAGAGTCTTACGCGAGTTACACCATGGGAGCTCGGGAGGCCACTTTTCTACCCAAACCATAGCCATAAAAATCCTGGAAGCAGGATACTTTTGGCCAAGCCTATTCACTAACAGTCAAGAAGAGACAAACAGATGTAAGGTTTGTCAAGTTTATATAGGTTTTCGAAGGAATGTGGCACTACCTCTTAATCCAATCCTAATAGAGGAACCATTTTTGCATAATGGGGTTTAGACTTCATCAGAATGGTCAACCCAACTTCTAGTGTTTGGCACAAATGGATCCTCACCACAACTAATTACTTCACCCGATGGGTGGAGGAAGTTCCACTGAAAGAGGCCACCGAGAAAGTGATCTTGGGACTCCTACATGATATCACTACCCACTTTGGACCCCCTCGTACTATTATATCCAATAATGCTAAGGCATTTTTGGGGCCCAAAGTATCTAACTTTGCATTGTAAAGCATGGGATCTATCTGAAAACATCCTCCAACTATTACCCACAAGGAAAATGGTATTGGTGAAGTCTACTAACAAAAACCTGATCAGGCTCATAAAAAGAATGGGAAATGAGCATAAGAGGCTATGGCATGAACATATCAAAATAAACTTATGGGCTGATTGGATCACACCTAAGAAGATCATGAAAGTCTTTCCATATGAGCTAGTCTATGGGAAGAGCATTGTGATGTCAATTTTCCTAGAAACCCCTGCGTTACAACTATTGAAACAAATCTAGATAGAGGAAAATGGGGCAATGTAAGTGAGACTCGCTGAGCTAGTAGATCTCTAAGAGAAGCAGGAGGCCACTCATGAAGCCATGATTAGCCATCAACAGGTGATGAAAACCTTGGTTTGATCAAAAGACGTCGGAACCAAAATTCAAAGTTGGTGCTACAATTTTGAAATGGGATGCAAGGGCCACCAAGCCTAGAAATCCTGGGAAATTTGACCCCTTATGGACGGGACCCTTCAAAATCAACACGTGCAAGCAACACAACACTTTCGAGCTTGAAACCATGGAAGGTGACCCCTTGGCAATTCCGGTAAATGGGATTCACTTGAATCCTTTCATGTAAGTCTCTTCGTTAAATATTGTATCATATGTATAGTTGTGCTTTTCCTTGTTATGTTGTTTTTTTATCCCTTTCAGTAAGTGTCTCAGACACATGTCCCTCACAGATCCCCCTTACCTCTTTTTGAAATTTTGGAGGGAGTGTACCTTCCTTATTTTCCCTGAAATTAATGATCCAATGACTTCCTAGGACACTTGAGAGAAAAATATTTAGAATTGATACAGAATCTCTCAAAAAGCACAGAGTTTGGTGCTTTGGGTCATCAATTAAAAAGGGACCATTATGTGAAGTGACTCTATATACACATGAGCCATTACTCTCCAAGTTAGGGTGGATATTTAAGATATCTGGGAGTGTCCAGTATGGCTCATTTCAAATGCTAGAGTTTTCCAAATTAGTCAAGTGTCGAAGTAAAAGAATCAGATATTTCTCCTAGTTCAGAAAACCACCATGGTAACTTCCAGCTCCGCTCCACCAATAAATTCTTAAGCAAGATAACCCATACCCCCACACTCTCTTCAACCAAAGTTAAGATTCCTTGATGGGGGGTCTTGGTCCAGTGACCCTTTTTTGGTTTTTCAACTTCACCGACGACATCTTCGACCCTGTTCTCAATAAAAAACTCAAATCTCTCAGATAGGCAGCCTTTGCTAGGTTTCTTAACCTGGGAAATTCTTGAATCTTTTGGCTCAAGAATCTATAGCACAACACTCACCTAATATATGGTGCCTCTCATGCACCCATACCCAGAAGCTCATACAGATGTGTGTGTGTTGTTTCAACTCCAACACCAACACCATCCATGGCAGGAACATAATAGTGGTGATTACACCTCAAGATGTTAGGGGCATGTTGGCTCTAACCTATGACCCAATGACCAATTTCTATGATATGGCCAAACTCCAAAGTGTCTGGGCTCAATGCCAGAATAAAGCTTCATTCCTTAATAGGGATTTGAGGCAGACATATTCAGGTAGTTTGGGAACCGCAGGACTCCCCATTCCCTTGAAGTTACTATTGGTAGATTCTCAGGATGCCTGCTCAATGTTGAAGTTCATTTTTGGGCAAGATTCAGTCACGAACATCTAGGATTGGCAGATGATGAGGCTTGTTTAGAATGAGGTTTGTAAAGAAGGAGTAAGCGTACTGCTTTGAATTCATTGAATTCATTGTGAAATCTATCTGTGAGATAGCTCCCCGAGTTCTTCGGTAAACTCCACCTTTAGGTATTCCTCATATTTGTTCCACCTTATTCTATATTAGAATGCCTAGTACTTCAGTTATTCCATGACTCTGACTCTATGGGATGCAGAGGTTGATCCCCAAAATATCATTCCAGTGTCCACTTGGACTCATATACTTTCCCACTCATCACTCGTATATGAATTTTTTAATTCTTTTATGGAGCCCCTCCTACTCAAACTTGACCCCAAAGGGGATCAAAAATAGAATGAATAACTCAGTGCAATCCATCCTCATAGACCCCCTGAACCCTTGTGATTATTTCTTCATAAGAGGACATTCCATGATTTAGCTACATGGTTTTAGAGATGAATCCTTTATGCTCCCGAGGGTCCTCACAACATGGGTGGTGGGTCTCGAGATAGTCAGGTAGCTAGTACTCCTAGATATTGAGTTTGGCTCTGGTAAAAAAAAGAAGGTGCTTTTTGATCTCCCCTTGAGAAAGGGAGGAATCACTATAATTAAGAGTAAGGAAGAGCATAGCCTCACACAGAAGTTGGCCTCCTATGGGTTTTCCTTAATTCAAGACTCATGGAGATATGACCCAGATGGGACGATGACCGCAACTCTAGTTCGTAACAAGGTTTAGACTCCTACAAGCACGAGTCTAGGGAATTATTTGAAGCAAGGTGGTCCCCTCAGGAAGAGTCACTTGACATATTCATCAAGCTCAGTGACATTCTAGTTCTAGACTAGGAGTCATTCCACCTAGTTAAATATAGGTATGGTCCCACCCTCACCATGAAAAAAGGACTCAGAGCGGACCTGTGCAAGAAAGATTGGAGTGCAGAGAAAATTGAAGCCTATTGGAAATATAGGTAGGAGATCAGCTAGACCACGCTCAATTTTGAATCCATCTCTAGTGATGAGAAATGGGAAGAGTTTTGGGATGCATCATGGGTCTAATGTGAAAGTATATGATATGTAACAATCATCTCAGAACGGCCCACGGGATCAACCACAGAATCCTCCAGTCCCTCCCAACAACAATTTTCAAGTTTCCCTCCACCCTCTATTTCTCAGCAAGGTCCTTTCAATTTAGACACCCACTCTATAGTCTGCATCAATTCCCTTGGGTGCAAGAAACCTATGGAGGGATCAATGTCAAGCCCCCCACGCAAAAAGCTAAAGTTTTTCATGAACCCCTGCTGTCCCCTCCCCCTCTACCTCCTCCCAGGGCTCCCTTTCAATCTCCTCCTCCACCATTGTTTTCCCCTTCTGGAAGTATCCCCTTATCAGTAACCCCATCTTAGACTCTCCCTCCACCTGGGGCCCCTTCAATGCCTCAACCTTCCTCCACCATCCCAACTTTCTCCCCCCATGTGGTGACAGGCCCTTCTTCAGCTCTGGTAACTTCAATGCCTCAACCACAAGTTACAATTCCTTATGGTCTGCCACCCGAGTTTCCATTCGTTTGTGGGGTTGTCCCTTCTCCCTCCAAATTTTTGAGTCAATCCAAAACCACTAAGGCCACCCAAGATAGCATAATGGCGAAGCAGAAGAAGAAAGAAATTTCAGAAGGAGCAACAAAGTAGATGTGGTCATTGTATGACCATCAGCAGAGCTCCTTGACTATCACGTGAATTTTCCCCCAAGTATCCAAACCCGCGGAACATATGCAACCCGATGATTATTCTATCAGCGTTATCACGGTCAACCTCTCAAAGTTGTGGTCTCAAGATAAAGTCGAGTTGATGAATGAAACTGTGGCAGTAGTCACGAAAAACTACCTTAAGCTCAGCAACCAACTGAAGAAGGCATAATCTAGCCTCCACAGGGAAGAAGCAACTGTGGCCAACCAATAAGCAAGCTAAAGGGAAAGGGAAAAGAGATATAATAGCTTTTCAAGGAATTTAAGGAAGCTTTGTCACAAGAAGTCATTGTGGCTTCTAAGGCGGAAGCTAAGACTCTAATGGAAAAACTCACCACATCCAAGGCCTCAACCAATTTGCTCTCACAGGGAAAAGGATCCCTTCAAACAGAAGTTTATTCAAGAAAGGCGGAGATGACTACACTTCAAGCCAAGTTGCGTGTCGTCGAGGTGGAAAAGGGAAGCCTCCAGACAAGGTTAAAATCATTTGAGGACACGGTCAAGGATTTGACCCATAAATTGGGACAACAACCCCAGAAAGGGGGAATTGTAACATTAGTGCAAGATTTATATGCCTCTTGTTGTGACCGTATTACCACCATGGAAATAAATTTAGCCCCCACACTTGGATTTATATCCGATGCACAAAGATTGTTCTCGAATGTGGAAACCACAACCTCCACCATCAGCAACACAATATCCACCAAGGTCTCTGAATCATTATTGTTGATTCAGAAACTTAACAATGCTTTAGACTCCGCCCTACAAGGGGCAGGAATCACTAACAGGAAAATGATTGCTATAAAGATTAATGAGATTTTGAGCTGCAATAAATCCTCCATCAAATGCCATAATCTCTTGGCTCAGCTCCAACAGGGGATAAAAGAAAGGAAGCATAGCATCAATGAATTAGTCCAGTTAGGTTTCCCCTCCCACTTCCCTGACGACTTTATAGTCCTATCAAAGGACCAAATTAAACATCTCTTGATCACCAAACGACAAGACAAGATTGTATTTCAGTCTTTAAAAGATAACTCCAGTGTCACCGAGGTGGAAGCCATCTTGAACCCCATCGTGCAGTTAGAGTTTTGCTTCCACGTAGTAGTGCAGAGTCTCCAAAAATTTTCCCATAAGGAGATAATCGAGCTGGACCGAGCTTTCCAAGCCTTGCAGAGAAGGACCTACCCTACAGAGGTGGAATGGCTCAGATATAGGACTGCTTTGCAACATTTCTAAGTGACATTTTGCAAGCCACATTTTTATTTTTGAGGCTGAGAAGATTGTCAGATCCTTCCATGACTGGCACAGAGTCCCTTGGTGAGTCGTCATAACTATAGAGTTATTTTTGTACAAGACTCTTTAATGTCCACCGTCTTTTATCACTTCGGCCCTAGTTTCTTTTGTTTGCTTGAACCTAAAATTGACTAAGTATGAAGTTGAATGTGGAAGGTGTCCATGCATCCCTTTGGCACACTCAGGGCATAAAGTGGAGAAGGAATGTTCTCAAAACTTGCACCGCATTGCCCACGTGTCCCAAACCTGATAAAGTTGCCCCGACGGGTTGAAAAGTCAAAAACATAGTAGAGACACATAGGGTCTCCATGTGTCACCTGAGCGCAATTTCAAATAAAGAGAAAGAAGAAGGCCCCCAAACAAGCGCATGTTGTCCATGTGTCTCTCAGGCACAGTTTTGAAGACAAATCTCCAGGGAAGGACCCTCAAACAAAGCACATGACCTCCACGTGGTAGAAAAGGATCATCACTGACTGAAGGAGTGCAAGTTGGATGAATTAAAGGAAATAGGAAATATTACCAACAGATAGTTGAGATATTGACCCAAAAATGAAAGATCTTGTAAGAAAATTGAATGTTGTTGGTAGAAGGTCTGATTCTAGACATTGAATCAAGAGCCAAGAAGATCTATAAAGGAATTTTCTGATCCAAGAGCAAGGACGAGGAAAAATTAGAAAAGAAAACAGACTAGAGTTACGAAAAGGGATTCTAGGCTTAGTTATTGTATTGGCTAGCCTTAGCAAGACTCTATTATAGAAGGAAGTTGTAATCTATGCCATATCAGCCTTATGTATTATTTTCTCTATGAATAAAGATTTCTTGTTCTATGCATATTAGCTTTCAATATTTTGTGTCTTTCTCCTTTCACTGCTAGTAGTTTTTAGATAAATTTGAAGATCTATCATGTTATACGCCCTTGGGTTTTCTTTATGTATCTATCATCTGCATATTTTTATGTTTTACACCTTCTCAGCCTCTGATAATCTAAGATACTTCTAAAAATAGTAGATCATGTTAATACGCTCTTCGAACTATTTTAAGTAGTTTCCCAGGATCCATCTTTGTGTCTTTTAAGATTTTTTTCAGCGTATCACCTTAGTTAATTTTGCATTTTATTTCAGTTTTCCTCTAACCTTATCTCACACCATAGAGAAGAGCCAACTTCTTTAAAATCTAGAGGTTATCTTAGGGTGCACATCCCACTTCCCTAAGGTATCCCACGACTCTGATGGTTCATCCACAAAGATAATCATCAAGAAAGTTGAGCCTCCATTCATAAATTCATTTCGGCTTGAGGCGCAACCCTTAGGAGAAACAACATATACAAGAGATGAAGATTCGTGTTCTATGAAAGATGAACCAATGTTTGTCGAGGACTCCACCAACCATGAAGATATTCAAGAAATCAATTCTCCATCCCATACTCAACTTATACAAGAAGATGACTTTGAGGTAATCATTGATGATTTTATTTCTGATTTGGTCTCTCCTTTTGATTCACGGATGACCAATGATAAGATGAAGAATATCAAAGAATCAAACTTCCTTCTTGACACAATCATGGATGATAAAATCAAACAAGACCTCTCTAAGGAGTTGATGTCCTTACCTTCACCAAAAGGGTGTAATATTGATCACCATATCCAGTATGTAGTCTTCACTTTTCCTTGTGAATAAGAATACTCTATAAGAGATGATCAAGATGGAGTAGAATATTATCCTCATAAGGATGATCTAATGGACCTTGAGCTGAAAGGTGTACCCTTCTCGTGCAACATGGATCTCTTCTCTCTGTTTGAAAACAATAAAGTATGCCCAATCTTGCAAGAAGGTAATTCATGGATGGAAAGAAGTATGTATCATAAGGAGGGGAATTTTTCAAATGGATTCTAGCCATGTGTAGATTAGATTTCCAGCCATCTCCTTGAGGCTCAATTTGAAGACTCTTCAAATGAAGGTGAAATTGAATATGTGGTACCTTTAAAGGAGGGTTCTATGCAAAATATCTTGAGGATTGCAGAAGAAATTAAAGACCCTTAACCCAGTCTCGAGATCTTGACACATGTCATAACAATGTCAGATAAGTATGATTGTAGTCATGATCCTTCTTTTAATGAACAAGTACTCAACAATGAGATAGAACAAGCAAATGAGCTCAATGTTCTCTTTGAAACCTTGGTGGATGAGAATGAATGTGAAAATGAGTCTCCCTCTTTTTTTTAATGAAGAAGGTTGTATTTATGGTGAATGGAAAGAAAAGAAAATGCTTGAATCTCCTATGGATATTTTTAGTCATAAAGATAGCACCTCCACCACTAAAAATGATATCAAGGATGATGTTGAACTAGTTTGTATAGAAAGAAATTGTTCAAAACAACAAAGTGAGAATGTACAAGAGTTTTGTGAATGGATTCAGAATCATCTTGTTATCGTCGTTTCTAAAGCCCATGTTGATTTTGAATAGGAATCCATGTTGCAACCTCCACCTATTGATGATGAATATCTTCAAGACAAAATCAAAGATTCTTCTTTTGAGAACATGCAAGAATGGCTTCTCATATTCATCAAGCACTGGGTGGAAACTCCTAAAGGCGAGATCTCAAAGCATGTTACAAAGTGGTCATTAGATGCAAAAAAAAATTCCATGCAATATCAATATGAAGATGGAATATTGATATTTCTCCTTATTCTCAAACCATGCAAAGCCATCACAAGATCATGGTATGATAAGATAATGATCTTCAAGTTTCAGAGGTTTGAATTCAACCCATTGTTTCAAGATGGTACGTACTTCTCTTAATCCATTGTCAAGTGTGTGTACATTCTTCTCCCACCTCAGTAAATTTCCCTCCCTTGTAACATAGTTTCCCTTTCCATTGTGTGTTTTCTTTCCATTTTGGTGTGTTTCCCTTTCGTTGATGTGTTTGTTTGGTTTTTTCCCCATATGTGTTGTTTGCTTTTGTTTTTGGTGAAAGAATTGACTCTTAAGCCCAATGGATAAAGCAATGGTCCACGTAGAGTTTTGAGATTATGGAGTTCTTTCTTGTCATGTCCTCATTGTGTTCAATCTAGAACAAATCCCTAAGATACAGTCATTTGTTTTCATGTAAAATGTTTAGCATGAAAAAATTCAAAATTTTTGTCATGACAACCTAGCCCACATATGAAATTCTCAATTCTCGATCAATGTAAACATGTCCTCTGGCCAACTCATTTTTTGTGTTACCCTTGTAATGGCTAGGAGGAATGTGTTAATGTGATTTTCAAGTTTGTTTCAAGGGAAGGGAGGTGATTCATGGATTCATTCAAAACTATTCATAATGAATTGCTCCCGGAGGCTCAAAAAGGCCTATTTTCAAGCTTTTACACACTGGTAGACACCCCTCATAAGCTGACTATTGAGGCACAACCCACCTGAGACTTGTGCAAAGGAGATACATGATGCACTGAAGTGATTTAGGAAAATTTAGGAAATATTTAGAACCTTACGAAAATCTTTTCCAAAAACGGGCTATTTTTAGCCAACGATGGAGATTGTTTTTTCCTGAAAAGTAACTTTTTTAGGTTTCAGATGGTTTGGGAAGCTTTAGAGATATTAAGAGCTCAGAATATAATAATTCGAAAGCTACAAATTTCTACTTCATTTTGCAAAAGGTTTCAAGGGATTCTGAGGGGAAGATTTTCATATATTGGCCCTAGAGTGTAGATAAAGACCTTTTATCCTAGTGAAGATTCAACTAAGGATTTTGAGAATTCCAAGGACAATTAGAATATGATTCAAATGCCAAATTGGATCAAATGGGACCCTCTACATGTTCCATATGTTGAGTTGTACAAAAAGGCATTTTTCTTCGGTGGCAATTTGACCTTCCGAGAACTACTCGTGACCAGAATGGGAAAAGAGGTTAAATTTCAAAAATAAGGCAGAATCAAGTCCTAAAAATGGTGGCATTGGATTCCTTGGATGTTTTCCACTAAAAATTATATAAGGTTTTCCTATGAAACATCAAGAGAAGCTCTCGGGGCAGAAAGGCACTCTGACATGTTATTTTTAGCAGTGTAATGGTGGGAGCATGTTCTAAAAATGGAAAATGCGCACTTGGATACCCCCTGATGTCCCTTTAACCAAAGTCAAAGGGAGCATAGGGGACACTTAGTTATGCCACCAAGGAGGAATATTGAAGATTAGAAGAATTGTCATTTAAGTTGCAACTTAAGGTGTTAGAAAGTGTTTTCAACTCACTTTTTAGTTATAGCCTCTTTCTCATGATGAGTTGACCATATGCGCACTTGGAAGGAGGTGATTTCCCTTTATCCCTTTCTAAAGGGACATCAGGGACATAAGAATGTGCCACCAAGGAGAAGGAAGAGTTGTGTCTCTTAAAGTTACAACATGGGGTGTTAAGGAAGTGTTTTCAACTCACCTTCATAACAAATTTTGGCCCCTTCTTCATGATGTTCCTACCCTATGCACAATTTTGCACCCCTAATGTCCCTTTGTCCCTTAATAAATGTGATAAGGGACATGAGGAAGTCTAAGACTCATTTGGAAAATTGTAACCCCGTCTCAACCATGGTTAGTCAACTATGGTCAACATTTAAATTCAAAAACAAGCAAAATGGGGAAAAAGTATGTTTGAATTAAAAGGAAAGTTTAAAAACTAACATGGCTCAACACTTAGTCATTTTCCTCCATTTTTTCCTTTATTTTTAACCACCCTCCATTTTTGTTATGATTTTGACACAATTCAAGAATAACTAGGCATCCACCATGGCCAAAACACATTTTTGTTCGTTGTTTGCAAACCTCGCTTCTGATGGCCCTAAAACTTGGATCATAGCTTCTCCATGAGAACACCTTTGGAATGACTATTTACATGCCCTCATTAATAATCTCATTCATTTTTAACCACCTCCCGAACTTTTCATCCATAGAAAATGTCTCCTCATATCTACAAAGTTGCAGCGATCTAAAATGCCTCAAAAATGAAGCATGTGATCTGTAGACACCTAAAATATGCTTACACCTAGCATTTCCTCCAATCCAACCAATTGAAGACACCTCGCTAATCAACCCTTCTTCGCTCCACTCTCAGATGCCCATTTACGACACTCTTTCGGTCGTATTCCTCCTATAATCAACTTGTTTGACTAATATCTCTCTTATTAGCTAAACATTCCTCCTTTCGACCATTCAGAACCTCCCTAGTTCTCTCTAGACCACTTCTATTGGCTTCCTAGGCTATATATCAGTCGCAATTAGTTATACAGACCACTCCCAACTCTCAATGAGTCTCTATTCACTTGCTAATCAAGGTTTAGCTAGCCTAAACCAAGCTTAACTAAGCCTAAATCATGTTTATCCTAATCTAATCCTAAAGTGCTTTTTGAGATTTAGTCCCACATGCACCCAAATTCCAAATTCTTTCAAACCCAAAAGCTATAAATACAAGGCTAAGTCTACCCATTCAAACTTACAACTTTACATAAGCTAAAGCCAAAACAAGCCTAAGAAATCTTTAAGATCTCATTTGTATTAGCTTTAAGCTTATTAGACATTTGATCTTAATCTTACCTCCTCTATTGTTGAGATAATGGCCTCCATTTGCATCCTTAAACTAAGTTTTGAGTAATATGGAGAGAATCATTGGCCTTGAAGCCATTAATAGTGAGACTCCATTCTTGAAAGCTTGAAAACCATAAACAACTAATCACCCCTTTGATTGCTAAGTTGATCTTTTTAGGTTCAATTTCTTAATTAAGTAATCTAAAGAGTAGAGAGTAGTATATATGCTAGGTTTTGATGTTTTTGTCAAAGTTATGATGCATGCATAGGATTAACTCTTGTTTAGCTCTTATCTCATGGTGCATGGATGAGTAAAGTAAAGCTTTGAGGTTCTTTAAACTCATTCCGTAGCTTGTGAAACTTTCCATTGCATACATGATCTATAGAAAATTGGTTTTTTTAGCATTTGTTTGCCCCATGAAAATCGAGTGTGCTTAAAGATATGTACGACTGTTCTTTTTTACATTCTACCATGTCCGAAGATGAAAATACAGACATGCAAGTTTACTTTTCGTTATCATGAAGATCCGGATGAGAGAAACCCCTAAAAATTGGAGCAAAGCATCCCAGTGTGAGATAGAATTTTTGGAAACCATTATCACTCTGATCCGACACTATGGGGCCAATGTTTGTTTTTAGTAAGTTCCTATTCAAGCCACTTACTCAAAATAGTAAGTCCAAAGAATGAATGGATTTTCTTCGTTCAGTTCATCCCCCCAAGAGGAAAGCACTCAATAATGACAATTCGACAAAATTGCCAAAATCTAGTCACCCGAGAAGAACTTACTAAAAATAGCTTAAAATAGTAAGTGTCTAGAAAACGCTCAAGATAGTCTTGGTTGTTCATCCTTTGCATGCCTCACTAATCCCAATCTTCACGAAGGAAAAACATATGCTTGTAAAGGGTGGATGGGTCATTGTGCCTCAAGAAGAAGAGGAGCCCTCTCGGTCCCCAATTTTGGTCACGATGATGCATTTTAGTCACAATGGTGCATTTTGGTCACAATGTGCTTCTCACTTCATCGGATGGGTTGATTAAAGGTTTGAAGCATCTTCCATCCAATCTCCCGTCTTTTTCATCTCATGGTTGGAATGTTCCTTGCCTTATCTCATCAATCACTCCATTTCTCAAGGGTTGGGATCGTCATGTTGAATTGTGTGGGAAATGGTCTCAAGTTGTATCGAGAACTTGGTGGTTTGGAGGCATATCAATGTTTCAAAGGTTAGAAGGTTTGTTTAAGAAAGGGAAGGCATCCTTCATTGTCTTTAGTGGTTAAATGTTCATCGCCTCTCTTTTCAATAATGTCAAATGTGCTACAGAAGGTGAATCATTCTAAGGAGGTCTTCAAGGGGTAAAGATTTCAAGGGATCAATCTTCATCAGTAGAGCATCATCGTGAAGGGTCATCATATATCAAGATTTCGTCTTCATCAGAGTTGATCTCCATCAAGGGTGGAGGCACCTTCATCCATACTTGGAAGCATCTTTTCTCCCACCTCTTCATTCTTTTCCATCCTCCCCCTTTTCTAATCCTTCATTGTGTATGATGATGAAATTTTGTCTTTTTCACTTAAGTGAGTCTCTAATGTTGCATTGTAAAAGTCCATTTTGATTTATAAAAATGGGACTTATTTACTCACTTCCTAGGAAGCTAAAAAGTCACAAGTGAAATAAGAATTTGAAAGGTCATGTGGGGGGTAAATGAGAAGACAATTTGCAATGCTATAAATTGTAATAGCTTCTCCATTCCAGGGGAGTTTTTGGAAGTTTTATTTTTCGGCCAACAATGGATTGTTGGATGTTGTTGATCTTTGTATCACCACTACACGTGAAATACGAGCTGCATTTCTTCCGTTTCTTTGCTTATGCTTTCCTCTACTCTCTCTCTATTTCCTAGCTTTACAAGCATAGTGATCTTGAACAACCAAGAAAAAGTTTTGTACTTTTGAGGAACATAGTAATGGAACTTTTTGTCTTTAGTTTGTTGATCTCATTGTTGTTTGCATAAGTTAGATTCTTATAATTGAATGTGGACCTACTCTGGTTATTGTTTGCGAAAATCTGATAATGCCTACGCACAACATTAACCCTCTCTTTGTTTCTCCAACTCCCATTTACATCTCTTCATTGCAATTTCCTCTTTTGTACTCCGCACAAACACTTTGTCATAGGTTCAATAGAATGTTTCTATGTGATCTCCGGCCTATTGGCCACCTCACAGATTTAGATAGTTTACATTCAATAATTGGAACCTCCCCATATCCAAGAAGGAGAGACTTGGCCCCGTGACCGTTGGTGGAAACACCTAATTTGTAACACGACAAATTATTTCACCAACAAAATGCCAACATGTTATAAATAACAAAGTTGATCAAAATGAATGTGGCCAAACATGTGTATGTGTAGAGGATCATTAGAGCTCTCTCTACTATCTCCTCATTTGTTGAGGATCATTAGAGCTATCTTCACATGCATTTAGAAATCACATAATAATGTAGGTAGAGAATTGTCCCAACACATACCTCAATAAGGTCCACAAAATCAAGCAAATAAACATAATTGTCAAAACAAGAATGCATATCAACAATCAGAATTATGTCTAAAACCCTCAACACCATGGACAAGATCGCTACTAAGCACATTTAAAAAGCAACAATAGGGGCACAATCCCAACGATGCCCATAACTATTGCAAGACGGTGTACACAAAAGATTGTCATGGCATTTTCACCCTAAACCCTCCATTGAGATGTTAGTATTAAAGAAGTAGATGCTAGCTCATCATCCCAAGGATTTTCACCTCCAATCATGCTTTGAAATATTATGCTAGCACATCAACCTAAAGATTTCACTTCAATCTTGCTCAGAAATAGTATGCTAGTATATCAACGCATCAATCAAAGAATTTCCACCCTAGAGTAAGCTTTCAAATTAGCAACACATAATGCATGGAATGTGCATTGTAAGTCCACCATGTCACATGATTGTCATCAACATAAGATAATCAAAAACCAAACTGCTTTTTCTTTTTAAGAAAATGAATCTTCCACCACTTACAATGTTAGAGTACTTCTTATTTTGTAATTTTTTGACTCTGTAGATAACCAATTTTTTGTTAGCCACTTCTTTAATAGCGCAATTATTTCTAATGACATGTTTCAATCATGTGGTCTTGCATCTCTTATATTTTATGTATCCTATTTAACTCGTGAGATAGAGTTGTAAGTAATGGGATGAATAGAGAATATAATCCCGCTTAAGACTTATCACCCCTAGTCTCTTTCCCCATTTGGGAGTGAGGCTTTCAAATGAGCCTTAAAAGCATTCCTTTGTATCACAATTATTATCAACATGATTTTAGTTTTGTTTTCAGCAATCCAACTATTACCAATGTAGGACCACACAACCCAACATCTTTGATGTAAGTTTTTGGGGGCTTCTATAGTGTAGTATTCAATTATATAGCATCTAACCAAGCCCAATGCCCTACTAGCCAAATAAAGATGATGTTTAGTTGACCAAAATGAGCGCTAAATACTTTGCAAATAGCATTCGAGATTATGAAGGATTATATACGAAAGACCCTTTTTCAGATTTCTCTTTAGCTTTATGTCCTCCCATCTCTAGCAAAGGTATTCACAATTTTTTGATTTTTTGAATTTTGGCGGACCCACTCAGCTAAAGAAAGATTTTGTGACATCTCAGGGCAGCCAATTAGTAGATTGGCCTGGACCAATCCATCCAAAATAATTTTTCAAATAGTAATCTCGAAAATATTCACTAAACTACTTTCGATTACAAGACAGACTCTATTTTTATTCATGTTTTTTGTTTCTACACGAGAGCCCGATCCTTATGAGAATCTATTCCAATCTTTTCAAAGGTTTCACTTTGAAGAATGATGAACTATGCTAAGACCATGATACAAGCATGGAAATTTTTAAAAGCTTAAATGCTTTATTTACACTATTAAAATTTAAAACAATAATTGTCCTCTATTGAACTCAATTCCTAAGTTTTTCCTTAATCTAGCAAGATTGTCGTTTAATTGCACATTGTGGCAATGAACCTATTACTATTACTATTACTCTCGGTCGAAAACCTAAAATTCAGATGGGTTAGTCACACCCTCGTAGTGTCCATATTAGAATTCCATCAGCAAGTGTACATGGAAATCAATTACCCAGGTTTGGAGAGGGCAAAGTTTGAAAAAACTTGGGATGTAATATTCATAAAAATAGAGAGAGAAACTGTTTATTTATTTTTTCTTTTCAAATATAGCAAGTAGAGATATAAATAAGCATATTACATTAAAAAAATGCAATCACCAAGGCAACTACCAAAAGAATTAAGTAGGGTTAAAAAAAAACCTTTTGCCTAAGTGAGTTTATGTAAATGACAAAAAGCTGGCCATAACGTAGTAGACTGTGTCACTGTGGAGTACAGCCTACTATTTTTGGGGCAGCCTGTATTTTTTACCTGAACCCTCATTGCGGTATAAATAATTTAACAAAAAACCGTCATCAGGATTTAAAATTAAACTTGTAAATTAAATCCATTCAAAGTAAAACTTACGAAAAAAAACAATTGTAATGCCTAACCCTAACGCTAAACTAAAAAATTTCAGTCACAAAAAAGGCAGCTATATATAGACAGAAAATTGTATTTTGAAATATGGCACAGCAAGTTCTGTGGGTCGCGCATAATTGCGAGATTTTTAACAGCAATGCTAATATGATGGTACCAAACCTCCATGTCAAAGCATGACTAATATGGGTATGAATCCTGTATAAAAGATCACAGTAAGAGTCCACAATCTGTCCCGATCAAGCTATCGGTTGCCTCTTAGACCCCACACAAATCTTATCTGCCTAGGGGTTGAAATTCAGGATGCGATAAGAAATTTCTCTGACTAGTACTGGAAATTTGAAAGGAAGGAAGTCTGCCCTCAAGAAGAATCCCAAGCCTGATTGATTGATTGCTTTCTCCATTCTTGAAAAGCAGCCATTTTTCTCATTGAAAGTGGTCTTGGTCTCTCCTCCACACAGGAATTTTTACTTCTGTGCATTGTCTGTTACATCACTCACAGGACATGCTAGCATCCACCAGTTTGTGTGTGATTGTGTTAAAGCTTTGTGCATTTAGTTTCTGAATTATTAAAAAGCTAAATTGTAAGTCAACTATTGAATTTACATCGTTACAAATATGTACAGTAATAAATGCATATTAAAACTAGACTATATGGAAGAGAAAAGGACCAAAACTGATCAAGAATGAAAAAGCACCAAAATGAAAGGCATATTAAAATTAGACTATATGGAAGAGAAAAGGACCAAAACTGATCAAGAACGAAATGCATTAACAGAAATGTGCAATTTCACTTTCGCCTATTTTACCTTCACATTTGGCAAAAAGAGTAGCTGGATAGAAATTGTTGGTATATGTTTTCAACTTGGAGGGATCTCAATAACATCTTTAGCAGCCTGACTTGTTATAACAAAAGATATCAGCATCTTGGGATGGAAAATAGTGCAAAAAAAACAATGAGATTGTCCTGGGAAACAAATATGATGTCACAATGAAAACTGAGATATCTTTATTGATGCCAGCAGGCCTAGATCATCCTTGTACATAGGAGGACTCATCCATTATATCATGTAACATGGAATAAAAACATTTTTAAACTAAAATCAAGTACTGCAACGGTACCCAGAAGAAAAAATAGATCACAAACTTTTTAAGTCAGTGATATACTTACCTGGGCAGCACTTATGCCTCTCTACTAAGATAATCTAGTCACAAGATTCCGTATACTGTTGCTCTCTGCCATCCCATGTTTAAGCTTAACACAGGAAAACAGTCGAATTTCAGAAAGGAAGTTTATTCATAAATGCATTAGAGGCACTGCCGAGAGATAAAGAGGCACTCCCACCCTCACCTTTCACTCATGAGTACAAACACTTTTGATGGGGATGGCCATAGCACAATGGCCAGCACAGCAAATTGCCTTTATAACTACATCAAGTTGAATTAAAAACTTTGATAATTCGAGAGTTGTATCGTACATACCTTCTTTAATAATTCGAGAGACGTGTATCATGCATACCTTTGTGACTGCTTTATATCAAGGGAAATTCCATAACAAGGAAGCCAATTTGGCCACCAAAGTCATACAATTCTGTCTGTCATATAAAAACACCTTACAAATAGAAACATTGAATAAGTTATTTGTCATACAATAGCAATCACAATAATTTGATTGCTTCTTGGGAATAAATTTTTTATGTCCATATTCAGCTTGATTTAACTCATGATACTGAGCTTCAAGCACATCTCTTCAGAATCTTAACTTCATTACTTTATTAATAGATCCCTATCAAATCATCAATCTTTAATCACTCAACAACATCAAGAAGATGACCACTTGAACCCATATGTTTGAAGTCTACAATAGAGTTGTTGTGAAGGAAACCGAAGCCAAATTTTCCATTTGCATATTGCCAAAGCCTACCTTCTGTATTACTGATAGTAGAGACACCGATGCCATTTCTAAACCCAGCAGAATCAGAATTAATACAAAGGACCCGAGTAACTTCCCCCTCTTCATATACAGTGCATTTGTTGATATTTGTTTTAACATCATCCATAGGCCTTATATGTGTCCGACAGTTGTATAATTCCTCCTCTTTAGCTGAAAAATTTAGATCAGTGTAAGATGTATAATCTGCTGGCCAAGAAACTGAGCTGTAGACAGCGATATTTTGTAAATGTCCCCCAACTTTTTTGCAAACTATTCCACCACATTCATTATATGATACAAGGATAAATTCCAGGCTCATGGAATCAGAAATGCCCTGACAAAAAGCAGATATATGGGTATTAGGATTTACCATAAGTGTTGATGAGGAGCAAAATGTCCACACCACCTTGCAAATAAACCATGCTCAACCAGTTTTCTTCCATTGATGAGGAGACCTTTGACAGAAGAATGATATCTACTAGAAGCCTTAGAATTTGAAGTTTGCCATGCTGCCAATATGACCTTCGTTGATGGGTTTAATTCTCAACTTTGGCCTTTAAAATGATGCATATGAATTGGATATACTATATTTCTGTTGAACCATATTTATTTCTGAGGACCGTTGTCATCTTCTTCAGCCATACATGCAAGTTGAAACACAAAGATGTCGTGCAATGCAGACAGCTAAGATGCATATTTTGTCCAAACTATATCCATGAAAGTATACAGATTACAAAGTTTAAAACTATGGAGAAAAATATGTGTGACATTTGTGTTTAAAAAATAAGATGTTACAATATCTTTCACTTTTTATTGGACATCAAATCCCAAGATTTAATACCAAACAAAGAAAACCAATAATAAACAAGGCCCAAAAAGCAAACCTGAATTTTGTATTCCCAAAAAACCTCGAGCCAAATTTGTGGAGTTCCAGAGCTCAAACACAGATATGGGCATTGATATTGATATTCATATAGATACAGCAATTGAATCAACACCCCAGGAAACTATATGGTGTGGATATGTACTCTAAACATTGAACTATATATGTTTGTTCACTGGCATACTCTTTCATAGTTACAATTCCAACAATTTAGCAATGATCGTTTTGGCATATATATGTCAGAAACATATTGTGCAACAATGGTGCCATTTTGAAATCTGATGCTCCTTTGTTTTATAGATTTTCATTCTTGATACACCTTATTAATTTTAATTTAAGGTTTACTCTCCATCTCATTGATACAACTACAAAGTGTAAAATTGCAATCTTATTGCTATGAATGGAATGCAAAAATAATCTTCAATTTTCGTCTATGTTGGTTGTCAAGCTTGAGAAATTTATTTGAAGACTTTAATGGCTTGGCAGAAACTAAAAAATAGCCAGCAGTTCACCCACCGTAGGCAGAAATACTACACGAATGATTGAACCGATGAGATAACTGCTATTTTCTTGTTTAAAAACTATAGTAGTGCTGAATATAGTCCTTCCTATCCAGATGCACCCCAGAAATCAGGCAACAACAATTGTTTATCAAACACGTACCCTTGACACATTTGTTCTCGGATCGGTATTGGAAAATTTAATTTTGAATTGGTAAGCAAACCTTGGATATGACTCAACAGGGGTACGCCAGAGTATCCAGTAACTAAGAAAGTTTGGCACACCAGATTCGGGATAGCTTCAACTATTTTCCTAACAGTTATGTGACTAAATTAAAAAAAAAGAAAACACATACATACCTTCCAAAGACCCTGCAAGGGACAGGCAGGAGTGGGATAGCAATTTACAATCTTGACAAAGTGCTCTGCATCCAATTTCCTCCTCCCATGGCTCCCCTTCGCCTTCTCCTTCCTCCTCTGCTTTCGCACAGAGCTATCCCCTCCCAAACTGACCTTGCTCGCAAAGTACTCGCAAATCTCAGTCTGCAACCGATCCGGAAGACTTCCATAATTGCTCCCATCCTCCATTAATCCCCTACTTTTCTTCTTTGACAAATCCCAATGGCTGTTACTTCTTGCCAGTGGACAATTCTTCGCCCAATTCCGATCTTGATTCTCCTCCACAACAATATGAGAATTCCCAACAAAGCTCAGGTTCACCACCACCAAACCTTCCCTCGCCCCATCCTCCACCTCCCAAATCTCAAAAGGGTTCCTGATTCTACTCACTCTTGCCCCTCTATCCATTTTCCGATCCAATAAACCCAATCCACCCTCCAAAATGGCCAATGATGCAGACCAACTACCAGTACCAACGCCGAAATCAGAAAACAGATCCGACCCCCCATCACTACCTTTGCCGAAACCAGAAAACAAATCCAACCCACGTCCAATTCTGCAATTCTTACCCAATGCCGAATCCAGTAACCAATTGGGATCAATAAAACACAAACCCTTACCTTCAGAGGAAATCCCCATCCACAAAAAGGGAACCTTGCGGACCTCATAGCTGCCAGGCATAACAGGAATTATTCGGTTACCAATCATAGAATAATTCCCCCAGTCAAAAGTAACAAGGGGTCCAAGCCTCCCCTGACCGACTCCTCTCCAAAAACCCACCAAATTCTCCCATTTTTCCAAAAACTCGTACAAGACCCTATACTTAATTTTCCCATTGCCCCATTTTTTGACCTCTGTTTTGGCCCCCCACCGCCTCTCGCACATTGCAAACCAAACCTTACGGTCATCTGAGCAGAGCCCATGAAGCCGCCTGTTGAGGCAGCGGCAAGCTGAAATCTCAGACGGCGAAAGGAAAGACAAAATGCATATGACCACGTCCTCCGCTACGTCGGAAAATACATTGTCAATGCGGCTTTTCTGGGTATGTTTCTTACCTGGAGTTTGGGGTTCCTCAGGTCGCATGTTCGATCCACAGCAGCACAAGTCGCCATTTTCGCAGCTTTGAGAAGGATATTCAGCTAGCATTATTTTTCACAGCATCTCTACTAAATCCCACGAATGTTTGTATTGACATCAAGAGGAACTGTTAACTGATCTGGCTGTAAACGAGGACCACCTTTCGCGTCTGCCTTCCAGTTTCTCTCTCTTTCTTCTGAACTGGGGAAATTTTCTGTTTGGTTTTGTTTTTGTTTTGCCTGGTTTTATTTGTAATTTTTTGTTCTTAAAGATGCATGCCATTCGGCATTTCTTAGGCATATTCCATCGACACTCGACATTTGATTCCACGTAACTATCTACAAGTGTTTTTATAAAGTAGCAATCCTACGTGGAATGTACATGTGAACGTCAAAAGGAAATAATGAAGAAGTGAAATTGGGTAAATACTAGCAATCGCACATGAGGTGTGCGATGATAACGCCAAAGTTGGAGATGGAAGTGAGGAGAAGGAAACTGCAATATATAACAAATAAGTATGAGAAATGCATGTGGGTAGACAATAAGAGGAACAAGTTGAAACGAGTGTGGAGTAACACAATAAGAGATGAGAAGATGAGCAACAGAGGGAGAGGGAACCAACAATGCGGTTCAAGATGGGAGAGATGGAGGGGAATGAAGGTGGGATTCCTCTAGTAAGTGTTACTGCAATAGGAGATGAAGGAAGGGAATGAAGGTGGGATTCCTCTAGTAAGTGTGACTACAGTAGAGGTGCGGAGGACATTTAAGAGTAACGACTAAATGAAAATGGAGGAGAAATACGAATGACTGACAAAGAGGAAACTCTTGATATACCCATGAAGGTTAGGCCTTGTCTTTCCGTTCCTCCAATGTCAATAGTGGCTCGCTGCAGAGTAAGCCCTTGGGATTTGTGGATTGAAAATGCCCAAGCCATTTTAAGCAATAGTTTTTTTCGGTTTCCTATGGAAATTAGTGGAACAAGAAGATGGAAGGGGTTGTCTGCATCCCAAGGAGACCCCAAGTATCGATCTAATCCAATGACGACAAATAAAGGAAAAGCAGGTGGATAGGAGGAACCTTCGTAGACAAAAGCAAAATGGATATGCACCCATATGTCAAAGTTGCGGTCATGATGCAAATTGCACGTGGAACGCCTTATAGTTCCGCACAATAACTAACAATAATGTAAATCACATGACTATGCTACACATGATCTGAAACTGAAACTTATAACCACATGTAACGTTTAAAATTATGTAAGGGGAAAATGAAGCGACATTTCTAGGCTGTGTTTTCTCATGGCAACATTTGTATGTACATTAATATGTTACTAATAACAAAAAAAAAAAATTAAACTATTTAGTGTGTTAATAAATTTTCAAATCATATATTATAACTTTTATAGTTTGTTGGACGCTCGCAAAGTGTTTGACAAAATGACTCTAGAAAAATGTCTTCTCATGGAATATGATAATAGCAGTTAAAAGGAAGACATGGGCTTTCTCAACAGACATTGACATAGATTTACCAAATGCAACGAATGAAATTCCAACCTAATCACATGACCCTCGACATCAATTTTTTCAGATTGTGCCAAACTAGGAGCATCGAGACAGGGTATGGGAACCCACGAAAAAGTAATTAAAATCCATTGTTTGGATGTTGTAGTTGTGAATGCGCTAATGCACATGCATGCAATATGTGGAAGAATTCAAAAGGCTCGTCAACTGTAAGTGAACACACATATTCAAAGAAATAAAAATCACAATGCATAGGTGTACTTTGCATGGCAAATGTAAGAGAGAAATATCCAAGGATAGCAACATAAGAAATGTTATCCTTAAACAAATTTAAAGAAAAGGGTTTCTGGAGCAAGTAGTTATTATACCATATATTGTTATAACTATATTTTTTTTAACCGTAAACAAGAATTATCAATAATTTATTATATATAATCTATTAATAATTTATGTTTATATATTTGAATAATAAATAAAAATTTGTAAACTATTTACTCTACTAATCTACTTGTAAACCATATATTTCAATTGTTAGCTCGTTTAAATATGTAATTATTAATTAATATAATTCACCGGTAGGCGTCCACTTTGAAGATGCCCTTGCTGGAAAGTGTCAAATTCTGGCAGCTCCAATATTGTCTTGATAAACAATAACAAGATATGATTTTGATTTTATTCTTCAAAATAAATTATTTACTATTTAGCAATAATATTGGTCATAATCTTGTGAAAGTGTTTGAGATTCAAAAGTGTTCTGATTTGTTTTATGTTCATAAAGTAAATTCTATAGTTTACTGTTTGGAAAATGTATTGGTCATATATCTTGTTCAAAGTTTTTGAGATTCGAAAGTTTTAATAGATAAATGTCCGGTGTTTGACCAAATGATGAACCGTGATTTAGTTTGGCGACTATCATAATTGTGTCTTACAAAAATATGGACAATAGAAAAATAAGAGCTTTGCAACAACATATAGACATCCATACAATATCAACACGAAATATAACTCAAATAAACTAAATATTACTACTATCTCCGGCGTAATTTGCAACTCATTTGCAATTGCTAGTATATACATATATTGAATATTGTCGATAAACAATAACAATCGACAAAATATTATATACTCAATCTGATAATCTTTTGTGTGTGTGTGTATTAAAAATAACAAAATAATTTTAAACTATTTAGTGTGTTGATAAATTTTTAAACCATATATTATAACTATTATAGTTTGTTGGACGCTCGCAAAGTGTTTGACAAAATGACTCAGGACGAATGTCTTCTCATGGAATATAATAATAGTTGTTAAAATGAAGACACGGGCTTTCTCAAAACATTTACCAAATGTAACAAATGAAATTCCAACCTAATCACATGACCCAGCTCGACATCAATTTTTTCGGATTGTGCCAAATTGGGAGCATTGAGACTGGGTATGGGAACCCATGAAAAGGTAATTGAAATCCAATTTTTTAGATGTTGTAGTTACGAATGCGTTTATACACATGCATGCAAAATGTGGAAGCATTCAAAAGGCTTGGCAACTATTTGATAAATTACATAATGCAAATGCATAGATTGTTGTACATGCATGAAATGGTTTTTTTGAAAAAGTCTTGGAGATATAATAGGTTGCAAGGTTGTAGAACATATTGTTTCAGAATTGAACATTACAAACTTGTTTTGTGTAAAACTGGAGCGCTATGGACCATACCATGACCATTGTACAAAGAAATTTCATTCGTACAAACAATTATTTTTGTTTCTATCAATTCATTTTAGCCATAGTGTTATGTATGGAAAGGCCTATACCTTACCAACACAATACAAACTTATCCATATATATAATGGTTGATTCTTTGATATAAATTGTATAGTTTATAATGTTTTAAAAATGTTATAGTTATTTATAAAATATATTTTTAAAGTGATACCAATATAATTGTTAATGTCTTCTTAGATTAAATTGATCTGTGGGATTAATTTTAAATGTGAAAAAGTGTTTTTAAGATAATATTATTCTAATTAGTTTTAATCACATATAAATCAATAAATTAAATCTAGTTATAGAAAATATTTTCTATGAGTTTATTATAATGAAAATATTAAATTATTAGGAGAAAATATACTTTCAGATTGATTTGGGAGTCTTCAATCATTAAATAAAGATTATGTAGAATAAGTTTCGACAACAAAGCAAAGTAAAGATCCATGTCCTTAACACTACCCTCATAATCTCCATCGGCCACTCCTTTTCATGCTTCACCACTTCCTGTCATATATAGATCTTTTTCACTATTTCCATTCCCACTATTTCCTTTTGTTCTTTATTTTCCAAGTACAAATACCATACTATCTTGTTGTATGTTTCTTTTTTCTTCTAATGTCTCCCCCGTTTCACTTCGGATTATTTTTATTAATTTTTTGTCATTATGGAAGTATTAAAACACTCATAAAATATTTGTGTATATGGTCCATCTATCCATGACAACATATTTTTTGTAACATATTACTTTTCAAATAACTTCTCTACTAAATTTGTTTTGTCTAAAGTGTAGTCTTTATAATTTTATAATGTCATGTTCTTCCACTTAAACATTTTCTATTTGTCATATTATTTTAACAAATACAATTTCTTAACCCATAATATTTTCTCTCATTCCCCCACTCTCACTGATGTACTATTTTCTTAGAGACTCTATGACTCTTTTAGAATTGAAAAAACTTTTAACTTGCAAATTGATGAAACTTATGCCATCTTCTATTCTAAATACTTCAAGTAGTAGTTCTTTAAAATGAATGCAATTTTTTTGAATACTTGTCAAATACTTTTTCATATGAAACGCTACAGGCATCCTTGTTTCATGGATTTTATTTCATATTCGCATAAATGAATACATATGACCATTGCATGTTTTCCCCCATGCTACCCACAGGAGAGACCACGACTACCATACCTTTGCAAAACACCTAATTTGCATCAAACAATTCATCTACAAGTATCAAGCGCTCTTGGACCTGCACAAATAAAGGGGTTCTAAGATTTAAATCTCAACAATAACACTTAAAGTCTGTACAGACAAGTTTGTTTCATCATTGAGATGCAAATTTATACTACACAAGTTCCATCCACAATGGCATTTAAAAATTCTATACTGACAACTTTGCTTTATCATAATTGACTTAAGTTGATGCACACAGAAGACCACTAGGAATATTTTTTTAAAAAAAACATTTAAACCCGAATACATATAAATACCCCATAACCTCGGCTACGAGCCACATTAATTATACATTTCATTGTAATTCCAGGAAGTATGGTTCAGTGCAGTGATGGAGTAGAAACATTATTATCCTGTAGTACCAATTTTTGTAAAGAACCAATGGAAATAGAGAAATCCACTTAAGTGATTGTTAACATAAGAGATTATTTGCACTAAAAGTACAGAAAATGGCTAATTTGCACATAAACAAACTTCGAATTCACAAATGTGTAAGTAAACAAATCAAAAAAAGTTATACATTCACCACAAAGATGTTGCAAGAAGAGACCTCCTCAAGGTACTTCTTGTTGATTGCATCCAGATAGATCACATCAGAAAAGCCGTTTTCTTTAGCTCCAGTTTGTACTCTAAATACCTGTAAGAAAAAGATTGTTCGTTCATTTATGTATTTTGCAGGATCAAGACAGCTAACAGAAACTATATGGTCTCTGTGTTGAAAGTGTGTCTAACTATATATTATATTTAATATCTACACTACAGTTATACATCTACCAATAACATTAAAGCCATAACAACAATCGATTTACTTTCCCTAGCTATCAAAGCTACAATATATGTTTTCTTTGTCATCATTAAATCTCAAATGACCATCTCGAGGTTTGAAGTCTTCAAATATGTATTTCAATATTGCTACGTAATAATTTTACATAAATATTCTTTAATATGCTACCATAGCTACTTGGAGTTCTTACCTTTTGTAACTAGTCTTTATCTTGATCTATAATATGATCTTCTTGCATGGTTTATTTTTTCTGGTAGTTGTTCTGCTTAAGCTCTTCACTCTCTTGTGTCCTTAGTACTGCTCCAATTCTAATATGTTTCACATACGCTAACAAAATTCCAATTCTCTCATACATTACGGGGCCTTAACCCTTCCAATCTCCATCAACAATTGCGACATGCCAAATATAAATAAACTTACTTTATAGCTTTTCATGTATGGTTCTAAATAGATTAATTGTGCTAATCATGTTCATGATATGAATAACTATTATAGATAATGTTTTTTCTTACTGATGCAATGGATTGCTGTCAACCCTTCCTGATACAGAGGACAATGCTGCAAAATTAGTATTCTGCATGGTAAAATTCAAGGAAAGAAAATAAGAACACACTAAACTCACATATACATCCTTTTTTTTATCATAATAGTTGTATTAGAGATTCAGTGCACATATGATATATAGATAGGTTTCACACAGTGCTGAAAGTGTAGGCTCGACCTTTAAGTCGCATGAGTCACATTCAAAGATCCACAACAGACACTTCTTTACTAGAATGATCCACAGCAAACATAGACAAACACAAAAGTCGAAGCCCTGCAGAAGAATTTTTATTTTTTTATTTTTCTACTCATACGTACTGGAAATACAGTGGCAACCATACTCACCATGGCTCATACAAACTAGGAATACAGTGGCAACCATACTCCTAAGTTCATGGTTACGGAAAGAGGTATGACCACCTGTACATAGGACTCCCGCACCTGTCCGTAATTTCTAACTGGCACAATGTCTCTCCCTCCTTCATGTATGGTGTTGCGTTGCTAAGAAATTTATTGCCAAGAACAATAAATATTGCTTTGTCTTCATCTTCCACATCTGCATGTCTTTATCTCTGACATTCCTACCTTTCGCAGACACGTGTAGGGGCCATTCAAATCCGTGCTTCGTCGACCATGAAATCTCATCCGTTGATATCTTTGTCATTACTGAGGGGGTCGGGTTTTCTCACATAGAACACGCCTATTGGCATAATAAATATTGCACTAAATAATATAATTTCCCTAAAATCAAATTTCCATTTGTTGTAGGAAAGATTTGGGTAATCTTACAGATTTGATGAAGGGGCCAACATAGCAGTATGGGTTGACATTGAATAGTACTATACCTACTTATGTGAGAATTTTTGAAAATGCAGTGCCTTCCTCCACAATGACAGGTTCAAATAATTTAAAATCGCTTCTGCAAGAAACAGACGAAATGGTAGAACAGTGCCCTGTGCATGATACCCAAAGTATGATATACCTTCTCCTTTTAAGACAAAAAAAAAGATAAACGACATCATCTCAAGTATGAGATACCATGTAGAAAATGTTGCGTTTATAGGTATGAAAACGAGCAAAGAAGTAAATAAAAAAATGCAAGAAAATACCAACAAAAATAGTAGTCTCCTTTTCCGTCTCCCTCTAGCTCACCTGTGGAATATAATGTTGTGATATGGAAGACATGGGCAGAGGACGAGTCGGATCAGAAAAGTAAAGGGTATTATTGTGTATGGTTCCTGAGGCAGGAGGGGACTTGCTTTGGAAAGTAAGAATCCTTGATTTGGGAAACATTGTCGTAGAGAGGTGCTTCCTGTAAGCTTTTGTAGACAAACATGGAGTGCCATGGCAAATGCTGCTTTATTTTTCCTCATCATTCAGAGTCACACGAGCTACATCAAAATCCATCGAACCTCTGTCACTCTGCAAACACCACAACCATTAGCATTTTTCCTTTTCCATACTCATCATTCGTATTCCTAACAGTAAATACTTACACTAATGTGCCTGACCAGGATCCAACTTGCCGTGTTGGTATTTTCTTGCATGGGGACCTGTATCTTCCTCTCTTGGTTTTATTTACCTGTATGTCTCAAGCATTTTGTTTCTAATCAGAAGAAGGCATAAAAAATGACATGGTCAGATGTTTCTGTGCCAAGGTGTCCATATCATACCATTTTCTTTCAGACGAGCGACAGAACATGTGTCACCATGCACTACAACGCTTCATCAGATATCTCGCCACTGCTACTGCACGGTACTCACGGAATTTTAATATAATCACTCCCACACAGTGATAAATATTCAATGTGTATACATTCATCAGAGCATTCTCTCATTCTCGTGAAGGTAAAGTTTGTATAATGTTTCTCATTTCTACGATCGTGGCTATCAATGCCTTAATCGATCGCTGTGGTCGTAACCCCTTGCTTGGTAGGAGATAGTGCCATGAATGTTTGCAATCCGTAAGACCTATTTGGTGACTAAAAACATGCCAGAGTCGTCTTCTTTATGGTTGATATGACATTTCCACAGCAACTCACCCATTTTCCACCCTCCTGTCATTGACACAGAGATTTCAAAGGCTACGATAGGTATATTCAATCAATCGCTATCTGCATGTCTTTATCTTTGACATTCCTACCTTTCACAGACACGTGTAGGAGCCATTCAAATTCATGCTTCGTCGACCATAAAATCTGATCCATTGATATCTTTGTCGTTGTCAGAGGGGGTCAGGTTTTCTCACATAGAACATGCTATCGGCGTAAAGAAGAAGATATTTTAACAACACTATGCTACCAAATGGCATTTGAGGGTGGAGAAATACATGGGAAAGGAAAGAGGAATCAAGGAGCCAATGTGAAAATATACCTTCTACAAAGAGCATGGAATGTTTGTCAATCATAAGAAGGAGAAAACCCGTGTTGCGGAAGACGGCGATGAAACTGTAGAGGGAGATATCTCAAAATGTAAGTAGCGGATGGAAAATGTAGGCGAGGCAAATACTTGTTTGACTTTGCAGCTCTTGACTTTATTGGGTAGTTAGGAAAAATGTAAATGTAAGGGGAATTTTAATGCATATTTCATAGGACACGTTAGGGACAGGAAGGCGCAGACAGTATGTAGAATGCTTAGGTAGCGATATCATGTGAAATCTAGATTGGTGTTTTTCTCCAACTATTAGGGTAACGATTAGGGTAGTACAGTATTCATGCGACTGTAATTTGCATCTAAAGAGGAAAAATAAAAAAGGGAAAAACCAATATGTTCCAACTTTGGAACCTAGCCACAAAGAGTTCTTGTTGTAGAACCTTATACCAGTTGTAACCATTTGTAAGGTTAAGTAATTGCACAGAGTAGATGCACTATCATGTATCGATAATTGAAACCTTCCAATGATTTTTCATACTAGTCAAAGGTAGATTTAGGCTTTAGATTGCATGCCCCACATGTTTTTGACATATCATATTGTTCCTACCCAAATAATATTTGTTATTTGTGCTCCACTTAAGTATTTCAATCTCAAAAAGAGGACACAATAAAATCCGGGGAAACTCTGAAATTTGTTAGGGTTCGAAACCTAGGCTGAATGGATGCATCATGTAGTAATTTGTAGCCTCCCTTTCAAGTTATACGCTGAAGTAATTATTTGTTAATCAAGATTATTATTATTTTAAATTTAATGGCATCAAGGTTTTTGATTGGACGAAATTTAATTGGATGGGTTAGATGTATACATGAATTGATTGTTGTAAATTAAAAGATGGGAAATTATATACTTGCATGCCCCACACCTATTCCATGAAGCATATTGTTCCTTCCCAAAAATAACTACTATATGTATTTCACTTAATTGTCATAATCTCATGTGATTTATTCACGTGAGTGCAATGTGAGCTTAAAGGGGCCAAAATAAAAATGCATGAGACTTCACCAAGGTCTCAATTCAAGACCCAACCACACTGTTTGCTTCATGTAGCACTTTCCAGGCATGTTTTTTTTGCATTTTTAAGCTCGATAAATTATAGTGAAGTAGGTGATGCATGAACAATTATTAATACTTGAGATTGTTTAGGGAATGGACGTACGAGGTAGAAGAAGATGATGTCTGACAAGCTAATTGTGTTATTTTGTCATTTTATGCATTTTATAGTGGAAAGGTTTTTTGACTACGCAACATTTAGTGTGTCAATTGTTTGAGAGAAAAATTGCATAGAGTGTGAAAGAGTTTGAGGAAACATATTTTGGAGATATCTAAAAAAGACAAAGGTGATCAATCATTACTGTCGAAGTCAATAGTTGTTTGCAATTTAAGTTCTTGCACTTTACAGGTAGATAGAACACAAATAAATGCAAGGGGGATTCACTTATGTGTTTCAAGGGTTAATTTAGAAACAAGGATATGTGGTGTGGACCTAAAATTCCAGGGTAGGGGTTGCATACATAATTAGAATTAGGGTTCCTCTTTGGCTATTAGGGCAATAAACAACATTTGTCTCTAGTCATGAGGCGCATAGTTTTTTCAGGTGTAGACGATGTAGGTGAAGTACACCAGGCAATGTGAAGGGTGATGTAATGTGCTTGTGGTCAGGAAAATGCTTACAATTGGGAGGGAGGTCTGCCTAGATTGCAACCCGACAGCTGGCATTACTCCCTTCAGATCAGGCAACAAGGATACGTAAAAGGAATGTTCAAGGAAGGAAAATACATGGATTGAAGGTTAAAAATTAAAATGCATTATGTGACCCATTTTTTTGTCTCTTTCTCACACATTATGCAAACGAATGCAATTTGCGTTTAAAGGGGTGAATATATAAAAATGAGGAAAACCCAATAAACGTCTATTTTCAATTTCAATCTTAACTATTTGTGGGGGAATAGGTTATTCTTGACCAATCATTGATAATTGAGCCACTCTAGCGGTTGGCCATATGAGCAAAAGGTGTATTTTATATGTCATTCGAAAGAGGGATTCTTGAATTAAAACATGGGAATTGTAGTCTCTGTTTACCTCTTGCTTCACCAATCAAACCCCAAACGCGCTGGCACATCATCCAGATTGGTCTGAAA
This sequence comes from Taxus chinensis, assembly GCA_019776745.2. NCBI lineage: Eukaryota > Viridiplantae > Streptophyta > Pinopsida > Cupressales > Taxaceae > Taxus > Taxus chinensis. The sequence continues at coordinate 39,941,851 of CM034148.1, read as the reverse complement.
GCTCACCCGAGGCCCGCAGGCACCGAGCCCCTCTTTCATGTGAGCTTCGTGAGAATTTTCTCCCTTAATAAGGGGATGTTTGCACAAACAAAGAATGAACACACCCATTCTTGGAATCAACATTAAGAACTAAATCCTAGTCTAATGCACCAGAACATGAAATAGCATGATCATAATACATTAGAAGTAGAACTAAATCATGATTAGCATTAAGAACTCGATATTACGCCTATGAACATAAAAGAAAATGCACAGATCAAGATCCATCACACAGATGTTCAGAACCATTCCATTATATTAATTCATTAAATTATAGTAGCCAATAGCACATCAAAAGAGTTCCATCGATGGAGATATTACATTAGCAGAGCTTTAACATGATCTCTATATTGCTTCATTAAAGAGCTTACAATCACATATTACACATCTTCACTAACTATCTCTCTCTCTCACTTGCACTCTCTTCCAAATGTCATGCAATACCATCCATAAAGAGGAACTCAAAGGAATCTCTTCTAACCACTCATCATTACAAGAGAAGGCCTGAAGGAATCTTTCATGATTGCCCTACCACTACCCAAGAACATGCCAAATGTCAGCATGTGTAAATTCCTCAATCACGTATCCCTTAGCATGCAAGTGTCAGCTAATCCATAACAAACTTGGTTCCTTATCCTTTCATGATAATCGTATTGATGCCCTGGAATATCCTTTTCTTGAGCTACAAGTCTTCATAGCTTACCCATAACTGCATCTGGTCTCTTTTCCATCCATTCCCTAAACGCGTCTTTACCCATTGTCCAAAACCCACTAAGTCCCGAATCCATCTTGCTTGGGCAGGAGCCATCACGCATCCCCAAAAGATACTTCTGGGCATACCTTTGTGCCCTGCTTCCGCGTGCCACAAAGCTTCACGCCTTAGGTACTTAGTTAATTTAGGGGTCCAACATCACCCCACACTAATATGATTACCACCCCGGAAATCCTTTGCGCTTCCCAAATCAAAATCTTAACGACCAAAAACTTGTTAAGGCAAAAAATGTTACTCCAAAGAAAAAAAGAATAGTGGAATTAAAATAATCTGAATAAAGAATGGAAGAATGGGAGAATATGATGTGTGGTCAACCTGCTACGTGACCAATTGGAGGAGTTCAAGGAAATTCACATCTATTTCATCCTTCAACTTCTCCCAAAGCCTTTAATTATGCTAAAGCCTTCCTTGGTGCTTCTCATATGACGTTGGGCACTTGGTCTGGGGTGAATTCCTCCACCTTCCTCTTGAGCGCATTAATGGCTACCAAAAACTATGCGCAGATACCTTCGAACTCATCCATCCTCTTAGTGATGGAATCCCAGAGTTCGTTAATCCTGAAATCCAGCTTCTCGTGCTTTTTTTATCATATCTTTCTGAGTTGTGGTGTTAACAACCAACTGTGTGCTTATCCTTGATGGTGGGGATCATCTCCTTTAAATATTTGAGGGAGGCCTCCTCTTCTATCACCTGCGCGTCAATGATGGGATCACACTTTCTACAGTTGTTGAAGCCCCTATCTACCAGTATGTTCGCCTCTTTGAGTTGAGTGAGCAAGTCCTCCAACTCAATGATCTAGGCTTTAATGACAACTTAATTTTTTTCTTTCTCCTTGGTGAGCTCTGTAATTGTAGGGTCCGCGCCATCCTTGATGTTTGTGAGAAAAATCCCTACAAGGTCCTTAAGATACTCCATCTTGTCCCCATAATCTGTCCTCACTTGGCTTACCAGGGCTGGACATTGCCCCAAAATGCCTTTAACGAGGGCGACAACTCAATCATAGGCCTCCTTGGTTAGTGCATGCTCGCCCTTCAGTCCTTGGCGCAATCTTTCTATCTCCTTTTCCTTTTCCTTCTTTCCCGTGACTAGGGTTCGAACAGTGGCCCTGCATCTAAGTTGCTCTGAATCACCTCCGAGGACATATTTTGAAGTGTGTTGCATGCCTGCTCATCTATTAGGTGGCTAGGATCCACCACTTTATATGTCTCTCCTCCCTTCTTTTGTGAATGAATGGTCTCGATAGTGTGATCATTGACCTCAAACTCAGGTTATTTGGAATGGCAATGCATGTTCCAGCTTAGCATTTTTCCGGTCTTAGGCACGCCCCATTCTTGATCCATCCGATCCAAACAATATAGCTTTTCCGATGGGAGGGTGGCCTGGAACCTTAAGCGCAATACCTTCGTGGGGTCATCCATGAATTCCATATGTGGGGACACGGGTGTCCACTTCTTCCTTATTGTTTTGCGCTTTGTCTGATGCTTCTTTGATCCTAGGGTGAATCCTTTATTCTCCTTTATAATAAAGGAGTCCCCTTTATCTCTTTCCCCTAGGCTAGCGGTTTGTGTTGGGGAGGCCTCGTGCATTGGACTCTTCTCAGGTCATGTAGAATTATCCTCTTTTTCACATGTCTTACCCACATCTATGGCTTCAACTATAACTCTCTCATGTTCTTCAAGATCTTCTTCCAACTCATCCTTGAAAGTGGTGGGGTCCTCCTTCTCTCCTTCTTCTGAGCCTGTCGCGGAGCTCTATGCATCGTATGTCTTCTGCTTCTTCGCTTCTATCTCTTCCTCCTTCTCCTCCTCCTTGCGCTCTGGTAGTGAAGCCTTGGCGCCACCTTGTTTTGAAGCATTAGTTCCCTTGCTACCATTGCGACGCGTGTAATACTTCCTCTTCCATGAAGTGTCTAACTTTCCTTCACTCTGTTCTTCTTCTTCTTCCTCTCCTTCGACATTTACCACTTTCATGGGTAGGATTGGTGCCTCCCTTGGCTTTGAAAAGGGGGATTTTGTAACCTCCACTTCAATCCCCCCTTGTGTTTTGGGGTGCAACTATACAAACACCTAATGGATGTAACCCTTGATGGTGTGTTGTCACCCTCAAAACCCCCTCATTTTTCAAGTCAAGTTTTTGAAAATTTTGAGTTGATGCCTTTGAGAGATGTTTGAGCAAAGTGAGAAGTCTAGAGAGATAAAAAATTCATTCTTTGAAGAAATTGGTGCTCATTTGAGATCTCGCCCTGTTAAAATCTTGCAGTCCGCATGGTTTGATAAAATTTTTGTCTTCCCGTATGGATGCTTAAAAATTGTTTCCTTCATTCAAATGAAATTGTCAAATCCTTTTTCTATGGCCGTGGATCGCATCGAGCCTAGTATTGTTTACAGTTCTTCTTTCCACGAGGAGTAATTTGTTATTCATGTGTAAATGGTGGAGTTTTCCCTCTCTATATTTTTCCACAGTCGTAAATGACGGGCGTGTCTTCCCTATCAATTTATTTTCCAGCATCCACGAGTACGTGGACATCTCTAATTAGACACGATGTGGTGGATTATTTTGCGAACTTATCATTTTTTGTTATTTTTGTAAAAGTGTCAAATTGGCTACATGGCTGCGAAGGATCCTGATTGGTCGAATTGGCTAAGCATAGAAGGACCGCGGAAGGTACCATGTGTCTCAATGGTGTTATTTTGGTATGGTGCACAAAAGCAGAGACCCCAAACGTGCGCAGGCCATCCACGTGGTCAGAGTTCGAAAAGATAAAGCCACCCATTGAATCGGCTAAGTATGAAGAGCCGGTGAAAGCCTCCACACGTCCCAATGACGTACCTCCAAAGGCCAAGTTCAAAACAGGATCCTAAGTGATTGCAGACTCTCCATGTGCCTCATTGGCTCAAATTCAAAAGGTGTGGCCCAAAGAGAGACCCCAAACTTGCGCCAGCTCTCCACGTGTCCCAGGTCTGAAAAAGGGACAAAGCCGGCCATTTAATCGACTAAGTATAAGAGGGTTGGCAGAATCCTCCACGTGCCTCATCAACACAAATTCAGAAGTGAGAACCAAAAGATAGACCCCAAATTTGCGCCAGCCCTCCACATGGTTAAATCCTCAAAAAAGTTAAATCAGCCATTGAAAATTCTAAGGCTAACGGACAGTGCCATGTGCCTCATTGGCACACCTTCAAGGGTCGAAGCCAAAGGTGGTTCTCCAAACATGCGCCAGCTCTCCAGGTGCCTCATCGGTGTAACTTCAAAGGCGCATCCCAAAGAGAGACCCTGAACTAGCGCTAGTCCTCCACATGTCTAGGGTCCAACATAAGTCAAATAGGTAGCAAGCCCGAATCGACTAAGTATAAAAGAACTGGTGGAAGTCTCCACGTGTCTCAACAACGCACCTTCAAGGGTTGAAGCCAAAGGTGGTTCCCCAAACGAGTGCCAACTTTCCACGTGTCCCAGGTCCGAAAAGGAGACAGAGCCAGTCGTTGAATCGACTAAGTATAGAAGGGTTTACAGAAGCCTCCACATGTCAGCTTGACGCAACTTCAAAGGAAAAATCCGGAGGCAGGTCCCAAATGTGTGCTAAGCCTCCATGTGTCCAGGGTCAGACATATGGCCCTGCCAAACAAAAGGGACTTAGCCAAAACACAAAGAAACAGAGAAAATCTGTGGAAGGAGCCACATGTCTCTTCGGTGCTCTTTCAAGAGGTGAATCCAAAAGTAGGTCCCAAACGTGCACCAACTCTCCACGTGTCTCGAGTCATACATAAAGCCTTCGCCAAACAAAGGGAAAAAGTCAAATGTTAAGCCCACATCGAAATTCAAAGCGGGAAGGTGGGTCGGCGGAGAACTTTGAGATTTTGAGCCTTGTTTCCATAAAAGGCTTAAAGTGATAAAGTGAACTGCGACCCTACTCATGGCAAGGGAAAAATTCAAATGTTAAGCCGCATCGAAAGTCAAAGCGGGGAGGCAGGTCATCGGGGCCTTTTGGGAATTTTGGTTTTATTGCCAAAAGGAGTAAAGTTACAAAATGAGCCGTAACCCCGCTGAAGCCAGGTAATGAATATACGTTGAAGAGTCAAAGCAGAGAGGTGGGTCGACGGAGAACTTTGAGATTTTGAGCCTTGTTTCCAAAAGAAGTAAAATTATAAAGTGAGTCGCGACTCTGTTCCACTCAGGTAAAGCCACATGCCAGACCCAAATACAAAATGTGAAGTTGCGGGCTTGCAGGGCTACGAGGAAATTTTGCACTTTGTATCTTTTGCGCTAAAGGTGCAATTGCATTTTCGGGCCTACAGATCTGTTTTTCAAAAATTGCATTTTCACCATTTTTGTACGGATTCGATTGAAATATTCAAATAAGCATAAATTTCTCTCTAGTGCTCGAAATTCGACAAATTTTATATTGTTGGAAAGATCTTGGTCTCCTCTGTGCCATGGAAGCATAAAATATTGTTTTCAGTAGGGTTTGATGGTTGAAAATCTGGAAAACATCTTTCAAGCCATTAAAACAAGATTTGATTGCTTCAACTACCCAGATATGATCCGATCTTCCATACTTCCTTCTCCAACACGCCAAAAAGACAAGGAGAATTGACTAGATATCTTGATTTGGGTGAAAATCTAGAAAACATCTTTTGTGCCATTAATATTTAATCGGACTGCTTCAACTAGATAAAATTTGATCTGATCTTCTATCCTTCCTTCTTCAGCACGCTAAAGACATGCAGAACCAGATTTGACAGATTATAGGCAGATTTGCGGGGGTATTGATGATTGGTGGTTGAGCTTCCAAATCAGATTTCTTTCCTTCTCTTCTTCTCCTCTCTTTGCTTCATCTATAAATTTAAGAGCTTGGCTCATTGCAAAGGTTGGACTCTGATACTTTTGAGTGTAATTATAGTCGAAATTAAATCAATATAGAAGGATTTTCCCCTTTTCTCTATCTTCCTCCATTGTCCCTTCTTGCTTACCTGAAATTCGTGGATCATTTATCTTCTGTGATAAGAAACTTTGTGTTCTTATTGATATGATTTCTAGAACTTTGTGTCTGTGGAATGATATATTATGTTGTGAATGTGAATGATTCTGTTCTGTATCACTCTTGCTCAGTACGTATAGGGTTATACACTGCTATCTATATTTCCTGAAAGTACTATTATATTATGTTATTTCCTTTCTTTAGTTCTTCCATTCATTTGTATTGATAATCTATTTTGGTATACAAAGCATTTCAAGATGTCAGAGGTCCAACATTAAGATGGAAGTTGTACATTTGTATATTAGCTTTACTACTTGCTTTCAATAAGGGAACCTCTTCCATAAAGAGGAGGGACTTGTTGTCCCCTTATTGTGGTTTTGTTAAAAGTACCATTTTAAAACCCAACATGGTGACACTTACTTGTGGGTGTAAGTCTAGAAAATTTGGCTCCAAAACCTTGACATAGGCTAATCGAGTGCTATACTTTTATGTCGTGTGTAAGGTATGGACATCAACGTCCACTTTGTCTTCATAAAAAACCATATTATATGGGTCTCTTATTCGGTTGATGGCACACTTTATATATTTAGTAGTAAATGCAAAGGGGATCTTGCACCATTTCCCCATCTCTCCTTTGGCCATCATAAACTTTTCCAAGAAAAAGTGTTGTGTAACTGCGAACTTAACTTGATTCCCAACAACTTGTGGCAGTTCATGGGGGATGCGTCACTCATTCTCAAATGCTTCATTCCACATTTCCTATCAGGAAAAAAACACAGAGCTTCATTCCATACAAATACATATCGAGCTCTAGATAAGTTTGATCTAGTGCACAATGATTTTTGCAGACCAATGCAACCTAGTCATTATGGTTTTTAGTATTTTTTGATTTGTGTTGATGATTATTCTAGAAATATGTGGATTTATTATCTTTGTGTAACTTTCAATAACTTCAAAAAGTTCAAAGTGGTTGTGGAAACTGAGACTTGACGTAAAATTAGATCTCTTAATTCATATCGAGGGGACAATTGACCAACAATGAGATCAAATAATTCTTAGAAGCTCATGAAATTTATCAACAAATTCCTCCTCCACATATACTAAAACAAAATTATGTCATAGAGAGAATGAATCATACTATCATAGAGATGGTGTGGTGTATGATTGATGATTTAGGACTTGTGAAGACGTTGTGGGAGGAAGTAGCTATGATAGTAGTATATCTGTTGAACATAGTTCTCACTTTTTCTCTCAATGAAGTAACACCACATGAAGCATGGTCATGGAAGAAATTATCCATTTCAAACCTCAGATTATTTGGGTGTAAAATAAGAATGCACATTCCCAAGAAGAAGAGAACAAAGTTGGATATGAAAGTAAAATAATACATCTCCATTACATACAATGAATAAGCTTTTAGGACCAGACAAATGGATCCGAAGAATAGGAAAGTGCACACAAGAAGGGATGTTGTTTTTTTTGTAATAAATTAGTTGAGGCTCTTTCCACAAACTCACCAGATGTTAAAAGAAGCCCTGTTGTGAAGACAAAAGATGGTACTCTCATTGATGATGAAAATGATGATGGGGATGATGGTGAATATTTTTCAAGACCAAAACCCATGGGAACAACAAAATGTATTCCTAAATGGTATACTAACATGATTTGAGATGCTAAATTGGATGATCCTTCAAAAACTCATGGGCCAAAAAATCACAACAAAGCTTGTGAAGAGGTAAAATTTTCCCTAATGAGTAAAGTTATTGAATCTATTGATTACTCTACAATTTAGGAATCCATGTAGTTAAAACCTTGGAAAGATTCCATGGAAGTTGATTATCAATCAACAATGAAGAATATGAAAACTTGTCCATCTTCCACGAGGGAAGAAGCCCATTAGATGTCGATGGATTTTCAAAAAAGAGTACAAATCAGATGGTACCATTAACAAGTACAAGGTGAGATGTGTAGAAAAGGGGTATGCTTAGAAGGAAGGCATAAACTATGAGGAGACATTTTCTCCCACAAGTAAGATCAAAATTATCATGATGATCTTTTCTCTAGCTGCATAGTTTTTGAGGGAAACTTCACTAAATCAAAAAGCACCTTTCTCAATGGAGACTTGTAAGAAGAATTCTAGATGACTCAACACGAAGGTTCTTTCGTACCTAGAAAATAAGAAAATGTATGTAAACTCATCAAACCATTATATGGTCTCAAATAGGCTCCCTGGGAATGGTATATCAAAATTGATGAACAACTCATTCAACATGGATTCTAGAGGAATCCTTATGATCCTAATCTATACCTCAAAAAGCAAGGGGGAGATTGTCATTGTTGTTGTCCGTGTTGATGATCTAGTCATCAATGGAAGCTCAATGAAGATGATTAATGCAACGAAGAATTATCTTAATCGATCGTTCGGAATGACAGATCTCGGGATGACGCACCATTGTCTTCACTTGGAAATATGAAATAAGAAGAATCATATCTTTTTTCTCAGTTGAAATATGCCAAGACCATGCTCAATAAATTTTGGATGGTGGAATTTATACCCATTTCCACACCTATGGAGACAAGACTCTTACAGATCCATCTACACAGGTAAATGCAACTCTCTATCGACAGTTGATTGAGAGTCTCATTTACCTAACTTATACTACGTCATATATCAACTTTGTAGTCATTTATATTTCATATCTCATGCAGGAACCTAGAGTTTTTCATTGGAAAACAACAAGGTAGATCTTAAGATATCTCAAGGGCATTATGTATCATGACCTAAAATACACGAAGAATGACCAATTATTTTTGAAAGGATATTCTGACTTAGATCATGCAGATAGAATTGATGACATGAAATCCACTTTTGGATTTGTATTCTTTTTAGGATATGGTCCAATATCATGGGGAAGCAAGAAACAATTTTTTGTGTTTCAATCTTCCACAAAAGTTGAATATCATGTTGTAGGTGGAGTTATATGCGAAGCAATATGGCTACATCACATACTTGAGGGACTTGGACTACCACAAGAGAAACATACCACCTTGTATTTTGACAACGAAGATGTTCTAAGACTTGTTCATAATCCATTGTTTCATGAGAGGACGAAGAACATTGAAGTACAAGTACATTTCATTCGTGAGCATATTTTATAACACAAGATTCACCTCCAGTTTTTCCCAACATCTGAACAACGTGCATATATCTTCTCTCAGCCACTTACACGTGAAAAATTTGATATGTTTAGATAATTCCTCTCCTCTTCACTTAAGACAATGCAAAATTAAGGGGGGGAATGTTAGGTAAAACTTTAGGGTAGCAATAATTTTTTATTGTAAGTATTATTTACATTTACCATAGGTCAATAGGAAGTTATTATGTATTAATTAGTGGTTATATGGTTAATTAGCCTAAACCATATTATAACAATTTATTTGTTTTGTATTCATGTATGTTTTATTTGTTGCAATTTTAGTTGGGTTGTTGCACCTTTAAAATTATTTTTGTTTTTTATACATGGATGTCCAATATGTATAAATATTGCAGCTCTTATATGCACTATAACTTGAATTCTTCCAATTAACAAAATATTACACGCTGCCTCCATGTTTCTCTATCACAGATATAATAAAAAATAGTCCCGAGTGATGTATGAATGTTAAAAATTTCTAGCACAAATTTAGATAGTGGAATGTCATCGATTGTTATGGATTCCACAATTCAAAAACCCCCAACACGATATTCCTCTTTTTAGAGTTACGAATGTTGAACATCTAATTAGACATGTTTGCTCTAGTTTTCCTTTTTCCTACTATTTTTTTTCTTACATTGCTGACTGGCATTAAGAAAATTGATAAGTCGCGTTACTTTTTTCCGTTGAAATTTCTAATAATATTTAGAATTGGTTACAAATAGAATAAGTTGTCAATATACCTTTTTGGGAGTGTAAAACCAAATAGTTTGATACTAATTTTTTATACTTTTTAATATTTATAATTTAATATATTATTTTAATAGTCATTCCTTAGCTTATGCCCCAACATTCCCGAAATCCAGGATTTTTTTATCATCCTAGAAAAAAATTCCTTACATCCCCCATCTTCAGCATCCCACAATCTAAATAATTGCATGTTTTCGATTCTAACATAATAGTGTAACTAGATTGAGGATATCTATCACCACTTAATAGAAATTTGTGAATAAAATAATAAATTTAGATTGATATCTATCAATATTTTGCAAATAAATTTATTTAAGATAATTAAAATGACAATATTAATATGGGAAAAAATATTATTGAAAGTTTGTAAAATATATATTACAAATTCAAAGATTAGTAATTTAATATGTATTTAAATAATATTAAAAATGGATTATAATATCCTTCACTAAAGTATAAATCTTAATAGTTCCAAACGTATTTAAAATAATCTGTTCATCCAATATCAATATATAAACTAGTAATCCCTTTAGTTTGAATCAGGGACGGGGAAGGATGTTGATGTGGATGAGGAAAAGAGTAAAGCTAGGGAAGAATATCTAAAACCACGTTCCAGATCAACATGTTGATGTTGTATGACTGTTGTAGAATATAGTATGTTGTTTTAAAAGCGTTGCTTTCTGTGTAAGCATCGTTTTTTGCCCTTTTTAGTACCTGTCGTTCGGAAGTATACTATTGTTTTCACCTATTGCAATTAGTTTGTATGGATACCTGTGCTATTCTAAAGTTTCAAACAGATATTTCAAAAAATATTTCCTTTGTACCTACGGATTCCTCCAGGAAATTAATTTGAAATTCCTCTGATTGGTCTTGAGTAATTCCTTCATTGCCAAAATAGATTTGGCAGATAAGACCTATTTTGTTAAAGTTTTTTGGGCCTGTTAAACAAGCACACATGGATTTGTTGCGGCTTTTACTTCCCTCTATGCTGTTTTTAGATGTTGTTGACACTTGGATTCTTGCATGAATCTCTTAGTTTATTTGTATGTACATGGGGAGAAGAAAAATTCTGTGCCCATGGCATCTGTTCAAAAGCCTTCACAATGATGTCATGATTTTCAACGTAATATAGCATCGCAGGAGGTGCTGAAGATCTCGATGGTAACGAATATTGTTCTCTTTTATCATTTCCACCATTGATTTTCTAAAATGCTTTTGTCGATCACACAATGATTTCACCACTGCAATGCTCGCATCTCGAGTCGCCACATTTAACAGAAGTCTTATCAGAAGTAATAATATGGCATTTATCTGCTACTTTAGACCTCTTCTACTCACTTTGTTGTTCTTTTCGACCTCAGTTTTGCATTGTAATTCATGCCATTGGCCTTTGGAGAAAGAACTCTGGTTCTACTTTTGTAATCGATTTGGGACCTCGAGTTTCCCAGCTTTCCGGCTACCTGTGGATTGAAATTCGTAACAAAATCTGCCGAAAGTTGTGTCTATCCTACATTGACCTTTTTGCGAGCTGGAACAAACTTTTTCTCCGAGCTCTCTTTCTGCTTTTATTCTTTAATTCCATATTGAAAGTCCCTTGATCTGGTCATGGAGGGCCTACATTCCTCCCAATACTGAAGAAATAATTGGTTCTGTTCAATATTTGCGGACAAACCTGAAGCCTTCAATATATCAATAAACGAGACAGACACTTCTTATTCGCTGGAAACCGACAGTGCTTTCTGGTCAATGGAGCATACAGAGCTCAATCTGTAACTGCTGTAAGAATTTGAACGAGTAAGACTGGTATCCGAGAGAAATGGGTTCCCAACCAGTCCAAACATTTTCGTCACTTTTTGCCCCAGGGGCTGTACCCGCCTGAAATCCTCATATTCATTTACGGGGCTGGGCAATCCTGCAATGTAGTTGAAATGGTGACTTGATTGCTTCAAATTTCCTGTTTTAGACTCCGATTGAGGGCAAAGCTGGCATGTATCCAACCTATCCGTAACGAGCATTCCTCCATCCTAGCAACCATTAAGAAGATGTTCAATCTCATGGCCAATTTCCCCATTCACAGAGATTCCTGGGCTGCTACTTTTGAAGGTGTTGTCAGCTACAGGGACACTCCATGAACTGATTGCACAAGTAAAATTATAATTATAATTGCATAGTCTGCAATCGTTAGCACACGATTATAAATAAGTAATGTGTAATTTATGGTAGAGATTTTGCCCGATGTGACGAAAGCGAGTGGGAGCAGGGCAACTGATGAAGAAGCGGAGCTAAGCGAATTTCAGTGAGAAATTGTTCACCTGGTTGTCGTAGTGAGTAGGGATGATGCGCTCAACAGTTATCCAGAGAAAATCGGGAACATGATGAGAGTGAAAGAGGCGCACCGCTATAGTGAGAATGCAATGAAAAGGTTTATATAAGCCAGCAGAGAGGCCATTATACTTGGAGCTTCTGACTCTGCAAACGCATTTGTGGAAAGGGGGCCGCTCTGGTTGTTGAGGACCTAGGCATTTAGATGCCTACTTTTTTGAACTGTATTGTATTTGAATATAGAAATATGTACATGGTTGAGCTCAGAAAAATAATCCTCCGAATGCTAGGAATGACAATATTGGATTTTGAATTGATCTAGAATATTCTTCCATAAACTGGTTGTTACATGTCAATTGATGCTCAATTGAATGAGTACGACTGAGAATGTCTCTACATGAAACAGAGATATTGCATGAGTTTTCCATTGTTGTGTTTATGTCATCTATTACTTCAAACCCTCTAGCTGATTTAAGCTTAGGAGCAACAGTTTTCTCTCCAATAATACTATCCGTGTCATTCAACAAAATTAAGATGCCCAATTTTTTGGACTGTATATAACTTTTGACAGCTATATGATCCCAGAGGATCATCCACAACTGGGTCAATCACATTTATCGGAATTGGACAATAGCGTTGAAAGCCTAGAAAGCAGTATACAAGAGATTCACCGCTTTTAACTACTACCCAGCGTTTACAATAACCTGTGGATGATTCTACCTCTTTCTTGTCATTAGGCTGTAAGGTTGAAATCTTGAGTAAGCCTCATCATACAATCTACAAACATGACAAGCTTCAGATGGAAGCTCATTTGCCACACAACAGAGAGAGAAAATCAGGTGAGCCCATAAAATGTTGTAAACAAAAACTCAAATTTCCTTGGTATAAAAAAACAAGATTAAGGCCAAAAGTGATATATACTAATACAACTCAAACCCAGGCCTCTGATTTTTTATTTTCCTAGGCTTGAAGGGCACCATTTTACGTGCAGAGTTATGCCTAAGCCCTGTTTTTTAAAGGGCTTTTTGGTTCAACTTGTATAGATTTTTCGGGGTTCAACTGTGTACAGATTTATTTGCTTGACACTCTTCGGATCACTGCTCGTGACTCATCATCAAGAACATGAGATTTTATTGATAGTAAATCACATTTTCATTAGAAATGTGTCGATCAATTGAAATTTTTACATGGTTGATCCCAGAAAATGTTAGGGATAGCAATATTGGATTTTGTATTGATCTAGAATTTTCTTCCATAATCTGGATGTTATATATCAATTAATGCTCAATCGAATGAGTAAGACTGAGAATATTTGTACATGAAACATAGATATTACATGAATTTTCCACTACTATGTTTATGTCATCTATTACTTCAAACTCTCTAGTTGAATTAAGATTAGGAGCAACAATTTTCTCTCCATTAATGCTATTTGTATCATCCAACAAAATTGAGCCATCACATTCATGTAAAAATAGATAATTCCTTCATATCACAACAACAGTCACCGCAACAATGATAAATCAAACACAAAATTGCCTCTGCAAAATTGCCTCTAATACTAATAGATATTGATTTTGCAGACCTACAATTGGCATTCCAAAAAATGATCATGTTCAGGTCAAACATCCCGACTTTTACTAAGACTATTGTCTATGATGCCTCTACTCCCATGTCTTGTTATGTACTGATTTGTTAGTGGAATACATCTTCCGCTTTTTGGATTAAAAACATCTGTTTAACCTCTCGAAAGAAAAAAATGCATTTTTTGTATTTCGTGAATAACAATACAACATTCACATAAGGCAATCACGGTAAGTACTATTGCTGTAATGCAACCCTTGTTTCTTATTGCTCTTTAGTATTTCAATTTTTTTTATCTTTCAAATTTGATTTGTGAGAAGGGAGGGGTCCCTTCTAAATGCCCACATTACCTATTATTAAAAATATCAATAATAATAATTTAATGTGCAGCGTGAGAGATCAGAGTTAGAGAGTAGCGTGAGTGCAGCGTTAATGGTGCCTCCTTCGGCCCCGACCAAAACATGGGCCTCGAAACTTTTTGGAGATTCTTACCAGGCGCCGGTGAAGTTCCTCATGACATGGTGCAGCGATGGACATCACCTTGCAATACCAGAGACTGTCACCAATCAAGCTAAGGAGAGACTTAAATTTACAGCGGTGGGGAGTTTTGCAGGATCAAGACCAAACACTGATCTGGTGAGAGCTTGGTGAAGGAGGAGATGGGTATGTAAGATTGAGGTCAAAGCTATTTCATGCGAGGGTTTCTTGTTTTGCTTCCAGAATGAATCTGATCTGCGGAAAGTGTTTGAAGGAGCACCTTGGTTCTTCGGGAAAGTTGTTCCCAGCCTTTACCATTGGAGACCTGGGATTACTTCTGATTTTACCTTTGCTATGCTCCGGTTGTGGATTCGACTCCCTACTCTCCCCTTGGATTTCTGGGAGCTTGAGGTCTTGCTGGGGTTAGCGAGATCGGTGGGAGTGTTGCTGGCCATTGATCCTGCCACAAGAGCTCGGTTTAGACTGGTCTTTGCTAGGATTTGTATCAATGTTCTTGTTGGATCCAAAGTGCCAGAAAAAAATTTATTGGACTCTGTTTATGACAAATGGGAGCAAGTAATTGATATTGAGAGCAACAGAGCCTAATAGGGGTTGAGGAATCTAACGAACCATGGCTCCATGTCGCTTAGGTTATGATGAATCGGGGGATTATGATCTTGCAGATGAATCAGCCGATGAAGGGGAGAGTCTGGTGGAGGTGTCGGTGGAAGAAGCGGGGCTGGTGGTCGGGCAGGGGCTGCTAGCTTGGTGGTGGATCGTTTGGTAGCAACCAGTAAGGAAGACTGTTGCAGCGTTTCTGGGAGCGGGAGGTCTGGTTGGTCCCCAAATTCAAATTCTCTTATGACTGGTCTGGTTTGCCTGATGTGGATGTTTGCATGTTCTTGGAGGATTGCGTGGCTGTCTCGCAAGGGATCCCAGAGTTGGTGAAAGTTGGATTGATTGCCGAGATGAACTTTTTCGTTGGAGACCTGTGGAACAAATTGCTGGTTGCTCAGGTGGGTTTGCGGTTCCAGTTGGGGCAGGTGACCCGAATTCAAATTTTAAATACATCATTAATGACCCTGCCTCCGGCCACATTGGTTTGAAGGAACAGACGTTTGGTGGCTCTTTTGCGGACAGCTGGGAGATCTCCAGTGGCTGCTTGGAGGCGGGGGTGCCGGTTGTCCCTCCCCCCACAGCGTTGGATGATGTTGGGGGAGAGGGCTACCCTTCAATGGACGGTCATGATGCATTTACCAGCGTTGACTGAGGTGCATATTGAGTGAATCTTAGCCGCTGGTGATGTTGGGTGGACCAAAGCCCTATCCCCTTAAAACCAAACCCATATTTACCTTATCTAAAAAAAATCAATATAAAAACTAACATAAATCAACAATAACAATATATTAATTAATTTAAGGTGAAATATAAGTTGGTAATGAATATACACGTGAAGTGAAGTAGTAACTAATATTATCATATAATCTATAACTAGTGGTCACTCCGAGGGGAGCAAGATTACGCCGTGTTTGGGACAGTAGGAGTTGAGAATGTATTGTAAGGTATTTGCTTGGTGTTTTGCTACAGGTTTCAATTCTGCAACGCTGGAATGGAGATGGTGTTGGACTAAGAAGTTGTATTTTAAATACAAATTGGTACAAATAAGAAGTTGGACTAAGAAGGTTATGATAATGTTAATGCGCACAAATCGAATACTATTCACAAATTGGCAATCTACTCAATTTTAGAATAAAACCAATATAGCTACAACATCATAAACACCACAAACACATATGTATTGAAGAAAGATTTTCCGTCAAGATTAGAGGTGTTTGCTATTATATTAATGATTATTTGGCAATCTATTTTATTTTAGAATATAAGCAATAGAAGTAAAGATACATATAATATAATTTTGGTTTAAAGAGTCTATGCTATTTAACATTTGAACAATAAAATCAATGATGTATTGAGCAATGTAATTTTTTTTTTGTTATCATATTCCACATGCATATTGTGGGACCAAACTGGGTGTGTAAGGAGCGGCGTTTATGTGGGTGGGCCTCTATGTACCCAAATAGTAGCTGCTCCAAGTAGGTGGCGGCGTTTGGAGAGAATTATTGATAAATTATGTTGCTGGTAGTTTTTGAAAACATGAAGAATGGCAATATGCATGAGAATTCCAAGTCAATGAGAATATAAATGGAAGTTTGTGATAAATTGGTCTATCAGGTTAAGCATTCCAATTGAAGAGTACAGCAGCGGGATTGTTCTATGATGTAGATCTAGATCAGATTATCCAGCCAGTTCTATTATTGTGTTTTTTGACATATAGTTCAACGTAGAAAGGATACAACACATATGCATGTAGATATACTACACATAATCATTGTATACCATATAACATTGGTAACCATTTCTCCTTCTCTGATTTAGATCAAAATAAATGATTATTCACTATGTTGAGACAGTATGTGTGGATAAGGCAAAACACTTACCTTAACACCAAGTAGCAATGGACTACCGCATTTACATATAACTACCTCATTTGGGTACGCCCAAGTCCAGATAAACCAAATCAGCAACAAATAGATTTATGGGCAGATATTTAAGTCGAAAGGAGAACAATAACTGCACATGTCTATTTGAAAATTGACTGTGCTTTCCAATCAAGGGCATACTCACCTTCTCCATCTTTCATCTTCTGTTTTGGACAAAAACTAACCGAGATGAAGTAATTTTATGTTAGAGGAAATGTTTTTACATAATCAACATTAATTTGGAGATGAGCTTCTGTTTTTTTGGAATAGGAATGCTTTGTGAAAAATATATCCTAGTGCTGTTATTTTTAGTTTTCCTAATTTACCCACCTTAGCCTATATTTAATAAGTATAACTGAACCTTTGATGAAAGACAATAATTGTATCCACCTTGTCATGTATGTCTGAATCTATAAACTCAGGTGCATTTTCCATGGACATGTATGAGGTATTCGTTCCATCTTGCCAAAGCCTCTTGCATGTCCATTTGAATGCCCTACATACACTAAAACAATTGTGCCATGTGTTTGGAATCTGTTTGGTATCTCGATTGTTTTTTGGGCATCCTCCCACTCCTTTCTAACAACCTCTACAAATTTATGTGGTGTTTCACAACTCTTGTGACCTCTTTCAGCAAAAGTCAAGAGTAGCTTTATAGTCATGAATCCTCTTATTAAGTTTTTCTCCCTTTCTCTGAGTTTTATCATAGAGGAGACTTCATTGCAGCATCTTCTTCCTTAGTGATCTGATGACACAACTGTCTTTCACCAAAGCCCTCATCTTTACCACTTCCGCCAAGATTTTACCAATCATGGAACCTTGCGATTATCTCTCTTTTCTTACCATTTTGTGTGAAGAAGGCTCCCTTTCTTCCTTCGACATAAATTCTTCCAAGTCCACCGTAAGACTTATACGAGGTGGCGTCTCTCTTATGTTTGCACCTCCATATTCCTACAGGGCCTTTGTACTACCTTCCGCAAAAAACCGACCTTCCATCACCTCACCATGACTCGGTATGCCTCCACAATAACCCCTATCTTTGATTGTTCCCCTATCCTTATCCCAAGTTGTTCTAGTGCAAATATGTTCAAGCAGTGCTGATATTTTTCCATCTTGTGGACAATTTAGAAAACGCCCTTTCTATTTGGTAAAGAACAATTATAATTGGAATGTTTAGAGGCATTAGAGAGGTTTTTTAATGGTGTAGAGTCTGTTTTTTTCTTTGTTTTTAATTTTAAATGTTTTTCTCGCATCATCAACATTAATGGGTGGGAGATGATGATATAACTTGATTTTTTTGTTGCTACTGGGTATGTTCTGCTAAGTGCATAAATAGTTTCTCATATTGAAACTAAAAGAAAGGAATCTTGTCATTCTGGGCGGACCTAGTTAATTGAATTAGATGATGAAGTGGCATGTTTTCTATGGTTATTAATTCTAATGTTTTTCAAAAAATAATGTACTATTGGCATTTGCTAAAATAAACAACAGAGCACTCTATATTAATGTTCCCTTCCTGTATGATGCAAACATGAATGAGTTTAAAATGAAGACATTTATCTTAATTTTTGATTGATTGGAAATGTGTGTTGTATTCATCCTTATTTTGAGAAATTCTAGACAACTCAGACAAAATCCTGTCCCATTTCATTATGTATAGAAAAGAAATCACAAACACATTGTAGTAAAAAAATGATTTCTTCCATTGGTCTTTTATTGATTGACAATCGTAAGAATCTATCCTTGTTCAGTAAGACAAAGGGAACAATATATATATATATATATATATATATATATATATATATATATATATATATAAGAAGAATACTTGGTTACTGTATGTTTGTTATTATCCCCCTTTTCTAGGTTTTAATCCTCTGCAAGACAACCTCAATGGCAACATCAAATAGGAATCCTATAAACAACTCTCGGTATCAATTCAATAATCTTCTCTCTCATTCTAGTCACCTCCGCCTTCGAAATGTTCCCCAAAAATTTCCCAATTTTCACCCCTCCCAAAACCACATCATCCTTGTTGATCAAAACAGAGTAGTCCTCTGGTTTCCCAGGAAGATGCCATGTATATTGGGTATAAATACAACTTGCAACAATGCCGTCGAAGGTCGATCTGTGGGTGGGTCCATCTTCCTAGACGCGGGCCATAATCGCAGGCGACACAACTAATCTGAATGAGGTGTTTTATAGTATGTTTTAAAATTAATTTAATCACATGGTCATACAGACAATTTTAAGGCTCAAGCCCTTTGGATTTGTATCACAACAATGCTGAACAAAAACCAAATATTAATAGAAAACATGGATAAAAATGTAGAGGCAAAGATAAAACTGTAAAGTCACAGCAGAGAAGGAAGAACAAACCAAAAAAAATTGGGCAATGTCCATAGGAAAACAAAAGGCAGAAACAAAATGACCCAACAGAATAACAAAGCCCATCTGCCCAATAACGCAACAACAAAGCATGCCACTGATGCAACCACCAAGTGAGACCTGCAGCAGGAGGTGGCAAGAAGGTAGGAAACAAACCAAGCGGCAGGAAGAAAATTATAATAAGCACCTGAGGTTGCTGACCGTCGTCGTCAAGGGTCTCTCTCAGGTAGAAACACGCCTTCGGCGTAATTATTTCTAGTGGTCGCTCCATGAGGAGCAAGATTACGCTGACATGGATTTGTTGTTATCTTAGACTTTTCAAGAGCATAATCCCTCTGCAGAATGACACAAATATATGAAGATATTTTATTCATAGCCCAATGTATTGTGTGGGTGCACATTGAATGATGTGTTTGGTGATGCAGAATTTCTAACAAATATTGCCTCTTCAGTGACCACAGTTTGGCAAGCAGGGATTGAACCATGATACTTCCAAGCTACAAACTTTACCAAAAAATTCCCTAAAAATTTAATTGAAGAAGCTCTAAATGTTTTATAGTACACACAAGATAAAGGAATCACAGAAACAAGTAATTAACAATGGGATTAGATATCTAAGAGGTTGTGGTTTAATGGCAATGGAATAACACCGGTAAGAGAGTGATTCAGGTTCAAATACTCCTCGCTGCAATAAAGTGATCCATAAAGCTAGTAGACATATGGCAAGGTTACAATGTAACCATGATTGGTACAGTCCAGCACGACCCATGTTTACAATTCTTGGACAATGTGGCCCAAACATATCAGGCCATATTCATGTGGCTCACAACCTCATCCAAGAATATCAACTGAAAAAAATTTAACAAGGAGATAAAATTCGTATTCTTAAAAATACAAAATAACTTCAAAAAATTTGGACAACTTGGAACAACAAACAATGGATTAGAAGGGACAATGGTAAGGTATAAGTTGACATGTGGCCAAGGTTATGGTTTTTGTTATCAGGCCACTTACGTAATGATGATGTACTTATTTAATGAAACTTGACCAAGCCAAGCAAGTAGGATTTGGATGCCAAAAAGAGGTGTCAAGACTTTTTAATTGGGTTATGAGTGACAGGGGAAGAGACAGAAAGATTTGCTTCAATTTCAAAGGAATGGTCCTAGGCATTTTGTCAAATAGTTGCTAACCCATCTGGATCATCTCTTCCATATGTGTACATATGGTACTCTTAGTAATGATTTCCATCATGATGAATCCAATGTCCCGAGGAAGCCACATGTTGAAACCTTGGATTACTTATCAAATTATAAATCTTCAGTTTTGGCAATGTTGCACGTTTTTCATGCATGTTCTAGATTCAACCTGCTACATTTTTCTGTTACTTAAATCATAAGTGCATATATTGTGTTGGATCACATAAGATAAAACCTGGTGATCTCTACGTATTCATTTTGTGACCTGGATGTCCCATTACAGACCACCCTATTCAATAGTTTATGAGAATCACTTTTCAACCCTAGGTTCGAGTGATGTACATTCACCATGAGAGCCACGGAAGGAAATCGTTTCCCTAGTCTACCTATTCCTTCCAGATCCAACCATTTGAGCTCTTGTTGTAATTTACGGTATCAATCTTAACAAACATGAGTCTTTCCTGATGGAGACATTAAATTAAATATTTGCTCCCTTCTCCTCCAGACTTGAGATCATTGACTATCTCATGGAAGTTTACTTCAACCTGGCAATACACAATATAGATTTCTGAAAAAGTCTCTAAATTTTTACTGTTTTTGTTCGGTATTTGACCCATTATCCTGAGACTCTGGCTAAACTAGGTGTATATATCGCTTGCGATCAACATCTCTGGTAGTTCAGCTCAGATAGTTGTAAGTTAATTTAACTTGAATTTATCCAGGAGAAAGTTAATCCGATCTTGATTAAAAATACAGGCTATCATCTATTTTTTCCATAAAAATAGGATGGGGCCTATTTTTTTTATGTTTTTCCCTACGATGATAATGATCCAATAGTGTTGTGATGTTGTCTTTAAACCCGGTCTGCAAATGTGTCAACTTGTCTGTATCAAATGGCTCTCTATTTAACATTAACTCGCCAGCCCATCCACAAACACAGAAAAACTAAAAGCCACCTCTAAATCTAAAAAACAGACCAAGATCGATGTGTTTAATCTTAATGAATCTAAATAGCAAGAGGGTGAAGAATTAGTAGCAGCAAGGTCCTTCTGCAATTTAGTTTTGAATTGTTGCTGGAATTGAGTCCTAGTAAACTTACTCTAAGAAAGTTTTAGATAGCAGATACTCAAGAATGTCAATATAAACTTATTTTGAGTGTGTATGGAAATTTTATTGATTGCAGATGTAGATCATAATAATGTTTTATACCATCATCAGGGAAGCTTTGTTGAAGAACCAAAGCGTGCGAAGTTGGATGTAAAAACTACAAAGATGCTCTGGGTGAAAATACAACAATAAAAAAAGGAAAAGAACAAGCAGTTTTTGAAACATTTTAGATATTAAAATGGCCTTAATGCAAATTGGGTGCACCAAAAACTTGGTTACAATAGAGCAATTTGTACACACCTGAACAATGCCTGCAAAAGAGTTGATCCAACCATGAGTAGATGTGAGAGGCACAATTGCAACAGACATAACAATTCTATTGGCATTACAAAGTGACATCCCCATAGCTATCATGACAACAACTTTAGCTCTCTCTGATGAGATAAAGTCCATCAATTTAGATGTTTGTGAGGTATCTGCAAGTGCATTGAGTCCAATACTATCATCTTCAAAGACCATATTTTCTCCTGATACAGCCTATGCGTGAATCATTTGGGCTAGAATTCTTGGCCTAAACATCCCTGATGCACTACAACTGGACTTAGGCATTTTAGCAACACCACCAGGAAGCATATTTTGGCTTGGGAAATCTCTAATCTTTAGCGATCTCTTTTTACCCTGACATCTCCCCTTATATCCCAATACAGGGTTCAGGGCAAGTAGAGAAGGCTGTTTGAGTCTTCCAGTTGACAACCCACACTCCATTCTTGCATCGATTGTGGGTGCAGTCATTTTCCTTGCATTGGGTGCATACATATTGAACCCAAATCAAGAAACCCAAAACCCAAAACCCAATAAACCATCTAGGTGGTGCAAAAACTGCTTGTACTAAGTAATCTAAAATTACATCAAAATCAAATCGGAAAAGCCCAAATCAAACAAACCACTAAGGTGGTACAGTGAAACTAAATCAAAAGAAAATTAGAGAGCCATGAAAATCAAATCAGGAAGGCAAAAATCCAATGAAGCAATCAAGATGGTGAACTGAAACTGCACAAAAATCTAATCAGAAAGGCCAAAATCCAACGAACCACCAATGCAGTGCAAAAACTGCATCAAAACCAACTTTTGGATGTTCTTGATAACAACTTTGGATGAAAAAAAAGGGGTGGGTAGAAACTCAGAAATCAACTACAGAAACTGTGTTCCTAGATCTTTTGTAGTGTACAAGCCCTTAACATCCAGTCTTGACAACATTTATCAAGGTTTTTCACAAGCATTTCTGCCCTAATTACAAGTCTCATGCCGGCAAGAAAAAGAACCAACAATTCTTTCTGCCACCAATAGAATTGATGCAAAAAAAATGATTCGTAAGTAACAGTTCTATGATAACTCTGATTAAAATAGCTCTCTCAAAAACTATACCATGATTTAATAATTCAGGGATAGTTCAAAGATTGATGGAATTTCAAAACAGTTGAACATTAGAAAGCAGTTACCACCTCACAAAGCATTCAAGTTGAAAAGATGCAAGCCTACACAGAGCATAGATCTCATTAAAATTACCATGATGCTAATCCACAAGTGGATTCAAATTGGGGAGTGATGATTCCAGCATGTTTATAAACAAAAAGAAGTTCCAAATATTAATTTTCTGAAATCAATCAATGTTGACAAGAACAAAGCAGAAAAATTGGCAGTATCTTGCCAAAAATAATGTTGTCAATACTCATTTTAGTAAATAGAAGAAAGGGAAAAGGAGGAGAGAAATAGGCATTGTGCAATGTCTAATGAAAAAGAAGATTGATTCAAGAGAACAAGTCCTGTATTCTCAATATAGCATCATATTAAATTTTGTCTTCTGCAGTGCCATAACAGAACAAAACACCATTTAAAGTCTGAGGGCACAAGCCTTGTCATCTTCAATATGGAAGGACAACCGATTCAAGTAACTCATACACTGATGCTCATAAGGAGCTATTTTGCAACCATAGGACTACAAACATAAGTCCAATATTTTCTCGAGTATAGAGTACTTATTTTGAACACCTTTGGTTTTGTTTTCTGCTGAATTCCTGTGATGCTTAACCATTAACCTAACACATTCACTGCATAAAGAAAAATCCCATTTATTAAATAATCCATGCATAAATACCTTACTAGTTCCATTTCCTATGTTACATTAAGGGCAATTTCAAAACAACCTTACAGAGTATATTTGCACGCTGTTCTTCAACTTTTTCATCTTGCATTGGAGATTATATGATTTGAGTCTATATTTTTTGTAAGCATCTTTTGAAGGATTCAAGAGATCCAAAGGAAAGATCAAGAAACTTACATGAGGTTTGCTTCAGAGTACCTTGTATGGTGTTTAAGTAGGTCGTTACAGATGGGTTCCTTCTTCAGAGTGTATCTAGATGTGTAGACAGCTGCAACAACAAACAATGATGGAGCAAACTTGGCCATGCCATACTGAACCAAGCTCAGTTCAGTGAGGAAGAACGCCATATTTTCCATCTAAAAATGAAACCAAAAATAATTATAAGGGGACAAAAACTGTACTGTAATAAGGCCAACAATAGGAAAAATAGGAAGAAAAAGAAGGGTTCAGAGCTTATATAAGTTCTCGCCTCCTTGTTAGAACCAATTGCCTTAAGAAACAGAACAAGGAATACATATGGAGTTGGGACTGAGAGATGAAATTTGAGTTTGTTGAGCATGGTCTTTTCCATAGCTAGTATTTGCTCTCTTGTATATGAATTATCCGAGATGCTAAGAAAATCATCTACCTGCAATCAAAATACGTTGTCTGCTATACTTACTTGTTAAATATACTTCGTGGGGATGCCCATGTCCTCTGTTCACTCCGTCGTCGCGTCCATCCAGATCCACTATGTATTCCAGTTGTTATTTAGTGTACATCTCGAAGACTAAACTTATCTGCGTTGGAACAGGAAAACAAGGTGTGGTTGGAGAAACATGAAACAACTTCCTCTGTGGGCGACAGGTGGCTGCACCATGACAGGCAGGTCGAAGCTGGTCAAGCTGGAGGCCATAGTCATTGAGATGTTGTTATCCCGTAAAATTGACAAGGGCAATTTTACCGATAACCATACGGAAAATTTTGTTTCGATCCCTCGTTAGGGATCCCTCGCGTTCGAAACGTTGTAAAATCCCTTCCCGGGAAATCTAGTTTTCGAACTTAGTCTTTCTGAGCCTTTTTTGGCTGGGCGCATGAAATATCCTTGTAACACTAGCTTTTGATGCGCCCCCTTAAAAGCCTTTGGCGCATGGTTTTCAATGTCAACACAACTTTTCATGCGCCAAAGAATGTTTAACCTTCCCTGCGTGTGCCAAGGCGCATGCGCTTGTGTTGGTACAACTTTTGTTGCGCCACCTTTTGGTGCGCCAAAGGGCGCACATAATCTGTCGACAATAGATTTGGTGCGCGCAAAGGCGCATTATCTCATGTTGGCAGATGCTTTGATGCGCCAAAGGGCGCATCCCTTCCCGTGTCGACAGCAAATCTCATGCGCCTTTGAAAAAGTGGTTGGCGCATTTATGTCCAATATATATATATATATATATATGTGTGTGTGTGTGCGTGCCCAAATGTCATTTTCACTTTTGTTGAGCACGTGATCGTTCTGAACTTGTCAGCCTCTGCTCCGTCGTTTTCATCGTCCTGTGGACCCGTTGCAAATTTTTCTATATATCCAGGTAAGAGGTTCTTCTCCCCCTTGTGCGTTTGGTGTTTTCGGTTCTTGGTGTGTTCCTGGTCTGGTTTTTCTTGCTTGGGTGGTTGGTTATATATAGAAATATGATGTAGCCTCCTTGTTTGCTGTCTGCCCCCTATGCTATCCTTCCTCTTTCCAGATCTGCTGGAGAAAGTCACTTTCTTGAAACCATGGTTGTAATCCTCTTGGTTTTAAACGTTTCGTTTGCCCCCTAAGCATGATAAAATGAGAAGAGGAGAAGAAATATAAGAATCATGTAGAAACCCCCTTTAAGAGTTTGGTTTTCTGTTTTTCTCCCTTGGCGCGTCTGTCACCCCTGCAACACTAAGAACAGTTGCGCCCCCATGGCGCATCTACCCACCCTGTTACATGAGCAAAACCCGCGCCAATGGCGCACCCTTTCGGCCTGCTGCATCATGAGCTCATGCGCCCTCAAGGCGCGCCTTTTCGCATGCTACAAGTGCTGAAACTGCGCCCCAATGGCGCACCATCCATCCATGTTGCATCCCTTTTTCCATGCGCCAATGGCGCACCCAGCTTCCATGCAACACAAGTTTTTTCCTGCGCAAGTATGAAGCTATAAAGGCGCAGGCGCATCCCCGATTGCAACAACATCATGTTGTGTAAACCCTTCATGCGCCGCGCCATATCCCTTTGGCACAAAAGTCCGATGTCCCAATGTAACACACAATTTTCATGCGCCCTTCTTTAAAATGCAATCTGCAACATCCATGCGCCATGCGCCTTTGGCACCAGTTTAACCTTTGCAACACCCTCTTCCTGTGCGCCTTATCTATTTAGCCTGCAAGTTGCAATTTTCATGCGCCCTGCGCCCTGAGCCTTAAAATCTCTAACTCTTTCTTCTGCTAGCTTTCCAATGGAAGATCAAATGGCTAATTCAACCTTTTTGGATTGGGTCTCGCTTCTTCTTCATGCAGATCAGCAACTGAGTTCGAAAGAACACATGTCTACATCCAGCAAGAGACCCACCAAACCAAGAGGAAAGGCTAAGCTTACTGAGGAAGAGATGAAGTACAAATATCAAAGGGTCAGGATGCCCGAATCACAGGCTGAATGCAGTATGGATGTCAGGGACTCAGAGTTGGGTCACATTGACATGGAAGAATTCTGGGTTAGGACTCAGACTCAGAACAAGGTTACAAGAAGTCCGTCAACAATGGATGGACAAATTAATAGGCAGTGCCCAAGGGCATTTCACTGCCCGTCATTTTGGAATCCCCGTCACCACCGCACTTTGCCGTCAACAATGAAGAGTGCATCATGATGGTGATTGCACAATCTTACAACAAAAGTCCTCCTGTCGACACAGCAAGGGCGAGGTAATCATAAACTCTGGACTCGCCCGTCAAGAAAGCATAGGATAGCTCGGCATATGCCTCAACCCAGGATGTGGCATCAGCTACAACCAGCAGAGGTCCCTTGTGGCCGTCAGTCCCTTGAAGACCTTGCACTGCCCTCATCGAATGAAGTCAGACTTGATACCCCTTTGGTCATCCCTCACCCCCGGCAACTCTTGTCCCCTGTCTTGACTTCTCAGAAGAGCTCAGCGATACTATTACTTTCCTGAGCAGGGTCTTCGGGCTTTCTGACGCCCACCCTTCCATAAATGGATGCTGAGGTCTACTTGGAAACAATGAATAAGAATGTGCCTGAGCAGTCCTTTTTTCTGGGGAGAAATAATAAGCAGCACTATCATCTCCTGAGCAGGGTCTACAACAATTCTCTCACAACGGGAGTGTTCCATATGAACTCCTATGTAGTCTACGCTGTAGCTTCAGAGAATTATCCAGGGCTAAACCGAAGTGGAATTTGGCGCTTCAGGTCAAAATATATGAATATTATCCAGAACTGAGGCTGGAGAACAGCATCCCTCAGCATTAATGATACCCTCAATCCCCCAAATCAAATGGTCGCACAACCAAGAACATAACTGTGGAGAAATGGGGGGGCCCTGTTCACAACCCAGAAAAATGATCTGTCTTCTATCGGGAGATTTTCCTGTATGAGGCCAAGTCTACTCATGGTGCACATCCAAGAAATTGTCTCAAGGCTGGACCGAAGCTGGGGTTTGGCCCTTTGTCAAAAGCTTCCCACGTTTACCTATCTGAGGAGAAAAGGTCAACTTCCTGGGCAGAGCAAACCAGGCTTCACCAAGGATGCTAATGACCTAAGCTGATTCTTCTAGACTTCTCAAGGCATCTGGTCAGGCCATGAGAAATCCTCAAAAGAAAGATCGGCGGAACTCCTTTCCCCCTCACTGTGGGAGGTACACATGCTCCTCCCATCACAAGGTGAAGGAAATGTTCGCAGAGCTGGAGTTGTCAATTTGAAACCTATGACTTCCCAGCCAGGCCTACCTTTGAACTCCAAGGAGCTGCCTGCCAACCAGGCTAGAGCTTGATCCGATGCTATGACCCTCAAATTGAGGATATTTACAAATTGACTGTTCATCCAAGAGGTGGTCAAGTTCGGAGTTTTCGCCATCCAAGGGCTTATCAACAAAACCATTGTCCCCTTTGGACTATCCATTAGACAGCAATTTGTTCCTGGAAAAGATAGACAAGGTGAAGGAAGAGGCCCTGGATGCGATGCATCAAATGGAGCGAATTGTTCTTAACATGTCTCCAGGGCTGCTCACTCCTTCCTTTACCATGAGATCAGCTGATGAAACTATCCAGATCTTCAAGGAGATCGCTTCTCAAGGAACGGGGCCAGAAGGTCACATTTGACACTGAATCTATCAACAACCTGCTGGCCTGTAGGAAAGACTTCATTGGGTTTCTCATCGAGGCGGAGAAAGATTATTCTAAACTCCCAGAAAATCTCATAAGCGAGCGGGAGACTTGCGAAGCAATCAGTGAACGGCACAAGGATCCATCACAGGATCAATTTGGGCCCATGATTAACAAGTTTTTGGAATACCGCTTCTCAGTTCCACATATCATCTCCTGAGCAGCATCAGAAGCAGGCAACCCCCTTTCGGCCACAGGATGACGATGACGAGTAGCTTCTTCTTCTTCTTCTTCTTCTTTCTCTCTCTATTCTCCGACTTTCTTGTTGAAATGTCTAAAGTGTGTTGGCACAAATGATGACATCATCCATGTTGCATCATGGGATGATGTCATCCATCAAGTTGTCAAAAGTCAACATGACTTTTAGATATTTTGTAAATATCTTTGTAAATATTTGTTGGCTCCTTTTTGCTTTTCTTCTCCTCTCTTCTATAAATACTGGAATACTTGTTGTATTCAGGGTGAACATTTTTTAGATGAAAATAGAAGTGAGGAGAGAAAGACTTTGAGCTTTCTTGTAACAGAAGAAAACAGTAATACAAATATTAAGACTTTGTGCTCAATAGCTGTGTTATGCATTAGATCTTCCTTACGTTAGATCTGTATGTGTTTAATCTGTTGGATTCATATCTACTTTTCTGTCATTTTCTCATCAGTATTGCTTTGTTTATTTATGCAAGTAGGTTTGGCTCTGTTTACTACCAACCCAAAAACATAAATCTTCTGACCTTTCTGCTTTGGAATTCATTTCTTTTCTTCCTTCGGATCTGTTCTTTCTCTTTTCCCTCTTTCATTCCTTTCTTTTCGCAGCCTGAAACACTCTACTGGGATGAGATCCCAAACCCCCGAAGGCAGAATCTGTGAGACTTGCATAGATTCCTGCTGGTAGAATAGCAATAAACCAGTTTCGCTTTGCTGACTCAAAGAGGGGCTAAGCCCTGCACACTGTTGGCTCGTCTATCCATAGATCTGTCCAGGCGACAGATTTTCGGACCAACAGTTTTTGGCGACTCCGCTGGGGAACGAATAGATCTGTCAGATCTATGATGGTGGTAAGATAAAAAATCAGAAAAAATCAGCAGATTGCTGCCTGTTTGCAAATCTGAACTTTTTGTTAAAAATCCAAAAATTTGCAAAAGTGCTCAAATTGAAAAATTTTCTTCTGAGAGTCATAGATCTGGTCCAGTTAAAGATCTTTAGTTCGCTGAGTTTTTGAAAAAATTAGTATTTTGCCGTAGATCTGAGTTTTTGACTGTTTGCAAAAAGTTTGAAACCCTCTGGAAAAAGTTAAAATCAGATCAGAAAATCAGCCTACTAATCTTCCCTGCCATCTTATCCTCGTTATAATTTGTCATTTAACCGCAATCGGTTTCTGAAGAGGATAATTTTAAATATTTAGAAAAGTATTTGCTGCTGGTTTTTGTCAGAAAAACCAGAAAATCAGCCAGTACAACCAAAAAGAAAGTTTAAATCTGCGCCATAACATTGCAGATCTGGAAGGTACACTGGCGAGTGAACCTTTTACGCGCAGCAGGAGAGCCCGTGGAGAAGCTGATCCTACTTTCGATCTGCTTCAGAGGCACAATTTCAGCGTAACACCGGCACGTTTTTCAGTGCTAAGCTCAGCTAGCCGGTCATCCAGGAGTGTCTCACCTCCACGAAGAAAAAGTCTTTTACAAGGAGCATCTACGTCCCTTTGTAGTGCCTTGCTACTCAGCGGAACTACACTTCCAGCTCGTGTTCTCTTTCCGGCTTTTCAAATGGCGGTTCCATGGGGAAACGCGATGGGTCCGTTGGCTTTACCACATCCAGTTCACGCTCTCCCTCACGGAAATCGAAAGAATTTTCCCAAATTTGACGGGAGCGGAAATCAAAGCACGGATTCCCACATATCTGCATTCATTATGTCATGCAGTATTTTGGATGTGACCCACGAAGATGTGTCGGTTCACCTTTTTCTGGAAACCCTACAAGGGCCTGCAGCTGAATGGTTTCAGCATTTGCCGGCCGGATCTATCACCAGTTGGGCCACCTTACGGGATGCTTTTGAAGACAGATACAAGCCTTCAGAGGATGCATTTGCATTATTATCACGAATCACTCACCTGAAGAAGGAGGCGAATGAGACCATGCACGATTTTATCGCCCGGTTCAATGCACTAATCAACCGTGTCCCTGTTGCCATGCTTCCAACGCCGGAAAATCAAAAGTGTTTCTTCGTAAACGCTATGAGCTCAAAAGTTAGTTTCTTTCTCCTTCAGGAGCGAGTTGCCACCTTGGTTCTCGCCCAAGCCGCTGCCATTCGCATAGAGGATAATCTGATAATATCTGGCAAATTAAAAAAGGAATCAGCCAAGCCTAAATCTTCGGGCCCTGCGCCCACCACTTCGTCTGATCCAGCATTCCAAAAGATGGCGAACGATTTGCTCGCATTAAAGAAGCAGTTGGCCCAGGCCTCTCCCAGTTCCTCATACCGGGATATTCCGCGGAGGAATTTCGTTCCTAACAATGTCTCACAAAGGCCGCGTCTACCTACAGCTGCTCCACGGTTGGCACTTGAGGCCCCTCCGATCAATGCTCTGGCCGAGATTGAAGAAGAAGAGCAGTATTATGAAGAACCTTCGTCTCAAGGTGAAGATGATCAAGATGTCGGTGAACCGACTGGCGACTCTACTATCGGGTATATGGAATTTGATGAGGAAGAATCTGATGAAGAAGAGGGTACCCAGGGATACGCAAGCGGGCAGTCATATGATGTTTTTACTCGTTCGCAAGGAAAAGAAGCGGAAGTTGCTGCCCATGTCCAGCAGGAGAAGGCCGTGTCAAACGCGCCTCCGATCATTGCTAAAAGAGGTAATCCTCTTCCTACTCAACTCCCTGGCAAATCTTTTACAAAGAAGTCTTTTCCCCCTATCTCTCCTCCAAATCAATCCTCTCACATTCCTCCTAAGACCACCAATCCTATTCCATCATCGCGAGGTGAGGGACTCATTCCTTTACCAACGCAACCCTTGGCCGCGTTTGATATTATAGATCATGCAAAAAAGACCAAGATCCAAATGTCTGAAGCTGAGTATCTTCAGTCAAACCCCGAACAGCTTGTAAGATTAACTAAGTATATCCAAAGTCAAGCTGTTATATCTAATCAGGCTTCCCCAAAAGGAATCCTATCCACTCCCCCTGAATCTCATATAAATGTTGCTTCAACATCTGCGTCAGGCAAGATAGAACCTTTCTATCTCTCTCTACTGATCAATGGACACAAGCTGAGTAACTGCATAATTGATTCCGGAGCTTCTGATAATGTCATGCCGGCAAAAGTCGCCCATGCTTTGGGCCTCACTCTTACCAAGCCTTTCGGCAGATGTTATTCTTTGGAAACTAAGCAAGTTCCGTTGGTTGGCCAAATCAAGGACGCGCAATTTGCATTTGCGGCTTTCCCGGATAAAAGAGTAAAAATGACAGTCCTCGTTGCTGACATTCCGGCAGCATATGGAATATTGCTGGGAAGAAGTTTTTGCAGCGAAGTTGGTGGAGAAATTCATATGGACTGGTCCAAAGCTAGAATTCCAGTCAAAGGCGTAATGCAGACTTTGGAGCCTGAATCACAAAAGAAATACTTGGTTACCAGCTCTGAAGACCCCAAAGCTCAAATCCTTTTTGAATCATCAGGGATGGGGAATTACTTCTTATCTACTGAGACGGATAAAACAGGGGCTGTTCTCGTTCAGGAAGGAGATCTTAATAAGATCTGGACATTGCAATTCGATGGGAGCTGTGCAACTAGTGGATGTGGCGCTGGGGCCGTGCTGATATCTCCTGAGGAAGAAGTCATTCCTCTCTCTTTCAAATTGTAGTTTTTCAACACTAACAATACTGCTGAGTATGAGTCTCTCTTACTCGGTATGCAAGCCGCAAAAGAAAGAGGAATAAAAAATCTAAAAGTACAAGGTGATGCTGAGCTAGTTGTAAATCAGGTCAAAAGGATTTACCAAGTGAAAAATGAAAGGCTCAGGCACTACCGTAACGCGGTATGGGACAGCATCGAAGAATTTGATGCTTTTTCAATAGAGGCGATTCCAAGAGCCCAAAATGACATGGCTGATTCATTGGCTGTTTCAGCATCTCTCATGCTCCCACATCCAGGTTTGAAAATGAACAAGTACACCATTGAGGTGGTTTTCCGCCCGAGCGTGCCGGATAATTCTCAGCATTGGCAGGTGTTCAACGATGATAATCAACTCATTGCCTTTCTGGAAAAATCAGAAAATTTTAACGAGTTGTATTTCGAAGGATCCACCTCTACATGCCGTGAATCAATCAACGGTCAAAACCACGAAACAAAGGAGAACGATGGCATATGTCAGCTCAAGGGAAATAAAATTCCAAAGGGCCTGGTTTCTCTGGAACGCCTGTTCGACAGGCATGACCGTTTTGTAAAAAAGAAGAGGCGGGATGATCCTGACTCATCCCCAGAGACCGAACCGGTCAATTTAGGTTCGGAGGCACATCCGCAATTTGTGAACATCGGGAAATGTTGCACGCCAGAAGAAAAGCGGAAATTTGTCAAGCTGCTAAAAAAATATATGGATGTATTGGCATGGTCTTATGCCGATTTAAAGTCCTTCAAGCCGAAGGACGTTCAGCACGATATTCCGTTGAAAGACGATGCCAAAGCCTTCCGCCAGAAGCAGAGGCACTATAATCCCAAGATTTCGGGCACCATCCAGGCCGAAATTCAGAAGATGCTAGATGCAAGAATCATCTTCCCTATCCATCACAGTACTTGGGTAGCAAATATTGTGCCAGTGCGCAAGAAAAACGGTGAAATACGCATCTGCGTAGACTTTCGAAATTTGAATCAAGCTTCGCTGAAAGACAACTACCCTCTTCCGATAATGGATCAAGTTCTGCAAGCAGTAACTGGATCAGAGATGCTGTCCATGCTCGACGGTTTTTCAGGTTACAATCAGATTGAAGTTTCACCTGAAGATCAGTTTAAAACAGCATTCACTACTCCCTGGGGTACATTTGCCTACAGCAGGATGCCTTTCGGCCTAACTAATGCTGGCGCCACTTTTCAGCGGGCCATGGACTTTGCTTTCAAAGGTATGATGGGGAAGGTCATTGTGGTTTATTTAGATGACCTGACTGTGTTCTCCAAACAACGAAGCGATCATTGTGATCATTTGGAGCAAGTATTGGCCAGATGTCGAGAGCATGGGATTTCCTTAAACCCAAAAAAGTCTGTTTTTGGAGTCACGGAAGGGAAGTTGCTAGGCCATGTGGTCAGCAAAGAAGGAACAAAGATAGATACTGAAAGAGTTAAGGCTATTCAAAGCCTTACTCTGCCTACAAGCAAGACTGGTGTTCATTCTTTCTTTGGAAAGGTGAACTTTCTCAGGCGTTTTGTTCCTGACTTTGCTGAAAAGACCCGTCACATATTGAACATGATGAAGGGGTCACCAACTTTCAGATGGAGTGAGGAGGGGAAAAGGTCATTTGAAGAAATAAAAGCTTCTGTTGCTCATGCACCAGTCCTGGTATGTCCCGACTTCTCCAAGGACTTCATCATGTATAGTTATGCATCTGAGCATACTGTGTCTGCCATCTTAATGCAAAAGAATTCAGAAGACATTGAATCCCCGATTGCATTCATGAGTTCTCCCCTCAAGCTTCACGAACTAAAGATGACTCAGCTGGAAAAGCATGCCTTTGCCGTTGTCAAAGCAGTGAAGAATTTCAGGTATTACATCCTAAACTCGCATACGGTGGTGCTGGTTCCAGACACGGCAGTGAAATCAATTCTAACTCAGCAAGAGTTAGGAAGCTTGCGAGGAAATTGGATCGCAAAGGTCCAGGAGTATGACCTGGATATTAAACCAACCAAGCTGGTAAGAGGCAAGGGCCTGTGTCAGCTAATGGCTGAAAACAAAGATTCAGAAAATCCTGATGAGAGGGGTGACTACATCGAAGAAGCGCAGGACCGGCAAGAAGGGCCTGATTCTCTGCCTCTGGTTCTATTTGTTGCAACTAGTGATGAGTGGTACTCCGACATCGCTTTCTTCCTTACCTACGGCGAATGCCCGATGCACCTAACTGCAAAGGAGAAGTGCACTATAAAGCTCAGGGCGGCTAAATACGTCATCTGGGATGACGGCTTATATAAGCGCGGGATAGATGGCATCTTCCTGCGATGTGTCGACAAGCCCCAGCAAGTAAAACTACTGGAAAGTTTTCACAATTCAGCTTGTGGAGGACATTTTTCTTCTTCCGTGATGGCACACAAGATCATTCGGGCCAGGTACTATTGGCCAACGCTCTTTCAAGATACAGCCACCTGGGTGGCAAAGTGTGAACCCTGTCAGCAATTCGTCGGCAAGCCCAAGTTGGCTGCCTTTCCCCTAAGGCCGGTCATTATCAATGAACCATTCAGGCAATGGGGAATTGATTTTATTGGCGCACTCAATCCTCAATCGAGTGCCAGACATAGCTATGTCCTTACAGCAACGGATTACTTTACAAAGTGGGTGGAAGCCATACCGGTCAAGCATGCCACTTCTGAGGTGGTTTGCAATTTCATTAAAGAAAATATCATTGTCAGGTTCGGCGTTCCAAACAAGATCGTTGCTGATAATGCTTCTAACTTCTCCTCTCGAGAAGTTGTTAGTTTTTGCTATGAATATGGGATAACTTTGGCTCATGCCTCAGATTATTACCCTCAAGGAAACGGTCAAGCAGAATCCAGCAATAAGAACTTGGTGGCCATCATACGAAAACTGGTGGAATCAAATCAGCGAATGTGGCACAAGTCTTTGTATGACGCTTTGTGGGTGGACCGCATTACTCCCAAGAGATCTCTCGGCATGTCACCTTTTCAAGTGTTATATGGCACTGATGCTGAACTTCCCATTTCCGCGGAACTTCCTGCTCTGCGCTTGGCACGAGCGATTGAAGATGAAACTTTCCAGAATTCTCTAGAAAAGAGAATCATGTATTTGGCAGCACTTGAAGAAAAGAGAGTGAGAGTGATCGATAGGATCACTGAACATCAGAATCAAGTTAAGAGGCTTTTCGATAAGAAGGCCAAGCAAAGAGATTTTCAAGTGGGAGATCTCGTCCTTTTGTGGGACAAGCGAAGAGAGCCAAAGGGCATGCACGGAAAGTTTGATTCCCTATGGAGAGGGCCCTTCAAAATCAAGCAACTCAACGGAGAGAATAGTTTCTATCTCTCGTATCTGGATGGAACTGAGCTCCCGCTTCCCTATAGCGGGGCAGCATCTGAAGATCTTCAGGAAGTAGAGCTTGCTCTCTTCTTTGTACAATTTGTTTTAAGTTGTGTGTTTGCTTTCGTCGTGTGTTTGCTTTCGGTTTGTTGTGTGTTTCCTTTGTTCTCCCTCCGGTCCCCCTTGTTTTTGACTCTGTTACCCAATGGATAGGCACAAGTGATCTGGGATTCTCTACCCCTGAGTTTTCTCAGGGATAGTCCCCAGAAAGAGCCAGCTGTTATCCCGTAAAATTGACAAGGGCAATTTTACCGATAACCATACGGAAAATTTTGTTTCAATCCCTCGTTAGGGATCCCTCGCGTTCGAAACGTTGTAAAATCCCTTCCCGGGAAATCTAGTTTTCGAACTTAGCCTTTCTGAGCCTTTTTTGGCTGGGCGCATGAAATATCCTTGTAACACTAGCTTTTGATGCGCCCCCTTAAAAGCCTTTGGCGCATGGTTTTCAATGTCAACACAACTTTTCATGCGCCAAAGAATGTTTAACCTTCCCTGCGTGCGCCAAGGCGCATGCGCTTGTGTTGGTACAACTTTTGTTGCGCCACCCTTTGGTGCGCCAAAGGGCGCACATAATCCCGTGTCGACAATAGATTTGGTGCGCCAAGGGCGCGCTTTATCTCATGTTGGCAGATGCTTTGATGCGCCAAAGGGCGCATCCCTTCCCGTGTCGACAGCAAATCTCATGCGCTTTTGAAAAAGTGGTTGGCGCATTTATGTCCAGTTTTTATATATATATGTGGTTTGCGCGCCCAAATGTCATTTTCACTTTTGTTGAGCACGTGAATTTTCTGAGCTTGTCAGCCTCTGCTCCGTCGTTTTCAACGTATTGTGGACCCGTTCTCAAAACTTTTGCTATTTATCCAGGTAAGAGGTTCTTCTCCCTCTTGTGCATTTTATGTTTTCGGTTCTTGATGCGTTGTTGGTCTGGTGTTTAGCTTGCTGGTTGGTTTTGAAATAGAAATAGGTCGATGTTCCCCCCCCCTGTGCTGCCCTCTTTTCCTCCTATGCTATCCCCCCTCTTTCCAGATCTGCTGGTAGAGGGTGTTATTTAAAAAAGGAAAAGAAACCTATGGTCTTAAAACCTCTTTTTGGTCTGAAACCTTTCCATGTCTCCCCAAGCAGTCTTGGAAATGAAGGGAGAAGAAATCTAAAATCCATGTTAGAAACCCCTCGAGAAAGCTCTGTTTTTCACCTTAGGCGCGCTTTGTCACGCGTCTTGCAACACTAAGAACATTTGCGCCCCTTTGGCGCATCTACCCGCCCTGTTACATGAGCAAAACCCGCGCCAATGGCGCACCCTTTTGTCCTGCTGCATCAAGAACTCATGCGCCCTCATGGCGTGCCTCTTTCGCATGCTTCAAGTGCTGAAACTGCGCCCCAATGGCGCACCATCCATCCATGTTGCATCCTTTTTCCATGCGCCCATGGCGTACCTAGCTTCCATGCAACACAAGCTTTACCTGCGCAAGTATGAAGCAATAAAGGCACAGGCGCATCCCCGATCGCAACAACATCATGTTGTGTAAACCCTTCATGCGCCGCGCCATATCCCTTTGGCGCACCGAATCCCAATGTAACACACAATTTTCATGCGCCTTCTATAAAATGCAATCTGCAACATCCATGCGCCATGCGCCTTTGGCGCCAGTTTAACCTTTGTAACACCCTCTTCCTGCGCGCATTATCTATTTGGCCTGCAAGTTGCAATTTTCATGCGCCCTGCGCCCTGAGCCTTAAAATC
The DNA here is from genome assembly GCA_019776745.2 of Taxus chinensis. NCBI lineage: Eukaryota > Viridiplantae > Streptophyta > Pinopsida > Cupressales > Taxaceae > Taxus > Taxus chinensis. The sequence goes on along the minus strand of CM034148.1, from coordinate 39,904,930 downwards.
TCTAACTCTTTCTTCTGCTAGCTTTCCAATGGAAGATCAAATGGCTAATTCAACCTTTTTGGATTGGGTCTCGCTTCTTCTTCATGCAGATCAGCAACTGAGTTCGAAAGAACACATGTCTACCTCCAGCAAGAGACCCACCAAACCAAGAGGAAAGGCTAAGCTTACTGAGGAAGAGATGAAGTATAAATATCAAAGGTGTCAGGATGACACGGAAGGGGATGATTGGCCCTTCCTGGCACATTGACAGAAGCAAGGCTCCTCAAACAATTGAAGAGAGGGTCAAGGAGACTGGATGCGCAGAACAGAGCACTGGTGCCCTGCATGAACAGAGGAATCTACCTCGGGGTAGATTTCACAACCTCCACATTGGTAAATGCACCTTACAACAAGGTCCAAGGAGCAGTCGAAAAGAACAAGGGTGTAGGCAGGTGAGCCTAGCACCATTCAGGAAGAAGCCCCTGGAAGTCCTCCCTCCACAGCGCCAGAACAGGTAATAACTCTGGATTCGCCAGAGGAAGAAGCAGCAGAGGATAGTCCCATACGCCCATCCACTCAGGATGTCGGCATTGCTACAACCACAGAGGTCCCTTCTGTCCCTTCTTCATCTCTTCCTTCCCCTCCTCGAGTGACTCAGACGATCACCCCTTTGAGTCGTGTCTTCTGGCCCTTCTTCTACTCTTTCCTCCCTGCCTCTTTGTCTATCTTCTCCTGGCCTCGTTGATCTTTCCTCCTCCAGAAGAGTCTTCAAGCCTCATCTCCGGGCTACAGACAATTCGCCACAACGGGAGTTCCATATGAACTCTTACGTAGTCAACTGCTGCAGCGTCAGAGAGTTATCCCTTCCTCTCGAAGGGCACTTCCGGTCGGCTATTCTCTCAATGCCGCCTCCGCGTGTCTCCACGTTTTTCCCCCCTTCTACTGCAGCTTTCCTATCCTCTTCTGTCCTGTTGGTCCTTCTTCCATAGGACCAGCATGACATCTCTCAGCAGCTGAGCCAGCAAATGAGGAAAGTTCCCATCGCTCCGATGGACTTTTCTTGAGTAATTCCAGCCAAAGGGGCAAAGAAGCTGAAGCCTGTTGCAGCGCTTCTCTAAAAGTGCTGCAGGTGAGAGGATCATGGAAATTGCATACCCCAATCCCCTCAAAGAGAAAAAGGATCTGTCTCCAGTGGGCCGGTACAGATTTTACCATGACCCAAGTGTTCACAGATGGGGACATCTTCTGAAAGTCTCCAGGGGGAAGCTCTTTCCGCGGTCGACGCCCTTTGTCAAAAGCTTCAGGAAACAAAAGAAGTGGAGAAAAGGCTACTCGCTTAGGAGCAAAATCAAATATCTGCTTCAAGCCTTACAGAAGATGGGTAGTGCACCTCCCACGACTGCCACCGAGACTTCTGGGCTTCTCAGCCAGGAGAAAATCAATGAATATTCAAAGATCGGCGAGCAGGGTATGGCCGTTTCTGCTTGGAGGAGCTAGATCCTCATGGACAGTGAAAGAGTGATCGCCGAATATGTCAATTCATATCTAAACATCAAAAAGGCGAACAAGGAACTCCAAGTATTAGCGGGTCCCATATCAGAAGAGCTAGATCATGCTAGACTCCAACATGAGACCTTTCAACAAATGTTCGACTGTTCAGTCAAAGATCTGGTCAAGTTCGGAGTTTTCGGCCATCCAAGGGCTCTCAACAAAACCATGTCCACTTTGGACTATCGGATAGATCAGCTGGAATTTGTTCTGGAAAAGATAGACAAGGTGAAGGAAGAGGCCCTGGATGCGATGCATCAAATGGAGTGAATTGTCCTTAACATGTCTCCAGGGCTGCTCACTCCTTCCTTTACCATGAGATCAGCTGATGAAACTATCCAGATCTTCAAGGAGATCGCTTCTCAAGGAACGGGGCCAGAGGTCACATTTGACACTGAATCTATCAACAACCTGCTGGCCTGTAGGGACTTCATCGGGTTTCTCATCGAGGCGGAGAAGGATTATTCTAAACTCCCAGAAAATCTCATAAGCGAGCGGGAGACTTGTGAAGCAATCAGCGAACGGCACAAGGATCCATCACAGGATCAATTTGGGCCCATGATTAACAAGTTTTTGGAATACCGTGCTCAGTTCCACATATCATCTCCTGAGCAGCATCAGAAGCAGGCAACCCCCTTTCGGCCGCAGGATGACGATGACGAGTAGCTTCTTCTTCTTCTTCTTCTTCTTCCTCTCTCTATTCTCCGACTTTCTTGTTGAAATGTCTAAAGTGTGTTGGCACAAATGATGACTTCATCCATGTTGCATCATGGGATGATGTCATCCATCAAGTTGTCAAAAGTCAACATGACTTTTAGATATTTTGTAAATATCTTTGTAAATATTTGTGGGCTCCTTTTTGCTTTTCTTCTCCTCTCTTCTATAAATATTGGAATACTTGTTGTATTCAGGGTGAACATTTTTTAGATGAAAATAGAAGTGAGGAGAGAAAGACTTTGAGCTTTCTTGTAACAGAAGAAAACAGTAATACAAATATTAAGACTTTGTGCTCAATAGCTGTGTTATGCATTAGATCTTCCTTACGTTAGATCTGTATGTGTTTAATCTGTTGGATTCATATCTACTTTTCTGTCATTTGCTCATCAGTATTGCTTTGTTTATTTATGTAAGTAGGTTTGGCTCTGTTTACTACCAACCCAAAAACATAAATCTTCCGACCTTTCTGCTTTGGAGTTCATTTCTTTTCTTCCTTCGGATCTGTTCTTTCTCTTTTCCCTCTTTCATTCCTTTCTTTTCGCAGCCTGAAACACTCTACTGGGATGAGATCCCAAACCCCCGAAGGCAGAATCTGTGAGACTTGCATAGATTCCTGCTGGTAGAATAGCAATAAACCAGTTTCACTTTGCTGACTCAAAGAGGGGCTAAGCCCTGCACACTGTTGGCTCGTCTATCCATAGATCTGTCCAGGCGACAGATTTTCGGACCAACAGATGTAACCCAGCATTACACTATAACTAGCAGTTGGTCCCTTTTTTAGGGGAGCAAGTATACGCCATGTTGGATGGCAGGGAAGTTTGAATGGTGAAATAGTCGTCCAACGTGGGAGGCGTTTGATCAATGTACTGCGTATTGGCATGGACTTATTTGCATTTTTTTTCCTGGGTGCGGAGTTTGGGAATGGTTGCTATCGAAGCTGGGTTTCTGAGTGCCCTGTAAACAATTAGGGAATGTGTAAATGATCCTTCAATTGATTAAGAAAATTTGTAAAACAGTTAGAGAGATGGCATTGTCAAGATGGATTCCAAATAATTAAATGAAGATAAAATCTGGATTGGTTTAAACACCAGAGGCGTTAAATTTCCAAGTTTGATTTCTCTAGATAGGTTTTGGAAACTTGGAAGTGTAACATGCGTAAATATGGTTACCCATTTAGAATTTGGATTTTTTTCACCATTGAAGCTTGTAAATTGTTGTACGAAATGGTATATGAGAAATGTCTTGTAGAAAACTGAAAGAACTATACCAAATGCATTTATGAGCATTCAATAGATGTTGTCCTGTTGTTTTTACATAATTATAAGGTTTAGGTATTAGGTGATAGTTAAAAGGTTGGTAGTGTGAAAAGAAATATAGCATCGTCACTCTAAAGAATTTGTCAGAACCGCTGTAATGTTTCGAGTATCACAAGGGAACAAATAGAACACAGTTAATAAAGAAAGTATGTAATAGTCTGTGGCAGAAATAATATTCAATTTATAATCAGTGCGTAACCATGGCAGGGAAGAATTTGAAGAACAAATATGGAAAATAGATTTGAGCTCAGTTACAGGCAAGTGTTTGAAGTTGTCCTGGTAGAAGAGAAAAGGCAGTTTCTTTTGCATATCCAGTAATCATTGTATTCCATGAGATGAGATTTGTATTAGACGTGGTTAAATGTGTGAACATTTCCTAAGCACACACAACAGACAGCATTGTAAATGAGCAAGACCACATACAACTTAAATCCATTTGCTTAAAAATTAGTAGAGAATATTTGATTCAAATCCACTTTTAATTACATAATTATGAAGCGTTTCACTCTTCTCCAGAGTGTTCAAACTCCAAACACACTCGCACGCAAGGAACACACTCGCAACCGCAGCTACGTCAAGTTTCAAGCCTGACAGTTGAATCCATTTGAAAAGCCTCAGGGATTCAATTACCTCTCCATTGTATATACACCCTGCGATTTTTGCAGTCTCCACCACTAAATTTTGTTTGGCCATTTTGTCAAACACCTTGGGTGCTTCCTCTTTTCAGTTGAAACAATACGAGAAATTGAAATCAGCGAACATAGCATAGATTCAAATCTTTTAATTTCTGCTACAACTTTGCATATGTTATTGTTTTGGCTTAAGAAATATAAATTAAAACACCTTTGTAGGCAATTTGTTTCCTCTTAAAAATTGTAAATTAAGACATGTCTTAAGTCGTAGATGTCATATCATACACTTAGAAATAAGTATTGAAATTTATTCAACTCTCAAATCCTCGCCAGTTCTACATGCTTTGTCTGCCATTATGGGTGTGGAAACGCAGAGTTCTTTTCTTTCCCTTGACTACCGGTGTATAATGGTGGAGGTGAGACTCGAAATCTGCGTAGAGATGAAGAAGCTTATTTAAGACGGAGGAAAGAAATTTTCTGTGGCCTGTTTCGAATCCACAGCTGCAATTTTGGCGGGAAGCAGTTCCATAGAAACAAACACAACACCACACCACCAGCCAATTATGGAGCCAATCACAGCCGAAAGTAAATACACGGTAAAATGGAGCGGCACAGACAATATGCTGGCAACGAAACGGCGTTCCCCAAGCTTGGACAAAAACGGCGCGAGGACAAAAACTGAACGGCACAGGCGGATAGACACGTGGGGCGCAAAAACGGAACAGGAACAGGACAAGCATGTTGACGAAAACGGCAAAAAATCCCCCGCTGTGAAAACGCCTACGGCGTAATAAGGAAAGATATGAGAATTTTCAATAATTATAATAATGCTAATACATGATAAAAGTTGCAGTGATGATTGGGAGTACCCTTTTGCTATATTTCAAGAGAAATAGCAAGATAAAATAATGTAAGTGAAGGATAAATACATGTGGAAGAAAATAAAACATGTAGCGAAACCATACACACTCTCTAAGTCATATGGAACAAGCAAGAGGATCATTTGAAAATTGAAAGGTAACGAGAAAACAAGTTAAGAAATAATGGCATGTGTGTGTGTTACACACACACACACATTTCCAGTGAATTGTTTATACGGGAAACAAATTTTTGCTTTATTTTTCACTCAATCTTGTCTGCACATGAAAACTTTGAACCAGACACGGGATGAAACTGTGAGACAACGAAAAACATAGAAACCATAAGTTGTGACACCAACCATATCCTCCCATTCTAGTAGGTTGCATTCATTAAAACCATATTCTCAATCAAAATATCCTAATGTCAACTAGCGAAGCCATTATAGAGGCACTCGAATAAAAAAGCCGAAAAAAACTGACATCGTAGTAGACAATTCTGCTAAGAAATATGCCTCAATAGGGACCCAAATGATAATATGGTTTCACTACCACACACAACCACTTTACAATTTAAAGTGTCCTTCTATGTCACTTCTTGTTCACCAATACACCGCAAAAACTCAATGGTGCCGCAAAAAACCAACATTAGTACTAACATTTTAAGCGGATAGAGTTTTTTTGTTGGTTGGGGACACGTGGATGGCCAATGTTAATCCACACGTCAACGTCCACCATTACTTCATCACTACCATCTAACTTTGTGACCACTCTGAGATAGAACCACCCTCATTTTAATTGGGAATGCCTTCAGTGTAAAATAGAAGTGGGTGGGGAAACCTTTTATCTTAAAATCTCCTAAAAACTTATTTCTTCTCGTTTTTAAGGAAAATATCATAAAATTTTCTATTTTCCTAAATTTTCTTGTTCATTGAGACCACCCGCTCAAAAAAAAACCGAGGAGCTGCAGCTACCTCCATGATACCCCTCCCCAAGGAATAATTTCAACTTTCAAGGGCCAATCCTCTCCATTAAGTCCGTATTCATTTATGTGGAAGGGAGGTGAAAACTAATGTACAAATGCGAACACATACTTCGCAACAAGTGGAGCTCTCTATTTCCCACATGTCGCAAACCACGCTTCAAATTGCCCATTTGTAAATAGTATTTTGTAGACACTTTTACGGTGGCGCGTTCATTTTATATTAGCAATGTTGACAAATACCTCCCGAATGGGCAAATAAAAATGTGCATGTTTGCTCTATCATAACAATTTTGTTGCAGCTGTAGGTATCACTTGCAGAAGAAGAAACGAATATAATGGTGGATTACAGCGAGCCTTGGGTGGTGGAGAGTTCGGCCGACGGCCGTATCAAATTATACAGCGATGGATCCATTGTTCGGGAAGAGCAACAATTTCCACCTCCACCCACAGATGCTAATTACAACTTTGTGCCCTATAAAGACATTGTCTTCGACCACAATCTTGGGTTGTGGGCGCGACTCTACCTTCCACCCGAAACCAAAACCAGGGTTCCCGTACTGCTCTATTATCATGGTGGTGGATTTTGTTACCAGGTTACCCCTGCAACCACCGTTATTCACCGCATGTGCCAGAAGTGGGCAGCAACACTTGGCGTTATCATCGTATCTGCGGAATACAGATTGGCTCCCGAGCACCACCTTCCCGCCATCTACCACGATGCCATCGCTGCATTGCAATGGATTGACTCCATGAAAAGGGAGAGAGAAGAAGCAACAGAGGTAGATCCGTGGTTCCATTCCCACGCCGACTTTTCCAAGGTGTTTGTGGTGGGGGATAGCGCAGGAGGGAACATTGCGCATCATGTGGGCATCTGGGCGACTGGTGCTGGCAGTGGCAATCTTCATATCCAAATAAAGGGGATGATTTTGTTGTACCCATTTTTCGGAGGAGAAGAGCGGACGCCGTCAGAAAAGCACAACTCGTTGGTTTTAAATCTGAAGGAATCAGACGCCCTGTGGAGACTTGCCCTGCCGCTGGGAAGTAACAGAGACCATCCATTTTGCAATCCCGTAGCTGGAGAATCAGCCCGTGCAGCCTGTAGTAATCCCCTTCCGCCCATACTTTTTGTGATTGAGGGCTCGATATCTTGAAAGATAAATAATTACAGTATGTTGAGGTTTTGAAGGGATGCGGGAAGCAGGTAGAAGTGCATATCTTCAAGGAGGAAGACCACGGCTTTACTGTCTTAACGATGGAGCAGCAAAGCGCGGTTGAAGCCCTTCGCTGCATCGGTAACTTCATCAATTCACTGGTGTAGGGTTTGGGGAGATTTATATGTTTAGTATGGGTGGAAATTGAAGTGAGTTTTTTTAGTTGGAGGGAGTAATCTGATTTTGTAAAGCAACAAAGAATAGAAGACATATGTTGATATAATATTAGATATGAGAACCATATGTATTTAACAAAGGTTACGACTGATCAGACGTGTTTAATCACTTAAGACCTTAATTTTCTGAATGTATACTTGTACGAGCTTGATTGTAATATTTTTTTAGTTGTCCTTGTTGAAACAAATTTAAGTAGAATGTTAGGGTATTTTGAGTTTTTTATAATTTTATAGTAAATGAAATAGCAATACTAAAGAAGGTTGAGTGGAAATTGGGAAGTTTGTTTCTCCAAAAGATTGGTGCAAATGTGAATTTAGACAGGTAGGGCATGTTTACATTGGGAAAAATTCCATTTTGTATTACTGGAGGGAAAGTTTCGTAGACCAAATTGGTGTCTTGTATAACAATGATGTGGAATTTACGTTTCTCTTTATAGTATTAAATGGATTATAGTAATGTGGGGATTGTTAAATTTGTGTAAGTTAAAATCTTCATAGAGGCTCCTTAGAAATACCTGTAATTCTAACCAGTTATACCCTCTGTCCTTCACATCTTCATTTAATAACATCAAACCTAAACAAACTCTAATTTAACAGGCATGTGCAAGACCTTTGTTTGAGCAAGAAATTTAAAGTAGGAATCCTCGTCCTCGGGATTCTTTTCTCCATAGTCCACATGGAAACTTCCCTTGACTAAACTAACCAGGCTAGGGGAAATCCAATCTGATACTTAGGTTCATGGCAGCTCACGTCCAATCATTGACCAAGTAGAAAAGGGAAAAAGCAAGAGAAAATTCCAAATTCTAAATCAATATTCCAGAAGAGCTTCTACCTGATATCAAAATTGTAACATGAAAGCTTCACATGAAAGAGATAATATAAAATCTAAAGTTGTATGTGCATCAACCAAACCAAATACCACCAGATTGATTGAGCTTGTGAATGCAGAATTACAATCAAATGTAAATACATAGGCGATGGTGCACATTGCATTCTATACATTTGTAAAAGATCCCCAGATGGATCCTCCTTAAACTCCAATGAATTTTGTATTCAAACAAAACAACAAATACAATATTACGTATGTTATGGGAATTTCCCTAATGCAGATATGAAAAATGCGACTAGGGTTTAATAGAGATATCAATATAAATAACACCCAATGGTAATATTTTTTATTTCTAATGATTGCCCAGATATTTAGAGAATGAATTATACAGAAAATTGACTTTATTACAGCCGATACAACCTAGAAAATCAGATATGAAGTCTGATAAAAATCTGCCTGAAAAACCCTCAAAACTCACTTCAGAATATGATACAAATACAACGATTTATTTCACAAAAGTATAGAGAATATTTGTCAAATATGTTTGTGGATAAATACCTCTGTAATTGCTGCCAAACTGTCCACAATGGATCGACCCAGCTGCTGGTCAAAACACATTGAAAATACCTTCAAACTGTCACCTACACTGTTGCAGTGAATCCGGAAATCTAATTTACCACATTGTAAATTTTTGAGTGAAATCCCCTCCCAATCCCTTGGGCTTTTCGTCCACAAGAGATGAATCCACAAGGGTTTTTGTCCTTGGAATTCCTGATAAAAGCCAGAGCTCTTAACAATGCAAAAAACTGATAATATAAATCTGGATATCTCCATACAAGTCGACTTGTCTATATAAAGGGAAATCAGCCCAACAACCACCTCTAACCCAGCCAATCAAATAATTTCTTTCCCCTATGCTAGTCGCATTTTTCTCCTTTGGGCTTAATGGCACGATTTCCTACTTATGACTCCTAAAGCAAGTCACACTTTTCCCTTTCTAATACAATTACTTTTAATTGTATTTTGATGTTGTCATTTTAATTTTATTAGTAAACTTTATTATTTATTATATGTGCTTTTCATTATATATATATATATATATATATATATATATATATATATAAACAATAGCACAATATAATAAAATAATAAAGCTTAGTCACCCTAGAAACCCCCCCTTGGCCGTTGGGTAGACAAAAAGGGCCAAAGGTTTTCATCCAAGCTTATTCGGAAAGAGGGGACATTGCAATTTGATTTTATGAAAGCAATAACAAAGTCTAACATTTCCGAACACAGGGGAAAAACTTGTTTAAACCTTGTCACTTCTTTATCACCTGAAGGTCTGACACAGTGCATCTTCTTATAGGTAAGCCTATGTTTACAGAATTTTTTTCTTAGCATCACCAGTAATCTCCACAAGAACATTGTCCTTGTTTGAAATGATGGAACTAGTTTGCATCTCTCACAACAATGTGTCTTGCAACAACCTTGGAGATGAATTTGGTTACAGTGTGGCAGTCAAAACATATGCGGAGGTTTTTTGCAACTCTAATAGTTGTTCCAGAGGGTGTATTTAACAAGCTAAATGTAATTTCTAGTTTCTCACTATGGTGGCATATCTCTGAAGACATTTTCTCCAAAAAAAAAAAATCATTAATCTCGTTACCATTTGAACCATAGCCTACCTACCTACATCTGCATAGATGTTTGACAGAAGAACATAAGTTACAGTTTTTTCATTTTTTTTATTAATTATATTGCTAAGGATTCTTATCTTTTTTATGTGATTCTTATATTTCTAAGGATTTTTATGATTCAATTTCAATATTTGGTTATCTAAGAAGTGTATCAAAAGAAAAACATCATTTGAGACTTGTCAGATTGGGGTCTAAGATTCACCAATGGGCTCAAAAGCCATCATTGAAGAGCAGAGGACTCCAATTTTTCAGCCAGTGATGATAGGGATAGAGCCCCTCTTCCATACATGTTCTTTAACATTTCCAGGAATTACCCAAGTTTCTGTAACAATTTCTGTTTTCAACATTTTTTTTTCCGAGGACCAACCCAAAAATAATAAAAAAATCAGTCCATTGCATTGTGCAAATTAGTGGCCATACAATTTTTAGAAATATATATTGTGTTTCCCAAGACAAGTATTCCCCAAAAAGAAACAAAAAAAGGGAAAAGAAAATAAAAAATGCAGTAAACCACCATGTTTCTATTTGAAACATGAGAGGAGTAATTGACAAGGTGGCAACTTTCATACAGAAAATAGTGAGCAATGGTGTTCAAATATGGAAAAATGACTTGTTGAATTCATAACTATGAATTGGTAATGTAGATGCAGCTTGTTTAAAAACTATCAGCAACTTACCATCAATGCTTCTCATCATTCTTCCCTCTGCATCAAACACAATCAGCTTCTTCTCATACAAGTGTAGCCAAACCTACCCAAAACTATTAAACACCACTTGCAAGTGATAGTAGCTAACTCCAACATTACTCTGTGGATTTCTCTGCATGCTCAAATACTTAGAATTACCTATAATTCTAACCAGCTATACCCTCTATCCTTCACATCTTCATTTAACTTCCATAGACAGAGATATTTATTATCCACTAAAACCACATTCCCATCATACCCAGTTAACTTCCCACACCTAAATCCTAGAGATGTCCATTTTTTTGACTAATTCAAATAAAAAACCAAAAAATATATTGAAAACACTACCCTTATAGTTTGAATACTATCCTTATACTTCTAATAGTAGTTGAGAAAATTTTTGATGATAGTTGTTTAAACTACATAAATGTTGTGCATTAATAATTACAAATAGGTCTATCTATGCCTAACAAATACATAATTTCATGGGGCTCTTTCCAAATCTCCTTAATGATAAATCTTGTTTGTGTTACTCCTGGAAGTTGTACACACAAGTTCCATCGTCATTTCTTGTTTTTGGGTCATAATTTTCCGCACTTGGGTCTGTGTAACCTTCAGGGACCGGCAAGTTCACTTATTGTGCAGCCTTACCTGCAATTACCACAACAAAAGCAATACTCATCTCTTTCCCATTCTCTATTTGCAGAGGTATTGTAATTCTAGTTATATGCACATTCTTTAACAATATTTCAATTTCGCATAAGTGATGTTGGCCTAGAAATAGAGGACATGTCATTTGTTGCACTTGGAAGCATCATAGACCCTTTTAGAGGGTCTTCCATAAGATCAAATTACATTCGAGAATTTACTCGGAGGTAAAATAATCACTACATTAATATGATTGAGTCATTGGACCAACCCAACTCTCTTGAATAACTTACTCGTTGAAGTAAATCAATCAAAAGTACATTTTGATTGAAAATGATGCTTCTATTAGTACAATCAATGATGCATCTTTGATCACAGACTCTTAGAAAATAAAAAATGAAATTACAGACCATAGAAGGCACCAATTTTAATAGCATCCTCGTTAGCTTCCCCAAGATCAGCTTCAGCCATGTACTTATTAGCCAGTTGCACACGTTTCACATTCTCTTGCTCTTTAACTAACATGTTTCCATACTCAAGAAGTTTCTCCACTGTCATTGCATGCTTTTGGAAGGTTGGAGGTCCTTCCCTTGAGTTGATTAGATTTTTGCCAATGCTCTCCACCCCCACTTCTCCTATCCACTTTGTCACCTCATCATCATATACCCTTGCTCTTAGGGAACCAAAGAAATCTGCAACACTCAGCTCAAATTGAAATAAGATTAGCCATCAGGAACATTATCTGCTTGGAAAATTCCCTTGCAGACCCCAATTATGTCATCCCTAGTTAGAGCCCAATAAAATTTCTCCATACGACTATCACGAATCAATGGGGCATACAAAGTTGAGAAGTCATTTCGTGTCACAATGATAGGAACATGGGGATTGTCTTCCTTGTTGTACATGCCAGGTAGCTGAACATTAGTGGGATTATCTGCGATGTTCATGAGTGTGGCATTCACCATTTGATTGTTCACTGTATACTGTGTTGTGCCTCCCATTCTTCTTGCTCCTATGTCAAGATCATTGATAAAGAGGACACACATCTTCCCTTTCTTAATGATATCAGCTGCTTTATGGTATCTTTTCCTGATTAACTTTGCAGGTTATCCTGCATTTCCACTTTCAAGCTCTCCAGCGCTCATCATGATTGGATTGTATACAAATAACAAAAATCCATATATAAATATAAATTTACCTTTACAAACAGAGAACTTGGTATTTACATACCTTATGTGTAATACATAACTTCATTTCTCAAATTAAAAAAATCAAGCACAATCCATTATTTAGATGCAAAAATCAGATGCAACCTTAAATGCAAACACAATAGTCCAATCCAACAACAATTTCAAATTAAAATGACTCCATGAACCCTTAAAGAAGAAATTAAAGATATAAACCTTGATTTGGACTTATCCATGTCACCATCCTCAGATGCAGGCATATATTCAAAGATAAACCAAGGTTTGCGCAAACAACATAATCTAAAGGGAAGGAAACATTAAATCACTTAATCCCCAACTTAGGAAAGATGAGCTCGCATTGGAATGATTTTCCTTTACCTTTTCCTCCCCATATACCCAAAATGAGAGGAATCTGAAATCAAATAAACAGGTCCATTAGAAATGATAGCAAAATAGATTGTCCAAAAAAGTCAATCACAAGACATGAGTCTAAAGAGATGATTAAATCCATATTACCTTAATGTTTGGAAAATTCATGAAGTTCTAGTGTTGTGCCATAGAAGCCTCTTAGAGGGATCAAATTAGCTTTTTTTAAACTTACAACAAAAAGTATTTAAATATAAATACAGATCTGTAATGTGTGGGTGGGCATACTCCCAATTTTTTTATGTGCACTCATCATTTAAAATTTCAGACATGTATGTGTATGGGTCTGACCTAGTTGATATCGTATGATGTACCACCAAAAAAAATGGTATTATGATAGCCTGAAAGAGGGTGTCAACCATTCCCTTTCCTCGAGTGAAATCCTGTTGGTCATCTGATATATCATAGACAAGTCGCTTCCATCTGTCCTTAACAGTTTGCTTTTTCTCATCTATCTCAGCAACAACTTTGGAATTGTTATTTTCTTTTGAGCATCTCATTGGGTTTGAAGATTTGTACTTCCTCACATTGGAACCAAAGAATGAAAAATGGCTTGCACAGAAAGTCCTGGGGTATGATGCTTGCCCGCTGCTTGACAATGCCATTGTCTGTGAAGAAGAAGAACAAATGTAAAATTATCATAGCTGATGAAGATCAACCAAAGGTTTTGCAATCCATACAGAAATTGAACTTCGGTGGGCTTGGGTAGATTTGAAGATGGGGTTGGGATTGGGTACCTAAATTATTACATGTTATACACACGCATTGCCATCAGTTGGACTCTTACCTCATTCATGGCTACACTCAGGGGTAGGCATTTTTCCTTAATATGGTTGGTCGGTGCACACATGCATTACCATAGGTTCCATCCATACCTATAGGCTCTAAAAGTTCCATGGCTATATAACCAAGATTATCATTAATTCAGTTAGAACGGGAAAATGACTATTTTACCACTCAATACATAGATTGCACACAGGACTTGGATAGATTAAACACAGTTGTGCTTGGGTATGCAAAATGGTTACATGATGTGCAGATGCATTTCCATAGGATCGACCCCTACCTCCAATTGTACATTGCTATAAGTGATGGGGTTGACTTGGGTTCTGTATATTATGCAGTATAGACATGAATTGCCATGTAATTGACCCCTGCCTCTAGGTGTAGCTATGGCTACTCGAACTCCAATTGCCTGTTGCTACACATAGTGGAGTGCACTTGGGTTCTATGCATTATCAAAAGTTACACCTACCTGCGAATATAGCTATGCCTTCTTAAATGTGGAAAACAAAGATCCTAATGAATTGGGCTTGAGAGAAAATGTCTAACAAAATTTAATATTAACTACCATGATTATTGCTTCCGGCTGGAATCTTACAAAATGCCTTCAGATATCCACGCCCAAAAGCCTCTGAAATGAAGACCAAAATATTCGATTTGATTAAAATCGCTCAATAATTTCAACGGCTTGTTTCAGGCACTCAACAAATTGGTGAAAATACCCTGCTTGTTGCGGCTCAGGATGGATTTTACCCACAAATTAACTTGCAGGGAAGCACAAGCCATGAAAAATAAATACAGGTGTCCTTGCATAGATTGGTAAAAAACAAACGGAACAGGAAACAGAACAGTAAACGGAACAGGAAACGACATACAAAAAAGTAGCCGAAATTACCCACCACCCACATAACCAATGAAAAACAAAAGCGAATACAGGAAAAGCCAACGGAACAGGAGTTGCACAAAACGGAGTTGAAGAAGGAGGATGACGAAAATGGGGAAATTAGCTAACAAGCAGCTTTAGAACATGACCTGACCATTTAAGCTTCATTTCTATTTTATTAGCATACAACAACAAACAACAAAATTACCAAAACAAACTTGTGCAGTAGCGCCAGAAGAAGCAATTTGATAGCATACAATAACATAAAAACCAAATATGCAAACAAAGAGCATATTTAAGGGAATCTTCCATGCGTATACTCCATCTGTAAATGTTTATCATTATGCACAGTTCATGGGCTTTTTCAACAAATCCATTTTGTGCATATCCTGCAATCATGGCAGTCCTTGAGATCACATCTCTTCGAGGCATTCTATCAAACAATTCACATGCATTTTCAACAAATTCATATTGTGCATATCCTGCAATCATGGCATTCCTTGAGCCCACATTTCTTTGAGGCATTTTATCAAATAGTTCACGTGCCTTGTCTATGCTTCCACATTTTGCATACATGTCTTCCAGGCAGTGGCAACTACATCAGTCAAAATTCCTCTATCCATTATGCTTTGATGGTTGTAAATGCACATTCTACTTACTACACATAACCCCTCTGAAGATAACATATCTTCAATTATTGCAGGCCTGTATTTTCACGGGCATGGTTTCACAAGGAAAGACAATCCACTCTTTCATTGCTCATGGAATACAATTATTGCAGCATACAGAAGACATGGTTATCCTCACAAGGCAGTCACATCGTTTCACCATATGCAACAAACAGGTCTTCAACCCGATCTGTTTACATTTACCAACATACTCCCAGCCTCATAGCTGCAAGACAGGTCAACATGAAAGAGGAAAAACCAACGGAAGAAGAAAACAAACAAGGGACAACAAAGGTGAATATAAATAGGTTTGGAGGATAGCCACCGCAAGGCCATCTCATGATACGCATGCAACCAAGGACAGGTGCTCAAACGTGGAGGGGAGGACAACTGGCAATGAAGGATGAGAAAGACCTCAAGCAGGAGACCATATGGCAGGCAACTCAAGTAGGAGACTGTAGTCGTAACAGATCAAGTCCATAGTACCCACACCTCCGGCGTAAATATACTTAAAAAATTAAAGTTAAATTGATTATATATATATAACATTTTAATTAAAATGTTTATTAAAATAATATAAATTTTAATAAGGATAAGTGAAGTAGTGGTTAATATTATCATATAATTAATAATTAATTATATATTTAAAACATTAAATAAAATTGATTATAATATTATTAATTTAATAATAATAAATTATATAAATAATACGTGAAGATAAATACATCAATTTTAAATAAGAATGAAATGTAAAGTAGTAGTTAATATTATCATATAATCTATAATTATTTATATATTTAAAATATTATAATAAAATTGATTATATAAATAATATTTTAATAAAAAAATATTTAAATAATTATTGATTTTAAATAAGGAGAAGTGAAATAATGGCTAATATTATTGAAGGACCCTTGGTTTAGTGGGAAAGTTGAATGGCTTGGAATGAGTCCACTAATGATCAAGTCTTGCTGAGTGCAAGGCCTGCAGATACTCAACCGATATGGAGAGTCAAGTGGATAAGGCCAACATCATTCGCTGGGTGACTTTGACGGATTGGATGCCCCCTAATCGTGGCTGCTTAGCTAAAGTAATGTCTTCAATGTAGATGTATGCTTGCTCATAAAGTGTAAATCAACTATACATGTAATCTCCAGTTACCATGGGAAGAGATGCCGATATCTAAATAATCGAAGTCTTTCAAAAAAATAATAATAATAGCTAATATTATCATATAATCATTTATATTAAAATAAAATTATTTATTGAAATAATATGTGACAATGAAAGCCACCAATTTTAAATGAGAAAAAGTGAAGTAATGGCCAAGTATAATCATTTATATATTTGAAAATATTGAAATAAAATTGTTTATATAAATAATATGTGGAGATAAAAACAACAATTTAATTAATGCGAGTTTATTTTTTTTTAATATAAATTTATTATTGGTTAAAATATGATTACTATTTATTAGAGTAAAATAATTATTTATAAGAACATAGATAAAGATGAAAGATATAAAGATGTATTTAAAATTTATTTATAATTTTGATTTTAATGTTTTTTTCTTTGAATGTTATGTACCTATTTTGTTTGTTTGATTGAGCATTTTTATGGCTGTCTATATTTAGGTATTAGCTTACATAGTTTAATGACATCTCTGCCTAAGTTTCAGAGGGAACATAAGCTAAACAGTTAGGGTAAAGGGTATCTATCAAAATCACTCACAACCATTGAAAGTCAAACATCAACACCAATAGACCAAAGGTCCTTCTACTTCTGCTCCTAATTTCATAAAAATAATAAACATAAATTCTTACAAGGAAAATGATAAAAAAGTGAAAGAGTAGAGAATAAATGAAGTGGAGAATTAATAGGCATCTGGCAACTTGATATCAGGCCTGGCTTCAAAGGCAACAATCTCCCCAATCCAATCTGGTTTTGGTTCTGGCCAAGCATTGAGTTCATGAGGGCGCCTGTAACTACATATCCACTCCCACCTTCCATCCCTCACATTACACACCACAACCTCCACCACCATCTGATTCAGTGTTTGATTTACAAAGCACACATTGTCTCCAACTCCTACACAATCACACCTGAAACTACAAGGCCTAAAATCATCTAACAAATCCCTGGGCATGCTTGCAATGTTCTTCCAAGAATAATCATCTCCAAGCTCCCAAATAACTACATCTTTCAAAACATATGGGCCATTCCGAATCTTCCCCACAGGTGAACCAGCAAGAATTGTCCTTGACCCACATGAAACCATCCTGCACCATGACCTTTTCTCATCCTGCACAGCCTCAGGCAACTGCACCAAGCTCACCTCTAATGGAGCTTCCTCTTTAATACAGTAAACACCCCTCCTGTGGCCTTTCATAAAGAAAATGATCCCCTTGCTTGCAACCATGTCTCTGTGAAGATTCATATCAAAAACCTGGCAAGGAAGCTCATCCCCATCACTCCATGATCTTGTACAAGAGTCATAGATTTGTATCATCTGATCATTTTCCCATGCCACCACTTTGTAGCTTTCTCTATCCTTTCCACCCACAATCCATGCCATTTCCACTGTGGGTTTCCTGATGGGAGGAAGTTTGAGAAGTGTTCTTGTAAGTGGGTTGCACACACACAACCCTGTTTCATGGATTCCAACATTGTTAGAACTCATTTCCAATAGTACCAGTCCTGCTGCTGATCCTCTGTAATACACAGTTAATGTATTTGGAGGCTTGGGAAATTTAAACCAGGTGTGTGTGGAAAAAGAATAAGCCACATTACAGTGTTTCAAAGGCTGCTTTGTGCACAAAACAAGGAATGGATTCTTGTTGGAGTGGGTAGCCCACAGACTAACAAATCTGGAAGAATTCAACATATCATTCATTTCTTTGGAGACACTGCAGAAATTGTGTACACTCTCCATTGGAAGCCAAGAAAGCACTAACTCCATAATATAATGCTCGGGCATCTCACACAATACAGAATCTTCTTGCTCCCCCATTTCAAAACCAACTCTGTGCCTGAATGAAAATAATAATGTGAGTATATATATATATATATATATATATAGACACACACACACTTCGCCACAAAAATCTGACTCGTTTTTTCAGCTATTAATAAAAAATCTATTATCCTTTCATGTTAGAAAATCCGTGGCAAATAAAAATTAATGAATACACATGCATAAAAACACTCGAGAAATCAAGAATATGGAGGGAATGGGATAAATATATTTTCTTAAATGTTTATTGTTTTATAAGCTAAAACAATCTTGTGAGTACTTCAGTCTAAAAATATAAAATAAGTTCACTTTAAGGTAAGTTTATTTACTAGAAATAAGTTCACTTTAAGATAAGTATAAAATTAGAATTTAATAAATAAATAAATTAAAAACAATTAAAAAATTAATAATTAATAATAAATATTAAAAATTGAAAAATTAACAAAAATTAAAAATTAAGAAGTAATTCAAATTAATAAAATTAAAAAATTTAAGAATTATTAAAAAATAAAATTAATAAAAAGCCAAAATTAAAAATGGAAAAAAATTAATTATTGTAAATTAATAAAAATTAAAAATAAAAATTTATTAAAAATAAAAAACTTAAAATTATAATGATCATTAAAAAATTTAAAATTAAAATTAATTAAAATTTAGAATTAAATTTTAAAAAACTAAAATTATTATTGATGAAAAAGAATTAATAAAAAATAGAATTTCATTAAAGTTAATAAAAAATTGATAAAAATTAATTAAAAAATAAGAATTAATAAAAATTAGAATTTCATAAAAATAATAAAAAATTAAAAAATTGATAAAAATTAGAATTCAATGATAATTAATTAAAAATTAAAAAATTTAAAAAATAAGTAAAAATTAATAAAAATAAAATTAGAAATTATTAAAAAAAAAAAAAAAACTAAAAATTAATATTAATAAAAAATGAAATTAATAATTAATAAAAATAAAAAAAATTATTATTATTTTTTTAAAACATAAAAATGATAAAATAATAAAAATTAAAAATTTTGAAAATAAAAATTAATAATTAATAAAACATTAAAAAATTATTAAAATTAATAAAAAATATTAAATTAAAATTAAAAAAGGTACAAATTACAAATAATAAAAATTAATAAAAAAATTAAAATTAAATATAAATAAAAAAATAAAAATAATTAAAATTTGAAATTGGAATTAAAAAAAAAATATTTTTAATTATTTTAAAATTTATTATTAATTTTAAAATAAATATTTTTTATTATTTTAAAATTAAAATAATATAATTTATAAATTAAAATTAACATTTAGAATTTAGTAATTTAAAATTTAAAATTTTGAATACAAAATGAAGAGGTAATTTGTTATAAATTTTTTATCTAGAATAAAAAGTTCAATTTTTTTTATAAAATAATGTTTTTACTATCATCTAATGATCATCTTTATTAAAAAAAAACATAACACTATATATTTCACAATATCAACTGTTATAATTGACACATCTATGTAGATAAATGAATCACGTTATAATTCACAATGCATGAATTGCATTATTCACAACAAACCCAAATATTGCACGAATATTATCATTCATTAACATCTAATGATCATGTTTACATTCACAGTTGATGGTTCGTCTTAAGGTTTTAAGGTATAACATTCAGGGTTAAGTGTTTATTAGTTATGTTTTTATAATTTATACTTTTGTTTTTAGGGACCGGAATATGGACAACACTAATCCAAACTATTGTCATCATCAACAAATACAACTTGCAAACTTATAAGTGAATACCTATGCTATATATGTAATATGATATTTTAAAGTTTGGCATGCGTCATGTTAAGAGACGTTTAAAATTTTAATGAAAAAACTAATTTGTCCTTGTTGTTCTTAGCGTTTTATCGCCATCATCCTCACCGTCGTCATCATTGTCGTGGTTGTAGTGGTGGTGGTCATCATCATCATTAAAATTGTCATCATCGTCTTTCTTATTATTTTCATTTTCCTCTGCGTTGTCCTCATCACCATCTTTTTCATTATCATCGTCATCACAGTCATATTCACCATTCTCATTGTCGATCATCACCATCACCATCACCATCACCATCACCATCATCACCATCACCACCACCACCACCACCACCACCATCATCATTGTCGTCATTGTTATCGTTATCAATAATATTAATCTTATTACTAATATTAATATTATCATTATAATTTATAAAAAAATGAAAATTATTATTAATGATATTAATGTTATTATTTTTTTTTTTATTATTGGCAAATAGTTTTTTGAAAGGGACTATACCCTTATACAAGAAGGCTCCAGAAGCCAGATGTGAACAAAATAGAAACAAAGGAAAAGATCAAGATCGCGATAAAACATGCAAGCCTAGTAGCAGGAAACAACCTGCTCAGAATAAAACCCAAAACCAACAGCAAATCAACATAAAAACAACAGATTCACAGCAAACAGACAGCTGTTGTCCAACAAAGCAGTTGTGCAGCACTGTGAAAATAACAAGGCGGAGAACCGGTATTCTTGGAGAAAAGTTTTTTCTTTTTGCGCACCGTTATCCAACCTGTAGAAGCCTCCGCGATTGGAGGATTAAAAAAAGGAGGCGTATTTTCCTTATCCTCCAACGATCCAACTGGGGCAGCGGAATCATTAACATCATTTGTATTTTCCTTTCCATTGCCAACTGGATGAGATTCATTGGTGCCTTCAACAACTGGAATTTCCGAGAGAGGGGTTTCTGGGACAAAAACATCTTCAGTATCAGTATTTGAATCCTCTTTGGCTTCGAAAATCAGGTGTTCTGAGAGTGCATTTTTCCACCAGTTGTTTTTTTCCATTTTTTTGCTTTTCCATACCGCAAACATCAGCAGTGTGTCCAGTAGCAAAACACTTTCTGCACCTAAAGGGCAAGCGTTCATAATCTAAAGATTGTGTCCAAGTTCTGTTTTGGACTTTAAGCTCTATATTAGCAGGGAGATTTTTGGATGTGTCAAGCTCAACAAGGATTCTGGCGAAGGTTGTGTGCGTGAAATCAATGGTTTGGGGGTCAATGAAAAGGATATGACCCAAAGTATTTCCAATAATGGTTAGGCAGGTACTATCCCAAAATTGGAGCGGTAAATGGGGCAATCTAATCCAGACTGGCTTGCAGGCAAAGGATTCAATAAGTGGGTTAAAAGAAGGGAACCAAGGTTTCAAAACCAGGTAGTGGGATTGAAAAGCCCAGAGTTTTTTAGCTATGACTTCCTTATCCCGAATTGAGGAAAAAGTAACAATGAATGTACCTTTCGCACATGGATAAAGATCTAGCTTACCAGATAGAATCGGGATCCAGTGCTTTGTAATCCAGTCATGAAGGGTAGCTAGGTTTGGCCATAGCCCGCTAAATCTCCCAATCAGGGCATGCTCCTGGTAAAAACGTTTTGAATCGAGGACTTCATCCCCAAAAGAGATGCTAGGGTTAGTAACCGTTGGGATCATGGGTGTGATAGGGCTCATCCCTTGCGTGAGGCTCATGCCTTGTAAAATATCCTTAAATGTATTTGGTCTATTTGATTTATCATTCGGGATCTGATTCACAACATCCCTGGAATCCGGAATGCCTGTCCTAGTGGTCTTCGGGTGCAGATCCACTGTAGAAGAGCGGCTAGGAAACCCGTCGCCAACAGTTCTATCACTGAAATAGCCACCAGAAGCAGCTAAGGGCAGCTGTGTCTTTTCAACAGAGGTCGGTTGAGAGGATTTACTAGGGTAAGGGGTCGAAGAGGCCGCCTTAGCACCGCAAAATGCCTGGTCAATCCACGAAAGAACCTTTGCCTGCGCGCCTCCGACAGCACTGCCCCTGTCAGATCCATGGCCACCAAATCGACCACGGGTTTGCGGCCGTTTGACCATTTAGGGTCGCCGAGAGGGTTCGCACAGAGGTCGCCAAGAGGGCTCACACAGAGGTCACTATTAATATTAATGTTATTATTATTAATATTAATATTATTATTAGAATTTTATCAAAAATAATAGTAATATTATCATCATCAAGGTCATTGTTATCATCGTCCTCATTTTCATCATCATTGTCATCTTCATCATTTTCATGGTTTTCATGGTCATTGTTATGATCATTGTCATCTTCGTTATCATCATCATCATATCGTTTGTGATCATCATCATTTTCATCATCATCGCACTTTCATTGTCGATATCGTCATCATTGTTGTCGATGTTTTCATCGTCATCGTCATCATCCTTATCATTGTTGTCAATCTAATGTAGCCAAATTCTAAACAAACTTAATATACTACAAAAAATATGAACTCCAAAAGAAAATAAATCTCCTTCTTCGTTCTTGAATCATGAATTACAATGTTTCACAAATAGGAAAATAAATCTTAACTCGAGTTGCCAAACAAACTCTAACTAACTTTGACTAAATCTACTCTAGGTGGTAGAAATTACTATTTTTAGCAGTTTATTAGAACTTGCTATTCTTAGTAAGTTTGCATGCTTATTCGTACGGGCACATAAATTGCCACGCATCTTCTACATGCCTAAATTAGAGGAATTGCCAACTTTCCAACTCATAATGCAACTAATAGACTAAAATTAACTAATGCCTTAAAATTGGAAAAAATTGAACTAGAACTTAAATCTTAATTTTTGGCCTCAAGATGGCAGATTTCGGGTTGAAAATGTGCCAAAACTTGCTCCAACTGGTAGGGCGGGTTGATCAGTGCATTCGTCTCATCGAAACATGTGGTTTAAAAAAATGGACTCAAATGGACACATAGAGCACAAGTTATGACCTTTTTAAGTTCCTACTAATTTTGGCGCATCACAATCATCATCGTAATCGTTGATTAGTTTAGGTTTCTTTTTTGAGTAAGTGGGATTTTTGGTTTATAATACACTTTAAGTCTCATTGTAGCTTATACATATCCATTATTGTTTACAGTTCGATGTTTAGTATGCATTGTTAATATTTACGAAACATGTTTAGGGTTCCGCATGTAGGATTTATGGTCGATGATTTAATGTTCAATATGTCCTACAATTGATCAAGTTTTTGAATTATGTTCTATGGTGTATGCATCACATTATTTAGGTTTCAAGGTTTTGTTCAACCATTAAGTGCTGAGGGTTTATGTTTATTATTTATGGGTTATGATATGGGGTTTACAATATATGATTCTTTTCTATTGTGGAAATTACATTTGCGATAATGAAAATCAACTATTTAAACAAGGTTACTTATAGTTATTCATCTCTTTGTTCTTGGAAATGAAATTATTTGTCTACATAATAATACTTGCTTTCTACTATGTCTGTTTTAATTTATATATTACAATTAAAATGTATTTTAGAATCAAATTCACCATATTCTTCTAGTTTAAAAAATATATTTTGTGTGTTTATATTTCATACAAATATTATCATTAAAAGATATATCTATCAATTTAAAATATTTTAAATATTTAAACTCGTCATTTCAAAATAAATTTACAACTAAATTATATTTCGAAAATAATTATAATTAATATTAACTTATTAATATTTTAGTAGATAATAAGATTAAAAAAACCATAGCTATTGTTAATTCATAATATTTTTTATTGAAATTAATAAGTTCGTGATGTTATACTGCTATAAATATTTGAAGAAATATTACAATCACAATGTCACAAACTTTTAATTAAGATAGTTGTTGAGTTGTGGAGCTCAATTACTTCACTTTAGCATGTAATGTAAACTTGCTGGAAAATACAGTAACCGACATCGGTTAAGGGGGAACCGGCATCGGTCACCCAGGACCGGCAGTGGTCAAGGATGACCGGCATCAGTTAGGCAAGGAAGGAATCAACAGCGGTTAGGGCTAACCGGCGTTGGTTACCTGTGCGAGGATGTTTTAATTAACTCTCAGGAATTAGATCTATTTTTAGCATTAAAGTATTTTTATTCATTGTAATTACATGGCTAAGTGCCCTAAGTCTATAAACGACTATATAAGCATAAAATCTAGGGTTTAGAAGTAAGAAAGAAGATGATTAATAAGAATTAGAAAGAACTTGCAAAAGGTTGGTGAGAGAGAATTCTCGGTGATGAAGCAAAAGCTTGAAGGAAAGAAAGTACTGAACATCTGAGAGGTGTGGAATATTGTAAATCTTCATTGTATATCTTTTCAAAGCTTTGGATAATAGATTTACTTGTTTCCTGGTGGACGTAGCCCACACTGGGTGAACCACATTAAATCTGGTGTTGATTTATGTCTCTTGTTTTATATATTTCTTCTGGTAGAATATCCTCTTTTATTTGTATGTATGCTTAGATATAATATATTGTCTGTACAACCGGTGTGCTAATCCCAACAACTGGTATCAGAGCTTTGTTTGAGGGTTTTGTGTGTTGATAGATTTACTCACAGAGGGTTTTCTGATTGAGTGGGAGCTACAACAATGGAAGAAGATAATAAATACAAGGTAGAGAAATTTGACGGCCGAAATTATCAATTATGGAAGATGTAGATTGAGAATTATCTGTATCAAAGAGATTTGTACTTATCGTTGGACGAGAAGTCTAGACCTACGAAGATGACTGATGAAGAATGAAAAATTCTTGACAGAAAGACTTTGGGATCTATAAGATTGAGCCTGTTAGCATCCGTGGCTTCCAATATTACAGAAGCGGCTTCTATGGTAGAGTTAATGAAATCTCTTGCTAATTTATATGAAAAACCTAGTGCTTCAAATAAAGTTTCTTTGATGAAGAAACTATTTAGTTCTAAGATGCATGAAGGTGAATCTGCATCTAGTCATTTGAATGATTTCCGATCTATTGTAAATCAGTTAAAATTGGTTGCTATACCATTTGATGATGAAGTAAAAGTACTTTTATTCTTATGTTCTTTGCCTGATAGTTGGGACAACTTGGTAATGGTTATTAGTAATACAACATATGCTAATAATATTTTGAAGTTTGATGATGTGGTTAGTATAATCTTGAGTGAAGAAATTCACAGGAAGAGTACAAAGGATTCATCATCTGGAAATGCTTTGAATGTAGAAAGCAAGGGCAGGCAGAAGGAGAGATCCAAGAGTAAAAGTAATGGGAAATCAAAGTAAAGGGACAACAGATCTAAATTCAAAAGTAAGGGAATTACTTGTTGGAAATGTGGAAAGAAAAGACATGCAAAGATAGATTTTTAGTCAAAGGACAAAGAGAACTAATAACCAGATAAAGGTAAAGAAGAAAATCTTGTTGCATCAGAGGTAATGCAAGATGATCTTATTATTTCTTTAGATAGTAGAATTGAATCATGAGTTTTAGATTCAGGAGCTTCTTTCCATGCAACCCTTAATAAGGGTTATTTCAGAAATTATGTCCAGGGTAATTTTGGGCATGTTTATTTGGGTGATGATGAACCTTGCAGTATTACTGGTAAAGGGGAAGTTCATCTAAAATTACAGAATGAAAATACATGGGTATTAAAAGATGTAAGGCATGTGCCCTGCCTCAGGAGGAATCTTATTTTTGCAGGGCAACTAGGTGAATCTGGTTGCATGGTTACTTTCACAGGAGACTCTTGGAAAGTCACCAAGGGTGTTTTTGTTGTGGCAAGAGGTAAGAGGTAGGAATGTTATATTTATCTACCTGTATTACTGATTCTTTTTCTGCATTATCTACTTCAGATTCAAATGCATGCATGTGGCATAACTGGTTGGGTCATATGAGTAAAAAAGGAATGCAGATCTTAAAGGTTAAGGGTAAGTTATCAGATTTGAAAGATTTAGATCTTGATTTCTGTGAGGATTGTATCTTTGGAAAGCAAAAGAGAGTGAGATTTCTCAAAGTTGGGGAAACTAATAAGGAGCAAAAATTAGAGCTTGTACACTCATATGTGTGGGGACCAACTCAGGTAGCTTATCATGGAGGATCCCAGTATTATGTTATTTTCATTGATGATGCTACAAGAAAGGTATGGGTTTATTGTATTAAACGTAAATTTGATGTTTTTGAGACTTTTAAAAGATGGAAAACCCTTGTTGAGAATGAATCAAACTCTAAGTTAAAGTGCCTTAGATCTGACAATGGTGGTGAATACTATAACAAGGCTTTCAATGATTATTTTTCAGTGAATGGAATTCGTAGAGAAAGGACGGTTCTAAGAACACCACAGGAGAATGGTGTTGCAGAAAGAATGAACAGGACAATCATGGAACGTGCTAGAAGTATGAGGATACATTCTGGATTGCCCTTGTAGTTTTGGGCAAGAGCAGTTGATATATTGGTTTATTTTATTAACTGTGGGCCTTCAAGTCCACTAGATGGAGAAATATTATAGGAAGCATGGACCAAAAAAGAGGTAGATCTTTCTTTTCTTAAATTTTTTAGTTCAGAAGCTTTTGTGTATGTTGATAAGGAAAATAGAAAAAAGTTGGATGAAAAATCCAAGAGGTGCACTTTCATTGGTTATGGATCTGGTGATTTCGGTTTCTATTTTTGGGATTTAGAGAATTATAAAATTATTAGGAGTTGTGATGTTGAATGGAATGAAAAGAGAAGGTACATGGATCAAATTTTGGTACCCAAGGATGAACTAGTTGAGAAGTTTTTGAATGAAAATGAACTCTCACATTTAAAAGAATTATCGACAGGGATACACAGTAACTGGTGTCGGTTGACCCCTGATTGGCAATGGTTAGACGAACCGGTATCAGTTACAGAGGATCCAAATCGGAATTAGTTTGTAGAAGCGACATCGGTTAGAGGTGACCGACATCGGTCACTGTCAGATTTGGATATGAATTTCTAGGAGGCCCAAATTGAATCTCTGGTACCCCAAACTCTTGTGAGAAGGTCACAAAGGGTAAGTACACTTCTAGAAATATTTACACATTCTCTATTTTATTTATTATTGATTGATAGTGGTGAACCTGAGAGATTTGAAGAAGCAATGCAGGATAAGACTCACGTTAAGTGGGAGCATGTCATGGATGAGGAGATGGACTCCTTGGAATAGAACCAAACTTGGGATTTGGTCAAGTTGTTAGCAGGTAAGAGAACATTGTAGAACAAGTGGGTTTACAGGATCAAGGAATAAGAGGGTGGACAAAAAAGGTACAAGACAAGGCTTGTAGTAAAGAGATTTGCACAGAAAGCAGGTATTGACTTTGGTGAAATATTTTCTCCTTTTGTTAAGATGAATTCTATTTGTATTGTATTGAGTTTAGTTGCAGTAGAAGATTTACATTTAGAGAAACTAGATGTGAAGATGACTTTCCTTCATGGTGATTTAGATGAAGAGCTTTATATGTAGCATTTGCTTGGGTATGAAGTCAAGGGTAAGAAGAAACTAGTGTGCAGGTTGAAAAATATCTTATATGGGCTCAAGCAAGCTCCAAGGAAATAGTACACGAGGTTTGCTAGTTTTATGCATGAGCATAGTTACTTGAGATGTGAATCTGACCATTGTGTTTATTTCAAGAAGCTTGAAAATGGGAGCTATATTTTTTTGTTACTGTATGTGGATGATATGCTTATTATAGGATCTAGTATGCAGGACATTGGTGAGCTTAAGAGAAAGCTAGCTCACACATTTGCAATGAAGGATTTGGGAGCTGTAAAAAGAATCATTGGCATGCAAATACATAGAGACAGGAAAAACAAGAAATTACATTTGTCTCAGGAGGATTATTATCTACAAGGTGTTAGAAAGGTTCAACATGCAGAATGTAAAACCTATTAGTACACCTATGACTAGACACTTAAAATTGAGTAAAGATCAGTGTCCTTCATCACATGAGGATGTCAAATACATGACATGAGTACCATATGCTTCAAAAGTTGGGAGTCTCATGTATGCTATGGTTTGAACCAGACCAGACATTACACAGGTAATGGGAGTTGTGAGTAGATATATGGCTAATCCAGGTAAAGAGCATTGGAAAGTAGTCCACTGGATACTCAGGTATTTGAAAGGGACATTTAGCATGCAGTTATGCTATGGAGGTTCAGATATTTCATTACGTGGCTATGTTAATTCGGATATGGCTGGAGATCTGGATGGTAGAAGGAGCACTACTGGATATATTTTCACAATAGGTGGAACGACAGTTAGTTGGATTTCAAGATTGCAGAAAGTTATGGCTTTGTTTACTACAGAGGCAAAGTATGTTGCAACTACAAAGGCTAACAAGGAGATGATATGGATGAGTAGGTTCATGGAAGAGTTGGGAAAGGAGCAAAGTGATTGTAAACTGTTCAGTGACAGTCAGAGTGTAATTCATTTGGAAAAGAACTCAACGTTTCATTTGAGAATGAAACACATTTAGTTGAGGTATCACTTCATACGGCAGGTATTGGAGGATGGAAAGTTGAATCTGGAAAAGATTCATATGAGCAAGAACCTTGTGGATATGCTAACGAAGCCATTAGCAAAGGAGAAGTTGGAACTACACTGCATTTCTGTTGGTCTTCGAGTTTGAGACTTGAAGAGGAAGAAAAAAAGCTAAGGAAGAATCCAAGAATGACGATGTACAAGTATGGTGCAGTAATTAATCTCCAAGTGGGAGATTTTTGAGTTGTGGAGCTCAATTACTTCAGTTTAGCATGTAATGGAAACTTGCTCGAAAATACAGTAACCGACATCGGTTAAGGGGGAACTAACATCGGTTACCTAAGACTGGCAGCGGTCAGGTATGACTGACATCAGTCAGGAAAGGAAGGAATCAGCAGCGGTTAGGGCTAACCGATGTCGGTTACCTGTGCGAGGGTGCTTTAATTAACTCTCGGGAATTAGATCTATTTTTAACATTAAAGTATTTATATTCATTGTAATTGCATGGCGAAGTGCCCTAAGTCTATAAACAACTATATAAGCATAAAATATAGGGTTTATAAGTAAGAAAGAAGATGATTAACAAGAATTAGAAAGAAATTACAAAAGGTTGGTGAGAGAGAATTCTTGGTGATAAAGCAAAATCTTGAAGGAAAGAAAGTACCGAACATTTGAGAGGCGTGGAAGATTGTAAATCTTCATTGTATATATTTTCAAAGCTTTGGATAATAGATTGGATTGTTTCTTGGTGGACGTAGCCCACAATGGGTGAACCACGTTAAATCTGGTGTTGATTTATGTCTTTTGTTTTGTATATTTCTTCTGGTAGAATATCCACTTTTATTTGCATGTATGCTTAGATATGATATATTGTCTGTATAACCGGTGTGCTAACCCCAACAATAGTCATACAATGGTTCAAGTTGTGGTTATATCATTGTTTTTAAAGGCGTATTTCAAGTTGTAATAATTTATAAAATTTATTAAAATGTAGTAAGTTGAGTTATTATATCACAATTTTTAGATTTTAGTTATTTCTACAATTTATTGCATATTTCAAAAGAGGACAAAGTTGTATAATGACTTGTCCATGTCTAGAAAAGTGAATCAAGGAGATGGAACTAAGTGGATTAGTGTGGATATTTCACATCTAACAAAAACATTGCATATCTCCAAAGTGATTTTTTTTATAATAATTTGTGAATGCTAAAAAAGTGAATTGTGTGCATGGATCTAAAAATATTAGGATTGTATTTTTACAAATTATGTTTTTAATAGGAAATAACATTCTCTATTTCTTATTTAGGGTTTACAATTAATGATTTTGAATGAGAGTTTGTGTTATTTAGAGTGACCAACTGGTGTTCAGGGGATTACATGAGCGCTTAGTGTGTTGAATGAGTGTTCAAGTTGGTGCATTTATCCTTAGTAGTATCCTCATCGTGTGTATAGAGTTGTGTTTGGTATTAATATTTTATAGTCCATGATATCACATAAGTGTTCACGTTTGACAGCGAAATTAAACCCCAATGAACACAAACAAAATGTTTACTATGAATTCATATCATAAACACATATCACCAATGTAACTTTGTAAATGTAACACTAAGATTGTTTAAATCATTGTGTTATCATTTACGTTTACTTCATTCTATTATGCATGTTACGAGGTTTGTGTTAAGTGTTTAATGTTGAGAGTTTATGTTGAGTATTTATGGTTTAGGATATAGTGTGCATGTTTTCATTCTTATTGTTTACGATATATAGTTTACGATGTCATATAAAATTTTACATTTTTTTTCAATGAGAGAAATTAGTGTTTAAAACCCTAATGTCATGTTTACATTTAGCGTTCTTCGTAAGGATTGAATGTATAGCATATACGTTTTGTATTTAGGACTTATGGTTTATTATTTATGATTCACTCTTGTTCATGTTTAACATTTAAGTTGTGTTATTCAACATTAACATTTTTGATTTGTTTATGTTATTTATAGGGTTGTTGTCTTGTGTTTTCGCATGGGCAAAATCCACACGAAAACATGACAACTATACCTTAAGTGTCAAAAATTTCCATGTCATACCTTTCTAGACACCCCCAGATTAACCTACCCCTCAGTGTCAAGTCCAATATTTTCCTTCAGTGGTCCACCTGTGAATTTCATCAGTCCCCCTAGGTGATTTAGGAAAAATAAAAATTATTCAAGTACCTTTGGATCAATATTTCTCAAGGTGGGTTTTCAAGAAAAATTAAAAAGGGCTTTCACAAAACTTTCTAATCTAAGTGCATAGTCACAAGAGTAGTGTAGAAGACTCATATCCATCATGGAAGTGTACCTAGGAACTAGAATCATTTTGGAACTAATTTATGAAGTTTCTTGGAAGATTCAAAGGTTAATGAGCCAATTCACTGAAAGCGGGTTTTTGAGGACGAAAGAGCTTTCACCATAAAGTGTACTTGAAATTTGAGAGGTGATTCCGGGAGTTACAAAATGAGTTTTGATCCAAACAAGATATCATTGGAAATAATTTTCAGTCCCCCACATGGTGGTGAAATCAGATCTACAAAAAACACCATGCATTTTTCAGGCCAACTCATTCTTTCTATGCATAATGGGTGATCCCAAGAAAAAAAGATATTTTTGGAGTATCAAGTCTGAATATCCCTTTGATTCTTCTCAAAAGGTATATTCCTTACACAATCATATAAATAAGTGTCCAAAAATTCATCCAGGATCTCAAGTTATGATCTTTCCAAGCTGACCCTCAAAGTACTCTCTTCGGTACTTAGTCAAATTTACAGAGGGACACATGGAAACACCAGGATGAGGCACATTTTATGACCTCATTTTCCCCAAAATAAAGGGAATATAGGTTTAAAAAATTTCACCCTCCCTCCTTTAGCACTATGGTAATTCATATTACCCCAACAACTCACTCCCAACTCCTTTGACTAGTTTGACCCGCTCTTCCTCCTACCCCCACATGCATGCAACTTGTCAAGATGGGGATTAGGCACATTTTATTGCACATATTGTCCCCAAACCAAAGGGATAACGGGGACAAAAAAATGTTCCCCACCACTTAGTTTCCTCCTGGATTCTCATGTGACCTTTTTTTGGCCCCCAGGTGCTTAACTCTATCTCCCCCTCCCTTTCCCTCAACGAACAAAATGGTGCCACTTGTGAAGAAAGGGCTAAGGCACATTTTTGTACACCTATTTTGACAAAACAAAAAGGGGAAGTGGGAGAAAATTTTTTTCCCCACCCCCTCTCTTCATTTCAAAAAACTATTAAAGCGGGAGATAGTCATTTTTCACACTCATACCCACCACATTTCTCCTTTGGCTGCCGAAACTCTGCCAAAATTTCCATCAAATATCCCTCCACAATTTCCATGCTCTATACATTGCTACATTTTCTCAATGATATAAGGAATTAAAAACAAGAAAAATTTCAAGAAAATCCATATTTATGCAGAACGAGAATGAGATGTTTTGCCTGGAGAGACTTCGAAACCCACAATGGAAATTTTTTCATATCTAACAAACCAGTGAATGAATAAACATGCCATTTTTTGCAATATTCTAGTTTTTTTAGAAACCTTGAGAAACGAAGAAGAAATTTTTGTATGTATACTCCAATTTTTTTGCAGGGATGAAACCCCAATTTCCCATGGAGAATACTTTGAAAATTAAAATCTCCATTTCTAGACACTGGGTAGACTTGAAATTTTAGAGGTGCACTGAAGAGAAAAAACTAATATTAGAAAAGTTGTTTTCGTTTAAAAATAAGGCTTAGAACCCTACTTTATAAAAATAGTAAGCATCCTACATAGGCACTTGCTATTTTTAGTAAGCCTACATAGAAAGTGGTTTCGATAGAAGCAACATTCATAGAGGTGATCTAAAAGGACAATCTCAGTGGTCAGAGCCAAAAAGAATGAAAATTGACACTTACTAAAAATAGTAACCCCCCCTTTTTACAAGTTTAGTAAAGTGTTCTAGGAGCCATGAAACACGAGTTTTTAAAGTGTCAAATGAGTCTTCTCTTTAGTCATTAGTGTATTCAAGATGCTCCATCTCAAGAACAATTTGCATCATTGGAGCATGACAGTGCCACAAAGGACCTTCACAAACATCGCCAACAAGCCATCTAGGATCTGACTCGGGGAATCTCAACAGTGTTTTTTAACACTCATCCTATGGTATAGGTTGTATGTGAATCATGTGCAAGGAGGAGTTCACAAACATCATCGTCAAACTTTCCATAGTGCACTTCATTGGATTATTTAGATAATGGTATTATAAAGGGTCATGACAGGATGATTTTAAACTTCAACCTCTTCAGAAGGGATCTTCATGACCGACATCCATGAAGTATTTTAAATAGTTTTTCTAAACACCTAGTTAATGGTTTCCGTGTATCATACAAAGGGGTAGATCATGATCATTCATCAAGGTGTATAAATTCATTGTTTCAAGAGTTTCAAAAGGTAAATAGTTCAAGGAAAAGGTGACCATTCTAGAGGATTCTCATCAGGGTTTTTAATATGTAAAGTTATTCAACGAGGAAGATGCTTCATCAAAAATATTATTCCCTTATATTCTTCTCTCTCTCACCCTCTCCTTTTTGTATCCTTTCTAATTCTTCATTGGGATTCATCATTGTATATTTTTCTATTCAATTAAGTGACCTATTTTAGAAATTGTAAAAGTATTTTCTAAAAACTATAAGAGAAATACTTAATATGAAAAATGAAAGGTCACAAGTAGAATAGGAATGCTAAGAGTCATGTGAGGGAGATGAAATATCAATCCATAATTTTATAAATTGGGATGGTCTATTCATTCCAAAGGATTCCAGATTTTGAAGTATTTCCACTCTGTAAGAACTATGGATTATAGTTATTGAACTTTGTGTCAATGCACATGAAATAAAAGCTACATTTCTTCTATTCTCCTTTTTCTTTTATTTCCTCTATCTCCCTCTCTTTTATGCACTTTACAACCATAGTGATCCCAAAAGAGCTTTGTATCTTTGATAAATGAATCCAAGAACTTTGTGTCTGGTTTGTTCTTCTCACTAGATAGCTTCATTGTTTCTTTCCTCTATATCGAATGTTGAAATTTACTTTGGTTACTGGGTGTGAACTTTGTAATTGTCCTACCCATGACAATAACTTTCCTTTCCTAATTTCCACCCTTCTCTCTACATCGCTTTAATTTCCTCCCTTGTAATCCCATACAAACATCTTACCATAGGTTCATTGGACTGTCCCTGTGTGATCCAAGGCCTTCTAGGCCAACTCACAACAGTAGATAGGATTATATTAGTTTTCATTTAATAATGGGAGATGCACCATTCAATGCAGAGGGGCATAGCCATGTGAATTTTTTTGGAGACATCCAAAAATGACCTCTACCCAAAAAATCAAAAATACAAAATAAAATAATATATATATATATATATATATATATATATATATATATTAAAACAAATAGATTTCAAAGAAAATCATTTTTGAAGGAAGTTCCATCAAGGAACAAACCCTTGTCACGTTCATTTCCCATAACACAGTGAATAAATTTCCAAACTGGAGTGAAGTACCAATGAGTGACAATGAAGAAGAAGAAGAAGCTAGTTTCCAAGAAATAAAGATTGTTGATCAACCATGGTTCCAGACTAATTATTGCAGGAAAAAAACTCGAGAATGAAAAAAAGGGTCTCCTACTTCAAACAATAATATGTAATTATAAAAATAACTTTACAATGAAGAAGAAGATAAGAAATGGTTGAAAGAGGCATGAAGAAGATACAAGATGTTGTGTGGATCCCAAGAAGAACAAAAACATGCTGAAAGTAATACTCTTAATCCCACACAGTTGAATGAAAATATTTGAGCCATGTCTTTCATCACCCTCCCTTGGGATGATTTCCTTGTATACAAAAATGATGAGATGCTATCCTTGAAAAATTAGTACATGCAAAGAGTCATGAGCATTGCACAAGGAGATTTTGATCCCCAAATCTACCTTGAAATTATGAAGTATGCTAAAGCTTTACAAGAGATGTATGCAACAACTTGAAACACTCCCTAGCAAAGAGGAAGATTTTTTTCCTATGGAGGAAGATCTCGAGGATCATTCATACTACATGTTATTCATCCTTGAAAGGTTCTTGAATGCTGCTAAAGAAAATCCTATCCTTGAGCCTTCCGATGAAGATCAAATCAACACTATGGAAGATGATGCAATATCCACTGAATAAGAATTTTGCAACCTTGCACAACTCACTATAAAATTGAGAACATTTTATTTCTTTTGCCTCTCTCTAGATGACCTCCTTGCATATGATGAAGAAGAAATGAACATCTTGAAAAGAGAATATTTGCAAAGGCTTCATAGCATAATAGAAGGAAATTCTATCCCGAAGCCTATCATAAAATTTGGAGGTATGCTTCAGCTCTGAAAAAAGGTATGAACACCTTAAATCACTTCATTTTGTCAACAATGAAGAAACTAAAGAATATCCCAATGATTTTATGTGCTATGAAGTGTTCATCCCTAGAAGATTCCTTGATGTTTCCGAGGAATGTATTCTCCTTGAACCCTCTATTGAAAATAAAACAAACACCTTTGAAGATGATGAAAAGGACATGAAGATGGAACTGCCATTCATTAATTATTTCCAAATCGAGGCATAACCCATTGGAAGAGAAATGGACTCAAGAGAGGGAGATTCTTGTTGCATGAAATATGATTCAATTCTTTCTGAAGACTCCACCAATGATGAAGAAGTACAAGATGACCAGTTCGAAGCAAACATGAATAATCTCCTTTCAAATTTTGATCTTTCCATTAATGACGAAATGGAGATATGTGAAGAAGTGCAAGAAAGCCACCCGACATCATAGACCGAAGATGATGAATTCAAGATGGTCATGGATTAGTTTCCCTCCTATTTTGATTCTTCAAGTGATGTAGAAATGTTGCATGAAAAAATGGAGACAATAGAACAATCAAAATATCTTCTTGATTTGACCATGGATGCTTGAATGGAAGAATCCTACTTACTTTTTGAAGATGACGATAATTAACAGTTTAAACACAACTTATTCTCACTCAGGGACCAAAATCATCATCACGGTGAAAATAAATTCTTTTATCTTTCATATGAGCAAGAAGATTCAATAATGAATGATCAAGATGGAATTGAAAGTCCTTCCCATACTAATTCCCCAACATGGTCCTTTACTTCCCATCAAGAGGATGATATGGATTTTTATATCGAAGGAGTGTTCTTCCCATAAAACATGAACCTCTTCTCCTTGTCAGAATGTGTGGTGAATGAAGTGT
The DNA here is from genome assembly GCA_019776745.2 of Taxus chinensis. Lineage (NCBI taxonomy): Eukaryota > Viridiplantae > Streptophyta > Pinopsida > Cupressales > Taxaceae > Taxus > Taxus chinensis. The sequence continues at coordinate 39,868,982 of CM034148.1, read as the reverse complement.
GCTCGTGCTTGCAAGAAAGTGAAGCTTGGACACCATAAATCATGGAAGGAGTGAAAAAGGGTACTTCAAATGATTTATGAGTGAACATGGATAATATTTTCAATAATATTCTGAAGGAACAATTTAAAGATTATTCACATGAGGGAAAAGATGAGTATATGAAAAGCTTAGAAGAGTTATATGTACAAGACTTCTTGAAGGATACAGAAGAGGCTGAAGACCCCCAGCTTAGTATCGAGTTCCAGATCCAGGGTATGGAGATGTAAGATATGTATGAATCAATTTGTGCTCCTCATTTTAATACATCAATGTTTGATGTCGAGATGGATCCAATGGATGAGTTTGATGACTTTACCAATGCATTGATTAGTAAGAGTGGATGTGAAAGCATGTCTGTTTATTTCACATTGTGTGAGGAAGTTTGTGAGTACAAAAGAAGAAAGGTTCTTGAACCTCCTTCAAATATACTTAATCTTGAAGATGACATCTATGTCATGGAGGAAGATAATAGGGAAAATGTTGAACTGATTTACATTAAAGAGAATTGTTTAGAACAAAGTAAAAATTTGCAACATTTTTTGGAATGGGTTCAAGATCAACTTGATCCCACTAATTTGGAATTCCCAACCAATACGGAATAAGAATTCATGTTGAAAAATTCACTCAAGAATGAAGAATTTCTCTATGATCAAATCAAATATTTCAGTTACGAGGATGATGTCGAAGCCAATGTTGAGTGGATTAGTACAGATAAAATTTATTCTGAGCAACAGGACAAAGATGTGTGTAACTCTTGTGATAAAATTCAAAATCATTGTATGCTTACATTATTCAAGACCTGATCTACCTTGAACATGTTACCATATTGCAACATTTCCTCAAGATTGATGAGGGCCTCCATCTCAATGATATAACCTCTATTTTGGAAGGTGGTCACTTACATAAGTAAAGTGAGATGTTCAGGGAAGTTCTTGAATGAGAAGAAAATCAGTTTGTTCTCACTCCTTCTGAGTACCTTGATAATATAGGAGATAATTTAAAATTGTAATTCAAAGCGAATGAATGTTTCCATGACAAGATCAATTTTCCCACTCTTGAAGATGTAGAATAATGATATTTCATAATCACAGGGTGTCAAGCGAAAGCCTCAAGGTACAAGATCCTGGAGAAGATAACAAAGTGTTCACTAGATACAAGAACATTCTTGGTGCAATATGAGTATGAAGATGGAATCATGATTAGTATTATTCTTCTCAAGTCATGCAAAGATATCATAATGTCATGGTTTGATTGGACAATGATTTATGTGCTTTAAATATCACATTTCAATATGTTGTTTCATGATGTCATGTACTTTTCCCAACTTGTCACCAGGTATGTGTATATTATTTCCTAACCTATGTAAATACCCCTCCCTTGTAACATAGTTTCCCTTTTCCATTGTGTGTTGTTTTCCTTTTTTGATGTGTTTTCCTTCCATTGTTTTGTGTGTGTGTGTGTGTGTGTGTGTGTGTGTGTGTGTGTGTGTTTAGAAGATATGACTCCATAAAGCCCAATGAATAAGAGAATGGTCCACAAAGTATGTTGAGATTATAGGATTTATCATTTCATTTTATCATTGTACTTGATCCATTACATGTCCCCAAGCTAGCGTAAGCTATTTTCATGTATTTTTGCATGGGCAAAATCCACCTGAAAAACATGACAACTATACCATAAGTGTCAAAATTTTTCCATGTCATACCTTTCCAGACACCCCCATATCAACGTACCCCTAAGTGTCAAGTCCAATCTTGTGCTTTAGTGGTCCACACGTGAATTTCATCAATCCCCCTAGGTGATTTATGAAAAATAAAAATCATTCAAGTACCTTTGGATCAATATTTCTAAAGGTGGGTATTCAAGCAAACTTAGAAAGGGCTTTCACCAACATTTCTAAGCCAAGTGCACAGTCACCAGAGGAGTGAAAAAGACTCACATTCATCATGGAGGTGTATCTAGGAGATAGAATAATTTTGAAACCAATTTAAGAAGTTTCTGGAAAGATTCATAGGTTTAGGAGCCAATTCACTGAAAGTGGGTTTTTGAGGCCGAAGGAGCTTTCACCGTAAAAGAGTACCTAAACTTTGAGAGTTGATTCCGGGAGATATATAATGAGTTTTGATCTAAAAAATATATCATTGGAAATAATTTTCAGTCGCCCACATGGTGGTGAAATCATATCTACCAAAAGCACCATTTATTTTTTAGGAAAACTCATTCTTTCCATGCACAATGGGTGATTCTGAGAAAAAAATGAGGTTTTTGGAGGGGTATAAAGCATAATAAAGTCATGGTACCCATAAAATTATTCTCAAAATATATTTTCATTTCAAAATCATATAAATAAGTGTCCAAAAATTCATCTGAGTGCTCAAGTTATGATCTTTCCAAGTTGGCCCTCAAGGTATGCTCTTCAATACTTAGTCAAATTTACAGAGGGACACATGAAAAAAATAGGTTGAGGAACATTTTTATGCCCTAATTGTCCCCAAAATAAAGGTGCAATATGTGAAAAAAGTGTTCCCTCCCCCCTTTAGCGCTATGGTCACTCATATGACCTCGACAACTCACTCCCAACTCCTTTGACCAGTTTGACCTACTCTTCCACATACCACTGCATGCATGCCACTTGTTAAGATGGGGCTTAGGATAATTTTCTTGCACCTATTATCCCCCCAAAAAGGGACAATGGGGACACAAAAATTAACCCCACCCCTTGTTTTCCTCGTAGAATCTCATGCGAACTTTTTCCGCCCCCAGGTGCTTAACTCTAACTCCCCCTCTCTTTCCCTTAATGAACAAAATGTTGTCACTTTTCAAGAAAGAGATAAGGAGAATTTTTGTTCACCTATTTTCCCCAAAACAAATGGATAATTGGGGAATTGTTTTTTCCCCACCCTCGCTTTTCATTTAAAAAATCTATAAAAGCGGGAGATAGTCATTTTTCACACTCATACCCACCACATTTCTCCTTCGGCTGCTGAAACTCTGCCAAAATTTCCATCAAATATACCTCCACCATTTCCACTACCTATCCATTGATTAATTTTCTCCATGATATAAGGAAGTTAAAATAATAAATAGTGCAAGAAAATCCATATTTGTGAAGAACGAGAACAAGATCTTTTGTCTGGAGAGACTTTGAAACCCACGATGGAATTTTTCTCATATCTAACAAACCGGTGAATGAATCAATATGAATTTTTTAAAAATATTATTGTTTTTCAGAGGCCATGAGAATCCAAAAATAATTTTTTTCATGCATAATCCAGATTTTTCGTAGTGATGAAACCCCAGTTTCCCACTGTAAAAAATTTGAAAATTAAAATCTCCATTTCTAGACACTAGACTTGAAATTTCAGAGGTGCACTGAAGAGAAAAAAATCATATTAGAAAAGTTGTTTTCATTAAAAACTGAGGCTTAGAAACCTACTTTATAAAAATAGTAATCCTCCTACATAGGCACTTTCTATTTTTAGTAAGCCTACATAGAAAGTGGTTTCGACAGAAGCGGTGTGCACAAAGGTGATCTAAAAGGACAATCTCAGTGGTCAAAGCTGAAAAGGATGAAAATTTACACTTACTAAAAATAGTAATCCCCCATTTTTACAAGTGTAGTAAAGTGTTCCAAGGGCCATGAAACTCGAGTTTTTAAGTGTCAAATCAGTCTCCTCTTTAGTCATTAAGGTATTCAAGATGCTTCATCTCAAGAGAAGTCTACGTCATTGGAACATGGTAGTGCCACAAAGGACCTTGAAAAAAATCGCCCAAATGCCATCTGGGATCCGACTTGGGGAATATAAACAATGATTTTTAACACTCATCATATGGTCGAGGTTATTTTTGAATCATGTGCAAGGAGGAGTTCACAACCATCATTGTCAGACTGTCCATAGTGTGCTTCAGTGGAATATTTAGATAGCATTATTATAAAGGGTCATGAAAGAATTGGTTTCAAACTTCAACCTCTTCACAAGGGATCTTCATGAGCAATTTCTACGAAGTGTTTTTCAACAGTGTTTTTAAACACTCAGTTGATGTGTCTGTGTATCATACAAAGGGGTAGATCATGATCATTCAAAAAACTGTAGAAATTAATTATTTTAAGAGTTTCAAAAGGAAAATAATTCAAGGAAAAGGTACCCATTCTAGAGGATTCTCATCAGGGTGTTTAATTTACAAATTTATTCAATTAGGAAGCAATTTCATCAGAAATATCATTCCCTTCTCTTCTTCTCTCTCCATCTCCCTCTTCTTTCTCAATCCTTTCTAATTCTTCATTGGGTTTCATCATTTTATTTTTTCCTGTTCACTTAAGTGACCCATTTTAAAAATTGTAAAATTATTTTCTTAAAATTATAAGAGAAATAATTAATATGAAAAAATAAAGGTCAAAAGTAGAATAGGAATGCAAAGAGTCATGTGAGGGAGATGAAAGATCAATTCATAATGCTATAAATTGGGATGGCCTCTCCATTCCAAAGGATTCTAGATTTTGAAGAATTTACACTCCGTAGAAACTGCGGATTGTAGTTATCAAACTTTGTGTCAATGCACATGAAATAAAAGATACATTTCTTCTATTCTCTTTTTTTTGTATTTTATTTCTTCTATGTTCTTCACAGCTGAGTTGGCCTAATGGTGAAGAACATGTGCTCTTGAAATAGTGGTCACAAGTTCAAATCCTGCAGGGGCTAGGGTATATATGCCTCGTTTGTAGCAAAGTTAGTTTCCTCACGCATGTGAGTACGAGGTAGTCCCATATGCTATAAGCCGCTTGTAGACCCAAAAATAGGCCGCCCCATGACATCGTGGACTGTAAAAACCTATTATTATTATTAGTATTATATTTTATGCACTTTGCAAGCATAATGATCCCAAAAGAGATTTTTATCTTTGATAAATGAATCAAAGAACTTTGTGTCTGGTTTGTTCTTCTCACTAGATAACTTCATTGTTTCTTTCCTCTATATTGACTGTTGAACTACTTTGGTTACTAGGTGTGAACTCTGAAATTGACCTACTCATGAAAGAAACTTTCCTTTCCTAATTTCCCTCATTCTCCCTACATCATTGTAATTTCCTCCCTTGTACCCCCGTACAAGCATCTTTCCAAAGGTTCAATGGAGTGTCCTTATGTGATCCCCGACCTTCTGGGACAACTCACAATAGTAAATAGGATTAGATTAGTTTTCATTCAATAATGGGAGTTTCACCATTCAATGCAGAGGGGTGTAGCCCCGTGAATGTTGGTGGATACACCTAATTTTGCATAACGACAAATTTTCTTACCAACATGTTTTTAGATTAGAATTTGGGTTCAAGTGTCCAATACTTAAGTCGTATGTTTTAAGAATTTGTATAAGTATTATTATTGAAAAAATATCCTTTTACGTTTAGGGTATTTGAGGAGTATTTATAATTGTTGAAAGATTATTTAAGGAATTGTTTTATCATCTACATTGGATTCATTATGCCATTTAGGTTGGGAGGTTTGTGTTAAGTGTTTAATAATGATAATAATATATATGGAATCAAAATGAGTTAATCATTACACGTAGTAATTTTCATATTATTTTTTGAATAAAATTAAATATTTACAAATAAAGGTAAAATGATAACATAGCTCTTTATGATCTTAGAAAATTAAGTCAACGAAAATGTTTTTCATGAGAAGTAAGCCTTAGATATAAATAAACTAATAACAATGTTTTCTACGATTACAAAACAATAGAAACAACTATTACTAAAGAAAATGCATCTAAACAGAGCATGAATATTTTTTTAACTCTGCTAATAAGTATTGAAACCCTCGAGTGTTGTCCATACAAGAAAAGGCATCTACTTAAAGCATTACTAGTATAAAATTTTACTTTGTCAATAAGTATTGAAATCCTTGGGTGATGTTCGTATAAAATAATTAACAAAAGGCCATTCCACAAAGCCTACTTTGATAAAAAAATATGGAAAATGTAAATTTCTCATAAATCATTCACCATTAAACAGAAAATAAACCATGATTTTACATTTACCTACACTGCAAAACATGACCTTTCATGACCTAAAAATATGCATATTTAATTATCCATCTCAATGTTATTTTCAGAATAAAATTTAACATAATAATGAATATTCAATAGAATGGGGCATAAAACTATATATAAACATAAACCTATACAGAAACAATATATACACATAGGAATATATTTGAACATAAGTGAAAAATAAGTACAAAACAATGCAAAATGCTAAAATTTCCATCACAACATGTCTAACTCTCATCTCTTCATTTCGAACACCCAAATTTCTTAACCCCTATTATTTTATTTTACCTATTCGAATAATTATTTTTAGGTCTCAGATTTGGATCATCAATTCCATTTTTTATTAGTTTGCTTTCAGGTTCAAATCAGACTGCATCTTCCATAGTGTCATAGATCAGGCCAAATCCCATGGAATGTGTCTTTTTTGTCTTAAAATTGGAAAGGAAAACAATCCTTAGATCATGGAATTAAATTTTTTTAAAGAGATCCTCCTTTATTTCATTGTTACTCAGATTTGGAATTTCATGGTGAACAACATAGACAACAAATTGTTTCCTACAAAATTCTTCCTCACATTGAATGTTCTTGATGCATAACGTCCATGTAGGAGTCTCGGGAGATATTGACACACATAATTGACTTAACATATTCATTATGGAAACAAATAACTACAACAAAAAAATAGATATATAAGGAGGGTGTCAAATACATCTACACACCTCTCTATGAGGGGATTAGCTTTACACGTGTGATATATATTACTTATCCCATCTTATTATTAAATCATGAATGATAAAATAGATCATTTAGATACAAGCGGTTATTTCAATCATCATGTATTTTCTAATTGCAGCCATCTTAAAAGTATAAGTAAATAAAATTACAGAAAAATTAAAAAGCATCAACATCTTATTGAACACTTGTAAAAAACATAATGTCAAGTGGATTTCCATCCAATTTTAATGAAAAAAAATAGGGATATTATGCCTTGGTGACATACTAGTATTTACGGGCTTTAAATCCTCCTTGAAATTAGAGAAAATGTGACACTTGTATAGGTCGTATCACTAATGGTAATTTTGTCAAATGTTGAAGACGATCATGTTTGAATGTGCAGAGAAAGGTACAAGGATGATGTGTGAGAAAGATTCAAGATAATATCATTAGTCAATACTATTGAATATTATTTCTGGGAAACACATCATTATTTCAATGAATAGTCTATCTTAAGTTCTCCTCATTTCACAAGGTGTTTGGAGCCAACAATGTATCCAAAATGATCATGGTTATTGTATTATGTCTTCTCGTCTATCATTATTATATGTTTCTATAACACTATATATATATATATATATATATATATATATATATATATATATATATATATAAAATTTCTTAGATCAGCAAATAGGGTTGAATTGGCAGAGGAGCTCATGGAAATTTTATGTAAGAGATCACTGCCATAGCCCGAAGGAATATTTATAGGACAACAATCCATAGTTGTCATCTCTTTTTAGTGCTTGAAGCCAATCCAAAAGAGTCAGCGGTCAAAGATGACTATGAGATTATTAAAACTAAAACATACACATAAAATCATTGAATGGTTTTACATTTTAAGCCATTTTTCCTATGCTAAGTCTTATATGGATTACATAATTAAGATGGTGGCAATTGACATCAAGAGAGAGAATCAATACAGTTAAGGTGTATGAAAGTGTTGGTTGGATATTTTATCAAGCCAAAATATGAGGTTCAACCACAGTACATGGGATTAAATCCCTCCTCAAAGATAGGTAAGGCTGCTTCTTTATTACTAATCTAAAACACAACAGAAAAAATATATACAATATTCACACTATTCTAACCATTGGGGTTGGGATAGAATCCTGAAATCCATATCCACACAAGGTGAAGATTTTGCAGTTTTAGAAATGGAATGGATTGGAAAGGAAATTATTATTATGGAAGAAACACAATGGAAAGGAAAGGAGAGGAATGTATTTTATTTCGAGCAAACACAAATCACAAAATAATCATACGAGTTTTAGATAACAAATGTAATGTTTGAAACAATTAAATTAATTGAGAGTGCTAAACAAAGAATAGCTTAAGATTCTGAACATAAGAATAATATCTTAAGAGAGATGAATCTCACAACACAAAGTTTGTAAAATAGCATCAGTTACTATTCCTCAAATGATTAACAAAAAAGACAAAGTTTTTCTTCTCCACAATACTTCTCAATATTCCAAAAATCTCAACCCTTTAGAATGCATAAGTATCCCTTATTTATAATAAAAAGAGTTGAGAGAAAATAGGATAAATCCTAGAAAATAGTCTTTTAATGAAAGTCCTATTTTTCTTGACTCTCATGCAGGAGACCAAGTCAAATTTTTCTTCGTACATGACAAAATGAAAATGAAAAAGACATGTCGATTTCAGGATTGAAATGACATGAAACATTATGCCTATTCTATTTCATCATCTTTGTCTTCCTCCGGAAAATCCGACTTGTCCCAAAATTCTTGGAACATTTAGATTATGCCCTGCATCTCATCATCAAGCACGGTGGAGTGGTCACTCAAGACCTCACACGTTTCCTAAGTATCACTCGCATTGCCAGGAAGTTTCTTCAATCTCTTGTTGAATTTCCTCAATGATTCCAAAGCATGTTCAATCTTCATGAACCTATCAATGATTTACATACTAAAGCTATAAGTGGGTTCATGCTGAATTGATTCTTGGATCTACTTGTAAAGATCGTCAGCGGGTAGAATACTCGATCTTTCATTCAACACTTTAGCACAGATATTGGTTAGCTCTTCTTCTATGTCATTTGTGGCATCAATCAATTGATCTCTTGATTCCCTCAATTTGTTGCAAGCTTCATTGAGAATATTTATTCTGAATCTGATGACTTTGGTTAGTTGAAAATGCTTGTCCCCATGTGGAATGATTCCTTCTTTGATCAAGACGCGGGATGGAACCTATTTCAACATATTGAGAGCTTCAAAAGTTAACTCTAGGTTCCTGACTTCTGCCACAAAATCATCATCCATTTTCTTGCCATACTTCTTTATATTCTCCAAGGATTTTTAGACTTCCACGGTGTCATCAATGACCTCTTTTCCTTGCAAGAGTAGCCTCTAGATCCATTCATCAACCGTTCTCCCCTTCTCATTAATCTTCTCAATCTTGAGTATCGATGAGAAATTGAACCTGATAGGGGTAGGGGTAGAGGACGACGGTGTTGACTTAGGAGTCTTTGAGAGCTTGAGTAGTACTTCTATCAGCTGCTCTACTTTCTCTTTTAGCTCATCTCTACTTGCCTTCGTTTCCTTTAGCTTTTGGCACAACACATTCATGGCTTCTTGTGTGTCTTGTTGTGCTCCCTCCATTTTTAATTTTCTTAGATCAACCCTTGTGATCTGATAATTGGTGACCATTGTATCATTCTTGGTTTTGTTAGATGCGGGAGTGGAAATCTCCACAAACTTATGCTCTGAGGCATCCACTAAAACCCTTGAAACCATTTTGGGTTTCTTGGAAGACTTGGCAGGAGTGACCTTGAGGAAAATTAAATCAAAGGTTGGTAGGGGAACTACCACCTTCCTCTTCCTTGGGGTCTGATCTATTAACTATTAAGGCATACTGGAAGAAGTTGCTCCCATCGTAGGTGTTACGGTCACATCTGCAGGTGGAGAAATGTGTTCTTGTGGAATGGTGATCACTACGAGTGTAGTGTCTGTGGGAATGGACTCAAGGAATGAAGGTATAGAAGGAGGAGGCATATCCATGGTTAACTTGGGTTCAGCGGGGAGAGGTGAGAGGTCAGAGAAGATGTTGGCCATGGCTGAGGAATTTGGTGAAGAAATCTGAAGCAAGGAAGGCTGAATGGGAGGAGGTAATGATTATGAAATTAAAGCTTGAGAGGTAAGAGGAAGACTTACCTCTGATGAGCTGCCAACCAAAAGGGGAATGAGAGGTTGACCAACCTCATCTCCCTAAGGAAGATTTCCTTGTTCTGGTGGTGGAGGTGAATCAATTATCTCAACCATTTGTGGGAGAGTGGCTAATGATGTGGTCACTTTCTCTTCTCCCTTTTTGACAAACTTAACCTTTATTGGCCTCTTGGAAGGGTCCTTATCCTTTTCCTTTTTTCCCTTGGAGGGTCCCGCTTCCAAAGTAGCTAGCTTTGAAAAACTCTTTTCTTTATAACTCATTCCCCAAGAAATGAACCACGCCTTAGTACGAGCAAGAATTTGAGCAACTCTTCCTGTGATATAAGCTTTCTCAGCAATGGACCAATCAATGGCTGGGAATACATATTGGTCTTCATTCAACCCATCATACGAGGCATCAAGGACACTTTCATAGTCCATGGTACCTTTTGGGATGTCAGATAGATATAACATATGAATCTCTTGAAGTGTTAACCTGCTATTGTCCTTTCTTCAGATGGAAATTTCATCTTGAAGATCAACCCAAATGTCTTCTACATTGGGTACATGTAGATATAAGGTTCCGTACGACTTAAGGACTCCTAGGAAATCGAACCCATCTCTGTGCTTCATGTGCTTCTTCAACTTTTCCTGTAGCTCATGCACCATGTTATTGGCTTTAACCACTATTGAGGACGTGTACCTTCCAATGGAAATATGGAAGGAGATGGTGGCCTTTAGCTTACTCTGTTGGAATTTGTGAAAATCCAACAATTGTCTAACCAACTCCATCAGGATTAGCTTATCACCTGAGAACCTAGGAAAATGGAAAGGATCACCCAGATACATGACCACCTAAAGGTATGTGAAATTCTTGAATTGCAAGAAGATACAACTCCATTTTTTATACTTCGGCCCATGCCTCATTAGAGACTCTTATTTTCCTTAGATCAGGGTTCATCATGCAGATGTTTTCATAAAAGAAGGAATTGTTCACTCTTCAAAATTGATCCTCGGACCCCTTCATTGTCAGTTGAGGGAAGTACCGATATATGTGTTTTGTTTCCCTATTTCCCTTTACATCCAACCTTGGATAATTTCTCATGCTAGCTGCTTCATAGGTGACGTATGACGACATATAGAACTTGCCAGTAGACAAGACATTTTTCATCTGGGAGTCTATCTCATCACTTATAAGACTACTCCAATCGATCCCTTGGTTGTTCTTATTTATGATGACCATGAATTGATACATCCACCCTTGGAAGTCTCTCGACTTGGGGAGTCCAAATACTTGACTTAGCAGGGTGATGATATCACTGATTTCAAGGATGAAATCACTCCTAGGGAAAAACTTGGGAAACCTAGAGACGGTTGGCTTGGCCTTGATCAAGAAATTTTTATTTACATGCCTGATGCAATCTTCTTGATTATTGTTCCAGGCCTTTTGTAGTGATTGAAGGTTCAAATCAACATATTCTTCAAAGTTGGGCAATCTTAAGAGGCCATCAAAGTAACCTCCGTCCAACTTCACTATGGTTTCTCCTACTTGATTTCTCACTGAGTGGGAAGATGAGTCATAATTGGAAGCGCATGACAGAATGAACTCGGGGCATTGATTAGACATTGGGAATCCTACTGCAAGAGGGAGGCCACTGCCAGATATTGACTTCATCTAGGGACTCTGAGAAGAATCCTTGATTATGTTCCAAAAGTCTTCCATAAAAGGAACGATAACTAGATCATGCCAAGCTAAGAACATAGATACTAATAACACTTCATGATCAATAAGATGAAAGAAATTCACCAGAATAACTTTACATAAACCTTTGCAAAAAAATGAGCAGTAATATCATATATTATTATAGAACTCAATGAAATACAACGAGAATGGACCTTACTTATTTAGGTAGGAATAACAATCTAAGAATCAGTCAAGGTCGTAGATCAAGCCATAAATCATGGAAAGAACTAGTCATCAAAGAACTAGTCAAGTCCATAGATTTATGAGAGAACTATACATCAAGGATCTAGTCAATACCATAGATCTAGGAAAGAACTAGTCAATACCATAGATCAAGGAAAGAACTATACCTAATAACTAGATAATATCTCCTAATATCTAAATAAAATAAAAAGAAATATCCACACACATAAGTGGGTGAGGATAAATACAATAAAGGTAAATAATGTACCTAGGTGAACATGAGCTAAGGTAAATACCTACTCTAACACCCCCCATCAAGTGAAGCTAGGGGCCAAAATAGAAGTGGCATGTCCATAGTATGAGTCCCGGTAACTAGGCCTGATGAGGTACTCATGTATAATATTTCCATGAAGAAATCTCGAACCAAAAGAAGGAAAGAATCCTACTATAAGGAAAGAGAAAGAAGAAGAAGGAATATGTTCTCACGAACACCCCCCAAGAACAACTTTCGAAACCCCAAGCATTCCATGTAACTCAAGGTAGCGAGGTGATGCAAAAGGCTTCGTAAAGATGTCTGCAACCTGCTACTGAGTCGGAAGGTACTCTAAGCAAATAAATCCATCCTGAATGTGTTGACGAATGAAGTGGATGTGTATCTCAATATGCTTGGTCCACTGGTGCTCAACTGGGTTGCGAGAAATGTGAATTTCACTTTGGTTTTCACACAAAAGTATAGTCGGTGAGTCCTCTGGGAATCCAAACTCTGTCAATAACTGATGAAGCCAAAGAATCTGCTAACTTGCTGTAACTGCTGCCTTGTACTCTACCTTTAAAGATGAAAGTGCAATAGCCTATTGCTTTTTACACGCCCAAATAAATGGAGAAGAACCAAGATAGAAAAGACAACCAGAAGTGGAACACCTGTCATCAATAGAACCTGCCCAATCTGAATCTGTATACCCAACCAACTGAATAGAGCCCCTAGTGTAGTGTAGGCCAAAGTGGGAAGTGCCATGCAAATTGCGTAAAATCCTTTTAGTAGCCTGCCAGTGAATACTATGAGGAGAATGTGCAAACTGAGATACAAGCCCTACTGCAAATGAAATATCAGGGTGAGTATGGGTCAAGTACATGAGACTTCCAACCAATTGCCTATACAACGTAGGATCACAAAGTGGTGTGGTACATGTGGATGTAAGAGTAACTCCAGACTGAAAAGAAGATGTACTTGACTTGCAATTAGCCATATCAAAGCACCTAAGAAGATCATGGGTGTACTTTTTCTGACTCAAATGAATCCCTGAATCTGTCTTAGAAATCTGTAAACCAAGGAAATAATGCAATAGCCCAAGATCTGTCATGTCAAACTATGTAGAAAGAGCCCTATGAATACTTTGAATGTGGGAATAAGAGATGCCAATAAGTAACATATCATCAACATACAAGACAAGTATCACAATATTCTCACCAACATGCTGGAGATACACTGTATGATCGAAATGGAAACAAACAAAACTAGTAGATAGAAGAAAAGAATCCATCTTCTCATACGAAGCTCGAGGGGCTTGTTTGAGACCATAGAGAGACCTTCGGAGCCTACAAACAAGAGAAGAATCTTGAAAAAATCCAGCTGGCTGCTCCATATATATTTCCTCCTGTAAATCTCTATGTAAGAAGGCACTCTTCACATCCATTTGGTATACAGGCCACCCCTGTGATGCAGCAATAGTAAGTACAAGGCGTACAAAATCCATCTTGGCAACGGGTTCAAAAGTCTCAGAGTAATCAATACCTTTAACTTGTGAAAAAACCTTTGCAACAATACGAGCCTTATACTTGTCAATGGACCCATCAGCGACATATTTGGTTCGGTATACCCACTTACACCTAACCATTTTTCTTCCTTTAGGAAGAGATACCAAATCCCATGTATGATTCTTCATCAAAGAAGAATACTCAGTTGCCATCGCATCATCCCACTCCGGTATCCCATGAGCCTTTGAAAAAGACTGGATCCTTAAAAATTGCCTGACACAAAATTCCAGAACCTGTAGAATGTGCGTGATGATGCCTAGTGGGTGGAAGATCCTCTATGAAAGGTACTGCCTTAGAAACTGTAGTACGATCCCACTTAGGCATAGTGACAACATCATTGGGAATAGGATCCTCAATGACATTGATAACCTCCTCATCAATATCCTCAAAGAAAGGATCCTCAAGATGAGATGAAGAAGAAGAAGGAATGGAAGAAGATGAAGAATCATGAGGAGTGAAACACTCATCAAACTGAACATGTGTTCGAAAAAAAATATCATGTGTATCAGGATCTAAAAGACGATAATCTCTCATGTCCTCACAATACCCTACAAAGATCAAGGGTTTACTCTTCTTATCCAAAGATTTCCTTTTCTTCTTTGGCACAAAGGCCCAAACATGGCTCCCAAAGACTAAAAAAAATGAGACATCTGGCTTAGTGTTGGACCAAGCTTCCTTTGGAGTCAAATGCTCAAGTGCTTTGTGTGGTGTGCGATTCTGAATATAGTTAGCACAATTAACTGTTTCTGCTCAATAGATAGGAGGTATACCTCTAGAATGCATCATACAGTTAGCCATTTCCTTCAAAGTTCTATTCTTCCTTTCTACTAATCCATTTTGTTGTGGAGTATGAGGGATAGAATGTTGGTGAATAATTCCTTGAGTTGCCAAAAATTTAGAAAACTCATTATTGAAGTACTCCCCCCGATTATCAGTACGAAGGTTCTTTATGCTACTAGAAGATTGTTTCTCGACCAAAGCCTTGAAGACTTTGAAGTGTGAAAAAACATCACTTTTGTAATTGAGAAAATAAATCCAAGTACGCCTCAAGAAATTATCAATAAATGTAAGTACATATTTAGCTCCATTGAAAGATGGGGTAGGAAAAATCATCAAGTCACTATGCACAAGCTTAAGTGGTGAAGAAGCTATCTTAGACAAATTTTTAGGAAAAGGATCTTGGTGTTGTTTCCCTAATGCACAACCATGACAAAATCCCTCAAGACAAGAACCTCTAGGAAGACCATCTACCATACCATGAGTGCTCAACTCCTTCAAATATCTGTAATTGAGATGTCCAAATCTTTCATGCCAAATATTACTCTCTGAATCTGAATGAGAAACCAATCTTGTCCCTATAGAAGAAGTGTCATAAAAACCCTCAAAGTGATATAGTCTAGAACTATGATCAACAATACCCTGAGCAACAAGTGAATAAGGCTCCAACAAAGTTCTTACTTCTACCCCATGTGGTGTAAAAGTCACTTTTTTCCTTGACCAGAATGAAAAATTTGATATACAAAAAGCAAATTTGTAGTGATGTTAGGAACATATAGTGCATCTTGGATATTGCCACCATCAAGTTGTATATCACCTTTTCCCTCAATAGAAATAAAGGAAGAATCTCCAACCTCAATTTTGGAAGTAGAACTCAAACCTAGAGAAATAGAAGACTCCTTGGAAGAAGTCATGTGATGAGAAGCACCAAAATCTATAACCCAATTGTATGCAAGTGGTGACTGAGATCTTCTAACAACATTAAGTGCTTTTCCATGCTGATTAGAAGGAGGTGGAGTGGAGATAGAAATTTTGTGTTTCTTGACTGCATCCTCTAAGGCTTACATTCACTTATAACACCTATTTTCTTCATGATTACTATCCCCACAAAAAGAGCATGAACGGCTAGACTTATTCTTGGGTTTAGAAGACTCCTTGGGTTTTGAGTTGTTTTCTTTGGGTTTAGGAGCATTTTGAGATGGAGAAGGTGTGGATTTGGTTTTACTGTTTGGTTTTCCCTTGCCCTTAGGATTAGATGCAACTAATGTCTTTTTAGAGGTGGAAGACTCAAGGTGAGATAATTTGGATTCTTCCCTAGTAAGTTTTTCACACAATGTTTCTAAGTTAGGCATTTTGAAGGTGTCACCTAAGGCATTCATGCTAGAGAAAAAGGTAGAATCAAAAATTTGGAATGGTCCTCTCAACTTGGATAGAATCAAGTAAACACACTCTTCATCTTTCTTATCTCTTCCACTCCCCTTCAATTGTGTCAACAAATGCTTGAACTTGGTAAGATAGTCTATAATTTTTAGAAAATCTTCAGGATTAAGAGAGGTGATTTCAATTTCAAGTTGCATGGCTCTCATATGATCCACCTTACCAAATAAATCCTCCAATTTCTCCCATATTTTGAAAGGAGAGTCAAACTTTTCCAAATGAAATAAAATACTGTCACTTACATACTGAAATTTCTCATATTCTCTGGTGAACACTGGTTGTTTTGAAGAAGTTAAAGCCCATAATCCTTTCTGCTTAATTATTGTTTCCATTCTCAATTTCCATGTGTGGTAATTATGTGTTGTTAATGGCTCAACATGATCTAATGTAGAAGTAGATAAAGATGCCATCCTCAAAAAATCACCAAGAGAAATGCAAGAACTAAGCAATGCAACAAGACTCCCAAATAATGCAACAAGAGCCTCCAGATTTTGACACTTTATAATGAGTGCGTGTTACAATATGGCACTTTATAATTATAGTGTGATTCTCAAAATAAATATTTCCAATGGAAAGAGCATTAAAAACTACGCACTTTTACAAAAAATGACACTCAAAACTGAGTTACCGATCAAAACATACAAGATTTTCAATATTATGCTCTACTATTTATTTTAGTTTCCACTAAAATAGAATAAAATGCTCTTGCCTTCACCACACATAAAATGAAAGGGGGCTGGAATTAAGCACCTACTAGTAGGAATCACAAGCTTTAAGGCCTCATATGACTAGGGGCTAAGGATTTCAATGGGTGTTGTCGCTGGTTTTCGAGAAAGTCACATCCAACTGCCTCTTTTGGTAAAAACTACTATTTCTGGACTTTGCCGCTGAAATAGTAGCATGGGGATTTTCCTGAAATAGTAATAGCCGTGCACAGCATCTGTGGGCCCCTGCCAAAAAAGGAAAGAAACGTCTTTTCGAAAAAGACCTCCTGTGCGCAAACCGAAAATGATAAGCCACAACAAAAAATACCTAGATCAGATCTCAAGAAACCCAACAAAACCAAATTTTTTTTTTCTAGATTTCCTTTTCCGTACGACTTGATCCTGAGGCGAATCCAATATGTTTCTCTCCACAACAAAAACACCACAAAAATGACTGCCTCTTGAAATGGTTGAATTTACAGCCGATCGTAGGGTTTTGCTACCTTTTGGATCTAATGGAATCCTCTGTTTTGCATAAAAACACACACATCAACAAAATATAAGAAAATCCCAAATATATGAATATATAAAGAATTTATTTGCAAAATAAAACTTGCGGATGAATGTCAATAACAATCTCCTGCTCTGATACCATAAAAGGAACGATAAACAGATCCTACCAAGCCAAGAACAAATATGCTAATAAAACATCATGATCAATAAGATGAAAGCAATTCGCGAGAACAACTTTACATAAACCTTTGCAAACAAATGAGCAGCAATATCATATATTATTATGGAACTCAATGAAATACAATGAGAATGGACCTTGCTGATATGGGCAAGGAATAACAATCTAAGAACCAGTCAAGGTCATAGATCAAGCCATAAATCATGGAAAGAACTAGTCATCAAAGAACTAGTCAAGTCCATAGATTTATGAGAGAACTAGACATCAAGGATCTAGTCAATACCATAGATCTAGGAAAGAACTAGTTAATACCATAGATCAAGGAAAGAACTATACCTAACAACTAGATAATATCTCCTAATATCTAAATAAAATAAAAAAGAAATATCCACACACATAAGTGGGTGAGGATAAATACAATAAAGGTAAATAATGTTCCTAGGTGAACATGAGCTAAGGTAAATACCTACTCTAACATTCTATGTCTATATTACCAAGCTCCGTGTCCCGGATGTCGTAATTGCAATCTATGTAGGAAGGGGACTCCATCTGCTGATACTTGTACTTCATCTTTCCTGACCTGTCTGACTTATCCTTAGATTGTCCAGGATCTGACATGAGAAGTCTTGAAGAAAGAATGCCTAGATGAATTTTGGTTGAACAATCGGGCTTGAAAGATTGCTGATTAACCCTACAGACCCGCCACACTAACTAGAATTTGGGACTTGTAAATCACTTTGTGAAACCTGACACACTATAATGTATATCGGAAATTAGGTTGTGTCGAACACTTTGTGAAACCCGACACAAAGGCAGAACTCAGGGGATGTTAAGCACTTCACAAAACTTGATACAAGTGGAGCCAGGGTGATGTTAAACACTTTACAAAACCCGATATATTGCAGAAGTCAGAGGATGTTGAGAACTTGGAGAAACCTGATATTTTGCGGAAGCCGAACGATGTTGGACACCCTGTAAAAACCAAAACAAAGGCATCGGGTTTCTGGGATGTCATAACACATAAAATTCCCACCAAGTTTGCAATTTAGGATTTTTATATTCTTCTCAAAAATCAAAAGAGTATATCCCATGGGAAAAATAAGGAAACACCCAAAGGGTGAATTCCAAACAAGAGGTTTCATGGGAATACAATAGGAAATGAAGAAAACAACCCAAAACCCTAAACCTAGAGGGAAGAAAAAGAAAAGAGGGAAAAATGCTAAATAAACACCTCAAAAAAATGCCAAAGACCTCAAAGAGGTAAGAAGAGAAAAATATATTCAATAAATTCAAAAAATGGTCGAAGACGGATCACGAAATCGATCAAGAGGTTCAGTCGGGTTTGGAGGTTGAAGGATCATGCACGAAAAATCCACGCAGTGAAAATATACCAGGTAAAAATGACGTGTAAAATCAAACTATTTATAAAAGCCCTAGCATTAATTACACCTCATCCGAAATGTGTGCCAACTACTAGACAACTCAACATTAATGCCATGTCATCATGATCAGAGTGTCCAAAAACCTGATACAAAGGTTCTACTATCAAATCGGGTTTCGGGAAAAACTGTCATGAAGCATGAGATGTTTGGATGTTATCAAGTTTCGAAAACCTAACACAAAGGATCATTTTGGGTTTCGGGAAACAAATGACATGGAGCATGCATTTTGAAAGGTATGTTCTGATGCTTCTGAGTTTCGAAAACCCGATACACTGGCTTGTAATCGGGTTTCAGGTTTTGGGAAACAATTGACATGAAGCATGAAAAGGATATGTTTCCATGCGATGGAAACCCGAAAGCCTGAAAATATCCTTCAAAGGGCATTTTTAGGATATTTTGTCAAAAAATTTCTATGGTTATCTCAATTTTAGTTGAAATCACTAAAAACAAGATAATAGAAAGGAAATGGATTAAATTAATACGCGGGGATTTGAAATTCATTTCAGACCAATGAAAACTTATGTTAGTAAAATTACCCAAGAATCATTTTATATGCCCAAGAATATAATATTTTGTGTTAAACCCTTGATTTTTTTTCTTACCTTTCCTAAATCCATCTTGTCAAAGAAATTCAATTATATGAAAGTAACACCAAATTGATAATGTTATAGGATTTTTTAAAGTTGGTAATCACCTTAGACACAAGTTTCCATTATCTAAGAAATGATGCAAACCAATTCAAATACTTTAATTTGTTGAAAAAAGCACAAATTAAGAGCAAAAAATGGATGACTTGGAGATCCTCGTGTCATGTATAGGTTCATCCATGATCATAAATGAGCATTCCAATTTTTGTGTACAATTATGCACAAAAAAATTATTTTCGTCAAATTTCATGAAAATTATTATTAAAACTTTGAAGATGCCCATAAAAAGAATTAATGCCACAAGTATAAGATTTTTGAAAGAATGAGAGGTTGAGAATTTTTTCTCTATTGGAAAAAATGTAATGTTGCTATTCATATTCTGAGTCAAGGAATGATTAGTAAAAAAAATATATCAAATAATGTTATAGGTATATACATAGGGGCTCACTTTAGTAATACTCTTTTTATGCATTTACTTAATGTGGAAACACATGTATAAATGAAAATGAACTCCATTAGAACATGGTACTTAGCTATGATGGAGGGGTTAGTGGATACACATTGGATCATATCCCCTAAACCAAGTCCACCACCTACCCCTTTGATAAAAATGACACCTGATTAACTAAAATATTGATTTTAAGAGTTAATATAGATAGTATAACAATGAAATAAATAGTGTAAACTAAAATGTAGATGTTAACTAATTTTATTTGATATTTAAATGAAATGAAATAATTGAAATGGGAGAGATAAGTTACTAACATGAAAATAACTTACCTCACTGTGATTCTGGAATGAACAAGATGTTGTGTGGAAATAGAAGACAATGATGGTACAACCCAACAAATTGTAGTAGATGGAGATTATACTGGACTGGGGTGCATAGGAGAGGATCAGGGCACCTGTGGGCACCCTAGTATTTAATATGGGTGCTTTGGTATGTAGAACAAATTAGGACTTGAACATGGAAGTGTCACAAGATCTTTGCAATGTCGCAATCCTTGTCACGTGGTTTTCACAGTAACTTCACTTATGTTTTCGTAAACTTTTAATGAAGATTTACCTGTAAAACTCCATACAAATCATCAAATCCCTAAAAAAGAAAGATGTATATGAAGGGGTCAGACTAACCTTATCTTCCACAATGGTGGACTTACAATTAAGTGTTGCACCGCATTCAAGACCCAATGTAGTTCTGTGTTCTTGTGTGTGTAATTATGTGCCTAGGGTTCCCTAATGTTAATGACGCTGAGATAGGGGCAATAACTAGATGTAAAATGTAAATGGTGGATGGTATAGAATGAGTACAACCCTTCCTATGTAGTGTGTGTGATGCAATGATGCCCAAATGCAATCCCTTTCCTTAGTAGATAACTAGCCCTTGGTGGTAGATAGTCTGCCCATAAGATAATAGGTATGTTATGTTTATATAGGGATCTCTTGCTCAAATTTCAACACTAATGACCTGACATGCCAAGTAGTACTTAGGGGAATGAGAGGGAAAATTACAAAGACTGACCTCGAAGCTATAAATTAGATGCAATTTCTATTTAGACCATGGAACCTAAAAATAAGGACCACGGTGCCCATGGGCGCCCCAGTTCTACCCTAGGAACCCTAGTCAAAGGCTAGAGATGAAAAATGAACAAATAACGACACCTAAGACTCCCTGAGAGATTACCATAACTGTGCAAATAACTAATGAATATGTAAGACAAATGACGATGATGACCAATTAACTGATAAAAGGACTAGGGGATAGGTCATTAGTGAATACTTTTCTTACACGAGATACATACATAATATAAAAGTTTTAGCAGTACAAATGTAATAAAAAGTGCATGATTTTGTGACTACATTTTCCCCCAATTTATGTTGGTGAGTGGAAAGCTCGGTAATATAAATTAGATAGAGATGTGTACCTGAGAGAAATCCAAAGAAGCCCATGCTATAGTAGAATACATAGATATGGTATTAAAAGCATGCAAAAAGAACCATATAGTATGCCAAGCCATGGATCAGCGTGTTGATCCATGCAACATAGTGAAAAGCGTAATGTCAAGATGAAGTGTACTAAGTGAGAGTGATGATAGAAATGTTAGATGATTGATGATTTCATACATTATATGATGATGATGACATGGGGGGTAGGGAGTGATCAATTCCTGACCCAAATGCATGTATACAAATAATCGATTGGAGGATTTGGGTGTCTGCTACTAGAGGAAGAGTGTTGGGAGAAAAGTGTGTTATTCTCCAATCTCTAACTACATCCTTAAGATCTAGCCGCTATAGACAGATTCAGATCAAACATTTGTGGTTTTTGGATCTAAATAATTTCAATCAAACAATTGACCCATATAGGATTGGTATAGAAAAGGAACTCTTGCCCCCACTCCATGGGTGTCATTGTAATGTGATGGCTTCTAAGTTAGGTCATCTGGAAGCAAACACGAAATGGGTAGGATAACTTCCCACATTAGGTAATTTGGGAAAGAAATGGATGTAATATCCCAAGTTAGGTAATTTAGAATTCCAATTGTGTTGAATTTTTATTGATGATATAATTTTTTATTGTTTATAAATTTGAACATGTTGATTGATTGATTTGATTTATTACTTGTAGAGAGATTTTACACTAGTTTCACCAGGCTAGCTCATTAAGGGGAATCAATAGAAATTGGTGAAATACCACATGGAAAGGTTTTAAAAATTTTTCCCCTAGCTTAGATCATTAGGGGGAAGTGATGAAACTTCACATAAAAAAATGATATATTTGTTGCCGCCAAATTAGGTTGTTAGGGGGAATTATTAGTGAGATGTCATGCAGTGAATTAGAAAACGTTGGAAAATGATGAGTTGGTAGTGTTTATTGAGTTGGAAAAGGGGGATTATAGGATGACCCCAATGATATTCCCCCCCTTTCGGTGAAAGGGGAAGTGATGAGAAGAATGAATGCTAAGATGAAAGTAAGCACGAAATAGATGGAAAGTGATAGAAATCATGAAAAATGTGTATGAATTGGATGGAAGACAATGTCAAAAGGAGATAATGCATGTTTAATGTGTATGTTATGGTGGTAGGTATAATTCTAAATATAATTCCACAAATGAGGTGAAAATCGTAGTAGAAATAATCAAGATATGACAAAAACAGAGTAGTTAGTATTAGTTGTGAGAATAAGTGCAAAATAATGACTATAGTAAAGTAGGTGAAAATGTTACTATAAGTAGTGAAGTGAAAAAGTGTTTAGTCACTTCATTTATTGTTTATATGATTTTTAGATTGAGCATGAAGTGAGTGAAAATGCCGCAAGTGAGAGTAGCATGTCCTACCCAGTTTGAGCTAGTGGCCACCATTGTAGCTTCGCACATGACTGCAAAGTTAGTAAGTGTGTTGTTTTTTGAAAAATGTATGGTGTTATAGTCGTATTTGTTGAATTTTTGCAAATTGGATATTTTTAAATTTTCTTGATGTTTGAGACCTGGAAAAGAGTGGTGAGGACACTAGTGACCCCTGAGACATGAGCACTTAGAACCGGGTGTTGGTGTCTTGCTCTTGGGCACCCCAGTCCTACATCTGGGCGCCCTAGTCTAGAAAGTGTGTAATA
Organism: Taxus chinensis; assembly: GCA_019776745.2. NCBI lineage: Eukaryota > Viridiplantae > Streptophyta > Pinopsida > Cupressales > Taxaceae > Taxus > Taxus chinensis. Next base: position 39,845,902 of record CM034148.1, on the reverse strand, counting down.
GGCCTAGAATGGTGAAAATCAGATTTGTAGTGTATAGTAATGTGATAAGAGAGTGTGTTTTGATTTTTGTAGTGTTCTAACATTGTATTTATTGTTATTTTATGATGTGCAGAGGGATATTCACTCAAGGTAATTTTGTGGTGGTCGTTATTTGAGTATGTTGCTTGGATTGGGCATGTTAGATGATGATTGGGATGTCATGGACCGTGTCATCCTACAACACATAACACGGATGGGGTATGTGCCCTAAAATATTCCCATGTTGACTACACTATGTGAGAGGTGGTGCACGAATACTTTCACATTTTTGTTGCCTACGGGTGAGATAACAATTACTTTGGAGGATGTTTACTATATATTGTAATTTCCAGTTGTTGGATAGAGAGTATAGGTGGTGCTATTGGAGGATATGGAGAGACAGATGCGAGCTGCTAGATGGTTTTTTTTGGGGACTTGAGTGCCTGCTAAATCCCATATCAATTTGGATGTTATCTTATGGTATGCGGTTCTGTGTTTTCGGAAGTTCATAGAAATTTTGATTTATTCATCTATAGCAGTGGAGGGAGGAGGTGTAGGCATCTTGTATAAGATGCATGATATATGCCAGAGGATAGAGGAGGAGGGTACTATATATGAGTGGTCATGGTGTGTGTTGGACTACCTATAAAGAGATCTATACTGATTTACTCACGATGAACATGGTAGTGGGATATGAGCCACTACGCTATTGCATGTATGGGCATATGAGCATATAGTCATGTTGAGGCCAGTTGGGGGTCCATGAGGAAAGTGGCTATGCTAGAGATATTTGTGAGGAGGTGGATTCTTGTGCCCAGGCATAAGATTGACACTAATACTTATAGGGCCTGGATAGATAGGATGGAGCCTGGGGATTTTACATGGAGGCCATACCATAACTATTGAGGATGGACCTAGGATGTGGTGTATTTAGAGGAATATGTGGCTGAAGGATCAATTTCCATGCATGGTCGATATTTTTCAGGTGGAGAGAGTATCGCAATGGTTAGGCATGGCTCAAGAGGTGCCCCTAGATCCATATATATTGTTGCGAGCGATCAAAGCAACAAGGAGGGCCAAGGATATACTAGGTCCTACAGGAGAGAAACTAGTACCTATTGGGTGAGATGAGGTAGATGCGGTAATAGAGCCAATAGATTCTGATGATGCAGGTTGCACATAGGAGTACCACATATGGTGGGTGGCACACCAGTGGGTATTGTTGTTCCCATTATTTGCAGGTCTAGCAGGGTTACCACAAGGAGGATTAAGAGAGGGGGAAGCCCATGCCCTCAATAATGTAGCAGTAGTTGTAGCTAAATGTGAGTATTTATGTAATTGCGTTGTGAACTTTATTGTTAGCTTATGTTTTAATCATGGTTGTTAGAAGCACAATGGAATGAGAGGGGGGGGGGGCGAATTAGTCCTACAAATTACTTTTCAATTCATTTACCATCATATACATGCATTGATTCATTAATCAATTAACCATCTATAACCATATGTGTGCATTATATATATAACATCAATCATAAGAGCATGAAACAAAGTACACAACACAACAACACCATATGTAAGTGGGAAACACTCATGGGGAAGAGAACCCACTAAAACTCTACTTATACTACATAAAGCAAATAAATTTAGTGAATCACCAACTTCACAAGCATCACCAACCCCTGATTTAATGAGGTACTAACCCCTAATTTAGTAGATCACCAACCCTACAAGGAGCACCGACCCCTAATTTAATGAAGCACCAAATCCACAAGGAGTATACAACACCCTAGGATGGCCAAGCACCAACTCAACCACCTGTAGATGTTTCAAATCTAACATTTCTACTGCCACAACTGATAGAGATCACTTATTCAACTCACAAACCCTAGGTCACACTCTAGGTCTTCAATCTTGCACTATCTTCTTCCTTCTCACCTTTTCTTGCCTCTAAACACTTTCTATCATGTTTTCATACCTTCCTCAATCTTAAAAAATATGATCTAACCTCAAATCATGTCTTCATCCAACAAATATCTCTCCTCTAGGCTGCATTACCCCCCATGTAAGACTAACTTTCAAAATGAGCTTAAACTTCACTTTTATAGCATTTTTTTCTCTCTAACCCAAAGTATGTCGGTCCCTTATGAATAATTAGACCCATACAACTACATTACATTCAAATAACATCATCATAATGGTCACATATGACCCAAGTAGGTCGGCCTAACTAAAAACATCATTACATGTGCCAAAATTGGCTCAAAACCCCATGCGCACAAAGATAAAAATGTCCTTACATAAAATCAATACATATTCATGACCCATTAAAAATGATTAAAATAACATTTAACATCCATATATGGTCACAATTTAGCTCAACCAATCAAATTATTTTGTTTAATGACAGGGAATTTTTGAGTGGTGAATTTTCATAAGCTCACGAAAATCGAGGATTATGGAAATTCGAATTGGTGAATATTCTGTGGTTCATAGCCAACTTATTCACCAATTTTTTTGACCTACATGTCCCTTATACTATTTGTTTCACCTATATTTTACACATATATAAGATCTTATGAATGTAATTCACCACCATTTTGAATCATATCATGCGCATATTCACTGAAGTAAACATAAGAAATCCTCAGCCACCAACACTAAAATCTGAGCCGTCCAACCATAAGCCATCCAACTTTGAGCCGTCTAAACTTGAGCCTTCCAACCCCTTAGCCATCCAAATCTGATCCGTCCAACTATGATCCATCCAATTCTATTCTATCCAACCCTGAGCCATCCAAATCTGATCCCTCTAACTCTAATCCATCCAACTATGTTCCATCCAAGTTTGATCCGTCCAACCCTTATCCATCCATCCCTTAGCCATCCATCCCTTAGTCATCCAACCCTTGGTCGTCCAACCCATAGCCATCTAACTATTATCCGTCCAACCCCAAGCCATCCAACCCCTAACTCGTCCAACCTTGAGCCATCCAACCCCTAAGGATGAAGCTATCCAATAACTTAGGTGTCTAACCTCTCAATCATGATCCATCAAACCCCTCAGTGACTCATTCATCCAACCCTTTATCGTGTAACCCTTTACCATCCAACCAATACCGTCTAACCTTAAACCATTCATTCTTAGAGCCTTCAAACATAAGAGCTAACCTTAAGGGAATATTCAGTAAGTAGTCATGGATACTAGAAATCAGGGCAAGAAGGTTACAAATTCAGCTAGTTCAAAAAATGGTGCAAATACTTTACTTGGCTATTTTTGAAACTCACAAAAATGAAGGTGGTTTCTTCATCAGCTGAAAATATCGACATGTGGCATGTGCTATTTACTGGTTATTTAATCTTACAAAATTTAATAATTATGTTTATCATACTATTCTTGGAACTCTTTGTACTTTGCAAAAATTTAACTATAGATAAAATTAATACTATATAAGTAACAATTTTATAGAATTATATGTAGAAATTTCAGAAATTCCTTCACAGAATAATCAATTTAAAGATATCGATGATCCATTATATGTTGAGGAAAACATTTCATCCCTTGATGACATAGAAGTACAAGAAATTCATCGAATTTTCATGATACACCAGAAGAGGAAGCTTCTACTCCAAGGTCTATTTCCAAAAAAGGAGAATGAGAATCAAAATATTCCTGATGACAGCCCAGATGCAGAAGTTGAATCCTAAGAAAAAAAAGAAAATATGTCAGAAGAAAGAGGGAAAATTGGACAATTGGAAGGAAATTCTAGTACGAATGGGCTACAAAAAATCATTTTATTAAACCTATGTACACTGAAAATTATAATGATGTTCCAACAAAATGTCAATGAAAAATATGTGGTTGGAAATAGGGGAAGAATCACATGATGCAACTCATACTGGACACAATTGAAAAGCACTATGGGAAAATATACATTTCTCAAAAGCTAAAGGATAGTAGCATAGTCTGAACACATAAATGGAAAGATGCGAAAGATTGTCTACATGTCAAATACATAGAAGAGTATAAAAAATAACAAAAATGTATGAAATATGTAAATGAAAAATGTGGGACCATAGTAACAAGATTGAGCAAAGCTATGGAGGTAGAAATGTAAGAAAAGGGTATTCAGTTTTCTACCATATTTCATATAATGAAAAGGGGAAGAACGATGTCAGATTTCAGAGAAAATAAAATGCTGTATCAAATTATTGGTCTATAAAATGTTCCTCAATCTCATTGGTCAGATACCAGTGGCTAGGAGATTGAAAAATGTCTATCTCTGGTAGAGAAGGAGGATCTAAAACTGTGTGTTCAAAAGGAAAAGTTTATTTCCCTTTCATTAGATGAGGTTACTACAGTTGATAATACTTCATGGATATGTATTCATGTTTACACATTTATTAATGAAATAAGGACTCTACACCTCTTAACAATTCATAAAATGATTAAGAATTGTAATTCTAAAAATATTTATAAATTGGTGGTGTCAAATATGAAGGATATTGCCAGAATGGATGAATTTTCCATTGCAAAAAATTATTTTGTGTTGGAACTGATGGTGCAACTATAATGTAGGGATACAAAAATGGTCGGTGTGTTAGACTTCAGAAAACTATTGCTCTGTATATGGTTGTTGTCCACTGCATGGCTCACATAATGAATCTCACCTAAAAAATTGTGAGCACATTTGAAAATGTAGCTAAAGTGGAGGAATCGATATGTGATCTGTATGCCTATTATTCTAGTAGTCTAAAGAGATTTTTAGAATTTAAAAAATTTGCTATTGGACTGACAGAGGGAAAAAAACTTCTCAAAGATGTAGATGCCAGATGGTTATCTATGTATGAACCTGCCTTTAGAATATTTAATGAATATCCTTCACTGACATGATTTATGTTTAAATACCGCAGGGATGTAGATAAAGCTAAAGATCTATTGTGTCATCTAATTGACATAGAAAATGTACTCACACTCTGTGGTATTTTTCCCATGTTGAGGGATCTTAATATTTTAACGAAGCATGCAAAAGATTGTTCTTTCTACATTACAGACTTCATAAGACTTAGGTGTTTTCAGGGTGCTGCTTTTGAAAACTGGAATGCATTGATGGATTTGAAAAATTTCAGGTGCTTATTAAAGTACAATATACATGATCATCTATGTATAACAACACATGGAAGAGAGATTCCACTTCATACATTCCAAAAAAGAGTCAATATGGCTAACTCAAAAATAGAATAAGTAAGAGTGACATGAAATTTATATGATGCAGTATTAATGGAAACTAGGAATAAGTTGAGAAATATCTCTAAATCGTTAGCTACAGAGATCCGAGAAAGATTCGAAAATGATAAAATACTTTAAGAAATGGGAGTTGCAAATCCGCAGTTTTGGAATTTCTTAGGTGGAAAACCTTATACATCTATTATTCCTTTATTTTTCAAAAACATGGGTGATCTAATTGATCATTTCTCTAAGACTGAAGAAATAAATGGAGTTTCTTTAGAAGGTATTTTAAAAATAAAATTACTTAGTTCACAGTCAATGGATTTTTCTAATACTATGTTACGACAAGTTCATCTTCTACAAAAGCCACAGGATTACGGTGCCATGAAAAGGATTTGGAAGGATATTTGGTCCAATATTATTCTAAGTGAATATTTGAGTGAGTATATTAAGCCGTATGAGATTTGTCAAACAATGATTCTGGGTTCTGTGGAAGATGAGAGGGTTTTCAGTGCACTATCCTTTTTAAAGTCAAAAGTTTGAAACAAATTGGATATAAATCTAGAAAGTTGTCTCAGATTGTATGTATCATGTTACTCAGTGGAGTTTTTCCCTTATGATAGAGCACTGACATTGTGGAATTCACTAGTAGAAATAAGAGGAGTTAGTAATATTCTACCCGACCCAGGGGATCGAGACACATCCACAGATCATGCTACAGTTGATTTCCAAGACACGAATGAAAGTGTTGCTCTAGGATTGTTCCAATTCACATAGACTTCATTACAATAATGTGATGTAATAAGTATTATGTATTTCATACAAAGATTACAACTTTCAATAAATGCAATATTATATTTATCTTTATTTGATACTTTTCCATTGGAACAATGTCATTATATGTTTCAATTATCCCATTTGTTTTTTATATTTGGTTTTCAAATTCAGACTCAAATAAGGACACATTTTTCTTTTATAGCTGTTAATTGATTTATTTTACATCTGCGATAAATCAGAAACATAATTATTTTATAGAAACAAAATCGAATAAATTTAAGCAACATTTACATAAACAATAAAAAAGAAACTTAGTTTGTATTAACAACATATAGTAACATTGTAAAATTCTAATTTCCAAAGTTCTTTTGAAATTGCTCTCTCATGTGGCGGATTACTTTATGAAGAAAAGTAAAAATTCATAAAGCATTGTCGGCCAATACAATTCCAAAAAGGGGGTTGCCATAACATATCAAAGCTTCCAGACAAGTTCTGTCATATAAGGACACATTATGAGGTCATCCTCTTTTCTACCTATGATTCAAAATCATAGTTTTCCTTACGTATGCCACACGGAATAAAAACTAAAAAAGGGCTGGAAACTATATTTTAATTCCTATGCTAGTGTTGGAATTGCGACAACACACTTATCACATGGTGAACTTTACTAACATATCTAATTTTATGTTTTAAGAGAAGCATGTTCTTTTTCTTACGTAAGAGGTGGAGGAATCTTCTGCATCTATATAAAGCTATCTACTATAACTCCTAATGTTTGCGAAAATTCACGCTGTGGTATTGATATTTTCTAGAATATTCAGCTCCTCCCTCACTACATCTCCTGTAGACAAAAGTGTTGCATCTGCGTCTGTATTTTCCTTCAGTAAGACTTCTAGATCCATCTTATGCTCCTTTATTATCCTTCTCAATGTATTATTTTGTTTATTTATAACAATGAGTTTTTCCTTCAACTGTACAAAAAAATTTAGGCTTTTGTGGGCATTCTTCAAATGTGCTTCAAATAAAACTATGTCTTTCTTTAAATTTTCATATTTTGCCCGCAAAACAAAAATATTAAATTTTTATTCTATTAGATAAAATGAAAAAATATATTACAGTGCTTATAATCTTAGGATTTTGCATGTAAAACTAAAAGCCCAATCATAACAACTTTTTCTTTTTCTGCATTTGTTATTAAAAAATTTGTCTTGTCTTTAGCCCATTTGTTGTAGTAAGCCTATGCTTAAACATTCATATTCTCCAACCTATTTAACATTATGTCTATAATTTCATCATTGTAATCATTACTATATGAAATTTTCCCTGACTGAGCTTTGTTTAGAAAAATGTCCTGCCTTGCTGGTTGAATTTCTATGGCAATGAACAATGAATGCCTTTGAGTGTGATTATGGTATTATGTATTTATTTATTTTATCAAAATTTTAGCTCTCCTCTCCCAAGACCACACCAAATCCACATAAGAAATTTAAAACCTCTTGAATTGTTGCCCCCATACTATCTGATATCACATTTTCTAATATAAAGTGTGTCTTTTCATCATTTGTTTATGGAGCATTTCTTGGAGGAGGAGGAGATTCACTGCCATTTATTACATGCACATTTTGTTGTGGTTGAGGTGGAGTAGATTGAATCATATCATGGGTGTCAAAATAGTTACCCTTGTCTACATTAACACTATCGAAGCCCAAATAATCCTCGTCAAGGGTAATGTTGTTGAAAAGCTGTGTGGCTGTTACACTTAAAACACCACCTAGTGATAGTCCATGAAATTATGTGCAACATTTTACATACCTACATCAAGTCATCAATATCCGATTGAACTATCTTTGCTACCTTCTTTTGTTCTAACTTATGTGACTGTTCCTTCAAACACTTTATTTCACCTTGAATATTTCTAGATACCTCCATAGTTTGTTGGTAAACCTCCTTCTGATGCATTGGATTTGGGTACCTTGCATGTAAAAATTCCTCCTTGGTGATGGTAATATTTTTCTATAATTCCTATTTGGCAAGTGCAACTTTATGAGTGTGTAGTAATCTTCACAGGTAATACCTCAGGTTCTGGTGTCATATTTGGTATCCATTGATTTTCCATAGTGCGTTGTATTCTGACAATCCCTGTGCCTTTGTTCTCCTATTTATGCTACTTGATAATATGATCATATAAGTCTAGGCATTCCTCATAGTTGTGATCCTTCCCATAAAAAGAACAAGTAATATTCTGAGGAAATTTGCGCATGTAGTGGTCAGGGTATCTACATGTAAAACACGTTCCATGAGGTAACTCACTTTGTCCACCACCACGGCCTCGGCCCCTAAATCCACCACAGTATCCTCTCCCTCTACCACGACCTCCTTAAAAGCACCATTCATTCCGATCATAGTGTGCTTGAGTGTGATCATGATCCTGGTGCTCACTTTTGCCTTTAGAATTATCTGATACACCGATCTGTCGTACACTAATATCTATGGCATCATGGATCTGACCAATCAACCTGTAATATTTTGTATTGTGAGTCATGGAATGAATTTTTTTACAAAATTAAGATACATTATTTCTTATCACACGTTGTAATAATGGGTAATAGCTTGCATCATGGTCCAAATTACATATCTCACAGTCTAGCAATAATGAACATACTGATCTGCGAGGACAAATATCTTTAGTGTGCCCTTCCAATTCACAATCTGAACACCAAATTCCAATATGCGTCTCTTGTGCCAAATTTACCTATAGTTTCTTCAACTATTTTGACATAGCTACAATCTATGCCTCCATGAATGGGCTCACTCTAGTGTCTATAATCCCAACTACCTCAGCGTGTAGGGCTTCTTCTAGTTCTTTTCACAGATTTGTATAAGTCTTATGTGACATTGCCCTAATAAATGGTGTGATCAAGCCCCCAACGAACCAATGTGCATGCTAGCTTGTATGAATATCATAAGAAAGTTTAGACTACAGTGTCTTAAAATGGGAATCATATTCTTGAACACTCTCAGTAGTTATCTGCTTAATATCCTTGAGTACACTTATACTCTTCTTCTCAAACTCAGGGATATGAAACTCCTAAAGGAAAGAATCCTTCAATGCTTTGTAATCTACACAAGTTTGATCAGGGTCAAACTTCCTGTACCAACTGTGAACGTGACCCTATAATGTAGTTGTAAACTGATTTTCCTTGCCCTTAGAAACCATAACTCCTTTTGCGTGCCATAGTATATCACACATGTACACGTGTTTAGTGGGATCTTCTATGCCCTTATAATCTGGAAGATGCAGTGTTGGGTCCCAAAAATATTGGCTAAGTACAAAAGGAGCGTAGGTGCGCAAGGCCTAGTTGAAGAAGGGCATGCAAGGATAAGGCACGTAGGATAGGGTTTAAGGAAGGGTTTAAGAAAACCCATGGCATGTGTGTGGATAGAGCTAAGGTTTCAAGACTTAGCCATATTGGGAATTTTGGGCAGGACACGAGAAAAGCGTGACCCAACAGCGAATGAGAAGTGGATAAGATGCCAACCTAGCTATGTGATGCCCAAAAAAGGAATATGCTTAGCGATAGAGGATTCCAGAAGACCATCACTACAAGGAGTGGAGAGCTCAGATATGAAGGAGCATGCTTCTATGGAGGACCACTTGGACACTTGGTGATAGATCTGTAGCCCCTGAAAGTAATTCAGTGGTTGAAGAAACCTATATATACAAGCACCCGCATAGTAGGAGGAGAATATAGAGAGTGGAGCTCTGCAGAAATACTACAAGAACTATGTGGGATTGGGTAGAGGATATATAAGGGAGTAATGTATTAAGGGGCTGGGTTATAAATTTTCCTTTGTATGGATGAAGGACATGATCCCTGCTGTGATGTATGACTTCAGTCTGATCAAGTTGTGGTAGTCTAATGGATCCATTGAACGTAATGATGTCACAAACATGAATGAGTATGAATGTAATTCATTTGGTTCATATCTATATCTTTTCATTTTTTTTTCATGGATGTTATGGAATAGATGTAAATTATTATGTATTTTCCTTTATGATGTAGTTCTATCTGTTATCTGTAAGTACTCTCTATTTGGAATGAATACATTTGTCTAGAGGCCATTCTGAGCCCTATGATGATTGTATGTCTCATTTCCACCTTTATTCATTAAGTTACTGACATAGATGATGGTTTCCCACTTAACTCACATAAAAGAGAGACTCGATGCCCACGCGTGCCTCAGGTGAGTGCCCAGTACCCACTGGGTGAAATGTCGACATGCATGTGATTTCTCTCCTTTGTGATAGGTGTAAAAATGACTACATCTTGGTTCCATTGCTGGGACTTCTTTTCAAAGTTATAGTGGGAAATGGCATACATCATGATCTGTGCAATAAGTGATGACAGAGCATTTAACTTTGGAAAGTGTTGAATCATGGTTCAAGAGCATGGAGGATGAATTTTCTCAGAGATTCAACACTGGACCTGAGTTTTATGCATGTAGATGGGTAGAAGAGAACCTCTACCATGATTTGTATGAATTTTTTTTCTGTTGCTTCCTAGTAGAACTGTATGAATGGCTCTCGACATATGCGTCTAGATCAAGATGGTATTATAAATCATGCATGTGGACCCAAGAAGAATACCAAAGGCTGCAGGATGCAGATCTGATGTGGACTCATGTTGTGGATCATTGGTGGAAATGTGTGTTGGATAGCTACACTCTGGAGTATGCTATTTCTACATATTTTTGCTTGGAAGTTGCTGAGTTTGAGTTTCTACGGGAGCCTAGAGGATCATTTCTACATGATATTCCTCTGGAAATGAAGATCTTGATTGTTACCTTGAGTTTAGAGGCATTTCCAATGGCCGGCTAAACCGTTTGGAGTGCTGGGTGAGGAAGCTAGGGTGGAGGAAGATGGTAGATATTACGACAGAGAAAGAAAGGGAGGAGAGATGACTCAAGTATAGTGAAGCACATGAAAGGGAGATTTCTAGACAATGTGAGGTTGCAAGTGTGATGGATCTATGGAGGTAGATGTTGGGAAGGAGTTGAGGTTCATGCAGAGGATGTGGAACCTGAGCAGTCTGTGATACCCCATCTTGGAAAGTGCATAAGAGAGACCCCTTCAAATTTTGATGAGAGTTCATCATGTGGAGAGAGGAGAGTCATTGGCACACATTTGAACCCACCTAGTGACCAAACCCTGACACTTGGTTTTCCACATCAAGGAAGGAGTATCACTCACCCAGTTGGTTTCAGTAGAAGTGACAGATCTACGCCTAGGAGATACAATTTTTCATTTCCCACTTCTATGGCTACGCATACTATTCCAGTATTCGGAGGAATTTTTGGACAAGGAGAAAGTACAAAAGCCTTCAGTCTCACATCTGAGAGTGGTGTGGGGTACACTAGTGGTAGTGGGGAATTATCACAGACCATCGGCGTGTAGTTTAGTTGAACTTTGAGGACCCTTGGCACGACCACTATAGGACCTGGTGGGTTAGGAGGAACATGAATTGGTGGATCTGGTGGGTCAAGAGGCACAAGACCTGGTGGATATGGAAGTGGGGGAAACACCGGAGGAGACCAAGGCTCTGTCTCAGGTGGATAAGGACCCCAGCCACCTCCTTAAGTCTTCTTTGATATGTCTTTACATTTTCCAAATTACAGGGGTATTGAAGATGTTGTAGAACATGTTCACAAGTGTGAGCTGCTATGGCACGTGAAGGGGATCACAACCCCAGAGCGGAAGGCTAGTCAGTTTACAATGACGTTGTAAGGGTGTACACATAGCTGGTATAGGAAATATGACCCTCATCAAATGGTGGTGGATTATACTGCTTTAAAGAATGCCTTCTTGGCAGAATTCCACATCCCTGAGTTTGAACAGAAGAGAATCAGTGCCCTTAAGGAGATTCAATAGGGAATGGTAGAGAGTGTGTAGGAGTATGATGCATGGTTTAAAAATCTCCTGTTAAAATTATCATATGACATTCACCCTTCACAACATGCTCAATGTTTTGTTGGGGGGTTGATAACTCCATTTAGAAGAGATTTATCTCATAAAACTTTCACAAACCAACATGAGGCATTAGAAGCCACTCTATTATTCTCCAAAGCTATTGGAAGTGTTGATATTAGTGTTATCCCATCTATGGAAGCTTAAATTGCTGTTATGGCTAAGCAGCTGGAGAATTTTTCTGTGAACTCAACCCATGAGACTCACAGTGGTATATGGTGTACAAATTGTGAAGTAAAGGGGCATGTCAAGGATAGTTTCCCCCAGAGGACAGTACGCACCGTGACAGTAGACTATGAAATTTTTCATAGGGACCATAATGTAAATAGATGTCCATTGTTACAACGCATAATTAAGAAGAATGTGTCTTGCTACTATAATATCTACACCTCTACAACTAATGATACTAAGGATTGTAGGCTTATTGACCAGATCCATGAGGTCATTGATCATGGGGTGTGCCAAACTAGTATTTCTAGTAGTTATAAAGGTGATGATCACCGTTATGAGGAGTGTGCAGATGGAGGCATGCAAGGAAGGGGATTTCATGGAGGATCCCATGGTTTTGGTAACCACAGAGGAGGAAGAAGTGAGTTCCCACATGGAACCTATTTTAATTGTGGGTCTACAGAGCATTACAAATGAGAGTGTCTAGACCTATTGCAGTGCTCATGGTGCAAGAAGAAACACAAGTATGAGGAGTGCCCTAAGTTGTTTAAGCACATGAATCAGCAGTACCAGAAAGACAAGAGTGGTTCAATGGTAATAATTAAGAAGATGGACACACAATGGATGCCACAGGTAGCACATGATGCAAGCTTAGAACCTGTTATGGTAACAACAAGAGTAGAGGCTGCACACACAAAGGAAATGCCAAGGTAGAAGAACCTGGTTTCAAGGGAAGAAGTGGTACATGGGAAGTACCCAGACCCTGCACATCAAAAGGAGGTATATCAAGAAACCATGGACTTCATTCAGAGTTTAAAAGGAGAAATCTAGTGTCTAAGGGATCAGTCCAGGAGGCAGGATCAAATAAGGAAGGTCAAGGCGCCAAAAGATGACCTGGATGAGGTTAGGGAAGTATGTAAAATGCTAAGGAAAGAGAATATTATTCCCTTGCTAGGATCATGGTTAAGAGAGAGGGTACCACGTGCCAGGGAATAGTGCGAGAGGCAGGTCTTGCATGAAAACCTTCCCCCTCATAGCCTTGACTATGATAGGGAGATCACATGAAATGTGGTTTTATATGGATGGATCCTTAGTAATATCCTCATTGACATAGGTGTGGAGGTTAAAGTTCTCACCTTGGATGCTTGGCATCAGATGGGAAGGCCCACATTACAGCCGTCTTCAAATGTGCTGTATATGGAAAATAAACTGAAGGTAATTCCCATCAGTGTCTTAAAGGATGCAGCTATCACCATTCAAGGGGATAAGTTTAATGGGGACTTTGAAGTCTTGGCACTCGCTGAGGCAGACAATTTCCCATTACTACTTGGGTGCCCATGGTGCTATAAGAACAATGTGGATCTTTGGTTCAACAAGGGATACATAAGCTTTGAAAATGAGGAGGAACGAGTCATCATACCCCTGGTTGATGGGAAGTCAACACCCTATACTGAACCTTTGGGAGAAGAGGTCCTGGATAGAATATATGTGTGCTCAATCAGGGATCCAGAGATAATCCATCCTACCGATGGAGTTATCTAGTTTGAGGATGCTCAGTCGGTAAGTGACACCACTAGTCTAGCATGTGATAATTGGGTGCATGGAACCTATGAGTTAATCAGATGGAATTTGAGAGGATCGGTGACAAAGGTGACAAAGGTGCACGTACGGTCCAATGCCTAGGGGGAAAGGAGCTACCTAAGTACTCAGGAGGAGCCTTCCCTAAGGTCTTTTTGTAAAAGATAGAAGCTCAGTGGAAGGAGGAAAATGAACGAAGAGGGATGTTAAGTTATTTCCTACTCAAAACTATTGCGCACTGGTGGGAAATGCATCAGGATAATCTCTTGGAATGGTGCAAAGTGAGAATTTCCTTCTCTGTTCAGTTCTCTAGAAGCAATGTGCCCATCACCATCAAAGACTACCATGGTAAGGATCCCGCCTCTTTCCACATCCAAGCCTGTGAGAGAGCCTGGAGGGAAGGCACAGAAGATTTTCCACCATCCCTCTGGGTACACAAACTGTATTCTACACTGCAGGGTTACACATGCATGGTACATCCACTCTAAGACACACCACCAAACAGGGAATTGGCAAGAACTAGTGGCTGATCTCATCCAAGCATTTGAGTATCAAATCACTAAACCATTGGTGGATAAGGCATTATAGGAGGTAAAGTGCCTTACGATGGGGGATAGTGCAAAGGTAGAGGATAGGCTTATAGAATTTCTAGGAAAGCCATGCTTAGAGGGAAAATTTGGTGAAGATGAGTTTGATGAGGTGTAATTTGAGCATGCGTTGTGCATAGAAAGAAAAAGGAAAGATGGTCTATGTCATAGACAGTGAAGAGATGGAAATTTGGAGGTTAACCATTCTCTAGGCTCGCATGAAGTGATGGATAGTGATGATGAAAGAATGCATGCCTATCATAAGCCTTTAAAGACAAAGAAGGTTAACATCAACTCAAAAGAAGAGCCTAAAGAGGCTATCATCAAAGACTATTGGTCAGAGAAAGAAGTCTCTAAGATCATTGATCTTTTACATGAGTTTGAGGATGTATTCCCATGCAGGTATCATGAACTCAAAGGCGTTCACCATTCCTTGGGGGAAATGAGAATTAAGTTAAAGGAAGGTGTGTGCCAGTCTGGAAGAGACCATACCAAATGAATCCTAACCTGTGCATGAAGGTCAAGGAGGAAATAGACAAGATGATAGTGTCAGGAATCATAGAGGCATTGGAGGAATCAGAGTGGATAAGTCCAATGGTGATTAGTATCAAAAAGAATGGAAGGATAAGGATATGTGTTGATTATAGGGATCTAAATGTAGTGTGTGTCATTGATCCCTTCCCAACCCCATTCACTGAAGAAATCTTGGAAGGAGTGGCAGGGCGCGAAGTCTACTCTTTCACAGATGGGTTCTCAGGCTATCACTAGGTGAGGATTGCAAAGGAAGACCAGATAAAGACAACCTTCACCACCATTTGGGGAATTTTTTCCTATATGGTCATGCCTTTTGGGTTGAAGAACACGCCTGTTGTGTTCTCACACATTGTAGTGTAGGCCTTCCAGGACTTCATCCGCAAGTTTCTCCAAGTTTACCTTGATGATTGGACCGTGTATGGACTGGTCAAGGACCATTACAACAATATGAGATTGATGTTTGAAAGGTGTTGACAGTTGAGGATATCCCTCAACATCAAGAAGTGTGTATTTTCTACCCCGTTTTTGGGACCCTGCTGGGACACATCATATGCAAAGAAGGCCTACTGGTGGATCCTACCAAAATTGCAGTGATTGTGGGATTAGGGGAGCCAACTAGTCAAAGCATATTGCACGGGTTTCTTGGACATGCGGTCTACTATCAAAAGTTCATCAAGGGGTATGCCAAGATCACTCGCGCCTTTAAAAGAGTTGCTCAGACATAAAATTTCCTTCCATTGGGGAGAGGTGCAATAGAAGGCATTCGACACATTGAAGGATAGGCTTGCCACTGCACCTATATTACATTTTCCCTCTTGGGATAAGCCCTTCCATGTTCATGTGGATGCCTCTAGAATGACCATTGGGGTAGTGATTACATAGCCTGGTGAGGGAATTTTTGATCACCCCTATACTTTACAAGTAGGAAGTTGACACCAGCAGAGAAAAATTATACTACGACTGAGTGTGAGGCATTTTCTATGATCTACGTGCTTCATAAGTTTAGGCAATATCTACTAGAAACTCCCTTTATCTTCTACACTGGCCATATGGTATTGAAATATTTGGTGAATAAGCCCATACTACAAGGGTGCATATGTCGGTGGGTACTATTGTTCCAAGAATTTAAGTTCATTGTGGTTGTCAAACTAGGAAAAATTAATTTCAGACCTAACCATTTCTCTAGGATTGATTCAAGGGAGGACACGTAGAGCATTGAAGATACCATGCCAGATGTGGAACTATTTAGGTTATGGCATGTGCCCTCAGACTTAGAGGATATTGTTGTGTTCCTTAAAATGGTATGGCACCAGAAGGGATGAAGACATTAGAGAAAATGCAACTAGCCATATGCACTCCACACCCTACATGTTGATCAGTGGGGACTTATACAAACTAGGGCGTGATGAAGTTTTGTGCAGGTGTGTACTAGAGCATGAGCACTTTGCCATCATAGAGGAAGCACATGGAGGAAGTGCAGGTGGAAATTATGCAGGTGATGCCACCACACATAAAATATTAATGGAAGGATTGTGGTGGGAAACTTTGTATAAGAATTGCAAGGAGTATTGTAAAGCATGTGACCATTGTCAGTGCGTTGGTAAGCTAGGATGGAGAGATGAAATGCCTTTGTGCCCTATCCCTAGCGCTGAACCTTTTGAGAAATGGGAAATATAATTTGTAGGCCCTATTGCACCAGCAACACGTAGGACTGGATCATGCTATGTAATCACTTGCACAGACTATTTGACAAGGTGGGCAAGAGGCAGCCCTAACTAAAGACTTTACAACAGCTACAGTAGCAAGATTTTTGTGGGAGAACATTATCACAAGGTATGGATGCCCTTTAAGTTTAACCAGCGATAGGGGTACACATTTCTTGAATGAGACCGTGAGGATCCTATTAGTAGAGTTCATGGTGGCTCATCACAAAACTACACCTTATCACCCACAAGAAAATGCAAACCGTGAAGAATTTAATAAAATATTGAGTCATACCCTAACAAATATTTGTGATGTCAAAAGACAAGATTGGGATGACAAGGTATCAACCATATTATGGGCCTATAAGAAAACTTATAAAAGACTGAACAAAGCCACACCATTTCAATTGGTGTTTGGTGCGGAGGATGTCCTGCCAGTTGAGTTCATGTTACCTTCTCTACGAATAGCACATACAGGAGGGTTGGCTGATGAGCAAGCACTGGAAGAAAGGATTGATAAATTAATGAAGCTGGATGAAAGGTGATCATTGGCCAAATGGAGCCAAACAACAAAAAAAGACAAAGAAAAAATGCATGGCATGATCGACACATTAGGAACAAGAAGTTTGAGGTTGGTTATATGGTGTTGCTATATGACTCCAAGTTTTTGTGTCATCCTAGGAAGTTAAAAGTGCATTGGTTGGGTCCCTACACCATCTATTACATCCTTGATTTGGGCACATGCTAGTTACAAGAACTAGATGGGATAATATTTCCAGGACACTTCAATGGGAGTAGGCTAAAGCCCTACTATAAATAAGTCTTCTTGGTGTTTGTAAATAAGGTAGTATTGCCAATTAGTTTAGGATTTTCTTTAATGCATTTTCCTTTCTTGTGTTTCCCTTTCTCATTGTTGTTTTGTGTTGCACCTTGGGTGCCAGTAATCTCATTACTTTTTGAAGGTTGTAACTACGCAGAGGACTGCACATCATTTTAGTGTGGGGTGGAGTAAGGTGGAAGAAATTTAAGTGTGAAGCACTAGGAAGGATTGCATTGGAAATCTTGGTTGAATGGCCTGTGAAGGAAGTACATGTAAGGAAAGGTGAAAAAGGATGGTTGGTGTCAGGATAAGGCTACATTGGGGATCCATGTATAAGAGAGGAAGAAGCACAAAAGAAACATGAGGTAGGTGAGAGATAAAAATCATGACAGAAGAAGTGCCTTCGTAACTGGTTACACGCGCACAAGAGTCTCTTGTTAAGATGGATTGGTTACGCATGTCAGAAGGTTGGAGAATTGTCCCACACAAGGTTGGGTGCATGAAATTAAAGCACTAAAGTTAGGTTTGTTTGAAAAATCCACATTAAGTATTAAAGTACAGTGGTAGGTAAGGTAGCATTTAATGTTATAAAGTGGGAAAAACTATAAATAGAAGGTCGAGGCATTTCATTATTTATTTTGGGTATATGAAGAAAGAAGTGCTTTTGCATAATTGCAAACTAGGGCTTCCAGAATTGATCCATGTGAAGAAAAATTTGAAGAGTTTGAGCATGAGTAAATAGTTTGGATTTGTAAACCAGAAGGAAGGGATTTCATAGGTGTAAGAGAAGTTATGAGAAGGCATTCATCTTGTGAAATTATTATCCTAGTTAGGGTTTGAAAAACTAGGGCATGGGTTTAAGAGGTTCTCTTCACAAGTTAGAGATCTAAGGTTGGAAGAAGTGGAAGAGTAGAGTAATAAGAAGAGATTGAAGTGATAAGAGGACCTAGAAAATGGCACCCAAGAAACCAACCATGTCACCCAAGAAGCCAAAGGGAAAGGGCAAGGATAGAGAGCTAACAACAACCACCACAAGCATGAATGAGGAGTGGTATGTAGAAATGTAGTACCTAGATGGAGTTTTTCTTGGGAAGGAGTGGGAATCCCATTTGAGAAAGATGGTGGTGAGTGATTATAACCATTGCACAAACACAACAAAGAAGGAAATGGCATTGGAGTTAGTGTGACCGATGAATAAAAGGACACCAGAGGGTTTTCCCATCTATAACGATGAGGTAAAAGTGAAGTTGGAGAAGGAAGGGTTATTGCAACTCTATGAGTTTCCCTACTTTGGAAATCCTGAGCACCTCTATCAGTGGCTGATGTCATACATGCATGAGGACCACTTTTACTTTGCGGGGCACAAGATGTGCATAACCCCTCAGCTGATTTCAAATTTTACAGGCCTCATCTGTGAGGGAGAAAGCATAGATGATGACCTAAGTGACAAGGATGCCATCAAAGCAACTCATCGCTTGCATATGATTACAAGAAGGGGTAAAGGTATTTTGATATTACATAAATCCCAGATCCCGTCATGAGAATGGCCACGCACTTGGTCATAAATTTAAATGATCAAGAAAGATGGATGCAGGTGAATAAGGCCTAGTTGAATGTGTGTAAAAAAATATCAGAAGGGCACAATCTATAATTTATCGGCCTTCATTGCAGATGAGATAATCAAAAATGCACAGGAAGGAGACAAGATACTCTTTGGAAATATCCTCCTGACAATTGTATTTTCAGAGATAGGAGTGCCTGACGTGGTAGAAAAGTTTTATTTGGGAGTATTCGGCTGAAGATCCCTCGCTGGTGAAAATATTTTCAAAGTATACATGTGAAACAATGACATCCTTCCACAATGCGTGCCTGGAAAAGTTGTATAAGTGCTTAAGGGATGTGTTTGGGGCAGAGTGGAGAATCCTAGAGAAACTACTAGGTGCTTACAAAGGGAGAAGCTCTAGTTTTTTTGTGTACCAGCACTTTTGCATAGGTAGATTCATGATGGTGGATGAAACCATGAGCCCATGGTGTAAACTCCCATTCTCCTTCACCATCCAGTACTTCCAAGTGGGAGTTAATAGGTTCAAAGAAGCAAAGAGACTAAGGTTTGACCTTAGTGAAGTTGATCAGGACCACAGGGAGATGCAAAAGATGTTGGTCTACCCCAAGAAGCACGCATACATGGAAAAGTACGTAGTGCATGAAATCATAATGATGAAACCCCTGACTCTAACAATTAGTAGGAAAGTCCGGCCACATGTATATCTCTATATTAGGCCAAAGTTTAAGAAAGGTGCATACCTGGAGAATGATGTCTCCATACCTGAAGATCCCACGGGTAGAAGAAAGCCCATGCTCAAGAAAAGGGAGAGAGAAGAAGAAAAAGAACCAAGTGTGTAGACTTCCCAGCCAGTAAGTGCACACTAGTGGCAAGTGCCAAACCTAGCACCTATATGCACAAGAAGAAGTCCCTGGTAAAGGAGAAGACCCCAGAAGAAGAGGTGCTAGAGAAACCCTCACCAAGGAGAAGTTCACCAGAGGAAGTAGAGAAGGTTGGATCCCCTATGGAAGAGTCACCTCTTAGAAAGAAGAAGAGGATAGAAGAGGAGACTCAACTTAGAAAGAAACTAAGAGATTGGAGAAATACATAGGTGAAAAAGGATGATGACAATGAAGAAGATGATCCTGAAGGAGATCAAGAGCCACTTGTCTCTAGCATGCATGATTCAGAAGAATAGGGAAGAGAAGAAGAACATGGGTTACTTTTCATGTGATGCAAGGGTAGCTAGGAGAAGGAAGGTGCCCAGGACATGGGAAGAAGTGAGGAGGTTGGCATGTAAGAGTAGAAAACTCCAAGCCTTACGCAGGAGCAAGTAAACAAGGTGGCAGAAAGAGAAGTAATGAAAATAATCGAGGCCTTAGTAGAAAAGGAATTGGAGTGCAGTGCTGACATAGTGATGGAAGAGGATAAGGAGGAAAGTGTAGAGAAAGAAAAAGTTAGTGTGGGAGGAGGTCCCAGTCTAACGGTGGGTTTCCCCAAATCCGTGCGCTTGGGAAGGAAGAGCCTTGATATAGAATGAGGACTGGTCATGGGCTATGTTGATGACCAAAGGAAGGTGCTACGTGCATGCTTCTAGAGCACTATACCCATGGAATAACTTCTAGCTATGGCATGTCATTTGACAAGGAGGGTGCATACCCCAGGACAAGGAAGATGCTCTCTTGGGCGTTTGAGTCCCATATTGATGAGCCAGAGTTTTAAGTATACCAAGGGGAAATCATGCCAGTACCAGAGTCTAAGGGAGCCAACCCCTTGGTAAATTCCTAGAAACTCTTAGATGAGCAGTTATGTAATGCGCTCAACAAGGTCATGGTCGAGGCTGAGGCTAGGCTCTTTGGAAGAAATGACAAAGTAAGATTTCTAGAGGGAAAGCTAGAAAAGAAGGAAGAGGAGCTAGCTGAGAAGACTAAGGGCTTGAAACAAGAAGAGTTGAATCAACATGTGTAACTGAAGCGTTGAACTAAGGGATGAGAAGGTGAAGGTGCATGAAAGTATACAAAAAGGTGGATTCTATCACAAGCTCCATTATGTTGAAGCATCTAGACCTAATGCTTCACCGCACAGAAAGTATGGATCCACTCTTGAATGCTTAGAAGATCTGGCGCACATCCTCACCATGGAGAGACAATCGTTGGCCCTGGAGTCCATGGGAAGAAGTGGCAACATTCTTGGAGAGGGAGGACAAATTAAAATTGGTAGCAATCATTGCTGAGTATAGCAAGGTACTTTCGGATGTCAAGATTGCTACCCAATCTGTGGAGGCCACATACGATAATTGCACAGACAGGGATAGAGTGGTAAGCATCTTGGTCACCACTCACAAAGCAGAGCTGAAGGAGTTTCAAGAGACGAATAAGGGAAATAGGGAGGAAAGGGATATAATTATTTCTGAGGTCAAAAATAAATCCAATGCCATTGAAACCTTAAGGGGTTTAATCGAAAACCAGTTAAAGGAACTGTATGCACAAATTACTAGAAGGATGTACATACTTGAAGACATGCACAAGGAGTTGAAGAAAATTGTTAACACTATGAACGCTCAAGGAGATGGACTGATTTTTAGGGAGGTAAGAGCCCTAGTCTGTGACCTCTTTTAGAGAATGCAAAAAAAATTGATTCCTGGAACAAGTTGTAGGTTGACTTGCAAAATGATTTTCCTCTCTTGTTGCATTAATGCCATCACTTCCCCCATTCTTTCTTCTTTCCCAAATTCTTCATCCCCTTATTATTTTTCCAAGATGAAAGTATAATGTAATTCTTTAGTCATTGGAGAAGTGTTCTCATGGACGGAAAAGAGGTGTAGTGTGGGGTGATGTTGGGACCCAAAAATATTGGCTAAGTACTAAAAGGTGCATAGATGTGCAAGGCCTAGTTTAAGATGGGTGTGTAAGGAGAAGGTGCACAGGATAGGGTTTAAGGAAGGGTTTAAGAAAACCCATGGCACGTGCATGGAAAAAGCTAAGGTTTTAGGACTTAGCCATATTGGGAATTTTGGGAAGGACACGAGAAAAGTGTGACTTGACAGTGAATGAGAAGTGGATAAGGTGCCATCCTAGCAATGTGATGCCCATGAAAGGAATATGCTTAGTGATAGAGGATTCCAGAAGACCATCATTACAAGGAGTGGAGAGCTTGGATCTGAAGGAGAATGCTTCTATGGAGGACCACTTGGACACTTGGTGATAGATTTGTAGCCCCTAAAAGCAAGTTAGGTGGTTGAAGAAACCTATATATACAAGCACCCGCATAGTAGAAGGGAGATACAAGAGGAGAATATAGAGAGTGGAGCTCTACAGAAATACTGTGAGAACTCTATGGGATTGGGTAGAGGCTATATAAGGGAGTAATGTATTAAGGGGATGGGATATAAATTTTTCTTTGTATGGATGAAGGACATGATCCCTGCTGTGATGTATGACTTTGGTCTAATCAAGTTTGTGGTAGTCTAATGGATCCATTGAATGTAATGAGGTTACAAACATGAATGAGTATGAATGTAATTGATTCGGTTCATATATATATATATATTTTCATTTCTGTTCATGGATGTTATGGAATAGATGTAAATCCTTATTTTATTTCCTTTCTACTGTAGTTCTATCTATTATCTATAAGTACCCTCTATTTGGAATGAATACATTTGTCTAGAGGACATTCTGAGCCCTATGATGATTGTATGTCTCATTTCCACCTTTATTCATTAAGTTCATGACATAGATGATGGTTTCCCACTTAACTCACATAAAAGAGAGACTCAATGCCCATGCATGCCTTGGGTGAGCACCCAATTCCTACTGGGTGATAGGCTGGTGCGCATGTGATTTATTTCCTTTGTGATGGGTGTCAAAATGACTACATGGAGGGACATATACATGTAAATATTATGGGCTTGGTGTGGACCCTTCCCACATGATCCATAACCTCCTGTGTTACCTGTACCTCAAGAACCACCATATCCACCATAACTAGAGCCACCTATGCCCACTAATCCTCCACATGTAGCCAAAATTGGACTAGTGGATGTACTACTCTATGTCCCAATAGAGGTACTAAACTGAACTCCTACATTCTATGAAGTGGTACTAATCCTAGAAGTTATTCCAAAATTCTACATGCTCGAGTTCTATGTAGACGATGTGCCTGAGAAGGTACCTCCAAACAATAAAGAATACATTTACACTTTCATATATGTACTTTCTATTTGACTTAATCCTACTCTTCTACTGCCCAAACTATCTTACTGGCTACTGGTTGTACTAGATAATAGAAATCCAAGTGCAAGGGCTAGGTTGTCAAGTAGGTCCAAATGTGCACCTGTGGCCCATGTTGTCTCTGATGGTACGCTCCCATGTGAGGAAGAGGAGGGTTCCCTATTATTCTTGCATGAATGGGGGAGTTCTAAATGCTCTGGCTCCATGCCTTTTGCGTGAGCTCTAAATCCTTCACAATCCATCTCTCTCCTAAATGCCATCCACGTTGCAATATCATGCTACTTCTCTATCTCCCTCTCACATGCCTTATTATACTCAAGCCATCCTTCTTCTCTCTACCTCTCTACCACTAGGTCCACCATCTTTAACCAAACTTGTTCCTACCTCCATGCATGGTGGGGTTTAGCTAGCCATTGGCTTCTCTTCCAAGTTCAGGGTTACCATCAATATTTTGATCACTAATGGAATGCCTTGCAAATAAGTTCCCCTTGGATAGCGTAAAAACTTGAAATTAGCTACCTCCAGGAAAGAATAAGTGGAAATTGATCACTCCAAAAT
The DNA here is from genome assembly GCA_019776745.2 of Taxus chinensis. Taxonomy (NCBI): domain Eukaryota; kingdom Viridiplantae; phylum Streptophyta; class Pinopsida; order Cupressales; family Taxaceae; genus Taxus; species Taxus chinensis. The sequence goes on along the minus strand of CM034148.1, from coordinate 39,822,132 downwards.
ATATCTATTCAAAACACCACAGAACCAAGTATCTACAACATGCATCCAAATCAGATCAACATCATAAAGGGATTAAAATTCTTCCTACGTCCAGGCAAGCGTGTGATGACTCCAATTCCTTTTAGACACATAAGCAACCATCCACTCGTACAACTCTATATCAAAAAATCTCTCATACAAACAATCGTATAAATTCTGCTCCACCCACACGTTTGTGTCAAACTCAGATCTGATGTTGAACCTCCAAGAATACTCTTCTTCCAGATCCTTTATCTATTCTGCAACACTTTATATGATCAACCAGTATGTCTTCATCGCAAAACATCCTGAAAACAACTGAAAAATAGGTCCTGACAATGAAACTAATGATACAGTCTAAAATACACTATATAAACCTAGGCACACTAGCACATCACCTAGCCTTAGTTGAGCACTCACCCAAAGCATGCAAAGGTACCTGTCCCCTCTTTAGAGTTGCTTGTGCAAGATGTTAGCATGAAGAAGATAAAACATATTTAGAACCATAAACATTCCACAAAGTATATTCTAGATCTAGATCTTTAGACAATCATGAATTAGACAATAACTATAATAAGTTTAACCATACAAGAACCAGTTATAGTCATGCTTAACACCATTATCCATCCAATATAATCCATTTAATTAAACACTATAATACATAGAAGCTTCTTACATTACAAAGCATCATAATAAGTTATGCGCGTATCAGATCCAACAACATAACTCTATAATAATTCACTATTTAGCCTCTCTTTAACTACACAACTCACTACATATTTATAGGGGTGGGGACTTTCCCTTCACCTCCTATGCACTTCCCAAAAATAGGTCCCATGCTGACAATAGCCATGTGCCTTTACATACACATGCAAGTGCGCTAATAATAGACATCCTAAAGTTAATAGGAAGAAGTAATACTATTATTATCTTGAACTCATGCATGCCACTTATCAAACGCTCATTCCCAAAATAAAATTTGTGTTTCGCACAAGTCTCCATCCCAATGTGTTCTCTACACACTATCTCTAAAAATAGTCTGCATCTATGAAAATGACTAAGTCCCAAATCAGCCTATCCTGGCACATGTTTCCTTTCATATCATTCCGCACCTTCACACACACCTTGTTCCTGCACATGAATCCTATGTGTGTCTTATCCTTAGAAAAATATTGTCTACTCAAAAACTAGTTTTTATGAGTGTGATAGGACATATTTCTTCCATACAAAGAGTCTAGGTTGGCTTTACTTTGACTTAATTCACTCCAAATTCAATTTTTTTCTTAATTTTCCTCAAAAATCTCAATAATCTGGCCTTGGTCTAACGAGTGTCATTGGTTCCTTCATCATATGGACACCAGTTAATTAACCGGACATCGGTCTACTCTTTATTTTTTATTATTCCTGTCAAAAACATGTCAGTTTCTTCTTACACTCACCTAATTCCTGTGTTTTGATTTCTTATGTTAATACACTTATTTCTGAGTCTCTGTCACCCTTAACAGGATCCCAACTTCACCTGTTTTATGACATTTCTTCTCCAGATATCCAAATTTCCTTGGTTATCCATAGTAACCAGACATCAGTCCAATGATCGACCATCGGTCTTCCTACCTAACCGATAATGGTTTACCTAACCGATATTAGTGTTTATGTTTTTTATTTTTATCATAAACATCAACCTATTTTTAATCTTCAGACTTCACCACACATCTTCTATTTCTGATGTTTCTGTAAGAATTTTACAGAGCCTCAAACCACCTAGTTTCTATCATTCACATGGTTTTGACTCTCCAACAAGTGTGATCAACCTAGTCTTTTCATACCAGCCACTATGTACCGCTACTTCTTGCTAACCCTCCACCACCCTTCTATTTCTTCTCTAATGGATCCCACTGCTTCATGACTGGTATACCCGTAGGTTGACGAGGATATTCACAAAATTCCTTGATCATAATACCACTTGGCCTTGTAATATTATCCTCGCCCATTCCTCCACCCATGAATTCATCAAGTTAACCCATTATTTGGAATGCCTACCTCCAATTATCACTACTCTCACCCCCAGTATCTGTATCAACCAACACTAGTGTAATGTTACCCGTTCGCACCTACATAGCCCATTATTTCTCATGATCATCCTATTGCATCTTCGATATATAGCGTACCTTATGGCATATCTATCACAAATTTGGTGTCTACTAACACCATGTGACATCTACCATCATCTAACATCTATGGACTCTTAGTGTATGGAATACCCACATCATATAGCACCTCATGTACCCATTTCTTCTTAACCACAAGTTTCTTTGACAACTCATACCCCCTTCCAAAACTTGGTCCTTTCCATCCTAAACTTTTCCACCTATTGATGCGAGGGTCTTCACACAAGTTCCTCCCACCTATACCCTACCTTGACAACTTCCCTTTGCCTCTACTTATTATTCAAGGTACATGTATTCAACATATATTCCCTCTTACATGCCCCCATTGCAGTTTTCATATTCGGCACCACCATAAAATAATGTGTCATCTAAAATGATTCTACCTCATCTACACCCCTTATACTATGGGGGGCATCCCTCAATAAAATCCTACAATAGATATTTTGAAGATAATGATGGATAAGATGTAAAACCTCGAAGCATCTATTTCTAGATCTTGCAATACCTTGACTTACGATGAAATTTTTTACAAGCCTATTCATCCATCTATACCAATTCATCCTTATCCCGCACAATGGTAGATTCCTAAGTTCAATATATTTAATAGCAAGGAAGATGCCACTACAACATTTTTTTCGATCATTCAAACATGTCTATTATTTGATCTCTCACATGATGATGTCTTTACTCCTTAGGACTTTTCCCATGTCACTATGACATGAACTTACTCTGGATTTGTAGAGTGCTCTACATAAGCACTCAATCTTCTCCTTCAAATCAGTTATCCCAGAATCTTCCTTGACCACTTATCCATCAATATCTCTAAGAAGGTCTCCATGAGTGATTTATAATCTACTTCTCACTATGATGAAAAGTCTATCATTTAATTCATTACACACTGGCAGGGTCTCATTAATCAGCTCACCTTTCAACTTACACAACCCAGCGATGATAGAGTTGTTCACTAGGGCCTGTGCCAGGCACATTTCCCCAAATCTTATGGGTACAAACATTTTCAAACGTTTGATGTGGCATTCACCATGGCACAATGGAAGATATATATTTTTGTCCCTTGAAGAGGAAAATATTAAGTTACACAACAAGAATGCTTTGTTTAGTTCAAATGACTCTTCTTGTTGTTATAAACCACAAAACAATTGTTCTAATAATAGTTCTAACAATAATTCTAAGGTAAAAGGATCTACCAATGCATGGTGGTCTTGAAAGGTTGTCCCCTCTCAATCTTTCAAACCAATCAATATATCTCTTCCTAATTTATCCCTTGTTCATAATTTTTCACTACAAGTACAAAAAAAAGATGTTATAGCCCCTATAGGAGAACCTTACTCCTTTATATTAGAAAATCTATTAAAAGTGGGAGCCATAACTATTCCACTTGTAAAACCACATACTAGTTTTTGACCCTTCCCATCCTCTACCTACATGGTATAAGGAGAATGACCACTGTAACTATCACCATGCGTTAGAAGGACATAGTGAATGGCAATTTTAAAACATTTAATAACATTGTCCTGGAAATGTTAGATAATGGAGTTATCGTCCTAGACAAAACTAATGCGCTAGAAAATCAAAAACTTCATGTATTTAAGAAATATTTTTCAAACCACTACCCCTTCCTGTAAATCAAAACTATTTAGGTACCTCTAAGAAATGATTTTCCAATGCTCATACAGCATTCATCAAACCAGGCTTCGACATAGTACCTCTAGAATCTGACACCAATGTCCTGACAAGGTCTAACTATTGTGGATAATTCTTGACACGAGCTACTCTAGCAAAAAAGGATCCTTCTTTTCAGTTTCCTTCCTATCCCGTCTATTGACAAAGCATTCTTCACACCAGCTCCTCTACACATGAAGGAGATAGCCCTATTTCACCTATTTACCTCTACTAAGGGATGATCCTACCTCACTTACTCCTTCATCTATAGAGGTGCTTACCCCACTTATTCCATCTAACATATCAAGGAGCCCATATTACCCACACTTATACCCATGAGAGGAGTCTATCTTATCCTCTTCTCTACCTAAGGAAGAGTCTATGCCAAATACCTTTTCCCCTCCTCAAACCATAGAGGAGAAAATTTCATATCCTTTTCTATGTAAGTGATGCTTCTCCTAAAGTCTTCCAAGATCCTGTTAACCTTCTTACATCAGTTCTACCTATAGAGTCATAAGCCAAAAAATTCCCTGTCTCGTAGACCTTGGAATTATTCACAGGTATTACCTCCAAGTCGTCATCATTGATGGGTGTCGTTATTCCCTTTGTTTAATCAACTCTTTGTTGATGTCATATTCAAACTAGGGGGGTGTCTGAAGCTATATGCAATAAGAAATCTTAGTGATCTAAAAATTGATTGTAGGTATTTGTTATTTTATTTTCTAGAGGTTTATACAGTGTCTTTAGGATTACATGGTCGCATCCTTAGTATCTTTATGCTATAAAAACTTGCTGAAATAAACACTCATTTCTGGAATGAATTGGCTGAAATAAACACACATACATGAATAAATGGATTGATGGAAATAAACACACAATGTAGAAGTAAACACACTTTGTTTGGAAATAAACACACAGGTAAAAATTTTGTAAAAAGATTAAAAGGAAATGAAAATCTAGTCTATAACACCTGCATGGACAAGTATAAAACAAAGTTTAATTTAAAGAATCAAAGACATTTACAAAATTAACAGATCTACACTATTTTCTTTAGAAATATAAATACCAATAAAACATGAATCCTGGTTCTTGGAGGAGTGGGCCGTTGCTCCACCTTGAATCAAGATTTGAGAAAGTGATATTCTCTCAAAACGTAATGGCTACTTTATTGTTGAAATATTCTATCTTTCAAAAATGTACTGAATCTTTCTATATCTCTATCTCTATGTGTCTGTATGTATATCTTCCTATCTTTTTTAATCTATCTACATGTATTTATATATGTATTTATTTCAAAGATGCATTTACGGACATAGATTTTATACCGATTCAGATGGAACCAAATTATGCCCAAAATAGATGTTAAATTTGGAACCTTGCTAGACATATAGCTGTCTGATAAGTTATCCATGGATCTTCGAGTATGAAGAATCAGAAATCTTCTGATCTAATCCTGATTGAAAGGCTTCATTGATTGCTATATCATTGGTTGTCATCAAAATAATAGATTCCCATTGGTTCCAGAACTTTAGAGAAGTTTTGAAACTAAAGGGGAATGTTCTTAATCTAACTGTGAAAGTTCCGGAGCTAAACGCAGGAGTTCTGGAACTAAAAAATAGAGCTCATAAAATTTGTGATAGAGTTTTGGAACTAAGTCTAGAAGTTCCAGAACTAAGCCATATTGAAGCCAAGGCTCCCAAAAACATGTTGATCACTTCATACTCCATTCTCTGACTGATTAAGACTTGTTTTATTACAAAAACTGAATTTCCACACACTTTGTTAGGAATTACAGAGCTTTTAAAATTTAGAACTAAATTCAACAAAAGAAGGAAAATTACATCTTAACTTACTTTAGATCAAACAAAAGTCATAAAATGCAATCAAATTTGATAAAAAGGAGAGTAAAATAAGATCATTAATTGTGCATTATCGAGACATATTTTGGCCTTATCAAACATCTTCTTCTACCTATACACCATTCTCTGGTTTGTTTGATTGATTAGAGTATGTTAATTAACCCACACTTTGAGGGAACCTTCATATCATAGTATCCACCCAAATACAAATGTTGTCCCCAGATACTTCAATTATCTATCCTAAAGTATCCTAGGCAACCAACTCTATCGCATCTGAGCTGATCATATCAGCCTTTTCTTCATCATCCTTGCCTTTAGCCCAACCTTCACCTAAACCTAAACCTCCATCTGCACCCAAACCTTCACCTACACGTAAACCTACCACTATATCGAGGGGGCTTGTTGATGCCTAGTATAGATCTGTCCCTATGTGTAGATAGACTCAAAGGATCCTCTTCAGAGAAACACTCCATCTAAGATCTATTCGTCGTACCAAATTGTTGCAGTCCCAACCTCTTACGCCTAACAACGCTGGTTTCTTCCCATGTATTATTACTCACCTCCAACGATAGCTTCAATATTGCAGGCCCACGGAGCCATCAAACTTTGTCAAAAGTTATAGCTCCGCTCAAGGAAATTTTAAAGTGAGGCAACTGACGACCATAGCTTTAGGGTATTCTATTCTGCAGGTTGGACGTGTGCACGCTCGCCAAGCCTGTTGCGATCGTATTGCGATGCATGGACCATCTACATTACCTGTCGACCATGATCTTAAAAAAACCTGGGTTGTGGAACGCTTGGTCTTGGACACTCGATTACTACGGACCTTCTACACCCCGCTTATTCTTCATGCACTACTCCAACACCTTTAGCCTAAGAAGTTGCAGACCAAAACCAAAAACTCGCAACTACCTAGGAGGGGTGCCTCAACCCCCTCAACTCTACCTCATTTAACCAAAATCAACCACACCTGTGTATATCCAAACCCACTTTATATTTTCTATTGCGCCATGCATGTGGGATATTGGGCATGCTTGACTTATAATTATCCATGCCTAGGTTGTTATAAACTTCCTTGCTTTTTCACATTGCCTCCCATTTAATCATTATCCAAGCATATATCAAATTTTCCACGCCATTATTCAAACTGGTTTGATGCATATCTTAATTTATCCCACGCCATATCATGAAACTCGACTAGGGCTTGATGTAGAAAGATTGTAAGGCACCTTAAAAATATTCTGCTTATACTCGCCACTTTGGATGCGCCCCATGGTCAAAGCGCCTATTACTATAGGCTTAGAGTGAGAACTACAGTGCCACTTTAAATGCTACCCCACGTATCCTAGTCCTATATCTATTCAGCAACCTTACTGTGATATGCTCCACAAGCGCCTCAATGTGGGATTTTCCTTCCCAAAGATGAAATCAGCCAAGGGTTCAAATGGCCACTCAATCACAAAAAGATAAAGGTAAAAGATATAATTTGTATCCTGTCTAGTGCACATTCACCTACCATTCCACCTAGCACAAACCCCTTGTATAACCATTCTGCTGGGCTAGCTTATTTTATTTGTAATGGCAGTTCGGACATGTGTACTACCATTAAATAACTTCATCAATCTGCTTTAAAGATTTGTTTTTAGCTAACGGTTGGATTCAAACATTTGAGTCTCATCATCAGGAGATCATTGAAGTCCTACAACCTGTTTAGGTTCCACCAAATGATCTAACACCTGTGGACATCATCTCGACAGAGGAAGACTGTGAGATACCATAACTAAATTTATCTGTAGAACTTTTTTGTAAAGGATTTCCTGTCCTCAAGATTTCTGCTGTAAGATCGGATCCCATTTCAACCGGATTTCCCGGAGACGTAGGCAATCAAGCGATCCTGAACTCCACTTATCAATTCATCATGTCACGTTGCATGGTGAATGATATTCTTCATTTATTTGACGTGTTATGATTGATCACAGGTGCTTGCAGTCAATATTCTTTTATTAAAAATACGTAAAGAAATAATGCACAATATTTACCCATCGAAAATCAATACAAAGCAAGAAACCTAGTTATGTGTGCACAATTGCTAGTTAATGATTCCTTGGTGTTTCAGATCATATGGAACTATAGATCCTGACCACCTCTTTACAAACCTCCCCCAAGCACTAGTCCCACACCTATTTTAGGTTCTACAGGCCTAACCTCAATATAAATTTTTATTTGGCACAACCCTAGATTTGTCCCACACCTGGGGTGTGTCACTTCAACTTGTCATTGTTGTATACAATTTGAGTATTAAGGCTCACATCCATCGACCATTAAGGAGGATCATTCACCCTTGTAAAACCTATAACATGTTCTACCACCCCACTTAAATTTCTTATTCTAGTCAACCCATATATTACCCCTACGAATTACATATTCTTCTACTTCTTCATCCCACGACCTTCTTCACCACTACATGCCTTCTACAATAAACTCTTTTACCATTTTCTACCTTCTGCATATACTTACAGTCGACCTCGATATTGTCCCCTCTACTACCATAGTTTTTCACCTTAGTTAGCCTCAAATACCTAACAAACCTATTTCATCCGTCAACTTCTTACCTGCACATACTATCAACACCTTTACCAAAGAAGGTCATCAACTCATACTACTCAAAACTCAAAAACCGCACTACCTACTAAAAAGGTAGTTAAACCGAATGTCTTTCCCCCAGGGGAATCCCCCTCTTATACAATGAAAATCACCTTCCACAACTTCCTCAAAAGTAAGGAAGCCTTCACAAAAACCCACATTATGACTATCATGTAGGAGAGGATCCTATTCTAACACGGTCATCGCTAGGTTCACCAGAAATATAACACTATGGGGGATTACCAAATTCTTATTAAGCTCCTAAATTACCTACTTAAATCCAAACCAGTAGGGTCATGAAGACTACCAATAACTCATGCAACCATTACTTCACTCCACACTTTTATTCATCGATTTGCATGGAAGGAATTTGTCTTTTGGCCCTTAAAAACATTAGGTCTTCACACTATGTACTTCAGATGGTCTCTTCCCGATGACAGAAGGTCCATATTGGACTTTGAATTCCATTCCTAGATTTCACCCACTATAGCATGATCGCATTAGCCCTATATCTATTCAGACAACCTGTTACCCACCTTCCTCACCTGTTGGGACACCCTCTTTTCCTCAGAATCCATGTATTTGATATAAGCCATCCCTCATGACTTTTTTTTTTCATAGCCACACATTTCATAGAAAGACCTAAAGATGAAAAGAGAAAAATTGTGAGGTTCCCATCTAGTGCACCTTCCTCTTCTTTACCATTACATGTTAGCATGATGACACACCTTCTAGGGTAATGTCATCCAATGTTAGGCCGACTCATCCTATTCTCACCTATTTAGAGTCACACATCACACTATGATTAAACAACTTCATGAATTGTTACCTTCTGAGAGAAAAAACTTGTATAAATTAATTCAAACCTCTAAGTCTCATGATCCAACACCTATGGTCTCCATCTTTACCCCGTATCATGCGGCCGCCCTAACTAATCCACATGAAATTCTACACCCATTACCTCTCCTTAGGTTTCCACCATCAGTTTTGATGTTTCTGAGATTTCTCCTCTCCAATTAGACGATCTTGATCCTTCCCTCTTCATCACCTCCTACATAAATGATACTCATGCATTTCCCTTCTTATAATAGAAGAAGATACAAGTGCATTAATTTTATTTCCTTCCCATTCTACCCATTGACTATCCACAATGGATTTCCAACATTATTCCTATCACCAATAGCACATAGGGGGCTTCAAATTTTCACGGATTTCCATGAACTTACCCTTTCCTTCCCTAAGGATGACTTTCCTTGTACCTATCATCAACCAAACTATATTATATCTTATAATTCTAATACAACATGAGATGGCCATATCTCTTATGGATGGATTCTTGTGCTATAATCAAATATTACTCGCATCCATAAAGTATCAACATAAAAACCTTCAATCACCCCTTGGGGAACCTTCTACCTTATTGCCAGTCATGTCATTTGGCTTGAAAAAATGATGGCACCAACATATCAGTGCCTATGATCTATATCTTCCATGATATCATGCATGACATATTACAATATTATGTCAACCACCTTCTCAGTATGTCCAAAACCTCATGTACCGAACACCTCCCAGTCTTTAAAAGTCATTCTTTTCCTCATCTCATTCAATATTGTCATTCACCTTTAACCAAATCCCAGTGCATATTTGTTATTCTCTCTAGACAAATCTTTAGTTTCATCTATCTCTTTGCGGTGCATCAGGCTAGTTCATCCCTCTAAAAATCAAGGCTATTATCAAGATTCCACCACCAACTAACCTTCGAAAAGCTTGTATAATTTGCAAGGAAACTTACAATCCATCCAACGATTTATTTCCCAAATTTCTGACCAATTCTCACCCTTTTCAGTACATCTCCTTAAAAACGATGTCTCCTTCAATTGGAGTGATGAGTTCCACAAATCCTTTGAAGAATTGAAGAAATGGGGGACTAGAAAATTCTTCAGCCACCTATTCTCATTAACCACCTAAAGATGACCCAACCTTTTTACCTCTATTTCTACCACTGATCATTCCTTGATGCCATTACTCACAACACTCCTGAATGAGCAACTTTTCAGGGAGCAAGTGGTTTATTACACAGTCATCACAAAGTCATACCTTTTTTCTTTATGAGCAAGGTCATCACACAGTCATACCTTGCACTACCCGAAACACAAAGACCATTTTGGAATTAGTTTTTATTTACTACCTCCTCCCAAGAAAGTTCATGTTTCCCTAATTGAGAAAGAAAAGTCTTCCCCACCATCCTCACCTATCACACTGCCTTCACCCATGGTGTCCATGGATCTAGAATCCATCCCTCCTAACTTTTTTTTCTTAAACATTGTTTCCTTGGGATTATTGACCTATTATCATGATGGAGAGGTGTCTTCTTCCTTATTCTTTATCCTGACAGGTTATATGATGACACACCTTCTATCAGTGTCATTCAATGTTAGGATGATGATTCTATTCTCACCTATTTAGGTGCAGACAATTCTTACATTCACATATTGTTACCTTATGAGATATAAACCATGCTGAATGAATCAACCATAGAGATCAAAATTCACACTCAGGATGACCCTAAAATTCTAAAGATAGGCCAATATTTAGAATCTTCTGAACAAGAATCCTTCACCTCTTTCCTAAGAGATCATAAATAATGTTTTGCTTCGTCTTATGCCGATATGCCCAGTATTGACCCTAATATCGTGTGCCACTATATTGTGACTATCCCTAATGCAAAACATGTAAAAAATACATCCACACATTTCCCTTCTTGTAAAAGAAGAACTCTAGTGCATCCTTTCTATTTCCTTCATTCTACCCATTGACTATCCACAATGGATTTCCAATATTTTTCCTATCACCAAAGCAACAGGGGGACTCCACATCTACACAAAATTCCGTGACTCTAACCTTTTCTTCCCTAAGGATGACTTTCCTTTGCCTAGAATCAACCAACTTATTGATCTTATAGCTGACCATGAGATGTTATCTCTTATGGATGGATTCTTGGGCTATAATCAAATATTAATCAATGTGAAATATCAACATAAAACCACCTCATTACCTCTTGGGGAACCTTCTGTTATTGCATCATGCCCTTTAGATTGAAAAATGCTAGTGCCACCTATCAATGCACTATGAGCTATATCTTCCATGATATTACACATGACATATTACAAGATTATGTCGATGAACTTCTCGGTAAGTCCAAAAGTCGTGTCAAACACCTCCTGGTCCTGAAAATCATCTTTTATCATCTCATTCAATATTGTGTTTGCCTTCAACCCAAGAAGTGTGTATTTATTTTTCTCTCCAGAAAACTCCTTGGCTTCATCATCTCTTTGCGGGGCACTGAAATAAATCCCTCCAAAATCAAGGCTATTCTCGAGATTCCTCCACCAACTAACCTTTGACAACTTTTTATTTTTTTAAGGAAAATTACAATCCATTAAACACTTTATTTCCCAACTTTCAGGATGATGTCACCCTTTTCATCATCTTCTTAAAAAGGATCTCCTTCAATTGGAGTGATGAGTTCCACAAATCCTTTGAAGCATTGAAGAAATAGCTTCTTCAGCTACCTGTGCTCATCCCACCTAAAGATGAAAAAACTTTTTACCTTTATATTTCTACCACTTATCATTCCTTGGGTGTCATTCTCACTCATCGTGATGAGAAACATAGGGAGTAAGCACTTTATTACATAAGTCATACTCTTTTAGACTATGAAACTATGTATACTCACGCTGAAAAACTCTACCTAGCCTTGGTATTTGTGGCTACCAAACTTTGTCACTACCTACTGAACCACAAAACCTTCATTGTCACCAACATCGATCCTCTACATTATATGTATGCTAAACCTTACCAACACTAATGCACTACATGTTGGATCATGCTCCTTGCATACCTAGACCTTGAATTCATTCATCAAAAGTTTGTGAAGGGAAAAACCATTGTAGATCAGCTTGCAGATGCCCGTCTTCCTGGAAATAAATCTTCTAACTTTGATTTTCTTGACGAATCCATTTCCACTCTTTCCCTGGATGACACTTTTTATCATATGACCTTATTATTCGATGGTTCTAAATGTCAATGTGGGGGTGGTGCAGGAATCATCCTCATTCCTCTTGATGGAAATCCTATGCCTCTATCCTTTAAATTGGACTTCGATTGTACTAACAACATCCCCGAGTATGAAGCACTTGTCTTGGGCCTTCAGACTACCATATCTTTAGATGTTAAATCCATTAATATATTTGGTGACTCTTAATTGGTTGTGTAAGCCAATGCTTTTTACAAGTTTCATAACGAGGTATTTGAAAAATATAAACATTATGTCGACATACTTTTGACCACATTTGACACCTACCTCATTTAAACTACTTTACAATCCACTAACAAATTCATGGATACCATGGATTGCCTTACCTCACAAATACTTGCCTCACCTTTGAACTCTAAAGTATTTGTCACAGTACAACAGTTGTAGTCACCCTCTTATCTTATCTATAGTGTTAATTTTGTGGGAAGAATCGAAACTGAGCCATGTGATGTTTGGTATAAGCAATTTGCTGACTACCTCTCCATTTCAAATTTTCCTCTAGATCTCACACACAATACATGATGAGCCTTCCTAAAAGTTTTCTCTCTTTACTTCATCATGGGGGGTATTTTCTACAAATGTGGCTTTGATGGTATCCTCCTATGATGCCTCACCAGTTCTGAAATTCCATACACCAATAAAGAAATTCACGATGGGATTTTTGGTGGAAATTTTAGTGGTATCACCATTGCTAAACGTATCCTTCACCTAGGTTATTACTGTAAAATCCTTAACCAAGAATATTTTGACTACGTCAAATGTTGTGTGAAGTGTTAGTAGTATAATAGATTTCACCACACCCCAATTCATGCCTTATAAGTCGCCAGAGACTTTTGGATTTTCTCTCAATGGGTTTTGGATCTCATTGGAGATATTAAGCCTCATTCTTCTCAAATATATCAATGGATCATCACAATGACCAAATAATACACAAAATGGTTAGAGACCATTCCTTTCATTTCTACCAAAGCCAAAAATATCATGGAATTCATCAATCATCATACTATTTCTCATTTTAGTGTTCCTCATCGCCTTATAATGGACAATGGAAAATAATTCAAAAACAAAACCCTTTGTAAAATGTGTGAAAACTTTAGAATTCAACTCATTTTCTCTTCACCTTATTACCCCGAGGTCAATGGCTAAGCCAAATTGTCTAACAAAACCCTTAACAAAATTCTCATGAAATTCATTGACAACATTGGTAAGGATTGACACACGCACATTCCTTCACCTTATGGTCTTATCACACCAGTATTTATACCTCTATCAATGCCACACCTTTCTATTTAGTCTACGTTACAGAGGTCATCTTGCCTTTTGAAGTAAAAATTCCATCTCTTCATATACCACGTAAAGATATTCTCTCTGGAAAATATTTCTGCCAAGAACATTTGGCACAACTTGAGCTATTAGATGAACATCATTTAAATGCTCTCGACCATCTCCAAATCTACCAAAAATGAATCAAGAGAGCCTATGAAAAACATGTTCATGAACAAACCTTCAAAATCAGTGACCTTGTCCTCAAGGAAAATCAACATGTAACTAAAGTGGAGAAAATTAAATGAGGAAACTTTTCTCCTAATTGGATTAGACGCTACATCGCTACCCATACCTATGGATTAGGAACTTATCATTTATCCTCTCTTGAGGGTAAACCCAAACCTGATACCCTTATAACCTTGCATCTTTGATCATTCTATTGTTGAATAAAGTACGACATCACTTTATGTCACTTATATGTTCATTCCTTGAGTGGCCCTTTCCTCTCACCTACCTCTTTTTTAAGGACCAATGAATCAAACATAATTGTGTGATTATGTGTCACCATTAAATATTGTCTTAAATATGAGTACCACGAATCTACTCATGGCATGATTCTCATGGATAATTTTTGGATTTTTTAGGTTGGAATCCCATGGTCATTCGTCACTTAAAACCCCTCTTTCATAGCTAACCTTTTTGTGTTATGGGTTTCCCTCATAAAAGAGGCCTATACTCCTTTATAGTCTTGTCCATGACTTCAAGTCCAAAAATAATGAAAAAATGCGGGATAACTAAAAATCTACTCCTTGAGTCAAAATTATTGAAAATAGATGAATACCTCAAAAGGACATCTATGTCTCTCTCTCTCTTATTGCTATAAGTAGACTTATCCCTTAAAGGACAACTATAAAAAGTTAGCCACTTATTGCACTTAGTCTATCCCCAAAAGAAGACTAATTTGTATCTTTCAAATAAAATAATTTTGGAGATTCCCGCATCGATCAAATTCACGAAGACATCAAGGAGAAATTATATATCCCGATATAGACTTCCCGCATCGATCATTCTATACATTTAAAAATAAAAATAAAAATAAAAAGTCAAGAAAAATACAAACTTTTGGTCATGGACTTTCCTATTCTGGTTTTGGGTATCTTATAAAAGGGGCATGTTGTCTCACAACAAGGTTACGTTTAACTAACCACTTCACCCTACCTTTTATTATTTACTCCTATGAACTCAAGGGATGTGATGTATATTCTACACATTGTGATCACTTAGATTCTTTCAACATTAGACCCATCACTCATGCAGTGTATCTAGGGACTTATGTTCAATAAGTCTAGGGGTATGACAATTATGGTCCTTGAAAAATATGGGCATACCACTTCCTTTTGGTTTCTTATCTATTTACTTGTTGTTTCTTTAACTGAACAAGACCATTGAAATTGAATCAACCATAACACCTTCATCTATGCCTATGCTTAATTCACCTTGCCTATTACCTATTCAATATTCGACCTTGCCTATTACCTATTCAATATTTGACCAACTATTTTCAAACATACCTTATCCAACCAACTTATTCTAACCTAATTTCTCAACCTACATACCCAAATTACCTACCCAACCTACCTACTTAACTTACCTAATCCAATCTCATTCTTCCCTGGTTTAAGGGAGAACTACATCGGCATGAGGACCCTTTCGCAAGGGCTATGTAGGTAGCACTCCGAGGGCATGGGGTCCTCGAAGGTTAGTTCGGCCACTCTTTTACCCCACCATTCTTCCCCCATAACAAAAAACCTAGTTAGTTTCCATAAGAATAATAACTTGGAAATTATCTCGAAACAAACCATACATCACCCATACACATTATCATTTATTTTCCATAATACCAATAATGTGGAAATTAAATCGAAACAAACACAACCAAACCATGCCTAAATACATAGTTTCAATAACATCAATAACTTATAAATTAAACCAAACCATGCCTAAGCATCTAGTCTCCATAACATCAATAACTTGGAAATTAAACCAAACCATGCCTAAACATCTAGTTTCCATAACATCAATAAATTGGAAATTAAACCAAACCATGCCTAAACATCTAGTTTCCATAACATCAATAACTTGGAAATTAAACCAAACCATGCCTAAAAATCTAGTTTCCATAACATTAATAACTTGAAAATCAAACCAAACGATGCTTAAACATCTAGTTTCCATAACATCAATAACTTGGAATTTAAACCAAACCATGCCTAAGTATCTAATCTCCATGAAAATAATATAATGGAAATGCAAACAACTCATAAATACATTACCAACCATACCTAAAATTCTAGTTTACATGACACCAATATAATGGAAATGAAATAAAATCATACAACCAAAACCAACCATTCCTACATATATAGTTTCCATAATAATAATACAATAGAAATAAAATCAAACACATCATATGTAAATATAATCATAAACTATATAAATGGAATGTCTGCATGTCAATACAAATATAAATACAAGTATCTCAAAAACTCTCATATACATCTTGCCTCTTCGGCATGTAGGCCGGTATAGTTAAATATTAAAAAATAATCAACATATTCATCTCCATATCATCTCTAGGAGGGGATGGAACCTTTGCTACTCTCCCTTGTCTCCTCCCCTGGCCTCAGCCTCTGTGAATTGGTCACCTCTTGATGGCCCTTCCTATACAACTGGTGTCTGCCTAAAATTCTTGTGTTATGGTTCCATGAGCTAGTCCTCACACTGGCTGCCTATTGTCCTCTATACTCAACATATGGAAAAACTTGGAGACTGACATCTGTAATCCGATCCTGATAATATCTATCCTTAGCCACAACATCTTTATACCTATCCATGGATATCACATGGGGAGGTGTCATCGCTCTAACCCATACCTATGGCCTCTATCCCTATACTAGTGGTCCTTGTCCCTGTACTAGTGGCCCTTGTCTTGATGCCTATGCCTATACAATGGGACCTTGTCCCACTAACGGTGCCTATAGAGGTGCTAGCTATGCATGTAATGTGGCCACTTGTGCCTGTAAAGAAGTCACCTGGGCCTACAATGCTGCTACCTGCCCCTTACTTTTGGCTGGTGTTTGGGCCTATGCCTGTGCCTACACTACTGCTACATGTTCCTATAAAGTAGCCCCCTATACCTAGGATCCTATTAGCTACCCATATAACAAAGTCACCACTCCTTGTAATTTGTCTCTCTCTGCTATAATAGTAGACAAATCTGGTTGTCCTAACCTCGGGGGTGTTGCTTGTAGTTGGGCTTTCCACCATTGCCTATACCTGAGAGTCATTCCCACACCATTAATCCACATATCATAAACCTTCTCCTCCTTCCCTACGGGATCTGCTGGATTGGTGGAGATAATGGTCTCTCCATGTCATCCATGTAGTACTATGGAAATGGTAGAGGCACATCTTGCTACAGCCAAAACTGGCATTTGACTTGATTGACTAGTATCATCTTCTTCTCCCCAGCTCACCATCCATGTATCCATTGAACCAGCTATATGCCTGCCAGCTCCTCCACCATGCCTCCATATGAAGGGAAATACACATATGGTTGCCAAAAAATATGAAGTCTTGATAGGACCTATGATATATGCATGCAATATGTCACATCTTGTGACGCCTCGACCACCCTAGGATGTGCTGTTATCAATACCAACCTCTTAAACCCTTCTCTATAGACACCTCTAAAAAAATCCTATCATAGAAGGCCTGGTGGAAACAGACACACTATATGCTCATAGGAAAAACAATGAAGAAGATAGATGCAACACACACCAAACCATCAAATCCTCCTATAGGTCCACAACTCCCTATAAAGTTGTACCAGGTACACTGGTGCCCATGAAAAGAAAAATCTCTCCTCAATCGTATCCTCCAAAACCCCCATCAATACCCATGGAAATATCCCACCCTTTGAGTCTGGGATTGAAAAAAAATCGATCACCACCATCATCAACACTGTAAGTCAGGTATCTTATGGATGTGCCACATACATCTCACTATAGCTAATGCTTACACTGTGATAAGACAACTCTCCCATGGCCTCTCCAAAAACTATAACCATATGATTAAACGCCTCATCCGAAGAAATTTGATACAACAGATCCTCAAAAATAGGTAGTCTTAGGTTCCTGTAGATGTCCTCTAGAGTGATTATCATCTGTCCTATCGGTAATTGGAATGTGTTGGTCACCGGGTCCCATCTATCGATGAGGGTGACCATCATGTTATGATCTCCAACTATCCATTTGTACCATCTAACTAATCCTTGCCCTATATCCCTCATATGACCCCACTCGTCCTTAGTGATGCTAGGTCTCATCTACACTAATAGAGGTGACAACTAGTCTCGCATAGTAAATTGCTACCTCACCTACATCATCAACGTTCACACATGTTAATCAATTGGCCTTTTTGACCATTTATTCTATTGTATCTAGTCCAATACCTACCTACACCTTTACCCAACCTACTTTCTTGACATCCATTCTACCTAGCCTACACATTTACACTTTATTTGTTTCATCTATTTTCCCCCTTCACCTATTTGACCTAACTTACCTCATCCACCTTGTGCACATTCTCCACTGCTTACCTATACCTTCGATCCATCCCAAAATATTCCCATTTCTCCCCATTCACCCTCACCTACCTTTAACCCATTATTACCTAGCCTAAATCCACCCATTCTTACGCTAAAAAACCTACCCATCCTTCTCCTAACTTACAAACTCCCCAATTTACCCTTCACCAAGAATTTTGTCAGTTTTCACAGTGACCTGTATCGGTCACCCCAACCCATACATGTCCCCCTCCTGAACACACCGAAGTTGGTAGACCCACCAAATTCAACCGATAGCCGACAAACGTCAGTCACTGGTTCAGCCTTAGATCCAAACCCTAACATCCCCATTCTCAAAAAATTAACTAAAACCCCCAACCAACCCACCAAAATCACTCTCATTTTCCTGTTGATTCAATTTACAACCTAATTAGACTAAATTTCACCCTCATGATACCCCATTTCACCCAATTTTATAAAAAATTCCAACCACATTTCAAATTCCACATTTTTCATTTTTCTACCTTAGTGTTAACCAAAAACAACAATGACACTTGAATCTTACCTCTACTCGATGTCAACTCCATGGTGGGATCTCAGGAATAAGAATATGCCCTCCACCTATGCCCTCTCCTACCTCTGCTATGTCTTAATCCACCTGCAATCTCTCACCCGATCAAATCACTTAGGTAGATCTCATGGTCCCAAAAAATCCACTCCAACACCCACTAACCTCTCACCAACACACTCACAAGGACAAATTTGACATTTTCTCTGCAAGTTTCTCTCTCTCACTGTCATTTTCAAAAAGTTAAAATGATCAAATGAGATAGTTTAAATGTGGATGTTTTACTTTTAACCCATCGAAAGGTCGACCAACTCAGTCATGTCGTGCCCTGTCATGCTCCCTAGGATCAATTACGTCTCCCTTACCATCGGCTACATCTCAAACTGGTACTAGTCACCCTGCCTAAACCATTTTCCCTAATTTTCCCAAATGTTTGTTGTAGGAGGCCATTTTCTTATTGCCACCACAACCTTACCACCAACCTATGGCCTCACCTAAAATCCCCACTCACCTAGTCATCTCCCTAATTATGCTAAGGGGCACATTTTTACCTACACCTCGGCTTCACCCACACCCTTACCTATACACCTAACCCGAACCCAACCATTTGAAACTCAAATTCACCTACTCGATGTACCTTGTGATGATGTTACTCATGTTATTTAGCCTACTAAACTTTCCTTTCCTAATTCCGTGATGTTTATCTTGAACCAAACCTTTTGGTGGTTTGGAACACACCTAATTCCCATTCCTACACCTAGCCTCATCTTGTTTCTAGGATTGTATCCTATACCTTAGATACCTTGACCAACTCAACCTTGTTTGGATAAACTATCGACCTTTGACGATGTAGAATTTGTGAGCTCTTTATCCTAGTGCCTTATCGAATTCTACACACATACATGCATTTGAATGCCCCCACCTATTACCACCATCGATATCACCTATTGCCTACACCCACACCTTACCAAATTTTTCATCACCTACAAATTTATCAAACCCATCACCAATTCTTCCTGCTACTTCATCAGTTCCAGGTTTGAGGGGGATCACCTCCACCCATACCTGGGGTAACCTAACCTTCACCCATACCAAGAGCAACCACCTCCTATTTTTTCCATCATCACTTATAAATCAAAGCTACGTGACAAAAAGGGGAAAATATAGACACCCAAATTAGGTCACACCCTACCAAATCCCCTTTGATTAACATACATCTAACCATGACCCCTCCTCACCACCTCACCTAGCACCTTATCACTACCTCATCCTAGACCTATTCCAAGCCTATTAATTAGCCTAGACCAAGTCCCCACTCCCCTTAACTAACTAGGACTCATTCTAACCCTAACCTTAATTACCTATCATTCCTCTAACCAACTTCCCACTCCATTTAGTGCCATTCCACACTCTTGACCTAGAATTAATTCTGAATCATGCCAAAATTGGGAAGAAAAGGTTATTTTCGGCAAAGTATGACCTTTTCTCCCTAACCAACATCATTTATTCCTCAGTCGGTGCCGATCACCTAACCACCATTGGTTACCTTAAATAAGGATTTCTAATCCTTTACCTGGGTTCCAAAATTTGGCATCTTGAGTTCTATCTCTTACATCCTTACATCCTTATTCTCAAGTTATCTAGTGATATTACGACACACCAAAGACCATTACAACATCCATACATCATACTAATCACTAATAGGTTATTCTAGATATTTTTAGTGCACTCATAGGGAAGCACCGTGCCTCCTTCTATTTTATTCAATCAGGACCAACATCTCCTTCAACTACCACCACCATCTTCTATCCACCTTCATTTAAAAACTAAGTAATATTCTTCTTTGTCATTTGATTTCAGTAGATTAGTTGTTTATCATTTATTTTCTTCCTTCTAACTTCTGCCATACCCAGATCCTGTCCACAACATCTCTATGAAACCTCCACCCAACCATTTGTGTAAAGAACCTTCGTACCTCGTCCAAAAACCAATTTTATCATCTATGAGTCTCCATAAAAATCTCATGACCTTCCCTAAGCCTCCATCATTCTTTATGCAATAATAGAGAGTGCCAAAACCTCCCATTTTCCACATTTCCACCTCATTTCCCCTACCAACACTGGTCACCCAACCATCATTAGTCATTACGAGGTACCGACATTGGTCACCTAACCAATACTAGTCTCTGTTACTGGTAATTTTCCTCAGACTAGAAAGCCTATAACCTCATCCAAAACCTCTCAAAACCCCACCAAATCTCACCTAGACCTCTGTAACACCCTCTGCATACCCTGCAACCTTGAACAACCAACCACCCTCTTTAGATTTAGTCTTATATGCATTTATTTAGACTAGATTTAATTTATTATTTGTGTAGGATACCTAAATTACATAACTACAATATGTATTTATATTTCATGTTATTTGTTAGCATTAATTGGTCTAAAAACAAGGATTAACAACCTTATAGGAAGCACCATGCTTCCCAAATCTATCCTACACTAGGAAATCCACTAACTGATGTTTTTGATGTTATCTTGTGGTCTTGTTTTATATTTCAAGTAGTCCTTCCAAGAAAAAAATGAGTTCTTAAAAATTGGCTTGATCTTCTACAACGTGTGCAACCTATATTCGACTTCACAGGTAAACCTCCTCACCTTTACCTCTTATCTGTTTTATCTCTACATTTTTATGAACGAACATGACTCAAATGATTCATCTAGGAAGAGATTTTTTTGGTTCAGTACTTGGCCTGTGAAAGATCAAATTATGCTCACAATGCTAGAAACTCCTTAGTTTGTCCTTAAAAAAAGTATGTCTTCATCAATTTAAGGAAGCAAAGGTATTGCATAAAAAGTTGAAAAATGTTGTTGATTCTTTATGGTGTGCTCTGTCTCAAGACTTACGAGATGTAAAGTGGTATCAGGAAGAAATCTTCAAGACTTAGCATGCTATTAAAGTTGATGAACTATCAAACATGAGCTCTAAAGATGATATTGGTCTGTGAAAACTACATATGAAGTCTTCAAATTCTATCCATGTCATGAATATATGTGATAGTAGAAAGTGTGTTTCTGGAAATGTTGAAATTCAACATGGCATGTCTCTATGTTGAGAAACTACCCTGGTAATATGAGTTGCATCTCAACATGTATCAGCTCAAACAAGGTATGAATGGGTCCTTGATTAGTGATTTTATCTAAGGAACTAGACTAGGTATAGTGTGGCATTGTATGAAAATAACTAAGAAGTAGTAGTTGGAGATATATGAAGGTATTACAAGGACATTCAGTAGACCTACTGGTTTGAGAGCATCTACAATATTCAAGTTGTTGATAAGCTATAGTATATAGGTGAGATATTTGTATCTACAAGTTTTTTTTTACTATTGAAGGATTCTAGTGCCCACACTCATCAAGAATTGATATTGTTACAAGATATTCTATGCATATGATCCTGAATGGAGATAATGTAAACATGATTAGACATGTTAAAGTAGAAGATGGCTTGCAAAAAAAAACCCAAGATACATTGAAGGATAAAACTTGGTGAATTAAGAATGAGGTATCTCAGAAAAATATTAGACTCAGTTTGACTTCTTGAAGGTATGTGGAAGAGTATAGTAGTGTAAAGATAAGGTGAAGTATGTTTCAAGGTAAGTTCCTAAGTCATCAAATAACTAAGTCAAGACAGTGATAGAGGCAAAGTGGATGATAATTTTCCTGATCAAGCATGTTTTGAATGTAGAAGAGTGAAAAAGGAACACTTAGAGGATAATTTTAAGGTGTATCTAAGAGGTATACAACTTATTGGCTCAAGATTTTTTTACAACAAAAAATGAAGATGAAATCACTAAAGTTGAGTTTTAGGATAGGGTCAAAATGTTTGATTACTTCTTGTATCAATGGAAAAAGGTAAGCATCTCAATTTTTGTGTTTTCAGTTTAAGTTAGAAGTCATGAGTCCATGGGGAGCATTGGATGTGTTTGACATGTTGTGTTTATATCTCTAGAGCTATGCATAGTTGACATATAAAGCACTAAAAGGCTAGTTGAGGGATATCTATCTTGGTGATGATTTGAAGTCAAAATTGGTAAGTGTAAAGTAATTTTTTATATTTTGACAAGATAAGTAAGTCAAAGAATGAATTTAAGGAATATATTTTCATTTATTGGCATGATGATGGAAAGTAGGCTTCGGGTACAAATCTGATATAAAGTCTTCTTGAGGGAAAAAAGCAAAGCATGGAGGAAAAATACTGATTTGTGTATGATTTAGACCTAGAGAATGATGTTTTGACAAAATGAAATAAAATTAGGATGTGTATCAACTCAGGGGGAGCATTTTTGTGGCTTACATCAGGTCCAGAAGATCATTTTAATACTGTTAGAGTCAAAGAGAAGACAATTTAGTCCCAGGGGAAGCTATTTAAGTAAGTCATGATTTTTCATTATTTTCATTATATTGAGTCATGTGTTGTCATTTTCATATATTCTAGTAATTATTGCCTTTTTCATAGATGGAAAAGGGGGATATAGACTTCAGAAACATGGTATTGAGTTCATATGCGTGTTTGTCTTGCTAGTTTCCATCAATGTTTTTGAAAGATGGTTGTCATCAATGACAAAGGGGGGATTGTTGGCTAGTGTATTGTTGTATTGTCATTGATGTCAACCCCCATTGATTGAAAATGGTGTCTTAGTGCTATTTGATTCCTCCCATGATGTTTATTAGGTGTCATGTATGAAGTTAATGTGGTTTGGTGAAGTTTTGTGTTTTCTCGATGCTTGTTTGAGTCAGCTAAGTTGCTATTTGATATCCATAGTGTTGGTTGGATGTTTTCATGAGGTCATTCATGGTCCATGAGGTGAGTTTTAGGTGTATATGGGTTTGTATGATGCTATCATGGTCAACTTATGGGTTGTTATGGTTGAGTTAGGTCCTTCCAAGCTTGTTTCTAGTCCTGGAGCATGCGGAATGAGGTGGAGTTGTGAGTTTTTGGCCTAATAATTCATGTTGAATAATGGCAATAGTTTTTGGACAATGTACTTGAAGTGTGTGATGATTTTCAAATCAGAATTTAGAGGTTAGATGCATGTATGAGGTCATTGGGAAGCAAATAGTTGAGAACAAACAATTTAACATTGGTAAGTTGTTGTAGCAAGAGAGTTTCAAGTATATATGAGATATGTGGTGATTATATAAAGATAGAGGATTTTTTCATGGTGCTTCATGCCAAGTTTTAGGTCATTCTAAAGAAGGAATTGAGAGTTACGCAAGTTTTTGACAAAACTGGGTAAGAAATAGTGTGTTTTTCTTAAAAAAGTTGACCTTTTAATGCTCGTTGTGAACTGTATGATTTACATGGGGACCTGAGATATTTGGAATACAATTCTAGGTAAATTATGAAGTTTTTAAAAAAATAATGAGTTTTTTTTTATCGTCACGGGTTTATGAACGATCTCTAAGAAGATAAAGTGGTTTGAAGCCCTAGCTAAACCCTAGCTAGGAACAATTTGCATAAAAGTGATTGTAGCAGAATTTTTTTGATTGATAGTGAAAAATTTATGATTTATGTTGTAGGGGACTCTTCCATGTTTCCATAAATGTAGGATAGAGCTTGTGGTCATATGTGGGCACCACCTAAAAAATATAGTTTCTAAAGAGTTTCAATTTAAGGTAAAGCTATCCAAAGAAGGTAATGGATATATTGGCATTGTGTGATGTATGTGGGTTTTATTGATGTCCATAGAGGTTTTAGGACATTTTTTTTAATGCATGTACATGGTCATTTGAGGTCCATTCAGGTTGACTGGTCAAAGGGCACTTTTGAGGCCATAAAAAATAGTGCTAAGTAAAATGGCCATAACATGAGCTACAAGTGGAGTTTGAATGAAATTCAAGTTGTGTTGGAAATATGATTAAAATATATTTATAGTTATATTATATTTTCCTCATTATGAGTTCATTTTACATGGTTTCTAGGTCATTATTTTGAACTGAAGAATTTTGGCAATGCAGAACATGATCTTTTTTGGGGAAAGTTTGGAGTTATGCGAAGCATGAGATGTATTATTTGATGCTTGATATCACTTGGAATGAAAACATGGATGAATGTTTCATAAAATTAATATATTTTTAGGTCTTTACTATATGTATAACTGTTTTTATGAGCTAACCTTTTGAAATAGGTTTTTTGGCAGGTTGATCTAGTGAAGACAAAAGTAGTTGTGGTTTGAGTATGAGGTTGATTAAAGGATTATAAATTTATTATAAGTGTTATAAAGGTTATTAATTTTCCATAAAGTGGATACATGGCATGTTTTTCTCATGTTTAATTTATTTGGTTTCCTAATGAAGTTTCCAAGGTGTTGAAGGGTGTAGGAAACAATAATTTTGAGAAGTACAAAGAGCATTGGGCCCATTAAAAATGGTTCATTTTAAGAAGAACCCTATGAAAAGTTAGTTTTGATTGTTGGCAAATCTCAAAAATTGACTTTCGAATTGTTGGCGAATATCTAAAAAAATATTTCGTGGAAAAGGTGATTTTGCAGAGAGCATTTTTCCCTCGTTTCACAAAGTTGATAGGGTAAGTTGGTCAGGGGTTAGGTGGTTGAGGGTTGGGTGGGTAGGATGGATGGATGAGGGTTTGGATGGATAAGTGTTAGGAAGAAAGGTTGGACAAGTGGGTTGGATGGGTATGGGGTTAGACGGCCTAGGGGTTGGATGGCTAAGGGTTAGATGGGTGGGTTAGATGGGTGAGAGGTTGGATGGCTAAGGGTTGGATGGGTGGGTTGGTCAGGTGAGGGGTTAGACAGTTGAGCCTTGAGGGGTTATACGGCTAGGGGTTGGGTGGGTGCATTAGACGAGTGAGGTTTTGGAAGGCTAAGGGTTGTACGGGTGCATTAAATAGGGTAGGGATTGGATGGCTAAGGGTTGGGTGGGTGGGATGGAAGGAAAAGTGTTGGCTAGCTAATGGTTAGATGGTATAGTGTTGTACGACTAAGGTTTGGGTAGGTGGGTTGGTGGGCTAAGGCTTGGGTGGATGATACCAATGAATCAATGATTTAGTCATCCATCTAACATGGGTTGAAACTTGAGCCAAAGTGGCCACCATGGCTAGCCAATAGTTTTATGCTACGTGTCCTTTGAACCATACAGACCCCCATAAGTACCCCTTCAAGGTTCATTTATTCACTTTTCTAGAAAAATTTCTAGTGCTCTGAGCTCTCTAATCTTCAAACTTCTCCCAAATTTCAGCAATGGCTAGCACTAGATCTATTCCTAAACCCAAATTTCAATACAAAACTTCATGTGCCCATAGATTGTAGCTCTACTAAGAGTAAAAGACAAAAAAAGGATTAACTTGAAAAATTAGAATTTACTAGGCTTGTGGACATGCCCCAATTCGATATTGATACTTCAGTCCTTGATTACCTTCTCACCTCTTAGAATGAGAGCGATGGAAAATTTTTCGTTCTTCTCATGCATCTAAGACGTTGTCAAATTTCTACCTCAATTGAACCTAAGGACATACATCGGTTAACAAGTTTACCATTCGAAAATAAGTCGGCCATTACTACAAAGGCTGTCCTTACAGACGTAGACAAGAAGTTTTTGGAGTTTCATTATAATGTACAGGTTGATGGTAAGTTTATTATTCTCAAATGATTTTTTTCTTAACATTACTTGACCACCCAAGGCTTTAACATTTCTTGTCTATTATTGCAGCTCCTCTTAATCATTCATTAAGAGGCATTCTTCTACAAGGTATTACAATTTTTTTTTTATTACATTTGCATCACTTTTTCAGGCCAGGATTGTATTACAGGGAAGATCTATAGACATTTCATATTAGGTAGTTCAATATTTATTGCAGACAATATCAGGTCAAAAATTTGATTGGTGCAGTTATTTGTCCAAAAGAATAAAAAAAGATGTCTCCCATGCCTGTAAAGCCAATCAATCTGATAAATCCAAGAATGTATTCTCTTGTAGCAATTATATTCTTACTTTCTATTATGAAGTGTTCTACGAAATTCCACAAGATAAAATTCCAACTACAATCAATGATCAAATGATTGGTCTCAGTCTCAAAGAACAACAGGTAACAATTACTTTTAGTTTTTACTTGTCATAATGATTTCAAATTCAATATTTTTGAATAAAATAATAATTTAAGATTTTATTTTGTAGAGAAAAATTAGAGCTGCAACATCTCATAAGGAGGAAATTGCTAGAGGTAAAGCTCCTCTAGATGTCTCTGCTGATTTTGACACAGATTCAGCAGAATCAACACTAGTAAGACCTCCTTGTTAAAAGTGACCTAGGGGGTTGATATGCACATCATGTTTACCATCACATTTAACTACAAGTATGAATTTATATTTTTATATAAATAACTAATTCAACCAATTAATAAAGATTATGTATGTAGTGCTGTATTTTAATATTTCTAATGTTATTTTCTACATTTATTGTATTAAGAAACTACTGAGTTTGATAATGAAGATCAAACTCATTTCGTGTGTGAAGATCGATATGTCACGATTGTGTCTCTATCTATGCAAGCTATATTGTAATGTATAATATTTAGCATGTTTTGTTTCTTTATAATTTTTTAGCATTTACAAAGCCCAACCGTAATATTCTAACATTTTTTTGTTTTGTTCATGCAGGTAATATGGCCTCTGGGCACATTCTGCTTGTAAGGAGGCCACCAATACCTCTGGTTGGATGGAAAATATTGCATGCTAATCTACCCCCTCATAGTTTGGATTATGACAAGGAGAATACTCTGAATTCTATTGTAGATGGGTGTCTCTTAAGTAATATATTGATTGATATAGGCATGGAAGTTAATGTGCTTACTTTAGATGCATGTGTACAGATGGGTAGACCCCCATTACAACCATCCTCTAATGTACTATTCATGGCCAATCAAACTAAGGCCACTCCCATAGGAGTTTTAAAGGATGCTTCCATTACTATACAAGGGGCCAAGTTCACTAGGGAATTTGAGGTCTTAGCACTTGTAGAATCAGACAACTTCCCAAATCTACTTGGGTGCCCTTGGTGTTATGAAAATAATGTTGATCTATGGTTCAACAAGGGGTATATAAGTTTTGAGAACAAGGAAGAAAGAGTGATTATCCATTTGATAGATGGGAAATCTACACCTTATGTTAATCCTTTGAGTGAGGAAGACCTGAACAAAATTTATGTATGCATCATTCGAGACCCAAAAGTACTTGAGCCATCTAAGGAAGGAATCCTCCAATGGGAAGATGCATAGTCTATCAATGATACTACAAGTATTTTTTGTGAAAATTGGGCACATGGCACCTATGAGATTGTTGGGTGCGACGTAAGAAGTGAATTTGCACAAAGAAGTAGACCTCGATGTATTTGGAGGATAGGTAACAACCCTATACCTTGGTACATTGGAGAAGGAGATCCTACAGTATTCCTGCGCACCATGGAGGAGTAGTGGAAAGAAGGAATATGTTGGTATATACCTTACGTGGGACAACATTATGCTGGTGGATGGTTCACAAGGATAATCTTACGAAATGGAATGAAGTCAAAATTTCTCTAATCACTCGGTTCTTTAGGATCATTGCACCTACTACAATCTACATGTATCATGGTAATCAACCTATTCAGCACCACATTTAGCAGTGTGAGAGACTCTAGATAGAGGGGTAGGAAGCTTTACCACCTTCACTTTGGGTGCATAAACTTTATTCCACTTTACAAGGTTGTACACGAGCCTGCTATGTTTATGCAGAGCTATATAGGGAGACTAGAAATTGGCAGGAATTGACTGCAGGAATGACCCAAAATTTTGACTACTTCTCTACCAAACCTTCAGTGGAAGAGACATTAAGGGTTATAAATCACTTAACTATGGGAGATAGTACAAAGGTTGAAGAACTCATTCAAGAGTTATTTGGTGAGGCAGACTCAAAAGCGTGTTTTGATGAAGTGGGAGAGAAAAATGCCACACTACTTAAGCACACTTACTTTGAGAAGGAAAAAGGAAAGATGGTCTACATAGAGGATGATGAATAAGTAGAATATTTGGACATTGATAATTCAAAAGGTATGCATGAAGTGTTAGACAGTGCAGATAAAAACACGTGCACCTATCATGAACCTATGAATACAAAGAAAGTTAACATTGGCACAAATGTTGAGCATAAGGAGGCAATAATTGGGGATTATTGGGATGATTCTGAAGTGGAAAAGATATTTGAGTTACTACGGGATTTTCAGGACTTATTTTCAAGGGGCTACCATGAGTTAAAGGGAGTGCATGAGTCATTTGGAGAGATGAAGATTAAGCTAAAGGAAGGAGCTCGCCAGGTCAGGAAGATACCTTACAGGATGAACCCTAACTTGCGCATCAAAGTTAAGAAGGAAATTGACAAAATGTTGAAATATGGCATCATTAAGCCCCTAGAGGAATCAAAATGGGTTAGCCCCATGCTAATCAACATAAAGAAATATGGTTTGGATTAGGATTTGTGTTGATTACAGGGAACTGAATGTTGCATGTGTGATTGATCCTTTTCCTGCACCCTTCACAAAGGAAATTTTAGAAGGTGTTGTAGGGCATGATGTTTATTCTTTTATAGATGGATTCTATGGGTATCATCAGGCTATAATTTCACAAGAGGATCAAGAGAAGATATATTTCACCACTCAATGGGAAATTTTTGCATATATTGTGACACCCTTTGGTTTGAAAAATGTGCCTACTATATTTTTGTGCATAGTTGTTAAAGCATTCTAAGATTTTATTCACAACTTCTTACAGTTTTACTTGGATGATTGGAAAGTGTATGGCCTTGTTAAGGATCATTGTGAATATTTGCACTTAATGCTTGAAATATGTAGACAGTTAAGCATATCTTTAAACATCAAGAAGTGCATGTTTTCTACACCTTTTGGAACTTTGTTGGGGCACATCATCTAAAAGGAAGGTTTGTTAGTGGATATAACTAAGATTATAGTTATTGTAGGCCTGGAAGATCCTACCAGTTAGAGTGAGGTGCACAAATTATTGGGCCATATAGGTTATTATATAAAGTTTATCAAAGGATATGCAAAGATTTCCGCACCCCTGGAAGAGTTACTAAAAGCAAAAGAGACGTTCTATTGGGGAAAACCAAAAAAACTCACATTTGATGCACTGAAGGAGAGACTTACAACAATGCCTATTCTACATTTTCCTTCATGGAACCAACTATTTCATGTACATGTGGATGCCTTTGGCACAACAATTGGCGCAGTGTTAGCTCAGCCTAGAGAAGGTATTATAAATCATCCTATTTATTTTGCTAGTAGAAATTTGACTCATGTAGAGAAGAATTACATAAATACAAAGCGTGAGGCCTTATCGATGATCTACGCATTGCATAAATTAAGACGGTACTTGCTAGAAACACCTTTTGTATTCTATGCTGATCAAATTGCATTAAAATACTTAGTAAATAAGCTTGTTTTATAGGGGTGCATATGTTAATGGGTGCTATTATTTCAAGAATTTGATTTCACAGTTGTTGTAAAACTAGGTAAAATTAATTCTGGCCCAAACCACTTATCAAGGATTTAGTCAGGGGAGGATGCGCAGACAATCGAAGATATAATGTCAGATGTAAATTTCTACAAGTTATATCACACACCTTCAGAATTCAAAGATATTGTTTTATTTTTACACACAGGTATGGCACAAGAAGGAGTGAAAGCATTAGAGAAGAAAAAACTTGTAATTTACGCGACACCCTTTATGTTGATTAGTGGATATTTATACAAACTAGGCCGAGATGAAGTATTGTGTTGATGTGTAATAAAGCATGAGCGCATAGATATCATGGAAGAGGCTCATGGTGGTTTTACAGGTGGGCACTATGCAGGGGATGCCAATGCACGCAAGATTTGACTTGATGGATTATAGTGGGAGACCCTATACAAGGAATGTAAAGAGTATTGTAAGGCATGTGATCACTGTTAGTGCCTTGGAAAACCTAGCCAAAAAGATGAAATGACTTTGCGTCCTATTGCTAGTGCAAAACCTTTTGAGAAATGGGCTATAGAATTTTTGGGTTCTATTTCCGCAGCCACGAGTAGAATTGGATCGTGATACATCATCACTTGCATATATTATCTTACAAGGTGGGAAGAAGTAGCACCTACAAAGGATTGTACAACAACTACAACAACCATGTTCTTATGGGGAAATATTCTTATTAGGTATGGATGTTCGTTGAGCTTGACAAGTGTTAGGGGAACACACTTTTTCAATGAGACAATCAAGATATTATTGGATGAATGTATGGTTATGCACCACAAGACCACACCCTATCATCCTCAGGAAAATGGTACTGTTGAGTCCTTCAATAAGATATTGAGCCAAACCTTGACATATTTATGTGATATTAGATGGAGAGATTGGGATGATAAATTTTCAACTATAATTTTGGTGTATAGAACAACCTACAAGAGGTTGAATGAGGCCACACCCTTTCAGTTGGTGTTTAGTGTAGAAGTAGTTATTCCTATGGAATTAATGTTACCTTATTTATCTATTACGTGCACTAGAGGTATAGATGATGAGCATGCATTTGAAGAAAGAATTGATAGGTTAATATAGTTAGACGAGAGGTATGCCATAACATGTTGGAGTCATAAGTAGGAAAAGGTCAGGTAGAAGGCATGACATGAATGACACATCAGGGACAAGAAGCTTGAGGTTGGATAGATGGTACTACTTTATGATTCTAAGTTTCTACGCCATCCAGAAATCTTAAGCTGCATTGGCTGGTACCGTATGTTATTACTCATATACTTGAATCAGTTGCTTTCCAGGTAGAGGCGCTTAATGGAATATGGTTACCCGGTTAATTTAATGGGAGTAGAATGAAGCCCTACTATAAATAATTCTTCTTGGTGTTTTTAATAAGGCAGTGTTTCCATTTAGTATAGGTTTCCCAATCTGTATTTCCTTCTTCACCACTATGCTTTATCGATTTAGTTTGGTGTTTTGTGTAATAAGTGTGTTTACACGCCGGAAGCTAATTACAATCTGAAGTATTTTTATGCACAGAGGATTGCACATACCATTGGTGTGGGGTGATTTTTATTTGTTATTCAAAAATGGGTACACATGAGAATAAACTACTACATGTGTTATTTGAGTATGAAAAGGATATGTTAGAAATGATATTGCTCTAAAAACTACCATAGATGGAAATGAATGAAGGGACAATATAAATCAAGGTAAGCAATGACCATGGAAACTACTATGAGAGGGCGTAGTGGCAAGGTAATCAGTGCATGGAAGTGCGTGGAAGAGAAGTCTATAGCTAGAGGCTAGGAAGGCGTGCTAGAAGGTTATAGTTGGGGCGTGTAATTGTATTGCGCAGAAATTTTCAATTTTTTTGAAAATGGTCAATTAATGATAGGATTGCTGGTAGGTGAAGGAGTGATAAATGCATCAAAATTTTGAAAATTTATATAAGGATGTGATGCAGGTTCATTTTTACCTTTGCAATCACAAGTATTCGAGCGACCTAAGTGAAACTGAGCCAAGCGAATTGTATTGAGGTGAGGAGAGTTAGGAAACCAAACATGGAGAGAAGATTTATGTGTAGAAAAGGCTTGTGTCCCCATTGGTGAAGGGTTTGAGAAAAGTAGAAGAGTTGAGAAGGAGCTAGGGCACGTGATCTTGAACTAGGTTTTGAACTTACTTGACACAAAATATAAAGGTAGTATTTTTACGATGGTATCGAAGAAAGCACTTATAGTAGGTAAAAAAGGAAAAAATAAGGTAGAAGTTGAGGTTGAAATTGCTCCTGAAAGCAATTTTTTAGAGATGCAGTACCCAGAAGGAGTAATAGTCAGAAAAGATTGGGATTCCCATATCTACAAATGCAAAGTAAATGACTATAACCACCGCACCACTAATAACAAGGGAGAGTTGGATGCTTTATTGAATAAGAAGACCAAAAAGCA